>JADLZK010012239.1:0-600000 GCA_015847255.1 Hyparrhenia diplandra | reverse complement strand
GATTCATTCAAGGGCAATGAAGAGACAAGAAAGTGCTTTGAGTGTGATAGCCCATATCACATCCTTGTCGATTGCCCAATCAAGAAAGAAAAAGAGAAGATGAAGGTATACAAGGGTGGCAAGACAAACAAGAAGAGCAAGACCATGACATTTAAGAAGACAAATGATGGTGCTTTTGTTTGTTCTTGGGATAGTGATGGCTCCTCCGATGAAGAGGAAGAGAAGCCCAAGGCCATGAGTGCAATTGGCTAACACAAGAAGTCATCCCTCTTCGGCTCATCACCTTCATGCTTCATGGCTAAGGCCACTAAGGTATCATTGCATGAGCATGATGAACTAAGTGATAATGAAGTAAAATATGATGATAGTGATGATGAAGATGATGAATGCGAACCCACTAAAGATGATCTTCTTGAGATGCTTAAGCAAACTCATATCATGCTTAAGACTAAGGACAAGGAATGCAAAGCTTTGCAAAAGAGTGTAAAAACTCTTGAGCAAAACTTTAGTGAGCTAGAGGCCACCCATGAGGGTCTAAAGGAAGACCATGGGGAATTGGAGCTAGCTCATACAAGGCTTCAAAAAGCCCATACCTTGCTCTTAGAGAAGAATGATAGAGCTTGCTCAATCATCAAGAAGGATGTTGGTTCAACATGTGACATCATAGATGAACCCTTTGTGGTTGATGTTGAAGAACCATCCATTCCTTCCACATCCACATCAACCCACTCAAGCTCTACTAGTAGTGATGGAGTAATTTTAGATTCATCACTAAAGGTTGAGAATGAGACTCTCAAAAGAGAGGTGGATGAGCTCACCCACTCCTTGAGGAAGGCACATGGTGGGGATACCCGCTTGCTAAAGTGCTTGGGTAGCCAAAGGTTTTCCCTTAACAAGGAAGGCTTAGGCTATGTCCCCAAGAAAGGCAAGAAGGCCTTTGCTACTCCAAAGCCTAGCTTTGTGAAGAGCAATGGGTCCTATTGCAATAGATGCAAGCAAGTGGGGCATCAAGAGCATAAATGTGCTAAAATGAACATGAACAAGAAAAGAAAAGAAAGTGCATTCCATCCATTTCGATTCTTGTTATTTGCTTACCATCATACTCCTAAAAAGTAATTTGAGATTATTGCTGGTCCGTCTAGGAATTTCTGTAGGAATTTACGGAGTAATTTTTGTAGGAATTTCCTAGCGCACTATTGGCTGAAGAATTGTTGAGTCGGAGGCGCGGCGGATGGTGAACTCATCGGTGTCCACAAACGGGAGAGAACGCTTGGAGGGCGTAACGTGCTTAGCCGAGGGTGGAGGTGATTTTGCCTCTATGGCTGCGATGTAGTTCTCGATGATGCCGTTGGACGCCCCTCCATGAATTTCTTGCTCCGCTTAGAGACCATTGGATCGAAATGGTCTCCGTGATACCAATCGTCACAAACCGATTCCCCTCCAACGCGGAGAGGAAAGACGAGGAGCGTGGCGTGGCGTGGCGGCGACAGCGTCTTGGCGGCGCGGGGCGGCTCAACAGGTGGCGCCTGGCGGCCTTGGGCGGCAGCGGCGGTGGCGTCTGCAATACAAGGCGCTAGGGGTCGGGAGTAGAAGGGTAAAACCCTAAAATTATTCTGAATTGATTGTCTCACAATAGTTGCCCCCATATTTATATGAGGGGTTTACAATTGCTAACAGATCGTACCCATTAGTCTTTTCAAGCTCACTTTAATTTAACTAAATAAAAATTACTAATAAAAAGCTATTTAATAATTAAATATTCAGCCACTATGTTTATCCCGAACGAATCGTTGACCGAGTGTGACAATTTTTTTAGTTTGTTACAAGGAAATCTACTAGATAGATTTGTTTTCTAAATACATATCCCTACGGTTTGCACTCCAAGTAGGTGGTGTACCGTGTTCAAAAAAAAGTAGATGGTGTACCCCGTCCTACTTGAGTTGTTGCCTATGCGGTGAGATACCCTAGTAATTCAACACGCAGTCAACTTTCCAACTCCCTAGCTCCATTGATGTGCATGCAACACATTTATTTGCTTTGTCTTCCTCACCTCTCCTGGCTCTCTCGCACGGGGAGGACCGGGCGAACACTACTACGAATTGTCCATCACTTTGCCGGGCTCTAACCCCCTTCACCGCCGAAAAACGAACCGCGAACCATAGCGGTAGTGATGTGGGGTTTGAAACACTACCGGGTCAAAACACCGACGGTGATGAGAGGAGAGACCTGCCGGTTTGGCATCGAACCGGCAGGCCAATAATGTCACCGAACATTGTCGGCAGTTCCACGGACCGGCAAAGATTTTTGATCCAAGCAATGCGGGTTCGAAAGTCACCGGCGAGTTGATATTGGGAGCACCGTCGGGCTTTAACGAACCAACAGAGTCGTAGGGATAACACTATCGGGTTAGATTGAGCGACGGTGTATCGAAGAGCTAACAATGTCGGTTTACTTTGGACCCGTCAATGAACTTTATGTGAACAACGTCGGGCGATTTCAACCCGACAAATAATTATTAGAGTCGAGACTATCGGTTGATTAATGCAAAACGGTGTTTGTCATAGAAGACGGTTTGTAATTCAAACCGATAGTGTTTGGTGTAGTTACACTACCGGTTTGTATGTCATTCACTCTCGGGCCCATGCCACCCGGCGTTTTTGTTTAAAATTTTTGAGTTTATTCGTGGAATTCAACTCTTTTTAAATCTGAAAAATCATCATACATTAAAATTGACAAAACATTACATGGTTCAAAGGTTACATACAACTAACTCCACCTAATGTTCTACGAAAATTGAGCCTAGGACATCAACTTCCAAATAAGAAAAACAATGACAATAGCCATGACTCAAATCAAGACATCTTTTTGTAGGCCAAGTCGCAATTCTCCTAATCTTCATATCTATGGAGAGAGGCTTCTCATCGATCTCCGGGGCTGGTTGATAGTGAAAGTTTTCACCATAGTAGTCCCCGAAAAGCCGCAGCTTTCAGTCTTGTATTTTTGTAACAATTACCGGGGTAGCCGGAGACTTGAGCAGAAAGCAATCTTCCCAGGTTCGATAGATCCCCGGCACTTGACCAACATGCACTACATACATACCTGCCATGGTTTGCCTATACATGCAACCAAAATAGGATGTTAATGCTATGTCATTCGAAAATGTTGTACAAACAAGATTTTGAACACCACAAAACACATGAATTTCAACATCCATCTCATTTCAATCACACTTCGAAAGTATTAGTATGTCTTCAATCATTGTTGTAAATGACCACAATGTTTAAATCTAATTTGTTCACCATAGACCAATTAAAAAAAACTTTTGCTACTATATAAGGATCCCGAACTGTTTGAAAGCAAAATCTAAATAGAAAAAGGAAATAGCAGTTGGATTTATCAACACGGGCATTTCAACGAACAACTCAAAGCGTGGCAGACCGACGACTCACCGAGCTTTCGTGCGGTCCACGCGCTCTGTCTTGTCTTGGCGGTGCGAGGCAGACGCAGCATCCTAGAAGGAAGCGAGAGGGCACGGACGAGGCATTGTTCTCGGGCGGAATCGAGGAGTTCGAGGTCGCGGCAGTGCGGTGTCGGGCCTAGACGGGGGCGGCGTGAGGTCAGCAGACGGGCGAGGCATTGTTACGGCGGATGTAGCTGCGGTCCCCCCGTCGACATGGAGGAAGAACAAGCGGGCGAGGCGAGGCGAGAACAACGGCGAATTAGATCTCATTCTCGTAGGCAAAATCTCGAGGAACTAAATGGCTAATTAGTTCTTACCGTGGAAGGGCACAGGGGCTTGCCCGGCGGCGTTGGGGACGTCGGAGAAGAAGAGAATGGCGGGGGCGCAGTAGGGGGCGACGGACGGCTGCGGCGTGTGTGGTGGTGGTGCTCCGTCGGCGACGCTGGTGGGAACGATTGGGGCGCGGGGTTTAAATGACTGGGAAAATATCACCTCGCGCGCCAATATATATCGCTCAGGTTGAAACGAATCGCGGGGGGTTAAAATGACTTGTGAAATTTTCACCTCACGCGCCCATTTCTATAGTTAATCACTGCCCGGTTTAGCAAAGAGCACCAGCGGTGTTACATTATAGGTTCACTATCGGGTATAAACGTCGGCTGACCTGACGGTGATCGGACACTTGTTTTCACCTACCACACGGTACCACCGCTCACGGTGATAAGATCACACTTGTTGCCACCTACCACCGCTCAATCCCACCTACCACCGCCTATAAAACGGCCCCCGCAGACGAGAGCCATGTATGGCCGAACCGTGCGCCGTCGACCTCTTCTTTTTTTGCCCATTTTCCTATCCACATATATGGCCTCTATTTGGGAGAAAGCCCTCCACATAAACATTTTATCATGGGTAGACAAAGTGTATACAGCCGGTACTAGAAGGGTGTTTTGAAGATTAAGCTACAACGTTGCTTATAGAAGTCAGGTGTGATGCTCGTGCAACGCCATTGTTAAAATTTGACCTCCGGAAGACGGAAAAGCGAGGAGCCAAGTAGCATGCATTCTTGTGCTTCGTTCTGGGAGATGAGCCCCCGCTCTGTCGGGCCTTTGCCGACACGGGAGACACATTGGTTCTTCACAGAGGTCCCATCCGCCTTTACTTAAATCGTGAAGCATAACGTGTAGCATTGTAACCACCTCGGGCATAGGTGCTAGAAGGGTGTTTTTGAGGTGGTTATTTCTTAATGTGTTTGTACACTTTGATTATTGTACCGTGTCAATTGTAATCAATTAATTATAATGCTTTTGTGAAGCATGTATAATCCCGCCTTCAACCTGAAATTACTCGATGTCGCCGCATAGAAATTTTGGCACCACTGCTCATAGTGGGTAACCCAAGTTGAACCTGTAATTACTCTGGGTCGCCGCATAGAAATTTAATTTAATTGAAAAAATACCAAACCTTGTCCGAAAAATCTCAAACATCGTGGTTCCTTCACACGTGGCATGTGCACGCCTAAGAAAAAAGTTTGAGGCCGAGACCACACCGAACGAAGATGACCCAAAGATAGCTTATGGATGTAATTGTCGGGTCATGCTTCCGATGAAAGGGGTTATGTACCTTTGTGAAGCATGTCTACTCCCACAATGTAGAAATATCTTGATTTTTTTTTACAACCTTGTACACCCAAATTATGCCCTCACACACAAGATCTTAGGTTTTTTCTCGATCCATATTTTTATTATTAGATTTTCCTATGTGATAAACGCGATAGAAGGAGGTTAATTACAGCTTGGAAACTTATGAATTTTGCAGCAACCTACATACCGAATTGCACCGCTAGGACACATGAGACCATGTGGAAAATTTTTGGCACCACTGCTTTGTTAGTGGGTAACCCCAGTTGAACTCAGTAATTGCTCGGGGGTCGCCGCATAGAAATTCAATTTAATTGAAAAAAAATACCAAACCTATCGGTTTCATATTTGCAAACTGGTAGTGTAGTCTCTTTTCACCGCCGATTTTTATTAAAACCCTGGTAGTGATATATTTCAAACGGACGGTACATAGAAACCACACCGAGACCTTTCTTTTTCACTGAGTTGTGTGTTTGAATGATGTTTACCAACTTTTCGGTTAGTACATAGAGCATTTATATATTTATGTTCGTCCATGAAAAATAAGAAGTGAGTCAAAAAAATAAGAAGTGCGCCTGTATGATATATAAATGCAAACATCCATTGGAAAGGAACACGATTACATATATATAGAGAGAGGAGCAAACCGATTACATATATGATAACAAAGACCTTGAAAAAAAGTTACATATATGATAACAAAGACATTTCCACGAAGAGATCAATGTTCTCGTCAAAGTGTACAAACACATTTAAAATAAAAAACGCCAAAGGTTATGTGATTCTTACCGATGAAATGCCGATGGGATTTTGAAAGCCCATCGGCGCTGTTGACGTTCCATCGGTGCTCGTGAGGTTTCTTGTGGTCGATCTTACAAGGAGGGTATGACTCGGATTTACATTTAAACCACGGCAAAGGCCGGAGGAGACATGCCTTACAAATTTTCTTTGCTCAGCAAAGCTATGGTTTAGTCCAAAGACAGCATGTATAGGCCCTCGCAGGAGAAGATCATCTTAATCTATGAAAATCTCCTTTTGATCACCAAAGGAGATTTTCATGGATTGAAGGAGATTTTCATAGATGTCTATGCTCTTCTCCCGAGAATGCCATGTCTCTCATGGACATGTAAATCCAGTTGTCCACTCTCCCAACCACCTGAAATCGGATGGCTCTGTGAATCTCACAGCGGTTCTAACCTTCGGCGCTGCTCAATCTTCGGTAAGACTCTTGTAGCACCTCTTGTGAACCATTTTGGTGGCCTAAGATGCATAAGAACGATATCTGTACGTGGAGGGCTTTCTCCCATAGAGAGGTCATAGATATGTATATGGAGAGTAGCAAAGAAGATCGAGGAAGAAGAACAGGCAACTGAATCAAGAGTATCAAGAAAGAGGACCAAGAGAACTGAATTGCAAACCTAAGGGCCGCACTAGCCGTTTTTATAGGATATATGTCGTGTAATGACCGATCACCGCCCGGTTTCAAATGGCACCCCGATAGTGATATGGACGATCACGCGGATAATTGGCACCGGCACAAACCAAGCACCGTGGCGTGAATACGGACAACGTGGCAAAGAGTGCTCACACCGCAAATGGCGTAGTGGTCGCCATCGGGGGCATCTTGTTAAGCCCGTTGACAATGCAAAAACACCGCCAGTTCTCGGCTCTAACCCGGCAGTGATAAACCATAACACTACCACGTAGAGACCACCGGCAGTGATATATTTGATCACTGTCGGTTCTGAAAAGTGCACCCGGCAAAGGTGTTATTACTACCATTGATATAACCCGTCGACGCAGCCAGCCAGGAGCACAGCCTTTTCTCATGGGAAGCCCGAGACACCGGCCGGTTTAATTAAGTGGAACCGTAGTGAATACTAGAGCAACACGATTCTCAAGGCTGCAGCAAGTGGACGTATCCTGAGCCATGACCTTTTCTTGAACACTACACGGCAGCCTATATGTATACTAAAAAATGAAAATTTATAATACGGAGTGTACGTGGCGGGCGAATGGGGTTAGTTTAACTCTCAATGCATTAACACCGTGATAAAAGTAATGATTTCAATAAATCGATTTTTACGGATATAACTATTTGTTTCACCGTTTTGTTAATCAACTGCGGTTCATGTGTGGGCCCGATAGAGATCAATGAAGGTGGAGATCTTGTTGTCGCCCCAGCGCCATTGGAAACGCAGCCGAGAATTCGAAAGCGCAACCCGCACGGCGCGGGAAACGCGTGTGACAGAGCCGACCAATTTATAAGAAATCAAGTATAATTACGCACGCCCGAAGCAATCGCAGCTCTACACTTGAGTCCATATAAACCCGGTATTCCGGAAATTTCGAGTGATTTCAAACTCATCAACAACATACAACGAGATCGTTGAGCTCGTAATAAAATTCGCGCTATTTCAAACCAAATTCGATATATTAAACATCGAGAGTGCGAGTATAATTTATTACAAACTCAGGTTCAAGTGCAGTAGTAGTAGTTTGCGAAAACCAAATAGTCTTTTAACGAAAACAAATATAAGATAGTGCCGGTGAATAGTCATCCCCTGTAGCGAAGATGAGACAGGGATATAGATTTGCCTTTGCCCCGCCTTACTCTTCATCAACAGAAAAGCAGACAAGTCTTACAAGAACCATGGTAAACATGCTCACCGCAACAACGGAATAAAACCCCGAAAGTACAAAATACTCGGCTAGACTTACCCGTCCCAAAATAAAATAAAAGACTCCAAGGATCATGCTAGGCTTTATCCGGGGTTTAGCTGACTCACATTAATTTTGCAAATAAGGTTGTTTATTGAGCCTATGCATGCTACTTGTATCTTTTTCCAAGTTAACAGGGTACTTAATTAATTATATAACATAGATCCCGTGATAGTCAAGATTAATCATTGCTCAAGAGAATAAATAACAAAGATAAGTAACTTGATCGAATTATATCACCGCAACACAATAAATAACATATATTGTAATGATTAAGACTACAATGTCGTGGACGCTTACCCGGTTCTCACTAACCCGGAGAGATGGCGATTCGAATCGATTTGCAAACCCAGCGAGAATACCACGACACAAACCAAGTCTACTTTGCAAAGGCGGACCCGATCACTCCCGGGGCGTTCACGGGGCGTAAAAGTCTCGGTCTTGCCGGCTACCCCCTCCTTCTCGAGCACCCAAGTGAGCGTAAGCAACGAGTACGCGACCCCTGCGGCGCATCTTCTTGTGCCCGATTAACCACACCAACCATCACCAAAGGAGGAGCGATAAAGCGAGCATGGCCGCCCCTAACATTCCCACGAGCCGTGGCTCATGACCAGCGAGCCTACTAAATGCCGTGCACGTTCGACTTCCGACCACATTCCGACAAAGAGTAAGTCCTTAATCGACCGATGGAAGGACCACAATATCCATCCAATCTCACATGTTTTAATTATCGTTCTCAACAAAGAAATTGACAATCACCCATGTTATTGTGCACACATTTCCTCAAGTGACCGGAATCACTCGCTTCTCTTTGCAATCATGTTAATGAGCATTAACCTAGACCTCTATGTAGGATGGACAACTTTCAGCAAGGATCTTAATGCATCAACGGTTTCAACCATTTTCCTAAACTTAATGCAGGGAAACATATAAAAGACTCAAGTCAATTTAATTGGAAGAATTAGGAAAGGGCGTAATGCTCGAGGCTTGCCTCGCAGAACGTTGCCGAACGTGCTCCGGACACTCAGTCAGCTCGTCGGTTGACCCTCCGTCTCCTGTGACTCCTCGAACTGCACTCCCAGCTGGAACAGCTCCCGGCTCCTCGATCAGCTCCTTCAGAACTTCCCGATCCCGAGATGATGCATATGATGGAGAAAAAGATATAATTACTATAACATGAATATCAACTTGCAATGAGTAACAATATGTATGATGGATGGATGCTTCATGATGCAAGCTATTAGTATGTGGATATCTCTTCCGTAGAAACCTACTTAATTCTACACAAGAAACCCTAATAACCTACATCAAGCAAAGACCCTACTCCCTATTGACAGAAAATAGCAGCTTGACATGCTGTCACTAAAACAGTCATACAGGGGAGTTCTACAACTCCAAAATCAGTGAACTAGGACTCTATGGAAAGCTAACAAAAATTTCCTACAAAACGTTCCACAACGTCCAGAGCTGAATCTGAACTTATCAGCCTCGAAATTGGGAAAAACAGAGGCTCTGTTTTCAGCTCAAACATCACATATAACCTCCATAACTCACAAACTAGTCATGCAAAATATCTCAAACTTAACCAGCAAGTAAATCAAGTAATTATCTACCAAATAAACCTACTGGACATGTCAAAAGATAATTTAAAGCACATGAAATGACATACCCTAGCAAACACTACACTTGCACCCTATAATTAAATAAAATGCTAGAACAAGAAAATGTCAAAACTACTAAGCTGACCAAACCAAGCTTACTAACAGATCATATTCATGCTAGGAACACATAATAAAAATACTAATACACATCATCTTCATATAAACATATATTTCTAGCCTATTTTCCATGCACCATAAATATGATAAATACACAACTACTTCAGCAAATTCTACAAAAAATTACCAGAGCATCTTACTGGAATATAACAGCTACCATAAAAATCTCATGGCAAGATCATGCTTATACAGCCCTACACAAAAATGACAAGTTTACACTAAACCTATGCATGAAAATACTTTGTACTATGAAAAGTGTCACACAATAGATTTCTGAGTATGAAAAGCTACTGAAACCTATCAAGAACCACCACACCAAGTTTTACATCCAAAACCCTAGTATTCATTTTTCTATGAATTTCTAAAGACCACATAATAAAAAAGCACATAAATAGAAAAATCACATTTCTTCTACAGAACATACCATGCATGATATTTTTCCTAGACTCTACTCACAAAAACAAGCACTTTTTATACAGAAAGCATATTTTTATCTTGTACCAATTAAAAGATATGATTTTCCTCAATTTCCATGCATTTCTAGCCATAAATAAAACTCTATATAAAAGTTCTTAGAAAATAGGATTTCATATTTTTATACTGTAGCCTATCTTCTAACAAGCATGACAAAATTTGTTTCACTCAAAAAATGGACTCAAAATGACCAAGATATGAATTTCCTAAGCATTTCATTCAAATCTGAAAAAGAAAAAGAATAAAGGAAAAGAAAAGGCGCGGGGGCCCGCGTGTCAGCGACACGTAAGCAGGGCACGGCGGCGGGTGCGCGGATCTCCGCCGACGGCGGGTTTCCCCGACGAACCAAAGACACCTACGGCTTCCTCTCGACAAGAGCTATCGATCCATACCATTTTCCCCAAAAGAAATCGACTCTAGCGCGGACCTACGGCGGCGGGCGGCTTCGGGCGGCGGCGGTCCGGCCGTTTCCCGCGAAAAGCCGGCAAACTAATGCCGTTCTCGACTCTTTAAGCGACATAAGTGACATGCAAGCCAGCTAGAGCCTCAACGGAGCAACAATGACGAAGAAACGGACGCGAGCGCGGCGGCGGTCACGGGCAGCACGTCGGCGATGACGCGTCCCCGGCGAAACTACGACTCGATCTACTCATCCATCTAGCTCGAGAGCTCCAAGTACCTCTAGGCGACTCGGAAACACGAAAAAGAAAGGATCTAAAGCGACCTATGAGCTCGAACATGAGCTTGCCTCGACGGCGCCATGGCGGACTCGCCGGGCGAGCAGGACGGGAAAATGAGGTCCGCACCTCTATCCTTACCTCCTCTCGACGATTGCTCTAGATAGGGCAGCTCATTGCGACGCTTAGGGATCTAATTTGGGGTGGATTGGTGCGGTGACGACGGCGGAACGCGCGGCGGAGTTTCGGGGATCAACGGCGATGGCACGCGGGCGGCGCTTTCTCCACGCCGAGCGGCCGCGGCGGTGGTGGGAGTGAAGCTAGGGTTAGGGCGCGCGCAGCGCCCTATTTATGCGGCGCCGACCCCCGTAACGGCCCATCCGGGCCGTACGCCGGTATCCGCGGCGTCGCGGCCACGCCGACGCTGGCGGCGGTGTCGGGCCGGGCGACGAAATGACAAGTCCCCCCTACTCTGTTTTCTGAACCAGCGACTGTTTTTGGCCTGTGCATCGAGATTCGTGTGGAATTTGGAAAAAGTCAAAACATCAACTTTGTAGAGAATTTCATAAGCTACAAAACACTCAATATGAACTTTTTCTAATTCGGCCTAAATTTGAAACTAAAAATTAAAACAGCAAGGTCAATTTGAACTGGTCAAAACAGAGTTTGAATTTGACTCAAATTTGACCCAAACTGTTGGGCACTCTTTTGAACCCTTTCCAAACCTTTTCACAAGAAACTTACAACAGATCATTTGTTCCACATAAAAAGTACTTCATTTCATCTATAGAAACTTTTTGCTAAAAACACTTCTATCAAGCACTTTTGAAATGAGTTTCAAAATGGGTCAAAGAGGTTTGACACTCTAGGGCTATTTTATAAAATTTTTCTAAATTGAAACACAAGCTCAAACATGGTCCTAAATTATGTCAAAAATATATCTAGGCACAATCTAGGTCCAAAACATCATTATAGCAAAGATCCTATAGTAGCAAATGATCATGCTTTCAAGATGCTTAACACCTAGGGTGTTACAAATCTTTCCCTAAAAAGAATCTCGGCCCCAGATTCGGCTTAAACTAACCATTCTGGTATGTGGCAAACCCAACAATCACCCAAATAGAATCAAATCCCCTCTGGGTATGTGGCAACCCAACAATCAAATCCATTGTGATTTCATCCCATTTCCATTCAGGAATTGGCAATGGTTGCAACAATCCTCAAGTAGTCTTCATATGAATGGCTTTAACTCGCAAAGAATTGTCACATCGAGCCACATGGGCAGCAATCTCCTTTCTCATTTTGGTCCACCAAAATCTGGTTCTCAAATCCCGATACATCTTGTTACTACCGGGGTGAATTGTTATCTTTGACGAAAGTGAGCCTCTGTTAGTATCCGATCTCTCGCCCGATCCTTAGGCACGCACAAGACGATCATCATACCAAAGAATTCCACTCTCATCAACTCGAAATGATCACTAGGCTCTTTCTCAATCTTCTTCTTGATATGTGCAATCCCTTTATCCACTTTTTGGCCCTCAACAATTCTCGCTCTCCAACTCATTCTCAGATCTGGATGTTGCATAGGATAGCCGGATGCATAGGAGGAAAAGCCTCCTTAGATTCGACTTGTCCCAAAATAACAATGCGATTTCTGCTCAAAGCATCCGCGATAACATTGGCTTTGCCCGGATGATAGTGCAACTCAATATTATAATCCTTTATCAGCTCTAACCACCTTCTCTCGCCTCATATTCAACTCCTCTTGTGTGAAAAATATACTTCAAACTCTTGTGGTCAGTGTAGACATGACATACATTACCGAGTAAGTAATGTCGCCAAATCTTCAATGCATGTACCACGGCAGCAAGTTCTAGGTCATGGGTTGGATAATTAACCTCATGCTTCCTTAGCCGACGCGATGCATACGCAATAACTCTGCCTTCCCGCATGAGTACGCATCCCAATCATGTACCACATGCGTCACAATACACATCAAAGGGTTTTACGAATGTCGCCAGTGCGAGCACCGGAGCCGTAGTCAATAACGTTCGCAAGGTGCGAAACGCCGCTTCGCACTCCAAAGTCCACACAAATTTCTCATCCTTCGCAACAATCGGGTCACAGTTTAGCTATTTTGGAGAAATCGCATGAATCTACGATAATATCCAGCTAACCCTAGAAAACTTCGGATCTCGTAAACCGGCCGGTGCTTTCCAATCCAACACCTCTTGCACCTTACTAGGATCTACCGAAATTCCATTCTCGATAAAACATGTCCTAGGAAATGCACTTCCTTCAAATGAACTCACACTTACTTGAATTTAGCATACAACTTATGCTCTCTCGAGTCTCTCCAAAACTATCCTCAAATGCTCAAAGATGTTTGTTCCTCATTTTCGTAATACACCAATATATCATCGATGAATACAACCACGAACCGATCCGCCTTCAGGCATAAACACCGAATTCATCAAACACATGAAATGCGCTTTTGGAGCATTCGTCAAGCCGGGCGACATGACGAGATACTGTACAAACCATACCGCGTAGAGAATGCGGTCTTGGGTATATCCCGGGTCGGATTTTAATCGATGATACCCGATCGAAGGTCTATCTTTGAGAACACCTTGGCTCGAGATAACTGATCAAAAAGTATATCAATGCGGGTAATGGGTATTTATTCTTCATCGTTACCGCATTGAGTGGCCTATAATCCACACACATTCTCGTTATCCGATCTTTCTTTTTCACAAACAAGGCCGACATCCCCAAGGTAACGAACTAGGTCTAATGAAACCCTTCTCAAGCAACTTTTTAGTTCTGCTAACTCATTGGGTGGCATTCGGTAGGGTCTTCGAAATAGGGGCAGTCCCCGGAATCAACTCTATTGCAAACTCAACATCCCTATCCGGGCGGCAATCCGTAGGTCTTCCGGGAATACATCCGTAAACTCACATACTACAGGTATGTCGAGATTTCGCACACCTGTAATGCAAAACAAACACGGTTAAGGTCAATGGCTTTAGGTAACAAAACCTGGTGTTCAACCAAATCGCGGATGCTTCAAGTGCACTACCCTATTCACCGTATCTATGATTACACCCCAACTTTTCATCCGGTTCATCCCGAGGATGACATCCAAACACACGCAGGGGTAAAACTATCAACGAGGTTATTATTTCTAAGTCACCCATCATGATCTTCACATCATTGACCCTCTGCCTAGTCAACCCAAGTCAGCCCCTGCTGTTGGGTGATTGTTTAACACAACATGTTATTGATGATGATATGGTTTACAAAGAGGCCATTCAACATCGCGATTACAAAGGAGGTCAGGGGGTATTTATAGGCCCCCCCTGACTTCGTAGTTGTACAAAAATGTTAAGAATTCCAAAATGAACTTTTATGACGTAACTATTCCAAATAAGACGTTTTCTCTTGTCTTCGCGACGCCTCATTTACGGTCTTTATCTTCGCCATATTCTTCATTCTTCCGGAAATGACTTATAACCGTAGCGGCCGACTTCGACCGTCTTCGCTCGGTACAATCGGACCCGATCTTCTTGATTTTATCTTCAACGTTGGATCGCGAAGCCAACTCTCCGCGAAGTCACCTTCGGTCTTCATATTCTGTTTTCCTCTTGCTAAAAGTTCATGCACCTTTGAAATTATCAAAGTCTGGGGCGAAAGTTTAAAATAAGAAATCAAAGTTAGAACCCAACAGCAGCCCCTCGTGGGCGAAGGCCGACTTCAAAGGCATGAAACCCACGAACCATAAGTTTTATCAAAACTTTGTTTCGATCCAAAAACGTCGTCCCGGACTTTGAAGTTGGACTTTTTATTTGAGTTGTGACTTCGCGAATATCTTCGCTAGACTTTGAAGTCGGTTTTTTATTTTTATTTTTATTTTTAACGGCTAGTTTGGCCGTTTGACCGAAGAGATCTATAAATAGCGAAGCACCCCGTTTTCTTCATCTTTTTCGAAGGGGGCCACCTTTTGAATTTTTTTCGTCTTTGTGAAGCTAATTTTTTTGCGAGTTAAAAGCCTCCCCTTGAAGTTGATCTCTTCAAATAAGCTCTTGCTTTTCTTCCTCGATTTAGGTATGTTTTCTTCGAAGTGTATTTTGTTTTTTGAGTTATTGTTTTCTAATAAACATTTTTGTTATTTTGTTTCCGAGAGATGGCCGATCGGGGCGATCTTTGTTCTTAATTCTCAAGAAAATGAAGTTGATGAAGAAGAACATTCTCGAGGCGAAGGATCCGATGAGGGTTTATCGAATGTTTTACGCATCGAGTCTGAGTTACTTGCGGACGATAGGATCTCATATACTTTTGGTCGAAGCAAGATGACTGATGATGATTTCAAACAGGATGGTAAAAGATGGTCTTTTGAAAGAGGGTCAATACAGCCGCCGGAACCGACCGAAAGGGTGCCGAAGCCTAAACCGGATGAGTGCATTGTGTTCAAAGATTTATTCATTTGCTGGTCTTCGCATGCCACCCCAAAATTTTCTGGAAGAAGTATTCAAAAGATACAATATCAAGATGCATCATTTGACACCCAACGCTATTGTGAAGCTATCATTTTTTATTGGGCTGTGCGGAGTCGAGGGTGCGGCGGATATTGATGCTTTTAGCGCATTGCACGAGCTACATACTCAATTTCGACCAAGAAAATTGAGGAGCGCATCTGAAGAAGCTTTACTTTGGTTGTTGCGGCTTTTAAGACTGCCCGAGGTCAAAAGCAAATATCTCCCGCTTCAAGAACAAGTGGGCGTGATGGGTGGGTAAACTCTTGGTTCTATCATAAGGTTCCCTTGGTAGAAGAAAAATCTTGGCGAAAGGGAGTGAAAAAAGTTATCCTTTGGCGTCGGCGCATGCATAGGAATAGGTTTGAGTGTAAGCCCGGATACACCAAATCTCGAATTGTTCGAGTGTTTAAGAGCTTTTGCAAGAGTTGTATCTCAACAGTCCACTCGTGATTTGGTGGAAGAATACATTGCTGCTGGTGTTTGGCCACTTCGACTTGGATGGGACTTTCTTCGCTATCACAAGAAGAAAGTCAGAGACAAGGACTATATTTTTCCTGATAGGGAGATAGTGCTTTGCCTTCGCGGTTCAAAAGCGAAGAAGAATTTGTTGTTGATGTCGAAAACAAGGCCTCGTAGTTGCTTGGAAAGTATTTGCATACCGAGAGGAAATTGTTGGATGAGATTATTGGCCAGGATTATGTGAGGCTTAATCATATTTTTACTTTGGCCAATATAACTTATAAGGTCCGTCCTCCTCCCCGCCTACGCACAAGGCAAGGATAAAGTGAAATTGATAAACCTCGAAGAGGAAGAGAAATGACAAAGTAAAAGCCATCTGCTTCACAAGACTCCTTCAAGACCATTGTTTTGAAGCCTCGTAAGAAGAAGAAGTCTAGGAAGACGGTTGAAGATTTGCTTGATACTTGTTGACCTCACCGACGGTGATATTGATGCCCCCAATCCTTGAGGGCTCAAAGTTTGGTACTTCTTTAAGAGATTTGGAGGTGAGAAGAATGTGCAAAGCTTTTTGCTTCCACCGGTTTGACTCCAAGTTTGCTTACTCCGCTATCGGACTACTTACAAAATTTTTGGGTCTTCGCAGAAATTTGGTACCTCGTGCATTCTTTGGTGAAGATGACGCAGTGATGCTTCGCTATGGAAGCTTAAGCCTCACCGGTACCCATCTCCCTTTTCCCTAGACTTAGGGATCCGACTCAGTTTTTTCCTATGAATTTGGTGATAGCATTTCTACTTTGAGTGATGAGCGCAATAGTCTTAAATTAGCTAAGTTAGCCAAAGATATTCATGTGAGTCACTTGCTAGTGAATCCGAGAAAATCCCTCTTCGGTTCCTAACACCGGGTTCCCGAGAAAAATGAAGGTGGTGATGGTGGTGCGAAGCCATCCTTGGAGGCTGGAATTTCGAGAAAAGTGGAGGTGCTGCTTTATTTAAAATAAAAATTTTCTCAATGAGAGTCGGTGCCGAACCTTCGAAGGTTTCTAAAATTGTTATTGAGGAGTCTTCGGGAGTTCAAGACAGAACTACTATTGGTATGTATATTTTATAATTTTTGTTATTTCTTAGATGGTTATTTTGATTTTCTTGTTTGATTTTGGTTTTCTTTTTTATTTTTGAAAAAGGTTTAGAGAAGACTTCGAAAGAGAGGGTGAAGAAGCCGTTAAGTTTGTGAAGGAAAAGCTTCACAAAAGAGGGACGAGGACTGCCCAATTTTGTGTTGATGATTTTGATGATGTGATAGATGACTGCCGAAGCGCATCGGTCAATGGCCGGTTGTCCGAATCACTTCTCAATGTTGAAGCTCGTGCAAAGATACCTTGCCCCTTGTTGAGGGCGAAAAAAGTTTTCGAGTATTTTCAACTTCGCTTGTCTTTATTTCTTCTATGTTTATTTCATGTTTTCCCGATTATCTATTTTTTCTTTTTAGCTCAATATTTTCCTGATGCTTCAACTTCATCGAGGGAAAAACCGTTGATGTTGGGTCAATGAAGGATGTTATCTTGGATCATCCTACTCCTCAAGTTCTTTGTTGAGGAAACAGAGCTTACCTCTCGAAGCTATCGCGAAGTCTATTGACAATACTTTGAAGTTTTGCTTCAAAGTGGTGTCAATTTGGATTCTTTCAAGTTTGTTGGAGTAGGTGTGGATAAACTTCGCGTGCTCCCGAAGAGGGACCGAGAAGCGAGTTGACTAAATGCATTGATGATGCTTTCTCTCGCTTCACGATCGCGGAGGCCGAGCTAGCGAAGATGAATCCATTGGAGCTTGCTGATCTTTGGCATAAATTTGATGTATAAGGTAAGCTTCACTTGTTTATAATTGTGTTGTTTGTATATGCGAAGATGTTTGTAAAATTTCTTTTAACCGTTTTGTCTTTTGTGTCTGTCTAGGGGGCTCTTGTTAATCGTGGACTTAGAAAATCACTTGAGGACAACAAGAATCGCCTTTTGCTATTCGTGAGAAGTCCCTTTTAAGGGAGATTGAAGATTTGAAATCTCAAGTTGCTTCTAAAGAGAAAGAAAGAGGAGAAGCTGTGGATGAATGGCGAAAGATTGATCGATTATATCACAAAGCTTCGGACACCGTGTAAGGGAGAAGGATAAACAGCTTGAAACCGCGAAGGCAACCATTGCTACTCTTATGAAGGAAAAAGAGTTTACGGAGAAAAAGAAGACGGAAATGGATGAATTTTTCCATAGGAAATTTAACGAGGATGTGGGATATCTTAAAATTGCATATGAAAAGTGGGGTGCCGCTTCGAAGACCCTTGTTGGGATCTTGGGGAATATGACCCTTTCTTCACCGGCTTTTGCCGACAATATGAAGATCCGAGTGTTGTTGTTCAGCGTCACGTGACACAAGTGTCATGTACTCCACTAGGGCTCTTTTGCATCTTATGAAAGAGGCCAATGATCCATTATATGATACTTTTGCCGATCCCTCGTTTAAGTTTCCTCGAGATGCTATCAATCAAATTTCTCCTCGGACTCATCTACTTTGTAAGAAATTTTTTAATGAATATTGGTGCCAATGCGGTCGCGAAAGCACGCCTTGAGAAAGTTAAAGAGAAATCAAGAAGGTAATTTTCCACCTCTTATTATTCCTTTGTTTGTGATTATTATTTTGTTTTGTGTGCTGACTTTTGGTTTTAAATGTTTGAATTCGATATTTCACAGGAGGAAGAGGCTCTTCAAAGCAAAGAGATGGAAGAAGAGAGACGGATTGAAGAGGAGGAGCGTAAGGGCCGTAACGATGTTAGTGAGCGGAGGGGCTAGTTTATTGAACAATCCTTATCTTTAGTGTTTTGGGAGGTTGCAAAAACATGTTTGAATGGGAATGTTTGAAATTTGTTAAGTTGATGTGTTTGTTTAAACTTTGTTACTTGTGATTTAAGCCGAAGTTTTCGTTGTTGCGAAGATAAAGTATTTTCGATTTTTATGGTGAATTATGACTTTGGAAAATCTTGCGCGGGTTTCTCCCTCGAAGCTGCGCAAAGATATCGTTGTCGCGATGCCTCTTATGATTGTGAAGGGTGACTTTGTTTTTGAGGCTTCAAAGTTTTTTTCGAAGCTTCCTGTAGTGCTAATGTCGATGAATTTGTGGATAAGTGTCTTGGGAATCCTAGAGCTAAGGATTCGCATGGATGCCTAGGGTTGTTGATTTCAAAGAATGTTGGGCGTGTAAAGTCTCATGTTATTATGGGATGTTTATTTTTTGCTCTGTTCTTGCTTTTTCTTGATGCATTTAAAGTTTTTGTTTCAGTCTTCTTGCTCAAGTGCGTCCCCAAGTTTTATTTTTTGGGGATGGTTTGCAAGACACGTGACATAGAATAATCAATGAGGTTGTTGAAGATATTTTTGAGTGAAGCAAAGAACTAGTGTTGCTTCAAGAGTTTTGAAAGTTTTTAAGCTTTGTACTTGTTGTATGTAAAGTTTGAATAAGTGTTTGGCTCGATGTTATACCTTTGTGTATTTGTTTTGTATAATAAAGAATTTTGTTAATTCAATGTTCGTTGTTCATCCTTCTTTGTGAAGTGAGATCGAAGATTTTGATTTGAAATCGTGAATTTTCTTAGAAAATTTTGAAAACGTCGTCCCCTTCTTTTTTTTGAAAGTAGGAGCGAAGACTTTGATTCTAAGTCAAAATTTTCTCCTTAGAGAATTTTGAAAACGTCGTCCCCTTCTTTTTTGCGTAGGATCGAAGACTTCGATTTTAAGTCAAAATTTTCTCCTTAGAGAATTTTGAAAACGTCGTCCCCTTCTTTTTGCGGCGGTAGGAGCGAAGACTTCGATTTGAAGTCAAAATTTTCTCCTTAGAGAATTTTGAAAACGCCGTCCCCTTCTTTTTGTGAACTAGGAGCTTAAGACTTCGATTTGAAGTCAAAATTTTCTCCTTAGAGAATTTTTGAAAACGTCGTCCCCTTCTTTTTTGCGAAGTAGGAGCGAAGACTTCGATTTGAAGTCAAAATTTTCTCCTTAGAGAATTTTGAAAACGTCGTCCCCTTCTTTTTTGCGAAGTAGGAGCGAAGACTTCGATTTGAAGTCAAAATTTTCTCCTTAGAGAATTTTGAAAACGTCGTCCCCTTCTTTTTTTTTTTGAAAGTAGGAGCGAAGACTTCGATTTGAAGTCAAAATTTTCTCCTTAGAGAATTTTTGAAAACGTCGTCCCCCTTCTTTTTTTGCGAAGTAGGAGCGAAGACTTCGATTTGAAGTCAAAATTTTCTCCTTAGAGAATTTTGAAAACGTCGTCCCCTTCTTTTTTGTGAAGTAGGAGCGAAGAATTCGATTTGAAGTCAAAATTTTCTCCTTAGAGAATTTTGAAAACGCCGTCCCTTCTTTTTTTTGAAGTAGGAGCGAAGACTTCGATTTGAAGTCAAAATTTTCTCCTTAGAGAATTTTTGAAAACGTCGTCCCCCTCTTTTTTAGCGTAAGTAGGAGCGAAGACTTCGATTTGAAGTCAAAATTTTCTCCTTAGAGAATTTTCGTAGGTAATAATTTTAGTCTTATACTTAAATTATACCTACTTAGTTTTTGTGAAAACCTTTGGCCGATGATAAAGCGTTTTGCTTTTCGGCTTTTTATCAAATGTAAAGAAGTAAAAGTTGCGCAAGTTTTGGGGAAACTACTTTCTCATTTATATTTGACATGAGAATTTACAATAGAGTCTGCCTCGTTAAAAAAACCACTCACCCCGCGAAGGGCTTCCCCGAGTGGAAAAAGAGTGCACTCTTGATTGGAAACGATAAAATGCTTCTAAGAATTTGAATCTAACTTGCTTTATTTACAAAACTTGAAAAAGGAAAAATTCTAGGGATAATACTTGCGAAGGTCTTTGATGTTCCATGTATGGCTCAACTCTTCTCCCTTGAGGTTCTCCAAGTGATAGGATCCTTGCCTCGTTTGATTTTGTTATGATAAAAGGTCCTTCCCATTTTTGCCGGAACTTTCCCACAATGTCTTCGTTTCTTTTCCTTTTCAAAGACGAAGTCTCCCAGTTTGTAAATCTCTTTTCACTACTTTTTGTTGTACCACTTGCTTGTTTCTTCTTGGTATTTTCTCGAGATTCATCACAGCTTGGTTTCTTTCTTCTTCGAGCAAGTCTTTGCTTGTCTTTTTGGTCCTCTTAAACTTGTGATTTCAACATTTGCTCTTGGACCTTTGAATTGTATCTCTTAAGAGTCATTGCTTCATCACCATATAGTAACTTGAAAGGTGTAAACTTCGTTGATCTTGTTGTGGTTGTATTGTGACTCCAAACAATCCTTGTAATTCTTCAACCCATTTTCCTTTTTGGGAGTCCTACTAGATTTTTTGAAATTCCCACACATATGATACCATTTGCTCTTTCGACCGCTCCATTGGATCGAGGATATTTGACCGATCACGGCACGCTTGGATTCCCATACTTTCACAATAGCTTCGAAATCTTCATTTGTCAAATTGAGTTCCGTTGTCCAAAGTTATGTGTCTTGGAACTCGAATCGCAAATTATATTTTGCCAAAGAAACTTCTTCATTGTTGTGGATGACATGTTTGTGATTGGCTTCGCTTCTATCCATTTTGTGAAATATTCAACCGCAACAACTGCATATT
Organism: Hyparrhenia diplandra; assembly: GCA_015847255.1. Lineage (NCBI taxonomy): Eukaryota > Viridiplantae > Streptophyta > Magnoliopsida > Poales > Poaceae > Hyparrhenia > Hyparrhenia diplandra. The sequence goes on along the minus strand of JADLZK010012239.1, from coordinate 578,605 downwards.
GATGATTGCCTTGAGGCCATTTCGGAGTTTGCCAATTATGTCTATTCCCCATCTTGCAAGTGGCCAAGTAGGTTCAATGTGCTGAATTGGATTGGTCAGGGCGTTTGACTTGTTTGCCGAGATTTGGCAATTGTGATAAGTTTTGACTATTTCCTTGCTATCTTTTTTGAGTCTGTTGGCCAATAGAATCCTTGTCTAAATGCCTTTCCCGCTATGGCTCTTGGGCGGCATGATTTCCACATGTTCCACTTTGTGTATTTCTTGCAGCAAGTCTTTGCCTTCTTCGCTTGAAATGCATTTGAGTAGTGGTTCGCAAATGCCATGCTTGAAAAGTTGATTGTCAATAAGCTTGTAATTTCTTGTCTTATGCTTCATTCTTATTTCTTCACTTAAGCTTTACGGTTCATAAAAAATCTCTTAGGAATGCTATTATTTCTGATCTCTAATCTTCGCTCTCAATGATGTGAATGTACTTTGGCTCTTCAATTTTTGCTTTTATCGAAGATTCTCGATAATATTTGGAAAAACACATCTGAGGCAACTTTACTTTTTTGAGCTGCCGCCTTCACGATTTCGTCTGCCTCTTCATTGTTTGTTCTTGAAATGCTTCGTCTTGTGAATCCTTCAAGTATTTTTCTTGATCCCTCACACTTTGCAAGTATTTTGCCAACTCGATCTTTTGCCTTGTAATTTTTCTCGACATGTCTTGCCACAACTTGAGAATCTGTTTTTATCAAGATTTTTGTATGCCCATCGCTCTTGCCTTGCGAAGCCCCAAAAATATCTTGCTTCATACTCCGCGATGTTGTTAGTGCATCGAAATTCGAGTCTTGTTTGCATATTTCATTTTGACACCGGATGGCGAAGTGATTATTGCTCGCTACGCCAGCCTACCGAGCCCCCATGCACCATCACAATTCATTGTCCATTCTTGGCAGGACAAAGTCCACTCTTGATTTTCTTTTTGATCTTCGCAACTTGTTCTTTGGTGTCCAATCTCGAGATGAAATCTCGCCAATACTTGTGACTTTATTGCTGTTCTCTTCTCAAATTCAATGAAATATTGCGAGATTTCAGCTGCCCACTTTCCAAGCCTTCCGAAGATTTGCAACTTTGGAGTACATCTTTGAGTGGTTGATTTGTTGGAATTCTCACTTTGTGAGCCAAGAAATAGTGCTTCAACTTTCTTGTTGCCATAAGTACTTTGCATATGCTATTTTCTCAATTTAAGTAAAAAGAACTTTGATCGGGAGAGGGCTTGAGGAGACAAAGTAGACCGGTTCTTGTTTCTTCGTATGGTCTTTCTCTCTTTCTTGCACTAGTACTTTAAACTACTTTGCTTTCTCGGATCTTTGAGATGTATAAGAGTAGTTCTTGATCAACATTTGGTGTTGTCAATGTTGAGGGACTTGAGAGATATTTCTTTATTTCTTCAAAAGCTTTTTGTTGTTCTTCTCCCCCCATGTAAAGTTTGTCTTCGCCCCTTTGAGTGCTTGAAAAAATTGGGAAGCTTTTTTACGCTGATTTTGATATGAACTTTTGTTCGTGAAGCCAACACACTGTCAACTTTGAATGTCTTTGATGTTCTTCGGGACCTGGTAATGCGCATGATTGCTTTTATCTTTTTACGGATTTGGGTCAATGCCTTTTCTTTGAGACTATGCATCCGAGAAATTTTGCCTTTTTGTACTCCGAAGGTACATTTCTCGGGATTGAGTTTGAGATTTGATTTACTCAAATTTTCAAATGTCTGCTTTAAGTCTTTCAGATGGTCTTCGCGTTTCTTGCTTTTTACTATTATGTCATCAACATATGCTAGCAGATTGTCTCCGATTTGATCTTTAAGTGCTACCGAAGTCATTCTGATGAAACTTGACCCGGCGTTGCGAAGCCCCTCTGCCATTCTTTGGAAGCAGTAGGTTCCAAATGGTGTGATGAAACTTGTGTTTTCTTCATCTTCTTTTTTCATGTAGATTTGATGATACCCAGAGAAGCAATCGAGGAAGCTAAGCATTTCACTTCCTGCAGCTTGATCGACTAGTGTGTCGATTCTTGGTAGAGGGAAGTTGTCTTTAGGGCAAGCTTTGTTGAGATCTGTGAAATCTATGCACATTCTCCATTTTCCATTGCTTTTCTTTACCATCACAATGTTTGCCAGCCATGTTGTAAATTGAACTTCTCTTATAACCTTTGCATCAAGCAATCTTTGTACTTCAGCCTTTGCGGCTATTGTTCTATCTTCGGAGATCTTTCGTAACTTTTGTTTCTTTGGCCTTATATTTGGGTCAATATTCGCCTAGGTGTTCAATGATATCTCTGGCGACTCCCTCTAGATCTTTTTCTTGACCAAGCGAAGACATCTTGATTGCTTCTTAAGAAACTTATAAGTTGTTCTTCTTCTTCTTTTTGCTAGATTGGCGCCAATGATGACTTTTTTGTGCATTACCATTGGGTCTAGCAAGACTTCCTTGGTTTCTCGCCTTGGAACATGTCTTCACTTTCTTTTGTGACTTCGCACTTTCCGTTTCATTTTCGTCTTCGATCTCTTCAATGGCCAAAACATTTCTTTGGGTCAGGTTGAATCTTTCTCAATGTGTCTTGCTTCGCTTTTTGATTTCCATGAACCGATATTGGCCCATTGATTGCTTTGGAACTTTCATACACAAGTAAGAGTAGTTGATCACAAATAAGATGTTTAAACTTCCGCTTCGAAAATTGCGTTGTATGCGGCTATGCATTTCAACAACATCAAATGCCACTTGTTCTCGTTTTTGCGTTGTTTTGTGTCTTGAATGATATTTGTTAGTACAATTCTCCCAATTGAATTTATCCTTTTGCCTCCGAAGCCAACTAATGGATATTCTGCTCTTCCCAAATTTTGTCTCTTGATTCCCATTGCATCTAGCGTTGATGCGAAGAGTATATCGTGGAGCTTCCCCATCTACTAAGATTTTGGTGACATCCCATCCATCAATATTTGCTTCTATCTTGAGCTTCATGTCTTGTTCTCGTGAATATGATTGGTTGATGTGACCATCTTGTCTTCTTATAAGGTCCTTCCATTGTTATTGCATTGACTCTTCGAAGTAGTTTCTTCTTTTTCGTTATTTGTTGCATGTTCTATCTTTGTTGCCTCCGCAAATTGTCATTATTCTGCCTCGCTTGCTGTTGAAAACAATTTGGAGAACCATTGTTTTGCATACTTGGGTTGTTATTTGCCTCCGAAGCTTCTCTGCAAAGTTTGTGCCCGTCCCCATTGTGGAGGTGCTATTGCCGCTGGTTGACAATTGTATATTGGAGGTGGCCCCGGTAACACTTGCGATGATAGTTTGGATCGAAGTATGCTTGATTATGCGAAGTGCTTGCCCGTGACAAAAGTTTATTGATCTTTGATTTTCCGCTGATTTGTTCTCTTGTTGCAATTGCTTTATGCTTTTCTTCACCATTGGGCACATCTTTGATGTATGACCAGCCCCCTTTGCCATGAATGATGCAATACATTTCTTCAGGTTTTAAAATTCTTCTTTCCCCAAATCTCCGATTGAAACCTCCTCTTTGGTTGTTATTGAAGTTTTTGTTGTTGTAATCGGCCATTTGGTTATTTTGTCCTTGAATGTTGTCTTATTTGTGCTCGTTATTGATTTGGTTTACGCGAAGTGGTGGTTGATATTGATGGTAGTATGGTCTTCGCTCAAAAAAATTGTGGCTTGAATTGATTGTTTGTCTTCGCTTGATTTTTCTGTGCATTCTCTTCTTTAGTCTTTTTTCTGAAATCATCGCCCCGATCTTGCATATTTTTTGGATTTCTTCATATAATTGAGCGACAGTCGTTGGTCTTTCCCTCTTTAGATGCGAAGACAATTGTCCAGCTCTAAGACCCCTGATTGCAGCAATGATAACGACTTCGTCTGATACTTCTGGAATTTGGGTCTTCATTTGGATGAATCTTTTGTAATATTGGATTATTGGCTCTTTTGGATATTGCTTGATATCAAATAGATCATCACTTGTTAAGCCTGTGCGTTGGAATCCTTGGAAATCAACTAGCAAGGTTGTTCTGAGTTGCTCCCAGCTTTTGAGGGATCTTGGTTTGAGCGAAGCATACCACTTTTGAGCTGGTCCTTTCATTGCCATGATGAGTGCCTTCGCTAGTGTTTTTGTCATCTCCCCACCGATTCAACAAATTTGCTCGAAGCTCATCGAAATTGCCTTGGATCTGTCAAACCTTCTCGTATGTTGGTATGACGTTGAATTTGAACCCTTTTGGCCATTTCGCCATTTGCAGGTCTACTGATAATGGAGATTCTGGATCAATTGTGACTATTGCCTTTTCATTGCTTTGGTCCGTCTTGGCTTCGCTTTGTTATTATGACTTCGCGGTCCCGATTTTTGATTTCTTCACTCAATCTCTTCAGCTCGCTTCGGCTTCTTCTATTCTTTGCTTCAAAAGTCTTTTCTCTTGTTACGGCTTTGCAAGCCTCAAGTTCTTTACTACGTTTCTTGATCGGTTCTTCTTCTAGTTCTTGTAACTTCCTTGCTTCTTCACTTTGTTCTTCGTTTGGGATGACTTCTTTGGAAAAAAGTGTCTCCGCTTTCGTTCTTGGTGCTTCATTTTTACGTTGTTGTTGCTTCTTCCCTGATAGTTCTTGACTTGTTCTTGGGAGGTCTCCCCATGATTTCTTGATGGCCGTGGGATAGATCGTTGCTCACACAAGCGGTGGGCGCCAAGATGTTGGGTGATTGTTCAACACAACATGTTATTGATGATGATATGGTTTACAAAGAGGCCATTCAACATCGCGATTACAAAAGGAGGTCGGGGGTATTTATAGGCCCCCCCCTTCGTAGTTGTACAAAAATGTTAAGAATTCCGAAATGAACTTTTATGACATAACTATTCCAGATAAGACGTTTCTCTTGTCTTCGCGATGCCTCATTTACGGTCTTTATCTTCGCCATATTCTTCATTCTTACGGAAATGACTTATAACCCAGCGAAGCCGACTCGACCGTCTTCGCTCGGTACAATCGGACCCGATCTTCTTGATTTTTATCTTCACTATTGGATCGCGAAGCCAACTCTCCGCGAAGTCACCTTCGGTCTTCATATTCTGTTTTCCTCTTGCTAATAGTTCATGCACCCTGAAATTATCAAAGTCAAGGGGCTTAAAGTTTAAAATAAGAAATCAAAGTTAGAACCCAACACCGCTGAACTAATTCGGTATCCAAACCCTAGGTCAGTGATTTGTTCCCCATTCTTCTGTGCAAACTCTTGACTCATGAATGAATGCGATGATCCAGAATCAAATAAAACAAACAAAGACTACGATTGTTAACTAAACACACGTACCGGGCTGTCACGGTCTCTCCTTCAGAACTTCCTCAACATTGGCAAAGTGTGCCTCGCCCACATATTGCTTGTAGTTCTTCCCTGGCTGCGGGCAAGACTTGGAGTAATGCCGAGCTTACCACAATTGAAACAATTGTTGTGGTTGAAGGGCACGGGGGCGTGAAACACTCCCGGTGTAGGCTTTCTTTTTTTCGGTAGGTGCAACAAACCTCCCCGAAACGTGGGTTTCGGCTTGATTCTTCTTACGTGGTGGGACATAGCGCGCGAAGGCACGGCGGTGGGCGGTAGTTCGACGACGTCCAAAGGAACCACACATTGCTCGACTGAGCTTCCCTCAAACGGTCTCTTCTTGCCTTTGGATGCAGCATACAAGGCACTACTCTTCTCCCGGTGAAGGCAATCGTCACAAACTCCTCGAAAGTATTCTGGTGGAATTTCCCATGGCTTTTCGCATTTTTAAGGTTTAATCCTCTCTTGAAGCTAGCCAACTTCTTCTCCTCGCTGTCGACCGTGTCGAGGCATACCTAGACAGTCTGTTGAAAGCCCCCCTCGTAGGTACTCATTCATGGTCTTGTTGTCCCGACCGAGTTTAATAAACTCTCCCAATTTCTCTACGAGCACCGCCAGGGTATGTAGGTCCCGACGAAAAAGCTGGCCGTAAAACGAACCCAATAACGAGATCATTGGCGGGTAAAGTAGCACGGTAATTCTTCCACCATATCCTGCGGGTCCTTCCGGCAAGTGCGTTGCAAATTCTGCCTTCTCGGGTCTCGGGGCGGATTCACCAACCGGAATTTATCTTCTATCGAGGTCGACCATTCCTCGGCCTCCATGGGTTCATTCGCCCACGGTGAACTTTGGTGGTTACGTGGCCTTAAAGTTCTTGTATGCCTCGAATCCATCACCATCGGCACCACCACGGCCTCCCCGCTTTCGGTGTTGCGTGCGATATTTTTGCGCAACTCTCCCAGAACTTATCATAGAATCGCTCCCGGTTCACGGAGGTGGTGGTCGCTCTTGTCGATCTCCCCAAAGCACTTGATCGAGTTTGCGGCATCTGCACAATTGAATCAACGATAACCATAAGATGATGTTGTCCAAAGCATAGATATTAAATTTAGGTTACGCAGAATTTATTGAGAGAATAAATTCATCCACAATAACGGTAACAATAAACTCAATACGGTCTTTCATCAACATCACGGTTATGTCAACACAATATGAGTACCAAGATTTCGCAACAAAATGGCAACAAAATGTTGCACCACCGACATGATCTCGCAATTGATAAAGGGTCGCAATTACCATAAAACTGATCACAAACATAGGGCACGAACTAAACTAAAGTCTCGACTAATACAATAAGGTCTCGAACATTACGGATCCAAGTCTTACATACCGATAATCTCACGAATAAAAGGGAAATTACATGGTAATAGTGGCACTACACCGCCGGCTACAAGGGTGTCTCAACTAGATCAAGGTCTACGTGGTAGCATCTTGGAATCTTAACGTAGCATCACAGGTCATCTACTCCCGTGGCGCGCGAGAAGTGGGGTCTTCGGTCCTGGTCCTCCTCGGTTTGGCGCCGCCGGCTGCACTCACTAGTCCTCACCGTGGTCACCCCAAAGCTCCCCCTCGATGCGGTGACGCCGCCTTGGTGAAGTCATCCACCGCCCGCTGCGCTCCCGATGGTGACGGAGAGACGCCGTCCAGGTAGCACTCGCAGCAACCAACTTCTTCAGACTAGCCTTGAGTCTCGCGCAGCCCTGCCTAAGACGTGTAGCCTCTGTGTAGCATCCGGCCGGCCGTCATAAGTGCTCCATTCAGCTTCATCACAAAGAAACATAGCCCTCATCGCTGCCATACCAAAGAACTCCAAGCTGCTCATTCTCCTCAGGTGGTACATCGCGGGGAAACATCTGCGGGCGGCCGCCAAGTGCAGCCCCACGGTCCTATGTCATCTGGTCAATCATTCCCATCGCTGCAACCTGGGCGGCTGTCCATGCATCAGGTCCTTGCCCAATGCACTGCCAGGCTGGCCAATAGGGGTCCACCGGATGTGGATGCACTGTCACCTCAACCGAAATCCACGGCACCTCTCCTCTGCCATGGGTGCGCCTCCATCCGTAGATGGGCTCCTGGCTGTACCCAACTGACTGCAACATCTCCCACAGCAAGGCTGGTGTTCCCCACATCATTGGGGGTGAGTAGGGCTCGAAGTAGTGGGCCATCTGTAGGAAGATTTAGGGTGAGATTGAGAAACGATAGTCTAGTTTAACCAAATTAGGGCAAGTACTAATTAGGGAAAAAGATGGAAAATGCATGAATGTCATGACGTAAAATTTTAAACATAATGCATGCACGTTACCTACGTATCTCACGGAATAGGAAAGAGATTTCTCTATTCGATTTAATGGTGGCAACCTACGATCTCTCAAAAGAAATAAGACGTGTCTAGTCGATCTAACGCATTCTTGTTTGTTAGTGTACACGCAATTCATTTCAGCCCACAATATATTCATGCAATGCAAGAATGTAAATTGCATATACCGCTTCGTCGAGTCCACCCAATCGGCATCGCATACCATGCGAAAAATCACATGTTACACCCCAAAGACACCTGTGTACCCATACACAAGTCTACGGGGCACTACCCGACCACGGAGCTCTCAAAATCATTTTATTTCCCCTAGACCGGCATACCTCCGATCATGCTCTCACAGCTCACACCATTACCTTTGGGCGTAGAGGCATTGAACAACCATTACCGGGGCGTAGAGGTATTTTGATCCATTCATGACTACTCAAGTGAGTAGCCCCATACCCTTTTGGCCGCACGGCAACCAAGCACAAACAACAAAATATGATGCATTAGCCCAATCCCGCTAGCCAAGCCACCCGACCGTCCCTTAATTGGGCATAGAGGGTATGACCAAGGCACTACTAAATTTTGCAAACCTTTTACTCACACCACTTAAAAGATTTTGTTTCGCAAACTTTTTAAGAAAAGATTAGTGGTTCATTTTAATTTAAATACCAGATCGGACTTGTAATTACCAAACTAAGCTCACGATGCCGAAGCTGTGACAGAGCCGACCAATTTATAAGAAATCAAGTATAATTCGCAATCGCCGAAGCAATCGTAGTCTACACTTGAGTCCATATAAACCCGGTATTCCGGAAATTTCAGAGTGATTTCAAACTCATCAACAACATACAACAGGATCGTTGAGCTCTGTAATAAAATCCGCAGGTATTTCAAACCAAATTCGATATATTAAACATCGAGGGCGAGTATAATTTATTACAAACTCGGGTTCAAGTGCGGAAGCGATGGTTTGCAAAAACCAAATAGTCTTTTAACGAAAACAAATATAAGATAGTGCCGGTGAATAGTCATCCCTCAGAGCAAAGATGAGACAGGGGATATAGATTTGCCTTTGCCCTCGCCTTACTCTTCATCAACAGAAATGAGACAAGTCTTACAGTAACCATGGTAAACATGCTCACCTGCAACAACGGGAATAAAACCCTGAGTACAAAATACTCAGCTAGACTTACCCGTCCAAAATAAAATAAAAGACTCCAAGGATCATGCTAGGCTTTATCTGGGGTTTAGCTGACTCACATTAATTTCGCAAATAAGGTTGTTTATTGAGCCTATGCATGCTACTTGTATCTTTTTCCAAGTTAACAGGGTACTTAATTAATTATATAACATAGATCCTGTATAGTCAAGATTAATCATTGCTCAGTAGAATAAATAACAGCATAAGTAACTTGATCAGAATTATATCAGCTGCAACACGATAAATAACATATATTGTAATGATTAAGACTACAATGTCGTGGACGCAACCCGGGTTCTCACTAACCAGGAGAGATGGCGATTCGAATCGATTTGCAAACCAGCTGGCGAATACCCTGACACAAACCAAGTCTACTTTGCAAAGGCAGACCCGATCACTCCCAGGACGTTACGGGACGTAAAGTCTCGGTCTTGCCGGCTACCCCCTCCTTCTCGAGCACCCAAGTGAGCGTAAGCAACGAGTACGACCCCTCGTGCGCATCTTCTTGTGCCCGATTAACCACACCAACCATCACCAAAGGAGGAGCGATAAAGCGAGCATGGCCGGCCCCTAACATTCCCACGAGCTTCGTGGCTCACGACCCGGCGGAGCCTACTAAATGCCAGGTACGTTCGACTTCCGACCACATTCCGACAAAGAGTAAGTCCTTAACTGACTGGATGGAAGGACCACAATATCCATCCAATCTCACATGTTTTAATTATCAGGTTCTCAACAGCAGCTTGACAATCACCCATGTTATTGTGCACACATTTCCTCAAGTGACCGGAATCACTGTCTACTGCAATCATGTTACTGAGCATTAACCTAGACCTCTATGTAGGATGGACAACTTTCAGCAAGGATCTTAATGCATCAACGGTTTCAACCATTTTCCTAAACTTAATGCAGGAAACATATAAAAAGACTCAAGTCAATTTAATTGGAAGAATTAGGAAAGGGCAGAATGCTCCGAGGCTTGCCTCGCAGAACGTTGCTTGTTCTTAACGTGCTCGGACACTCAGTCACTCGTCGGTCGACCCTCCGTCTCCCCCGTGACTCCACCGAACTGCACTCCCAGCTGGAACAGCTCCCGGCTCCTCGATCAGCTCCTTCAGAACTTCCCCGATCCTAAGATGATGCATATGATGGAAAAAAGATATAATTACTATAACATGAATATCAACTTGCAATGAGTAACAATATGTATGATGGATGGATGCTTCATGATGCAAGCTATTAGTATGTGGATATCTCTTCCGTATAAACCTACTTAATTCTACACAAGAAACCCTAATAACCTACATCAAGCAACACCCTACTCCCTATTGACAGAAAATAGCAGCTTGACATGCTGTCACTAAAACAGTCATACAGGGAGTTCTACAACTCCAAAATCAGTGAGCTAGGACTCTATGGAAAGCTAACAAAATTTCCTACAAAACGTTCCACAACGTCCAGAGCTGAATCTGAACTTATCAGCCTCGAAATTGGGAAAAACAGAGGCTCTGTTTTCAGCTCAAACATCACATATAACCTCCATAACTCACAAACTAGTCATGCAAAATATCTCAAACTTAACCAGAAAAGTAAATCAAGTAATTATCTACCAAATAAACCTACTGGACATGTCAAAAGATAATTTAAAGCACATGAAATGACATACCCTAGCAAACACTACACTTGCACCCTATAATTAAATAAAATGCTAGAACAAGAAAATGTCAAAACTACTAAGCTGACCAAACCAAGCTTACTAACAGATCATATTCATGCTAGGAACACATAATAAAAATACTAATACACATTATCTTCATATAAACATATATTTCTAGCCTATTTTCCATGCACCATAAATATGATAAATACACAACTACTTCAGAAAAATTCTACAAACATTACCAGAGCATCTTACTGGAATATAACAACTACCATAAAAATCTCATGGCAAGATCATGCTTATACAGCCCTACACAAAAAATGACAAGTTTACACTAAACCTATGCATGAAAATACTTTGTACTATGAAAAGTGTCACACAATAGATTTCTGAGTATGAAAAGCTACTGAAACCTATCAAGAACCACCACACCAAGTTTTTACATCCAAAACCCTAGTATTCATTTTTCTATGAATTTCTAAAGACCACATAATAAAAAGCACATAAATAGAAAATCACATTTCTTCTACAGAACATACCATGCATGATATTTTTCCTAGACTCTACTCACAAAAACAAGCACTTTTTATACAGAAAGCATATTTTTATCTTGTACCAATTAAAAGATATGATTTTCCTCAATTTCCATGCATTTCTAGCCATAAATAAAACTCTATATAAAAGTTCTCGAGAAAATAGGATTTCATATTTTTTTATACTGTAGCCTATCTTCTAACAAGCATGACAAAATTTGTTTCACTCAAAATGGACTCAAAATGACCAAGATATGAATTTCCTAAGCATTTCATTCAAATGCGGAAAAATGAAAAAGAATAAAGGAAAAGAAAAAGGCGCGGGGCCCGCGTGTCAGCGACACGCGAGGGCACGGGGCGGCGGGTGCGGCGGATCTCCGCCGACGGCGGTTTTCCCGACGAACCAAAGACACCTACGGCTTCCTCGACAAGAGCTATCGATCCATACCATTTTCCCCCAAAAAGAAATCGACTCTAGCGCGACCTCGGCCACGCGGCAGCGGCCGGCGCCAGCGGGCGGCGGCGGTCCGGCCGTTTCCCGTGAAAGCCGGCAAACTAATGCCGTTCTCGACTCTTTAAGCGACATAAGTGACATGCAAGCCAGCTAGAGCCTCAACGGAGCAACAATGACGAAGAAACGGGACGCGAAGCGGCGGCGGGCACACGCGCAAAGACGTCGGCGGCATTTACGCGTCCCGGGCGAAACTACGACCGATCTACTCATCCATCTAGCTCGAGAGCTCAAGTACCTAGGCGACTTAAACACGAAAAAAAAAGGATTTCGTGACCTATGAGCTCGAACATGAGCTTGCCTCGACGGTGGCCATGGCGGATTTCCGCCGTGGCGATCGGGGACGGACGGAAATGAGGTCCGCACCTCGCGATCCTACCTCCTCTCGACGATTGCTCTAGATAGGGCAGCTCATTGCGGTGACGGGGATCTAATTTGGGGTGGATTGGTGCGGTGACGACGGCGAACGAACGGAGCTCGGGATCAACGGCGATGGCACGCGGCGGCGCTTTTCTCCACGGAAAGCCGGTGGCGGGCGGTGGTGGAGTGAAGCTAGGGTTAGGCGCGCTGGGCGCCCCTATTTGCGCGCGCGCGACCGCAACGGCCCATCGGGGCCGTATGTCGGCGGCCGTCCGTGCGTGCGGCCACGTCGGCCAGCGGCGGTGTCGGCCGGCGACGAGCCGACAAGTCCCCCCTACTGTTTTTACGAACCAGCGACTGTTTTTTGGCCTGTGCATCGAGATTCGTGTAGAATTTGGAAAAGTCAAAACATCAACTTTGTAGAGAATTTCATAAGCTACAAAACACTCAATATGAAATTTTTCTAATTCGGCCTAAATTTGAAACTAAAAATTAAAAACAGCAAGGTCAATTTGAACTGGGTCAAAACAGAGTTTGAATTTGACTCAAATTTGACCCAAACTGTTCGGCACTATTTGAACCCTTTCCAAACCTTTTCACAAGAAACTTACAACAGATCATTTGTTCCACATAAAAAGTACTTCATTTCATCTATAGAAACTTTTTGCTAAAAACACTTCTATCAAGCACTTTTGAAATGAGTTTCAAAATGGGTCAAAGAGGTTTGACACTCTAGGGCTATTTTATAAAAATTTTCTAAATTGAAACACAAGCTCAAACATGGTCCTAAATTATGTCAAAAAAATATATCTAGGCACAATCTAGGTCCAAAACATCATTATAGCAAAGATCCTATAGTAGCAAGATCAAACAAGCCCTTGAAATGAGAGCAACTCAAAGTAAATGCTATTATCACTTGCTCATGCATGAAATGATGATGATGCTATGCAAATGATCATGCTTTCAAGATGCTTAACACCTAGGGTGTTACAAAACGCTCGGCCAGCGGAGAGATCGTGCGAATTCCAACCCGCCATCGTGGGAATTCCAAGCGGTTGCTTTGACGCGCGCGTTCGATCGTGGGGAAGTGGAGGCGGTAGGCTAACTCACTATTTAAGCACACACTCGATCATGGCGTTCATCCTTTCCGGTTCTCTAATCCAGCCACATTCTCTTTGCATTCATCGGTGCCATGGCTGCCTCGGGCTCGGGATCCAACAAGCGCACCAGGGGAGGAGATGGAGGCGGCGGATGACAAGGGCAAGGAACCGGTGGTGGAGGGCGCCGGCTGGCGACCCCGGCTCCGACTCAGGACTCGACCACGCCCGCCCTCTCTAACTAGTAGAAATATGATCTTCTATGATGATTTCCTTGTGACGATTTGAAATTTCGTCATGCAACTGTAGTTTTCAAAGGACGAATTTTATAAGCTGCGTCACGCATCATGACCGATGGAGCCAAGCCGCTAAAAATAATGACGAAAAAGCAATACAACGTCACAAAACAATAAACCTATTTGTCATAGATAATCATTCCACCTCTATCCGGCGGGGAACCAAAGATGAATGTAAACTTTCGTCACAAAAACAACATACTTTTACCGTCACAAAACAATAATGTCCATGTTTCAACACCAATATGATGGGTCCCACATGTGTGGGTCCAACCCTGGGTCCCACATGTTGGTACCATGGTCCCACTACTATCGACGTGGCTATGTGGACCCTAACACAGCGGTCCCACGTTGTAAGCCACACGACATTCCAATCAACGAGGGCCCCACCCCCACGGTCCCACCCAACATCGATGAGGACCCCACTATAGTGGTCCCACACTATCTTGGTCCCACTCCCACGTGGCGTTCCACGTCAACCGGGGCCCCACCACCACTGTCCCCACCACCCCTGTCCCACCAGATAGAACCAAATAACAATGTGGCATCGCAAGTCCACGCGGTGACATGGACCCCACCACCATGGTCCGACGATGTAGTGGTCCCACTGCCACATGGCACTCACGTCATTATGGGCCCCACTAGCTTGGTTCTCTGGATAGAATAGGTGGGCCACCATACTTGGGCGCAGTCCTATGACCACGTGCCTTCCACGTCAATCTGGGCCCTACCACCACGATCTCACTAACTGCATAAGTGGAGACCATAGGTGGGCCCCGCTACCTTAGACCCACGCCGTAGTGGCCCTACGACCGCCAAACATTTCACGTCGACCTTGGACCCATAGAACAAAATTGGTGGGCCATCACAGGTGGGCCCCCACCGAGGTCCCATCGAGGTCTCCTAAGGGGGAGAGCATGTGATATCCTGGCTTAGGGCTTAATAAGATTGATAGAATACTCATTACACCATGTTCCAACTTCTTTCCGAAGCCCCAATCCAAAGAACTCTAAAGTTAAGCGTTCTTGGCTTATAGAAATTTGAGGATGGGTGACCCGACCCAGGGAAGTTCATCCTGATACGCATGAGTGAGAACAAAGTGTGTCAAAAAAACCTTGTGTCGGTGTTTGAGGACAATCTTGTTTATTAGAGAGTTGCTAGATGTAATTGGGCCTGGAGTGCTAGGCGTAAGTGGGCCGGGAGGGACTTTATAGGTGGCACCACGTGGCGGTCACTTCCATGACAAAATCGGTGGCGTTTTGCTTTAGTCATAGAAGACGAGTTGTTCCATGACAAATGTTTGTTCGTCATGGGAAAAAACACTTTATGACGAAATTTCATGATTCGTCATGGTGCATCAAATGTGGCGCTCGTTCTATGACGATTGCAAATTAGTCACTAATTAAATCACCGAAGGTTTTCAATGGCAATTTCGCATCTTTTTTGATGAAAGCATTTTGTCATCGATGTGAGCTTCTCGGGGGGATCGCCACATGGACCTTACGGCGCGCGCGGCTAGAGGCGGCGGCCGATGACCTTCTTTGGGGCGCCGCTTGCGGGGACATGATCGAGAGGGATTTCACCCTCGATCGTCTCGATCCCGCCTTCCTGGAAGCCGGAAGGGAGCTGGCGGGGCGGCCATGGTCTTCTTCAAGGGTGGATCCACCCACGGAAGATAAGATGAACCACTACGCCCCCAAGGTGGAAGCGGTTGGTAGGGGATGGTCCTCGAGGCCTTGGCCAAGAAGGACTGACGCCGACATGGAGGGAGGAGGAGGAGGAGGGGCGACGAGGACTAGGCGGGCGGCCTTCCTCTTTTTTTTTTTTTTTTATCATTTTTGTTATATGTTCTGCTTTTTTTTTTTTATATATTAATAAAATAAAAAATTATATATATATTATTGTTGTGTGTTGCTCCTACGTCGCTTGAATACATTTTACGTTGGGAGGGCGACCCTCGCCGGCCGGCGACCGAGGCCTCACCACGGGGGGCCAAGAACTAATCTCCGTTAACATATTGCGAAGTCTTGCGGGATCGGCAAGCGGAGGACCCTCGCGAGACACGAATCGGCGAAGCGTCACCCCTCCGTCGAGGGCGGCCCCGAGCGGGCATTCGAGCCGGGAGCATGGCGGCCCCCTACGCGGCGTGGGGAGCGGCCCAGCGGGGAGTGCGCCCAAGTGGCCTTGAACCCAAAACAGGAAGGCCGGCGGAGGGACCCCTCCTAACCCCCCCCTCTTGCGGATGCACGGAACCGGGCGGCATGAGGAAACCCTACACCCCAAAGCGGGGAGAAGTCATGCGTGTATTTCCCGTCGACCTGTGAATAGTTACTAGCTTGCCCTTGTAAGGGCCCGGTTAATAGCGTGTGTTCTCCTACCTACCATGTACCAAATTGTAAATCGGCCCCTCAGACCCTTTGAATTCCTATAAATACCGAATGCGGGCACAAGGAAAGGATCGGTTGTTGGCCGGTTAAGTGCCATTTGCTCGTTTTTATTGCACCCGTCTCGCCTTACGCGCCGTCTTATCCCTCCTCCTTCGGGCGGGCGCCCTCCGTCGCCTCGACCCTCGGCAACTCCAAAGGTCGGGCGGGACGGAGGTCCGCTCCGCTCCCCGTTTGTGTTCTCGACTCACCCTGTGGGAAGCCCTCGCCCCCTTCCCGCCCCTCAGGGAGCGAAGGCTAAGGGGCGGGAGGCGATCCCCACGATTGGCGCCCGGCAGTGGGGACCCGACACAAAAAGTCCAAAGCCATGCCCGATCACCCCCGAAACCGGCCCGTCGCGCGCGGCGGAACAACTCCGCCCCGAAGGGGGACCCCGAGATCAAACCCATCAAGCGATCGGCATGTACCACCACGCGCAAAGCGACTCAGCGCCAGGCTGCCGGGCCAGCCGGAGGGCCCGCCATCCGGACCCCCGGTCATCCGATGCTCGGAGGTCACCGGTGAAGAAGGCCATGACGCCCGGCAAAGCGGGCGCTCGCAGGCCGGCGGGGCGTGGTCCGGCAACCCGGTGGCGCGGATGTCTCCGCCTCGGCGAACCCTGCGGATCCGCTCGGAGGGCTCTCCAGTGCTACGAGAAAGATGAAGGAGGAGGGAAGCCAGAGCAAGGCAGAGCGGGCACTAGAGGCCCTCAAGCCCGGATCGCGAAAAAAGGAGGTTTGCGGGCCCTAGATCGGAGCGGCGCTGGGGACGCTCGAGGAACAGGCCGAAGCCGCGAGGACCGAGCGGCATGGATCAACCAGCAGGCTCGAGGTCGGTGCAGTCGGCGGGGGGAGGGCGGCCGCAGCCCCCGGAATCATCCGCACCCGCTCGGGGGCAAGCCCCACTCCCGCCAACCCCACCACCACCTCCGCGAGAATCAACCACCACGGTGCAACACCCGCAATCCTCAACCCTCCGCATAAGCCAGCTGTACCCCTCCATGCCCATCGGGGCGGCCCGCCGCCATGCTCGGCGCGCGGCCTCCATAAAATCATCATTACGACCCCAAATCCCGCTCTCCCTACGCCCTTGGATCGCGGAATGGCCTCCCGGCATCTGACCACCGGCCTTGCCAAGATACAGCGGGGCCTCCGGCCCCAGACAGTTCGTTATGAGCTACGAAGCTTATTTGTGGAAGCCGCGGGGAGGAGATCACTCCCACAATGGCCAAGTCATTTGTGATCATCGCAAGAGGAGTGGCTCGGTCTTGAGTGCTTTATGCGCTGCCCCCCCAACTCAATCGAGGGCTGGTCCGACCTTCGCGGCGCCCTTCGGCGCAAATTTCAAGGGAGTTGACTCGAACTCATCAACGGCACCCGAGTTCTTTGAGCGTGGTGCGAAGCCAAATGAGCCCCTACAAGAGTGGTGGCGGAGGTTTCTCCAAACCAAGGCGGGGACGAGGGGGTCTCCGGCCGAAAGCGTCATTATGGCGGTGGTCTCTTGCATCCGCCCAGGCCCATGTCATTCAAAGATTGAGCGGAGGCAGCCCGGGACCTAAGCGGAGCTACACGAGATAATGGACAAGTCTTTGGAGGGGCGATAATGCCACAAAGCGAAGATAGAGGCTTTCCGACCTCCCATATATCGGCATCGACCACAATCGACCACCACGCATGAGACAACCACCCAAGACCGGGGGCCGTCGAGTCGGCACCATCGCCAACAACCCCCCTCGCCCAAAGCAAAAAAACCCACCAACCACCCCCCCCTAGGCAAAACTACCCACCAAGAACCCCCGGCCCGAACCCGGACACCAACATGAGGCCTCGCCAAAAAACAACCCTATCGCCATTTCTTGCGGAGAGGGCAAAGGCCATTACACCAAACAATGCCCATATTTCGCCAAGGGAAAGAGCGATGGACGGGGAGCTTCGCCGCCAAAAGCCCGCAGAGGCAAGTTAACCACACAAGAAAACCAGGCAAGCACCCACTCCAACCACTACACTTTCACCCCTTCGACTATGGAATCCCAAAGACATCCGGGCTTCCACTACCCGGCTTTCCACTCCCGGCACCTTCGGCCGAGCCAGCCGGCGTTACTACCGGCAAGAGTATACGATTTTCACACCCCCAGAGCCTCCGCAGCAAAGCTATCACAACCAAGCCCTACCACCTCCACCTCCGCCACCGCACCACCTTCCGACCCGGCAACACCCAGTCAAGCAAGAAATCCGGACAATGCGTCGGCAAGCCCAACTCATCTTACGGGGGTCATCCTCGCTATCACGGGGCTCCAACGAGGACCACGGCAACAAACGGCAGCGAAAGGAGCACTATCGGAGGGTCCATCATGTGGGTGCGGAGGGGCCTCACGTAAACGTGACGCTGGTCCCACATTCCGATCACCTTCAATGCCGGCGACATGAAGCTCGGGAACTACCCTCACACCCGTCGATGGTCATCGACACCAACATCGGAGGCTGGGTATTACTAGGATCCTAGTAGACACGGGCAGCTCCGCAGACATCTTGTTCGCATCCACCTTCGACAAAAATGGGCACGGGCGGGGAACATGTTACAACTAGCGAGCAATCCCTCTTGACGGCCGGAGGCCGGCAAGTTGGGACCATCGGGAAAATCACCTTACGGTCTCCCGGAAAGAGCCCATTCACCGATCGAGAAAACATAACCTTTCGGCGTGGTCGACACATGTACTACAGCTACAACGCCATTTTCGGCGCGGAGTCACCAACGCGTTCGACGCGGTCCTCCGCCCGAGTTATCTGCATGAAGATGCCCTCCATCGGCGGCATAATTGCCGTGTTCGGAGACCGAACCGCGGCAAAGAAAACGCGGAGGCAATGTCGCACGGGGGGACAACGCAAACGTACACAACCTAGAACAAGAGCTGCGGGGCCAAGAGAGCGGCCGGAAGGCGGCGCAGAGCCCCCGCCGAGCACTACCTACCAAAGAAGAAACGAAGAAAGTCGGCTTTTTAGCTTTGATCCCGATAGAAGTAACCATATCCGCACTCTGGACCAGACCTCGGCGAGCTCTTGCGGTGCCTCCGAAGAGAACCGATGTGTTTGCACGGTCCGCGAAAGATTCTGAGGGTGTTAGCCGTGACCTCATCGAGCACCACCTCAACATAAGACCGAGGACGCCACTCCGTAAGCGAGAAGCTTCGCAAAATGTCGACGAGAAGAGAGCGCAAAATATGGCGAGAGGTAAACCGCCTTCTAGGACGCGGAGGTCATCCGCCCGGTCAAATACCCCAATTGGTTATCCAACGTTGTCATGGTGAAAAAAGCAAGCCTTAGCAAAGACAAAGCGGAGCCCACGGATGGAGGATGTGTGTGGATTTCACCGGCTGAACAAAGCATGCCCGAAGGACGATTTTCCCCCTCCCCAATCAGCTCTCGTCGACGGCCTAGAAGGCCGGGCGTGAAAGGTTGTCCCTCTGGACTGTTTCTCGAGGATACCACCAAATTTGGATGAACCCGAGGCGGATGAAGACAAGACAAGTTTCATAACCCCCTTCGAACTTATCGGCCGGGGAGAATGGCCGGCGCCTCCTCATATGCCGCCAGGCTTCGTCATCCCCGCACGAATGACAGCGGAGGTGTTCGGGAGACGACGGCGCCATCTCAGCCTCGTCGGCGACTTGGTAGTCCAAAGTAAGTTAAAGGAAGACCACATCACGGACCTCCAAAGGACCTTCCGTCAAACTGGGAAGCCGGGCTCAAACTCAACCCCGCCAAGTGTGTATTTGGGTAAGCAAGGGCAAGTTTCTTGGGCTGCCTCGTATCAAAAAGGAATAGAGGCCAACCCTTCGAAGATCGCAGCAATCACCGCGATGGAACCTCCGAGGAACAAAAATCGGTTCGAGAGACTAGCGGGGCCGCCTCGCGCGCCCTTAGCGGAGTTCATCTCCAAAATCAGCCCGGCGAGGGTTACCATTCTTCAAACTCTAAAGGAAAGCGGACCCATTCGGTGGGGGCCTCGCAACAAGAAGCCGAAGACCTCAAGCGATTACCTCAAAACCTTACCACCCTCGCGCCACACCTAACGAGGCGAAGGACTCCTTCTCTCACGTCGCCGCGCATCGCCACATGCCGTCGGCAGGTTAACTCGTCAAAAGAAGTGAGCGAAGGGGCACCGGTCGAGCAAATCCCGTCTACTATGTCTCCCGAGAAACCCTCGAAGGGCCCAAGCTAAATTACATACAGTGGGAAAAGGTAGCCTACGCAGTGGTCATCATGGCAGCGAAAAACTCAAGCACTACTTCCGGGGCACATGAGGTCACCATACCTTCGAGCTTTCCCCTCGATAACATATTCGAAACCCCCAGTCGATTGGGCGAGGAATAGCGAAGTGGGCGATCCGAGATCGGAGACCACACCGTCGGTTCGTCGGCGAGCGGCCATCAAGTCCGCAGCCCTAGCGGATTTCCTAGCGGTTTGGACACGACACATACAACCAAGCGGTGAACTTGGACCCGATTTGGACAGACACACCGGCGGAGCACAGGGGGCACGGGGGCTGGCATCGCGGCCATCATCACTTCACCCTCCGAGTCAAGGCGAGATATCTTTGCCGGGCTAGAATTCCGGTCTGCACAAACAACACGGGCGGAATCTGGCCGGTGCTCTTGGCACTAAACAAGCTCCGGGCCATGTCGGCGCGAAGGGCCATCATCAAAACCGACTTCGGTGGTCTCGAAACAAGCCGAGAAGGACAACAAAGCCAAGCACCCGAGCTGCAAAAATACCTCGCAAGGCTAAGGAAAAGCGGAGGCCTTCTTTCTCGGCATCACAACCAAGACCATATCCGGTAGGGACAACGGCGGCCGGCGAGCTCGCGAGGCCCGCGTCAGGCGGAGCAACTCCAGGGGCGTGTTCTTCGAAATGCTGCGTAGCCCGTGATTCAAGATGGCGACCAACCCCGAAATCGGTCGGCGCCATTCACAGCGAAGATTGGAGAGCCCCGATCATTGCATTCATCAAAGGCCTCTTGAGCCCCAATCCAGGAAGAACAAAAAAAAGGTTGAAGCGGAAGGTCGAGGCTACCGTCTAGTTGACAACAAAATGTACAAGGCATCCGTAACGCTCCATGGCTAAAATGCATATCTGCGGCGAAGGCTGCGCCATCCTAGCGGAGATCCACGAAGGCATCTGCGGCTCGCACAACGGCCCCCGGCGTTAGTGGGAAAGGTGTTCAGGCAAGGGTTCTATTGGCCCACCGCACTCAACGCGCCGCGCGAGGCGGTCAAGCTTTGCTGCGAAGGATGCCGGTGACAGCCCACCACTCCAACGGGCGGGGGCTCAGACAACCCTCATTCGCCCCACATGGCCCCTTCAGCGATGGGCGATAGACCTTATCGGTCCAATGCCGCCCGGCTCCGGGGAACCTTCGCCACGCCAGTAGTGGCGGTCGAATACTTCACCAAATGGATCGAAGCCCGCCCTCTGCAAGCATAACCTCTCACTTTCGGTACAAAAGTTCTTACGGCGGCAGATCGTCTTCGCCGGAACCCGCGGAGCATAACGATCGATAACGGCACCGTTTGATAGCGAAAGGCTTCAAGCGATTTCACGCCATCAAATAGGCACCAAGATACACCGCCTCCGTGAGGCACCCCCAATCAAACGGCCTCGTCGAAAGGGCCAATGGCATAATCCTGCGGGGTATCGGCGCGAAGGTCCACGCGAAACCAAGAGGAAAATGGGCGGAGGAGCTCACTCCGGTGGTATGGTCACATAACACCTCCGAAAAGCCGTGCGACCAAATTCACGCCCTTCAAGCTCTGATCGGAGAAGAGGCCGTCCTCCCGTAAGCGAAGCATGCGTCGCTAAGGGTCACCAGCGAAGCCCCCCAGAAAAAAGAGAGCGTCGCGAAGGACCTCCTCGAAGAAACAAGAAACTTGGCCATCCTCAACCTCCACGCATACCAGGAGGAGACCACAAGATGGAGGAACAAGAAGCTCGGCCTCCGCGACGATCTCCGTCGGAGACTTCATCCCTTGATCGAAGCGTAACGCGAAGATGGGCGGCAAGTTCATGGCCAAGTGGATCGGGCCCATACCTCGTCACTAAGTCCACAAGACCCGCTCCTTCCACACCTGCAAGATCTCGAAGGCCATGATCTCCCCACACATGGAACGTCGACGACCTCGCAAGTAGTACTACCCCTAGCGGTGCAATGTACCAGCACTTTCGCGAGTTGTATGGGGCTCCGCTCATTTTGCCATTTCATTTTTTCTCTTCCTAAAATTAAGATCATGAACAATGCGGGCTGCACTCTTTTTTTTCCTTGCGAAGGGGCGCGAGTTTTTTAACGAGCCGGTACCAATATCTAATATATATCAGGTTAGTTACCCCACATCGGAGAAAGGTGCAAGCGCAAATACAGATCAAAGGGGCTGGCTGGCGCCAACCAGCCCCTCATCGTAGCAGGTAGCGGGATTGTTGCGCTCGGGAGGGCAGCGCAAGGCTGCACCCCCTCGCTGGAATCAAACCAACAAAACACTCCTAACTCTAAATTATGTTAAGCCGACGCCACTGGCACCTCAGCGGGGGATTCCTTGTCGCCAGCTCTCAAGTATGGTCATGAGGAGGCACAAGGAGTCGAGGCGGCACCTCGCCGGGCTCGCCTGTGAACGCCCAGCTCTCGAGTATGAACCAGCGGGGCGCCACAAAAGTCGGGCGCCACGGCACCTCGCCCGAGCTGCCAATGAGCGCCCGCTCTCCGTGTGAACCCGCGGAGCGCCCAAAGGCTCGGGCGCCGGCACTCCGCGAGGGGAGCCCGCAAGGCACCCGCGCTCTCGTATGAGACCCTTGGGCGCCTAAAAAGTCGGGCGCCCGGCACCCCGTGGGGGCTGCAATAAGACACCCCTGCGCTCTCCAAGTATGAGACACGGGAGGCTCTTCGCCGGAAGCCCCGCACCTCCGCCCGAGGCTCGCAGCGAGCTTCCGCCACCCCTCGAAGTCCGGCCCCACGGGGGCACGACAGAAATCGAAAACAGGTACCCTTCGCCGCGGGGCTCGGCAACAAAAAATACCACCACCACCAAGAACAAGACCTCCGCCCCGTCGGCCTTAACACCACCACCCACCAAGGACAAGACCTCCGCCCATACAAACCATAATCACAACAAGCACTTATGACATCCGCCCACCGAGAGCACCCCCGCCCCCAAGAAGCACTATAAAACCAAACCTCCCCCCCACGAATCCCATGTTAGGAAGAGAGCGAGCCATCGACCACAGCGCCACCATGCTAACACCCACGAGCCAAACCCCGATCCTATAGAGCGAATGCCGGGATACCTCCGAAACCCACACCTCCCAACCCAGCGAAGGCACCACAATGGAAAATGTAAACGGACCCCAACCCCCCTGAGCGGACGCCCCAGTGCAATGAAGAAGAGCAACGGCGCTACGATGATGCCGAGGTAGCGAAACATCCAAACCCCCGCAAACCAACAAAAAGACCAAATGCAGACAAACTAGAGCATTTTCGGTTTCCTGTAACCCCCCACGCCCGGCCGCCCGGGGCGCCTCGCGGGGACCCAGCCAACTTCCGGAGCAGTGACTCCTGCGAAGGGGGATACCACAATGGAAATGTAACAACATCCTCACGTGGGCAAACCCACCAAAGGGAATCAAAGTCCCGAAGAGGGTAGGTCGCGCGCCCTGAACACGAGCGCGAAAAAGCGGGCGAATGCGACAACCCGCAAGACCGCCATTCAACAAGGATGGGCGTGCATTGGGGGCGCGGACCCACCCCGC
Organism: Hyparrhenia diplandra; assembly: GCA_015847255.1. Taxonomy (NCBI): domain Eukaryota; kingdom Viridiplantae; phylum Streptophyta; class Magnoliopsida; order Poales; family Poaceae; genus Hyparrhenia; species Hyparrhenia diplandra. The sequence goes on along the minus strand of JADLZK010012239.1, from coordinate 555,014 downwards.
AAGCCACCTGCGCAGAGTCCCAATCGCGCCGGGGACCGTCCGCTCCCAAGTCTCCGAACGTGATGAGTCGTGCGCCAGCGGAATCTAAGGGCGCACCCCTCGCACCAACTTCAAGCTTCAAGGAGGGAACCTGTGGAGCGAAAAAGACCCTCCAGCGTCCCAAAAAAGAACTTTGTAGCAGACCTGCAATAAAAATCACTTAGTACCACTTGGTCAAGCAAACCTCCGCAAAAGCAGCGCGAGTCTCGCTACTAAGGAAAAGCGAGGCGCCCGGCGTCTACGCGGCTACCTTCGCCAAAAAATCGCGCGAGTCTCGCACTAAGGAAGAAGCGGGCGCCCGTGTCTATCGCGAGTACCTTCGCAAAACAGCCGCGAGTCTCGCACTAAGGGAAGAGCGAGGGACGCCGGCTGTCTACCGCGGCTACCGCGCAAAAATCGCGAGTCTCGCCACTAAAGACGAGGCGCCCGGCTGTCTCATCGAGTACCTGCCATAAAGCAGCGAGTCTCGCACTAAGGAAAAGCGAGGGGCGCCCGGCGTCTACTCGCGGCTACCTTCGCCAAGCGCTGCGAGTCATCGCACTAAGGAAAAGCGAGGGGCGCCGCTGTCTGTCGCGCTACCTTCCGCAAAAAAGCCCGGGAAGTCTCGCACTAAGTAAACCCGAGGGGACGCCCCCGCTACAGCGGCTACCTTTCCAAAACGCCGAGGAGTCGCACTAAGAGTGAAATAGGGGCACGCCGCGCTTAACACCTACGAAGAGCACCACTACCACTTGGTACATGCAACACAAAAACAACTCTTTGCAAACATACCGCATCCATTACATTACGAATTACACGGCCTCCGCGTGAAGGAAAGCCCGTGAGCCTCCGCATCCTGCAGCTACAGAGAGGCCACGACCCCATACAAGATGGCCTTAACCAACACCTTCGCTACACTCCACAAACTCCTCTACATCCACCACCTCCACCGGCTCTTGGCTCTTGTGATCGCGCGGCTCGCATCACGAGGCTCCCGAGAAAGAACAAGCGGGAAGTTCACCCCATAGCTTTTCGATGCGGTATACCCTCCGCATGTCGCTCCACTCGAAGCCCACATCCTCTGCTTTGGAACAACGACTCGGCCTCCTTGTCGACCCAACAAGCCGCTCGCCCAAGTGCGATGGCTACGGCTTCATCGTCCTCAATATCATCCTCCGCCAAGGCGGCCCACCGGCTCCGAAAAGTACCCGTTCCACTTGGCGGTTTGTCAAGTCATGGGACCGCCGAAGGCCTCGAGGCCTTTGATTGGCTACATCATACTTCCTAACCCTGCCCCACCAAAACCGCTCGAAGGGGCAGTCCGGGGAACGGCGCATGGCATGAACCCAAAGTCTCCCACGAAATGAACACATCTTGGCGATTCATCATCAGGCGGAACCACGTTAAGCACCCTCGCGCGGGCCCCGGGTACTGCTGGCGTACGCACTATCATCAAGCGCGGTTAGCCCCAACCCCAACGCAATCAAACTACGAAGGTGCACGGACATAACGGAAACGCTGTCGGTAACAAACAGAATGTAGCGAAGCCCCTAAAACTCAATTCATCATTCAACTTAAAAAGCCCGAAGGCCAAAAGTTTCACACCACATGATTGTCTCGCCTGGGAAAGAATAAACTCCGGCGCAATCTAAGGAGCCCTAAGCTACCCTCTGCGTCGGAGGCCGCAGCGGTATCGGCGGCCGGAGGGGTCTCGGAGGCATGGAGGGAGCCGGAGCAGGCTCAGGGGGCGGCCGGCGGAAGCTGTCTGTCGGAGATGTGCGGAGAGGGGGAGAAGCTGCGGCTCGAGGGCGGGGGCGGGAAGGCGGGATGGCGGCAGCTTCAGCTTCAGCGGCAGCGGAGGCACCAGAATCGCCCGGGCGACCACTGGCACCTCAACCCGTCCGGCGGCTGTATCTCCTCCCAGCACAGGGAGCCCCCTCCGCTCAGCGGCGAGCGGCGACCTAGAGCGACACCAAGTCGAGCACACAAGATAGCGAAGTAGCGGCAAAAAAAAGGAAAAAGCGAGCGAGACAACAACAAAGCAAACAAGTGACCAACCTTCTGGCGAGATCGGCCTTCGAAAACTCGAGCAAGCAATCGCCCTCGCTTCGTACGGAAGCGCTTGATGAAGGCCGCCGCAGTGCTTCACGTCCCGCCCGCTCGGAGGCTGCCCCAACCTCGAGGGCCGGGGAAGTGGCGGTCCGGGGCCTCGACCAACGCCTCGGATACGCCGCAATCGGATGAAGGGCCCCGAGAAGGCGACATCGGCGGTCTGCCGGCTCCGAAGTCCCGCCGCGGGCCACCACCTCGGCAGACTCCCCACCTCCCGGCGCATCCAGGCGCCAGCAAGGGGCCGGGTCCGTTCGGCAGGAGCAGCGGAAGAAGCGGCCCGACTCCGCCCAAACCCATCAGCGCGCCGCCTTGAAGGCCTCCGCCTCCACATACCCGACAGCTCAAGATCCGGTGAGCCTCTTCGCCGAAGCCGCCACCTCCGCCTCCCCGCGCTGTGCGGACCTCACGCGCCTCGGACGTCAGCGCTCATTCTCCGGCCCGCCGGAGAACTTTCGCACCCTCGCCCAGGTCCGCCACCTCCCTGGGGCGCTCCCGCTTCATCAATAGCCGCCTTCGGCTCACGGGCCTCCCGCCGCTCTCCTTGGCGAGCTCGCCCAGGCCTTCCTGGCGTCCGCGTGTTCGACGGAGTCCGGCCCTCACGGATGGCCGCCCCACGCCAACAACACTAGCAACTCCGGGTCTTCACCTTGATATCCTCATGGATATGTCGGCGAGGGAGCGGCTCGCCACTGCATCTCACGCCTCCGGCGCGCACGCGATCGGCGGCGCCCAATCATCCGGCTCAACCTCCGAGCTGGCGAAGGGGGTGTCGCGGAAGGTCGATGCCCGTGTGCAGCTCCACGTCGACATCATCGATGCCGATCGTCTCCGGCCACATAAGGCGGCGAGGAGGGCCTCCGCTCCCCCAAGGGCCTTCCCACTCCCGGAGGCCTCCGGAGGGTCGTCCAAAATCTCACCTGCCGCCCACACGTGGCACCGCCGATAGGGCGGGGCAATTGCGATCTTTCGTGCGTGAGTCTACACGGACTTGCTCACGCCGCACCCCTCGCCACCGCCCGTCCCCACCGTCCCCCTCCTCTTCTTGGAGGCCCGCAGCCACGGCTCCTCTCGGCCTCCTCATGAGTGAGGCCGTCGTCGGAGGCCTCCTCCTCGTGTGGCGCCTCCTCCGACCGCCTCGCGTCAGCCCCCGCGTCCTCCGCCTCATCCTCTCATCGTCGGAGATAAGGAAGCGGCCGAGGTCAGCAACCCGAGACCCTTCAGGCCCCGAAGAACCCGTCCTCCGAAGGCGGCAGGGTGGGGGGGCGGAGAGACGCCGCTGGCCGGGGGCTCCGGGGGTATATGAGGCCAGCGCGTCTTTGTGCTTACCCGGACCCGCTTCTTCACTCCCGCATCCATGGCGTCGGCACCGGCCTCGGTCGGCCGATCCCCGCGTGGCCAGACTCGGCGGTCGGGCCAGTTCACCGGCGGCGGTCGGGCGAGCGGCGCGGATCGCCCGGACCTCGGCCTCAGCTTTCCCAATAAGGGGAAGTCGGAGCAGGCGGGTGGCCTCCGCCATCTGCCGGCCGAACTCATATCACCCTTCGCCGCCTCAGCCGGCTCGGGGCCGCATCGTCTCGAGTCAAACCTCAACGCCTTTCAGCCCTTGGGGGCATACTCGCCAGTCCGCAAAACTTCAACGGAGGGCACCCGTACACAGGACTCTGTGCCCGCGCCGCCGCGAACTCACACTCCTGCAGGTCAGCAGCCAGAGCGTGGCGGGACATGACGAAGGGCGTCCAGCTCCCTCGCCGCCTCCGCCGTCTTCACGGGCTTCACCTTCGATGGCGGGACTCCCGGATCGCCATACAGCCCCCTCCGCACCCTCCAACTGGTAATAGAACCAGCGGTGAGCCAGTCGGCGCCACTTGTTCCGTTGCGCCGCGGGAGAAGAGCCTCCACCCAGCTGCGGGGGATGAAACCGCCACCGCCATGCGGGGCGCGGAAGACCTCCTCCTCCGCCGCCTGGCCCGGTGCGCGGTGATAGTGCACGGTGTGGGCTCCGGCGAGCCGTCCACCGTCGGCTCCGGCCCTACGGAGCGGCACGCCCCCAGGCATACGTCATCGCGTGGAAAGCACGACGCCGTGAGTTGATGGAAGCGGAGGTTGAACCTCCGCAGCACCGAAAGACACGAGCTCGCTCACGCGGAAACGGGCCCGTGGAAGAACTCCTCGAAGGCGATGACTTCGCGGGCTTCGACGCGGCACCGTCTCGCCCTCCGGGCGGGGAACGCCTCTTGGAAAAACTCGTGCTCCTTAAAACGCATGAGGGACTTGTCGGTGCTCTTGCTCAGGAACTCGAAAGCACTCAACGATTGTCTTGGGCCTCATGGTCTCCCCTGGTACGAGCCATCGATGGACCCTCCGCAGCGAAAGGGACCCTCCGCTAAAAAAAAGCGGCCCGGACTTAGGACAGCGCAGCGAGGCGAAAGCGTGAAAAGGGAGGCAAAAGCGGCGAGCGTGGAAAAAAGGAGGGCACAAACCTAAATCTCACCAAGCTGTGCGTATTTATAGGCCGGGGCGGAGGAGGGGCGCGGCGGGGGCGCAGCCGCGAGCCGCCGGAGATCAAGGCCGGATCCCCAAACAACGCCCGAGGCCCTCGTCCGCCCCACGCAGGCAAACCCAACGGCATCCGTACCCCCTAAACAAACACGATTCACCCCGTCCGGCGTCACTCCCAAACTAACCAACGGCATCCGACCAAGGGCGGCCAAGCCCTAGCAGCGCTGGAAGCCGGGAGGGCCGAGGCCCCACCTCCCAGGCCCTGGCGGCCGGGGACGCCGGCAAGGCAGGGCCCATGGGGCGGCAAGCACGCCACCCGCCGCGGGACCCTCCGGAAGGACGTTTTTTATTTGCTCGGCCCCCTCGGAGGGAACCCAGACCTTGAGGGGCTGCTGTTGGGGGAGGGCGACCCTCGCCAGCCCAGCGGCCCCGCGGGCCTCACCACGAGGGGGCCAAGAACTAATCTCCGTTAACATATTGCGAAGTCTTGCGGGATCGGCAAAGCGGAGGACCCTCGCGAAGACACGAGCGGCGAGCGTCACCCTCCCGTCGGGCGGCCCCGAAGCGGGCATTGGGCGGGGGCATGGCGGCCCCCCTCACGCGGCGTAGGGGCGCCGGCGGGGGGTGCGCAAGTGGCGCCCGCAAACAGCGGGAAAAGGCGGCGGAGGGACCCCTCGAACTGCCCCCGCCGCGATATGCGGAACCGCCGGGCGGCATGAGGGAAACCCTACGCGGCGGGGAGAAGTCATGCGTGTATTTCCGTGCTGACCCTGTACGAATAGTTACTAGCTTGCCCTTGTAAGGGGCCCGGTTATAAGCGTGTGTTCTCCTACCTACCATGTACCAAATTGTAAATCGGCCCCTCCGACCCTTTGAATTCCTATAAATACCGAGATGCGGGCACAAGGGAAAGGGATCGGTTGTTGGCCGGTTAAGTGCCATTTGCTCGTTTTTATTGCACCCGTCTGCGCCTTATGCATCGTCTTATCCCTCCTCGCTTCGGAGGCCGGGCGCCCTCCGTCGCCTCGACCTCGGCAACTCCGGCGAAGGTCGGGGCGGGACCGGGAGGAGCTCCGCTCCCCTCGTTTGTGTTCTCGACTCACCACGTGGGAAGCCCTCGCCCCCTTCCCCCTCTCGGGAGCGAGAAGGCTAAGGGGCGGGAGCGATCCCCACGATTTCGTTTCAGTTCAAAGAGCGATTAAAATTAAATAAGCGCTTAAATTTGATTTGAATCTTAACTTGTTCAATGTAAAATTTGTCAAAAACAAACAATTAACTATCGGTTGTGCTTTGGAAAATACAGTCGTTGTTGAGTGCGAGGAGGCGGCCATTGGGCACAAAGTGGTCGCCCGATTCACGTTTTCGAGGAACCGTCTTTTGTAAACGCCACATTTATACCCCGTCCCCGCCCCCCCCTCCCATTATCTAACACTAACTTCTCTTTCGTGCCCCTCTCCGCGGGAAAGCGGACTCGCCGCCCGATCATCGACATAGCGCCACTTTCGGGTGGAGATGAAGTTATTTGTGGGCGCCTCAGCGCCGCCCTCCTGCAAGCTGAGCGGCTGGCCGACGGCGTTGGCTTTGCCAAAGGTGAATCGCCCCCTCGAGGAGGAGGCCGGGAAGGCGGCCGCGCTAGGAAGCCGGCCAAGCGAGGCGGCCAAGAAGGCGACCTAGGTTCTCTTCTTTTTTATGTTAATTTATCTCATTTATGCGATTTGTGTGGAGGTGTAAGATACAATGATACGTGTGGTTAATTTGCTAAGGATTCAGTTGTTGGTTAATTTATTGGATGGCAATCTCTTTATCTTTCGTTAATTTGGGTTATATTGTTTCCTTGAATCGGTTTATTATTTATTATGATGTGTGTCAATCTTAATTTTCTATCATTTGCATTCAAGCTGTTGCCTCGTCTTAGAAACCGCTGGTGAGTCCTATTTATACGTACATAACCCCTCGTCTCCGGTCCGCTCTCCAACACTCCGCTCTCAAACACACTCCCTCTCTACCCCGTTTTTCCGCGATAAGCCCCGGCGGTTCGGTGGCGCCCGACGATCGACATGGCTGCCGGCCCAAGGCGGAGAAAGTTCATCTGCATCGCCTCGGCGCCCGCCAAACAAGCTCAACGGCTTTGCCGACCAAGTTGGCCTGCCAAGCGGTGAATCACCACTTGGAGGAGAAGTCCATCATCGGCCTCGGATCGATTACTTGGCCGATAACCTCGGCGAGGGGATACCGTCCCAAACTGGAGGAGATGGAGTCGGCCGCCCGGGAAAGAAGGCCGGGCGGGTGGCCAAGAAGGCCAAAAAGGCTAAGAAGGCGGCTTAATTAGGCCAGCCGCTTTCTTTTTATGTTAATTTTATTATATCAGTTGTTTTCTATGAATGCGGTTTAATTTGGTTTGTGCCGTTTGTTAATGGATCGATCGTTTGTTAATCCGATGCGTGTTAATCGATCGTTTTACATTGTTTGTTTTTCTTGTTCCTTGCCATTGTATTTTGCTTCCCCTCCCAAGTTAATCGCTATCGGTTCTAATTCAGCCCGGTTGTGTCAATCTTCATATAAGCTATCGGTTCTAATTCAAACCCGCGAGTGATCTGTGTCCATCAAGACCCTTTGCCGAGTAATGATTCAACTTCGGTGGTGATCTAAATCTTCACTGCCGGATTTAGTCGAGCCCGTGGAGTTTTACGGTTGTCCCGCGCCTGAGCGGCTCATCACTGCCGGGTGCGGTTCATCGCTCCCGTGGACTAAATTTCGTGATGATACCGGCGATAGTGATGGCGATTCGTAGTAGTGGAATCCCTTGCACTGCATGCATGCACGGCATCCAAATTCAAAACGCTCTCCTCGGAATGCAACTAAAATTAAATCATTTATTGGTTTTGTGTCTCATAAAATTATGGAGAGTATTTGCTTGTACTTTTTCTGTACGAACGGTTGGAAAGTTGGAGTATTCATGTACATATGTTGTTTCTTTTAAAAAATCGGGTAGTTCAGGAATACCCGAACCCAAACCAATTATCAGATACCCAAAAACTCAGGTAGTGCTATTTCGGGGCTAAAGTCGGGTAACATTTGGTCTCTAATATAATCGTCGTCTTTATTTTCTGGCTCAAAAGGTTAAAGTTCCCTCTAATCTTCCCGGAAGTTTCTCGCTGCTTTTCCTCCATTCAAGTCCTTCAGCAGCTTTGACTCTGTCTCTCTTCAACTTGCTCCGCTCTCTTTTCCTGGCACCATACCACCACACCCATTACTGGCGCCCTTTTTGCACTGCTTGTCGTTCCCCATCGGGAGTAGCATCTCACTGGCCGGCCGGCATCGTCGCAGAAGCCAAGACACCCGTGCGGCGACCAGTCGCCAGTCGGATTCGCAGGAACAGCACTACCGCGAGCTCCGTGCAGATCTGGGTGAGCCTTCCTCTCCTCTCTGTCCACTTACTACTACGACACGCTGCACACCTTGTTTCTTAGTTGTTTCACCACGACAAATCAGCCCTAGTTACCAAGCTGCATGCTGCCTGCAGGAGAGGTACGAACCGATCGAGCTTGCAGCCCTGCACTATAGCTAGGTGAGAGCATGACGCTAAGCTATATGTCTTTTTTCGCTATGACAATTTCGCACTAATTTGATATTTTGGGATCAGGGGTTTGACATTTTTCGTACTAATTTACTACTGATTTGATATTTTGGGGTTTAGGGTTTGACAACTTTGTACTAATTTGACATTTTCCGCTATGACATATTTATGTTCATCAAATTTCATATTTTATGTTTTTGGCTTTGATTATTGGTGTTTTTATATTTTTTTATAAAAACGTTGTGCAGCATAACTTAAGCTATAGGCTGGCGCTATAACTGCGTAACTTCTAGAAAAAAGCGGCGCCGCTATTTTCCATAGCTAGCTATTAAAAATAGGGGCTTGCGGGCATGGAGCTGGTGACAGGGGGGCGATGGGGAGCCTGCTGCCCAAGCTGGGCGAGCTGCTCAAGGAGGGAGTACGGCCTTCGGAAGGGGCGTGAAAAGAAGGTCGGCGTCTCTCTCCGCGAGGAGCTCGGGGCCGTGCGTTGTCCTCACAAGATCGGCGATGTGCCACCAGGACCGGATAGGCGAACTGGGTCAGGCTGCGGGTTCGCGATATCGGGAGGCATCCTATGACATGGAGGACATTGTCGACATGTTCTTGGTCTTGCGTCGTCGATTTCCCCAACCGGGCCCATCAGACCCCATACATGCTCATGCGCCTAGTGAAGAAGGTGCATGAACTGTTCAAGAGAGGCAAGGCCGTCGCGACATCTCTAACATGATCAAGACATCAGCCAGAAGCTTGAGGAGGCGGCCGCAAGGCGTGGCAGGTACAAACTTCGGCGACATTGTTGCCAATCACGTACACCTGCGACCATCGACCCTCGCATCCTCAATGCGTACAAAAAAGACAACCGATCTTATTGGCTTAGAGGGACCAAGAGATGAGCTCATAAACTTGTTGTCCACACGGGGAATGATCTTGATGTGTCCGACATTCACTTGTCGGATAATAAGAAGATGAAGATCATCTCTATCGTTGGATTTGGAGGATTAGGCAAGACCACTCTAGCCAAAGCTGTCTATGATCACCTTAAAAAGCGATTCGAATGCGGGGCTTTTTGTTCCAGTTAGTCGAGAATCGACATCAAGAAAGCCCTCGAGACATTCTCATGGGTCTTGACCAAGAAAAGTACTCGTATTCAATACTGAATGGTTTGGATGAATATCAGCTTATGGGATTACTCAACGAATTTGTCAAGGAAAAAGAGGTACTCATAACTGACGAGTAATTGATTATAGCTGCTTTTAGATTCTGTAGCTGCACAATTCATTCTTTATTTTATTTACTTTTTAAGAAAACGACGAAAGCAGCTACCACAATTCAGATGTACTCCTCCATTCTAAATTATAAGTCATTTTGACTTTCTAGGTTCATCCATTTAGTTATGTGTCTAAATACAATAATATGTCTAGATACATAACTAAATGGATAATTTATAAAGTCAAAGTAATTATAATTGGAGGATGGAGGGATATATGCCGATTTGTACCGACTCAATTTCATGCATGCAAAAATATGGCAAGTCGTTTGCTAAAACAACTTCAAAATAGATTGCTTCGGACTTGTGGTAAAACTGATATATATATATATATATATATATATATATATATATATATATATATATATATATATATATATATATATATATATATATGTTTGAGCTGTCAACATAACATAGGTCCTGGCTTTTCCTTGGGTGAAATCCAGAGCGGAAATAGTACATGTGCATGTGTAATGTGTTCACTAGTCGAAGTCTGTGCCTATGCCAGGGTTTGTAGTTGTTTCCACCAAACGTTAAAAAGGAATGGTTATCATCAACAACTACGTAGTAGGATGGTAAAAGAAGGCTTACATGAGGCGGAAAGCTGTTCATTAGAAACCTAGAAAAAACAAATGACTTTTATACGAGAGACGTGACCTTGGGGTCCTTTGATTTTTAAGTAGGATCTAATAAACTCAAAATATACCAGGAACATAACGAAATGGTGATATAGGAATATATATAAGAGAAATTTCTATATATGATGTCTTAGCATTTTTATTTACCATTTCTTATGTTGTCTTGTGAATATGTAGGTGCTTAATTGTTATTGATGATATATGGGACATGGAGACTTGGCAATTAGTCAGATGTGCTTTGCAAGAAAGTAATTGTGGAAGTAGACTTGTGATCACTACTCGTATTTCTGAAGTTGCCACAAGTGCTTTGGTGAAGCTTACAAAATGCAGCCACTTTCTCATGGCAACTCCAAAAATTATTGTATGCAAGAATAGCTGGTGGTGAAGGGAAGTATTTTGATAGTCCATCGGCTGAGGCATGTGAAATTTTTTGAAGAAATGTGGTGGTGTGCCACTAGCTATCATTACAATAGCCAGTTTGTTAACCCGATAAAACAGGGGAAGACTGGTCAGAGGTGTACAACTCAATTGGTTTTGGGAATCAAGGAAATGGTGATGTAGATACTACCCGAGAAAGATATTGTCATTCAGCTACTATGATCTGCCTTCACATCTGAAGTCTTGCTTATTGTATCTAAAAGCGTATTTCAGAAGACCATGTTATAGGGAAAAGTAATTTGATATGGATGTGGATGGCGGAAGGTTTCATCTCTGAGGAACAGGCGAAAGCAGCAGGGGTAGGACCATTTGAGCTCGGGAGAGGTTCTTCAATGAACTCATAAATAGAAGCATGATCAACCATAGGGGAAATGGTATAATGGGTATGTCGATTCATGCTCTGTTCATGATATGGTGCTTGATTTGATACATCAATTGTCGAGTAAAGAAAATTTTGTGACTGTATTGAATGGTGGTGGGCAACAGAAACTTCAGGGGAGCAGTTCTCGTAGGTTAGCCCTACATTGTGTTGAAGAGCACAGCGTTGGTCAGCTGGCTAATATCTCTGTGAAGAAAGTAAGGTCCATCTTCACCGGTCAGTGCAATTTTTGTGCATTATGCCCAAACCTCCCATTTTTACGTGTGGCAGACATAGAACAATGTTCAGTTTGCAAAGACCGTGGAAAAGGTGTGTTGGATCATCTTGGGAGTTTACTTCACTTGAGGTACCTCAGAGTAAGGAGTGACTTTATCAATGAACTGCCCACGGAGGTAAGATATCTGAGGTTTCTGCAAACGCTAGATTTACGGTGGTGTTTGATAGTTGAGCTGCCAGAGGAGGTGGGACTTCTAACGCAACTTGTTTGCCTACGACTACATCAGGAAACAAGAGTGCCAACTGGTTTGATCGATAAGCTGACGTCACTACAAAGAGCTGCATGTATCGTGTGATGATGAAGGTTCTACAGTGCAGTTTCTGAAGGAGCTGAGCCTGCTGAAGGAACTGAGGGTGCTCAGGACATGGATTTCTGTTAGGAGTGAGAAGGTCGCGAGTTCTTTGCTGGAGTCCCTGGGCCATCTGCACCATATCAAAGAACTTCAAATTTATTGCTACGGCTATAAGGTGAGCCGTGATACAGGATGGGTTTCCTGTCGGCATCTCCGTTTCCTGAGTTTGGAGAACTGCTTGGTGTTCTCTAGACTGCCGGCATGGATTAACTCGTCGCTTGCTCCAAACCTCTCCTATCTGAATGTGCTAGTAGAAGTTGTGACTGACCAGGACATAGAAACCCTTGCCAAGTTGCCAGAGCTCAGTTGCCTCATACTGCATTCAAAAAGTGACACCAAGTCAGTAGTTAGCATAAAGATTCGTACTGATGAAAGTGTTGGCTACTTTCGCAAGTTGAGATTCTTAACGATATTGGGTACATACATCTGGTTTAATCTGCACAGCAACAAGTGCAACAGCAGCAGGGTACCATCATCTAATACTATCATGCCAAGTCTTGAATCCCTTGAGTTTGAGGTTTATGTGGGCTCCCTAAAAGACAAGAACCTGCATCTTGGTTTTGACAAGATGCTTGGCTTCCAGAACCTCGGAACAAGTTCACTCCAGAGAGTCAAAGCCTATGTGACCTGTGAAGGTGCCAGTCCTCGGGAGGCGGAGGAAGCGGAGGCTGCGCTGAAGCACGCAGCTGCAGTCCATCCAAAACATCCCACCCTTGTAATCGAAAGGGGACTAGATATGATGTCACGCTACCAAGAGGTACGTATGATGACCTAGGAATGCATGCATGCTTTCAAACGCTACCGGCTTCTTTAACTCCTCTCTCCTGTCTTTCTTTCTTTCTTTGCAATACGATGACTCATCTTACTATTACTAATTGGAGGCTCCAACGGAGGCTCCACATGTGAGGCTCATGAGGCAGCTAAAAGAAAAGATAAATTCACATTAATTCTCACCAGAACGCGCTAATAAAAAAGATAAATTCTAGAAATTTTCCGTCAATTAGAAACATCCAACCATCAATCTAAAAAAAGTAACTATTCATAACCATTGGATCTCATTTACTTTTAAGAAATTACCCACCTCATGCCGTTATAGTAGAGAGGGAAAAAGATTAATTATCCATTTGTTCAGCATACATTATTCTTTTTTTCATCCAACCTTCACGATTAATATCACTAGCCACGATTGAAAAAATAAATTTGTAAATCTTGCAATACAAAAGAAATGTTTGGTCATTAATTTAGTAGAATTATCGTCATCACCAATAATAGTTATTGTGGATCTATTATGTTCTTTATTAAACAAATTACCCAGGATGTACCATTCATAAAGTTATCTCTATTTTTGTATCCAAGCTACCCATTTGTGTAAAAGGTAATTTAAAAACTACTAAATATATATAAATTACCCACCTTTATCACTGTAAAATATAATTTAAACCAGACCCTAAATTTAGTATAAATCACTCACATATGTCATTATGAAATATATTTTAGAATAATCAATATTTTACATCTAAATGTCCCATTTACACCTCTATGAAAGATAATTTAAAATAACCCTAATATCTTTTGTAAATTAGCCACCTCCATTGTTACCAAAGATTATGCAAAGTAAAACGTAAGTTTGTATTCAAATTACCCGTACCGGCCGTTATGAAAGAGAATATGAATAAACACATTTAAATTTGTATCTAAGTTATCCACCTCAGCCCTTATAGAAAAAACAAAGGCTTTGCTTAAACATAATCCCTAAACTTCGTATAGAAAGATAAAATTCTCACTTTTTGAGGAGTCAAAGAGTTTTAACTTTGACCAGATCTACATGAAAAGTACTAAAATTTATGGTATTAAATACTTGTCATTTATTTGATCAAGAAATATATTTTCATAGTACACTTATCTAAAGTCATGAATTAGTAGTATTTTTCCACAGTATACTTATATAATGTCATAAATGTATGTAGTATTTCTATAAATTTAATCAAATTTAAGAAAGTTTGACTCAATACAATCACATAATTGCATCCTTTTTGGGATAGAGGTAGGACATAAGTACTAATATAGAATATTAAAAAATAATTCAACAATCATATTCACAAATCTTAATTTAAAAAAGTAAAGCATATTGTCGGATTCGGCTAGATTGGGCGGAATTGACCGCGTGTTAAATCGGCCGTTGGAGCCGAGATGGCGTGCGGGGCTGCGACTTCTCACCGGCGGCGGCGAGCAGCGGCCGCGGCTGAGGTGGATGGGAGGAGCCGTTGGAGGGGAGGGGCGGCGGTGGCCGGCGCGCCGAGGCCGGCGCCGATGTGTGGCTGAGGCGGCGGCGGCGTGGCGTGGGCGCGGCGAGGGGCGGTGGAGGCCAAGAGGCGAGCGAAAGATATTTTTTTGCTTGCTTATCCCCCAGAGATTACATGCCTCTTGCTTATATATCACATGCCTCTTGCTTATATAGCCCGACTAGTGGGACTTGTAATCTAAGCAATCTCTATAAGGTTTCCTTATCTGATTGGAATACCTTTACAAGCATATCCTATTTTATTATTTCCTAATAAGGGTCTCCCTTATAGATGAGATATCCTTGCACACCAAAAATTACCTAAGATAATCTAACTTGTAGGCGAAGTGAACTTCCGGACTCGTGCGGGGGAAGGCGGCGAAGAGCGCCGGCCGCCCCACGCGCACTACAAGAAATGTGACATTTTATGACAAAAATCCTTGTGACGATAGCAAATATCGTCATATATTGTAAACATACTATGACGATAAAACTAGTGTCGTCATAAATTCATGAGCCGTTCAACTATTTATGGCTTATTTGTGTTTTTGGTCACATAAAGATCCGGCGTCGTCACAAAATATCTGCCATGAAGCGACCAATCGGCGTTTATGTTTTGTGACAATATGAAGTGTTTTTGTGACTGTTTTTCGGCATCACTGGTTGTTAATTCTAACATGGCGGTCCCCAATGTCATTATTTGAAACCAGCAGCGACAAGTCATTGAGCGGCCTTGGGCCAACCAGCGCACACCGAGGCGGTCGCGGCCCACAAGCAACACAAGTCGGTGGGGCGGCAGCCCCATAAGCACAACCCGGACCCGGCCGAGGTCCAGTAGCGCAGGACCAAGCGGCAGCAACTATCTGCACCTGGGCCAAACTGGCGGCGCAGCCGTGCGATGAAAGTCGACGGCGGTCCATTTAAAGTGAAACACAACGAAGCCACGTACTCCCTCCAACTGTCGAACAGGAAGCGCTAGCAAGCAAGCTAAGTTGTGTACGTGAGCATGAGTGTGTATATATACACATACACGTATATATATATATATATATATGTTGCATGCATTTCCTTTTTCTTCTTTTTTTTCTTCAAACATTCTTCTAAGATCTTGATCCAAATATTTTTGCAATGTCATCTAAAAAATATGTAAATCCTTAGGACCATATTTGTATAGTTGTCACGTGTTCTTGATGAAGGACCGATTTCTCTTTTTTTTTCTCCGGTTAAAACTTATAACTAGTCGTTCTCCCTCATATGAACTCCAAATGAGGTGATTCTTTTTCCTAAAATTTTCTAAAATCATGCTGCATCAAGTTATGGTGTTGGATTCAGTCACCTCTTCATGCGCTAAAATTTGAGCAATTCAAGTTTTGAATTCAAACTTTGACTTGGTCAAAACTTCGATCAAACGAGAACATGAAATGAACTCGGTTGAAAAACTTTTGAACACGAAAGTTTCATAAATCATCAAGACCAACAAAGTTTATGTAGGTCAATTTTTCATTTGAGGAAGTGGCAATAACATGTAGTTCAAATATAGCAAGTCTCTCACATAGTTCTGAAACTATGTAAGAGACTTGTTATATTGAACTACATAACCTCAACTTTGTCGAAATGGCTTGAGATTTTCTGGCAGTCATTTATAAGCAAAAATATGGTCTCACACAAGAACTTACATTTTTAGGACAATTATTTTTATTATTATTATTTTTTTAAGTGATGGTTGACACAAAATTTGGTGAATTATGCATTGATGAAAACACTAGAAATATCTTTGCGACCTCCACATGTATTTGTTTCCTAAGGCATAAGAGACCTTGTGGCAAAGTTTGGCCATTCGGGATCTTTTTTCGGTGGGCCGGTTCAACGTATATTACGGTGAAGTCGTGGAAAATCAAATAAACTAAAAAAAAGTACCAAATGATTTCCGAAAAATCTCAAACTTGGTGGTTGCTTCACAAAAGGCATTTGGAAGCCTGAGGAAAAGTTTGAAGCAATACAATACTTGGAGCCTTTCATCGAACCATGTCTATGCACTAGGGTTCTTAGGGATTATGCGGTCCAAGTGTGGTATTGGTCTCAAACTTTTACAAGCTTTCAAATGCTGCCCTAACTACCACAATTTCCTGAACAAAGCCTTTTGATACTGGTTTAATGGTTTCGCGACTTTTAGATATAGTTGAACTAGGTCGCCCGTAGAATGGCACAAGGCCACAAAGCACTATGCCCAAGGAAACTGGAATATGTGGAAGGTGGAGACATCTAGTGTTTTCAATGTATAATTAACCAAATTTTGTCTCCTGTATAGAAATAATAATAATAATAAAAAATAATTGTCCGGAAAAATGTAAGTTCTTGTGTGGGACCTGTTATTTTGCCTATAAATGACTGTCGGAAAAATCTCAAGCCATTTCGACAAAGTTGGAATGCTATGTGTTTAAATATTACAAGTCTCTCCCATAGTTTTAAGGGAACTATATGAGAGACTTGTTATGTTTGAACATGTTATTACCACTTCCTCAAATGGAAATTTGACCTACATAAACTTTGTTGGTCTCGATGAGTTATGAAACTCGTGTTCAAAATATTTTCAACCGAGTTCATTTAGGTGTTCCAGTTTGATTTTGATCAGTCAAAGTTGAATTCAAAACTTGAATTGCTCAAATTTTGGCGCATGAAGAGGTATTTGAATTGAACACCATAGATATGTAGCATGATTTTAGAAAAATTTTAGGAAAAGAATCACCTCTCATTTGGAGTTCATGAGGAATGACTAGTTACAAATACTAAAAGAAATCTTCTCATCATGAACATGTGACGAACAAACGATTTTTTCTTTTTTTAATCTCTAGTCAAAACTTGTAACTAGTCTTTCTCCCTCATACGAACTCGAGAATTTGATGATTTTTTTTCCCTAAACTTTTCTAAAAATCATACCTAACAATTTATGGTGTTGATACAAGTGATTATTTCAAATCATTTCTTGCTTCAAAAATTGTCTTAATCAATAAGAAAGAAAAATTAATAAATAATAAACAATGACAAATGTTGAGGTAAACTGTTTTTGGCCAGCAAGGCCCAAGGCCCAATAATCTTATCTTCATCTCCACCGTTGGATAGATCGGATCGGCAGTGGGGATGGCCCCACAACTCAAACCCTACATCTGCCGGTTCTTCCTTTCCCGCCGCGTTGTTCCAAAAAATGAAAATGCGGTCTCCCAAATGGTGCCCTCGCTCCGTTCATTTGCCCTCAGCCCGCTCGCCCTCCCAAAACCAGCTGTCTCTCCCAAATCCCAAATCACGCCGCGCTCTCTCTTCTCCCTCCGGCCCGGTCAAAGTTTCGGGAACATCGAATGGCGGCGGCTCGGACCGTGATCCTCGCGCATCTGCCTCTCCCTCACCCGTCGCTCGCCCTCGCGGCCGCGGGACAACGTCCACCACCCTGCAGCGTGGGTGCGCGGTGGGCGGCCCGATGTCATGTCTCGCTCAGCGCGCCTCACCGCGGAAGTGCCGACCCGCGTCTCGACGTCCACAGAACCACCCCAAAGGTCGACCTCGCCAAGGTAACCATAGGAAACCCCTCACATCTCGATGGCGTCGATGTCGGCGGGCGACCCCACGAATCGTAATAACCTAGGTTTGTGGCCGGCGAGCGGCGATGGCCAGCGGTGACCGGGCGCGCCGAGGATGCGGGGCTCGACAGCCTGGACACCGTCGAGGTGGTCATGGCCATCGGGAGGAGTTCAAGCTCGAATCCCGACATGGAGGCCGACAAGATGGACTCGCTCGGTGCGCAATTGCGTCGGCGGGCGGCTCTCCCCCGCGCAAGATCCGTTGCTTACGTGGTACGCTGGCGTGGAGTCCCTCGGCGTGGTACGCTCATCCCCCACCATCGGCAAGCACCTTCCGTTGGCCACTCAAGTTCTTAGGGCCCCAAAGAGCGGGGCAAGTAGGAGATCCGGGGAGGCGCCCGTTTGCTTTTTTTTTTTGCTTCTTTGTTTGCTTTCTTTAACTTGCCTCATCTCACCTCGTTCTAGTTTCTTTATAGGATGCAGCAACTAATTTGCTTATCTAAGGTCACGAGCTACACCAAGGTTTGGTGAAGACAAGGTGAAACTCTTGCATAGATCCACGGCTTGGTGGAGGGCACCCACCAAAGGCTGCCCGACAATTGTTACACTTTCGGTTTGGTTCGGACACTATTAGTTGTCTCCCGTTATTATTAGTAGCAATTGTTAATTAGCACAAACGAGGCGATTTAGTTGGCAACTATACATGTTATCTTCACCTTTGAATCATTTGGAGTGAACCTTGATTAACTCTGAAAAAATCTGAGTTTTGAAAATAGACTTCATCATGTCTATCTAGTTGGGTTAAATTAGTTCGAGATCAAGTGCTTTTGATTTTGGCCAATTTACTAGTTGTCTAATAGTTAGGAAGGCTCGTCTTACGTGATAGAGTGGCGGCGACCTTTTGTGGAGGGTGCTACTGGATGCGGTTGTGCCCGGATGCCTGCACATCTGCTTTAAAGTATCCGCGGTGTTCGAGCTGAATTGATAGAAAAAAATCAATGTCGGATCCCGGGGTCCAAAACATTAAACAAAATTTTTTACACATCGTACACAATTAACAACTTTGTTGTATATTTGCTCCCCATCTCTATGTGTTAGAGTTACCACCAGTCTGCAATATCGAATACATGCATTCGACTAAGAAGTAAGTAACATGAGCTCTAGATCATAAACTACCCTAAACCAAGAACTCACCACCTCTTGTCTTGGAGTGAGATGATAGTAGAACAATTTTGTAGCTTCTTTTAGTATAGACCACATCGATTCTTGCACATTCTTGTGTATCAATGTAGTAAGTAATAATGTTTTATCTCTTTCTCGGGTCTTTGTAGCATAAGAGGAGGCTACTACATAATATCAAGGTAAGCCAGCTCCTCTCTCTTTGTGTCTAAGCTAACAATGCGGCAAGCAAATTAAATGGTGAAGGATGGGAACTAGCCCAACTTTTGTTTGGTGATGAAATATTAAGATACTAGTGCTAGTCCTTTGGCTCATCAATCAATCTATAGTTGTTCAAATGAAATTTGTTGATATGCAAAAGCGTACTTGATGTGCGGAATAGACAAAGGATGGCTTATTAGCTGCCTCAATCCATAGCTTATTTGATGATTAAATAGTGATTTGTATATGTATTGGTGACCATTTTAAAAAACACGTGTGGCTTCACATTTGGACTAACCTGCATATATATACATAATGCAAAAGGAAATAAAAGGAATATATATATATAGCTATGTGCTATGTTCATTTCTTTTAACTTGTGCGAGAAAAGGCATATATTTTCTATGTTATTACAACCTAATATTGCTAAACAATTGGTTGCATCACATTATTAACCATGCATTATTTGCTTTCTCGGTGAAATTAGTTGAGACTTTTGGATTGACTCACTATTATTTCAGCCTAATATTGCTAAAAGCGTATTTGTAGACTTACTGGCTGCTTCTGATCGGCACCAACGGTTTCTCAACAAGGATAAACTTAAACTATGTGAACTGTAAACTGAACTAGTAGATTTAAAGATCGATTTTTTTTTTTTTCTTTTTACTTGATATCATTTTTTTTACATTTGAGGTGTTCTACTAGTATTTATTAATTCAATTTTGTTTTGGCAAATCTCATATTTTGCTGGCCTCATGTATATGTTGTTGTAAATAAGTTAGTATATCTCAAATTTGGTGCCTTGCGTGTTTCTTTTCTTTTTCTAATTATACCTTTGTTTCTTTTTGTTTTTTTTTCGGTTAAAAGTTGCGGAAATAGGGAAGTGAGGGACATGGGAGCTACATGTTCTTGCAAGGTGCATGTGCTTCTACATTGTGATGAGAGACATGGGAGCTATTGTATTCTTTGGATCTACATACTTAGTCTTGTTAGAAACTACATACATGAGCTTATTGGCATATATAAACCACCTACTTATGTTATGTATCTGAACCTATTTGCACTATATAATATATTATATGATGCAGGGTTCTATGTAAATGATGGTGTGATGTCAATGTTACATGATGGCTTAGATGCATGGCCCGAATGGATATATAATGTATGACCCTTTTAACCATGGTTAACTACCTATACATGACAACCCTTTTGGGTCACAAAACACCATCAAACGCCTTCCCTAAACACATAATATGACGTTGACTAACTAATGTATGACAGTAGTAGCTGTCAAAAGATAACAATATGTGACCGGGAAGGCTGGTTGCGTCACAAAAAGGCAATGACTTTTGTGACCAACTTACAAAAAACCGCACGAGGTACATAATGTGGATTTCGTCGATTTGTGACCACCTTATGACGATGGGTTTTTCGTCATAACGTAGTTTTTATGACTAAATTCTTACCTTACATGACACTTTAAAACTGTCATGAAAAGCCAAAATTTCTTGCGGTGGCGGCGCGCCCGCCCCTCCCCTCGGCCGGCGACGTGTCGAGCCCATCTAGCCACTCTCGGGGGTGGCCCCACTACAGTTCATGACATCTCCCCACCGTTCGACGGCGGGCGCGTCCACGTGCCGCCCAACCCACCACGTAGTGGCGAAGAGCGGCCAATCGGGGAGGGTGACCACTCCGGGCCAGTGGAAAGGCGAGAGGACCGCACTTGTCGTTGTCGTCGTTGCGAACTGCACTTGGCGTCCCTGTCGGCGAAGGAGAAGTCGAGGTGGAGGTCGCCCGAAGTAGATGCTGAACTTGTAGCTCGGCGAGGGCCGCGAGAAGGGACGTTCGCCCATACGACGCGCATGCGGAGAGGGTCCCGAGCGGCTCGATCATCGGCGGGTCGACGGAGGAGGCGATGTAGGTATATGTCGTCGGCACTATCACCTTAGCATGGGCTACTGCGGTACACGTGACAGATCGGCGTGGGCGGTGAGTGAGTCGAGGAGGCGGCCCGTGAGAGGCGGCCCATCTTGGAAAATGCGGCCGGGCGCGGTTGGATCTCATGTGTCCAAAGCTGCCAGGCGGTGGCGTTCCCAATCTGGAAGAGCGTCGTCATTGTTGTCGAAGGAGGGCGGTGGCACCCTCGATCCTCGTCGGGCGTGCACGGAAAGAAGGATGCTCGTTGGGGAACGGCCGATCCTCCCGGGGCGATGGGGAGGTGGAAGCCTTTTGCGCGATGCGATGCGGGGCGTTCTCCCCGGAAGTCTGGGAGCTTCTGGCGGCGGGGATGTAGTAAGCGGTGGAAGTACCTCCCGCGATGACATAGTGGAGGCTCTACTGCGCGCCGTAGCCAGCGGCGATGGCGTTGGAGATGATTCGGAGCTCCTTGTTTGGTCGGCGTGGCGGTGCAGCTCGTGATCATGTCGTTCGGCGTCGGGCCGTCGATGTCGTCCATAGCCGCGTGGCGGCGCTGGCGGCACGGTATGCGGTCAATCGGGCGGCCCGATGTCATCATCGATGTTGCCCGGGGGTAGTCGTGGTGGCCGACCTTGCAGCGCGTTCTTGCGGCGCCCCGGCTCGGGCGTCGTCGTCGGCTGCGTCGTCGTTGCTAGCGGCGGGCGGGGCTGATGGCCTCCTCCCATCGAACGGGGCTCGAACCACTTGAGTGCCGTCTGCCGGCGAGGTGCGTAAGCTAGCCGACAAAGAAGGCGACGCGGTGGCGGCTATCCCTCAAAATCCATGTGTGTGTAGCATAGACCTCGAAGGCGTCGATGTAGTCATCGACTTGCCGCCAGGGAAGGCGGCGCGTGCCCCATGGCGTCGGGTGTCGGGGGCGGGCTGAAAGTGATGTCGCGGCGCTGGTGAACTCGTCCCACTCGAAAGGGACTTCTTCTTGGGCGGATCGATGTACCCGGGCTGCGGCGGCAAGACCGGTGAGGTGGAAAGCGGCGTAACTCACATAGTAGTCGGTCGATGTCTAAGTTGAGCTCGTAGAAGAGCTCCAACTGCGAATCCGAGATCGGGGTCGTCGGTGCGGGCGTGTACTCCCGGACTTGCGGACGGGTGACGTAGCGGGAGGTGTGATGCCGCGGGTGGCAGCACGGTCTTTGGGCGCCGCGGGTGGCACGGTCGAGGGACGGGCGCCGCGGTGGCGCGCGGGCGGGCGGGGAGGCACGCGGTGGCGCCATCTCTGCCGGAGAGGGATCTGCGCGGTCGCGGTGTCGGTGGAGGAGGAGAGGGCAGCCGGTCTTCTGCGGTGTTGTCGAGGATGACGTCGATGGCGGCGGTTCACGTCTGGCGTCATCTTCCTCCTCGAGGCTGAGGATGGCGGGGTCGTTCTGCCGGCGGCGAGTCCGCCGGGGAGGGTGGTGGCGGCCGGGCGGCGCGCTGGGGGCGACCTGTCTTGGCGGCGGCGGCGGCCCAGGGCGCGGTCTCCAGCGTGGTCGGCCGTGCGTGCGGGGGTCCTCGGCGGTGTAGATGTACTCCATGCGGCGGAGGCGGGTCTCCCATGTCGTCGGCGCCCGGCTGATCGGGCGCGGTTGTCGTCCGGGCGCGCGCCCGGCGTCGCGGTGAACTCCTTCATCTCGGAAGCCATGGGTGGTGGGAATGTCCCCGGTCTCGGGATACCGGTTGTCGGGTTCGGCTAGATTGGGCGGAATTGACCGCGTGTTCGTCGGCCGTTGGAGCTTCGAGATGACGTCACGGGGCTGCAGCTTCTCGGGCGGCGACGAGCAGCGGACGGCAGCGGGTGGAGGAGGAGCGCGTTGGAGGGCGGCCGGTGGCCGGCGTCGGCGCCGGGGCGGAGCGCGCGCGGCGGCGGCGCGGGGGGCGGCGGCGGCGTGGGGGCGAGGGCGAGGGCGGTGGAGGCCAAATTTGAAGGCGAAAGATATTTTTATTTGCTTGCTTATCCCCTAGAGATTACATGCCTCTTGCTTATATAGCCCGACTAGTGGGACTTGTAATCTAAGCAATCTCTATAAGGTTTCCTTATACGATTGGAATACCTTTACAAGCATATCCTATTTTATTATTTCCTAATAAGGGTCTCCCTTATAGATGAGATATCCTTGCACACCAAAAATTACCTAAGATAATCCTAACTTGTAGACGAAGCAAACTTCGGACTCAAACTGCGGGGAGGGGAAGGCGGCGGTGGCAAGGGGCGCCGGCCCCTTGGCGCCCGGTCCCTCTCGGGCGGCGGCGCGGCGTGTCGGGGCCCATCTAGCCACTCTCGGGTGGCCTAATTCAGTTCATGACACATATAATGATCCACCACATAGACAAGTAAACATGTATCCCTTAGGATAAAAATATTTGTTCGAATAGTTGATGAAACATTATATTAGCACTTAGAATTATGTAGGTTTTTATTTTAAAATATTTTATAAATTTTGGCTAAAAATTTGTGCCATATCAATATTATTAAATTAATGTCAAGCACTCTATGTTTTAGAAAACATTACTACTACAAATATAATTATGTGATATGCCAAATTCAACAAATAGGGTAGGTTAGGACCTATAAACATTTTGAACAAAAATTGTCAAATAAAAGATAAGGATAGAAAATGCAACAACTAAATTAAAGTTTCGAAGACAAACTATATGTTCATGCAGCCGAATGATGCAATAAATCTTATATAATTTAAGCTTGGGTTTCAAGAGCTTTATGATAGAAAATGGATAAAACTTAAAATTTCTCTTCTAACTATAGGTAGCTAATGGAGCCTTCACATAAATCCTCATAGCATAGGACTCCCTAGAGAAGAAAAAGATATATATATCCTAGAAACTAACAAAGAACACAATTATCATTTCGATAGGCCTATCACCATGAGATTAATAGGCATAAGATCTATTTCGAAATAGTTACCCTCATCTAATTTTTATAATCCATGAATTTGTATTCAAATTAACCACCTTTTCAATTAGAAGCATATTGGTACTAAATTACCCGCCTAAAAATTTACATCTAATTACCTACCTCAATTATTTTAGATAATTTATATAACGCCCTTAAATTTGCATCTAAATTAACACTTCAATCATTATGTAAAGAAAAATAAATACTCTAAAATCAATATCTAAATTATTAACATCTTCTACTACAAATGTGTATAAATAAATTTAAAGCACATATATATGTCATTACATTACCAACTTCTACTAATATTAATATATTAAATTTATATTAAGGTAAACATTATTGTGTCCTCATGTAGATCAAGTACAAATTATTCAAAGTTATATTAATAAAAATGGCATAGAGTATATACAAATATCCATGTTATTAATGTAGATATATATTCATACTCTTTTAATAAATGTTTGGCATTACGCATATTGGTACGGTACTATAATCGTTATTGCACATATAGTTCCTTAACTCTGGAGAAGAGGCAGAGTTTAGTGCAGACCACATGTGGCTATATATTACTAGCCTTCTCGATTCCTATGAAGTAAATATTATTATAAAGATTAAAAATTGATAACCTCTTACTCAACTGCTGATCTTAGCAATGAGTTGTAGACTTAAAATGACTGTTTATGCCATCTTAGTACTTAAGAGGGCAATCTATGACCCTAAACCCTATTTTCAAGAAGTACAATTGGTGAGAGTTTATTAAAAGATATAATATGAACAAGAGTTTCAGCTTAACCTAACGACCTAGCAATTAAGAAGATTCAAATGTAGAATTACTAATGTAGATTCATGACATCATAAGATATATTGCTGCAACACGAGCAATTGCCATTTAAGTTAAGTTTCTAAGTAAAAAGGCATATTGAAGATACACATAGGTGACATGTAAACAGAAAAAAAAATATTGATATGGATTAAAAAAAATATTATTAATAATTTTTTAAAATTAGATAATGCTAAAGTGTTAGAAAAATTGAACAAAAACATAGAACTTATTCTAAATAAAGTTTATTAGTTAAAGATATTAATCAATACAATTCTAATCCGTGATAGACTAGTAGAAAGAAATAGGAATAATGGAATCTACTAGCTATAGCTCCTGCTAGTTTCTCTTTTAGTTATTGTTATTTTTTTTTTTAGGAAAATTAGTTATTCCTGTAACTCTTACTATTCGAGGTGTCCTAATATAGTTACTCTAAATTTACCAAAATCAAGTAGAAAGAAAAACCGCTCATGGTTTGGCGTACTCACTTGCATGCATGTATTGTTCACCCTGTTCATGGTTTGCCAGCCCATAGAAAGAAAAACCGCTCATCTCGTTCTCACTTGCATGCATGTATTGTTCACCCTGTTCATGGTTTGGGTTTTGCCGGTTTTGAGCGGTTTCACACGGTTTGGTCTGGTCTGGGCACATGGGTTTACACGGGTCAGTGCTCTCGAGCTCGAGATGACGAGAACGGTGCCGCGCTCGCCGATGCTGCTCTCGCCAGTGCCGCGTCCGAGCCAACCGGCGTCATCGCGTTCTCCAGTTCGCACTGCCGCCGCCACCGGCCGCTCCAGTAGCGCCGCTCGCCGCTACTGCTGCTCACCAGAGGAGCAACTGCCGCTATATATTCCGCTCAGCTCGCGTGGCCGAGCCGCCTTGGTCCGCCTCGAGCGGAGCCGAGCATGCCTGAAGGTGCGGCTTAGCCCCGCCATGCTGGCGCAGCCCCCTCCGTGGCCATTACCGACGACCCCACCACTCCGGATCGACCGCCCCGGTGGGCGCGAGCTCGAGCTCGGCCGGTGCTGCGCTCACGCTCACGCTGGACAGGTGCTGCGCTTGCCGGTGCCACGCCCGACGACACCGCGCTCGAGCTCGTGCCCGCAGTTGCTGCCGTGGTCGCTGCTGCCGCGGCCACCACCACCGCCGTGCCGCATCGCTCTTTCTTTCTCGGTTTCGACCGTGTTGGATGGGTCCTGACCGTGACCGAGTAGGAGGCTCTCGAAGTCATCTTGGGTAGCCGGGTTCCAGCCGTGACGATGGATGCTGCTGGGATGGTTACGGGCAGGCAGCCGGTTTTCTTAAACCGCTGTTCAGGGCAATGTATTGTAGTGGCCGTGCAATCATATCACCATGGCTCACTTAATTGTTACCACTATCCACCATTTTTTACCTCAAAGTAGGTATAATAAGCTTCCTAATTTATTGTTTTCCTTCCCTATAGTGGACGTACAACTCCTAGTACGCCAAATATGAATAGTTAAATTTCATCAAAGGAGCCAAAAATGTTTAACAAAAGGCCACATAAAGCAAAAAAAAAAAAAAAAAAAAAAAAAAAAGAGAGAGAGAGGGGAGATAGTCTGGATTTTCCATCACATAGGAGTCGTCTGGCACTCATCAATGCCATAGTTAATCATCCGGTTGGTTGTGTTGTGCACCTTGCTCACACGACTAAGGCCAGATACATTTATGATGATTTAATATTCATGGTCACGGGGTTTACAAATATGGGTGAAAAATTCTGTCTCGACTCTTAAGCAATGATAATGAAATTTCAGATTAAACTCAAACAATTTATTATTTTTTAGAAAAAAATGTCATCATTTCACACAAGAAGCATTGACAATGCGTCGTGCATGATAATAATTATATTAGCACTGAAGAAATGACATAATGTATCACATATGAAGAGCAGTGGTAGTAAAATGGACTTACAGTGAGTAAGTGGCTTATATGTTGGTGGTGTCGGACATGGGATTCTGTGATTGAATAATAAATTGCAGAAAATTAGGGCTTTTGGTAGGGCTATAGGATAGAGGCCACTTTTGGAAGATTTGGTGTAATTGCAGAAATATGAATTCGACCAAACAAACTCGGATAAATCTGAAGAACTGCCTACATCGACTAGGTTTCGGCAGAAGAGGCGATTACAGAGAGGCCCTTGAGTCCTTTTACATGAAAGTGGCTCGGGCGCGATGAGAGGTCTCCCCGACACCACCAGCACCCCTTCCCCTCGCCGATCTTCTCCGTCGGCGTCGACCATCACTGGTGATCACCCCCTCCTTCGTCTCCACGTGCTCATGGATGGAAACAAGACCGGTCTCTCGGGCTGTCTTTTGATCTCGGCATCAAATTCTACTGCTCTTGCATTTGACACCTTTGGGCGTTCGGTGAGTCCACCCTACCCCCTTCAAGGATATTTTCCATCCGGTGGTTAGTTTTGCAAGATCCTCCATTCGTCTTAATGAAGATTACATTTAGTATCCTGATTCAATTTGGGAGGGGTGGCTAAAGATTACAATGTTAGATTCCTTTCGGGTTTGGATGTTCAAATTCGGTGTTTCTTGCAAAGCGATTGGCCTTATGATTTACAAGGCCAAATCTTTCACTTGCAAAAGAATTCTCTGCTTTCTTTCATCTCTGGGGCAATGGAGGCCCCAATTGGACTAGAGATTACAAGGCTTGGTGCTTAGAAAAAGAAAGAGAATGGACCCTTGTTGGTCCAAATGGAAAACCGGCTAAGAGCTATGTCGATGCCGTGAAATCTAAAAAACCTCGAAAGTGTCCTCGGAAGGTTGAAATATCCGATGGATTACCATCTAAATTATTCTGAATTCATTTCGAATTCTGCTCATGCAGAGCAAATCATTCAATCCACAATCGAGACTCTACTCAAGCCGTATCAAAATCGCCCTCCTCGTCTTTGAATTCAATCATCGAGTTCTCGGGAGAGAAGAAGCGTGTTCTTATTTGGAGAATTAAAGGCAAAAATAAATCGAGGAAAAATAAGGAAAAACTGCCACGAGAACCGTTGGGAATCGATGAGATTTTTCAAATTTGAATAATAGGGCCAAGGAAAGAGTACCATGGCCTCTGAGCCCATCAGGGGAGTTAGCACGGACCCAAAGTCCATATCCTTGGACTCAGTAAATGAAAGAAACACGACACTGGTCGGGCCCATTGTGGAAGATGTCTTGGGCCGGGCCACGGTTGGAAAGTTTGCACGGGGGCAAGTCAGATGCAAATCATGCTTCAATTACGGTCAGCTTGCCAAATCTTGCCACCGTAATTTTCTCCCCAAACGGCGTTATCAGATCGCTTCCCGTCGAGAAAATTTGAAGAGTCTAGGGGTCGGGGCTATAAATGCAACGACACCAACCCAAGGAGCCTCTTTGACGCCTCCGTCTCTTCTCCACTACCCCATCCACCGCCGAGACCAAGCTCTTTGTTCAAAAACCCTCGGCGTGCACCTCGGCGGCCGCCAATGGCGGCGGGAGGTCGACCCACGCTACTTCGTCCCCAAGGGCTTCACCCTGGTGGAGCGAGCACCGGGACTGCCTCGCCGTCAAGAAGTCTTCGTGATCGGGTGCTACTCCAGGCTACACAAAGACCTCGCCATTGTCAAGACGACCCCAAGCGTCCACAAAGAGGATTTCCCCCAAGCGGGCGATGCCCTCCGCGAGTTCTTCCTCAGGCACAGCGTCCACATTCTTGAGGTATTGCCGTGTCCTCTAGGCGATGCTTATGTCAGATTTGCCTCACCAATGGCTAGGGAACCGTTCCTGGGACCGATCTATCCACTAGGGCCATACAATATGTATCTGATCAAGCATGATAAGGCTGAGAATGCTCGTACTTTTGAGTTAGATCGTGAAGCTTGGGTTATGTTACTTGGTTTTAATGAAGATCTGAAAACTGATGATATCATTGCTAAAGGCGTATGCGGTTTCGAAACTTAATTGATTGGTTT
This sequence comes from Hyparrhenia diplandra, assembly GCA_015847255.1. Classification (NCBI taxonomy): domain Eukaryota; kingdom Viridiplantae; phylum Streptophyta; class Magnoliopsida; order Poales; family Poaceae; genus Hyparrhenia; species Hyparrhenia diplandra. The sequence continues at coordinate 526,564 of JADLZK010012239.1, read as the reverse complement.
GGAATTAGAGACCCTGCCAAGGTTGTGGTTCAGGTCTATCTCAGTGATGAGGCCAAGATCCCAGATTCTGTCAAGATAAATGTAGGGATCCCACCCCGAGGTGAGTCTTGGACATCCCCTTGCTTTGTTCTTCAAGAAATCAAGTATTATCCCACCTTAGGATGAAGAGGCTTATGTCACCATGGGGCCCCTCCACCCAGTTCCACCATCCCCACCTCGCTGGATCAATGTGGATCAGCCCATGAACCTAGCAAACCCAAGCTCCAATGCCCAGAATGGCCAAGGCTCAGTGGTGCATTTCCTTGGTGATGGTACTGAACGAGGGAGAATCACGGGTTGCACCCCGGGTTGATTCTCGTTTCTATTACGAACATAGTCTCGATAAGTCCGATCTTTGTCACCACTGTTCTTTGTCTTGTCGCTCCTAATATCAATGAGAGCAATGCTGGAGGAATCACATCTGACTCTGTGAACATAGATGATGGAGTTGGTACCATGCAGAATGTGACTGCTTCTCCTGTTATCAACCTGAACTCTGCTGCAGTGATTGAAGAGTCAAACTACCTTGCCATGGCATCCAGCTCCCTTCCAAGGATGGAATCTGTGGTCTTTGGTCCTGCCCTGCCAAAGGACCCCATGGTTACAGTGATCCCTTCACTGCTCAAGGAAAAGGTATCTCTTTCTAAATCTCCTGGTCCACTATCTTTCTTAAGCAATTTAAATTGCTTCCTATCTGAGTCTGATTTTGATATCCCTGGATTTTTTGCTGATAAGAGATTACTAATCAGACTTTGTTGGATGTTTAACCCTCAGTTTGGTGACCAGGCTCTGGACAACCTGACCCTGTCCTATCTGGAAAATGAGGAAGGAAGGATGGATGAGGACATGGATGAAGCTAGTGATGAAGACATGCTCCATGATTCAAACATGGACATCAGTGACAGTGAGAAGACTGAATCAGAACCTAATCTAGAGATCCTAGTTGGAACTCCAGATATCTTCAAAACCCCATCCAAGAAGAGGGTGATCAAGGTGAAAGAGCAGTTAGAAGATGCTTTCTGCAGGCGTAGCAGGAGGCTCTCTGAGAAGAACAAGGGTTTCAAGACCAAAGGAAGCACCCTGAAGAATTCTGAGGAAGGATCCAGCAAGACCAAAGCCAGCAAGAAGAAGAAGAAAGCAGGCAAGAAAGCTGTGACTCCAAAGAAGCTTGGGTTTGAAGAATCTAAGGTCCAGGAAGTGATGCCACTTGCAATGATCCCACCTGCAGGCCCTACTATTGCACCCTACCTGACCAAAGAAGTCATGGAAGGCATGGGAGCAGGCTTCCTTCAGATGTAGCCTGGTGCTATTTCTGCTACCCTCTTAGCTGCAGATGATCTCGATGAATAGTCAACCCAAGGATCTTGTCTCCTCTGCACTGGTCATGTTGACAGTGCTTCTTTATCTTCTTTATATTTTGCTGAACTTTTGCTACCAATACCAGAGCCTGTTCTGGTCTAATAATATCCTGAGATGTAAGTGGTGCAGTGGCAATGGTTGGAACAGAGTTGGATGCTTAAGTTATCATGGTACTTTAATATATTATGGTTTACCTAGCTATATCACTCGATTTGATGATTTGTATTTGGTTTATCTCTATCATGCTCCGCTCAAATATCTTATACATGATATGTTTGCATTATCATCACTTATCTTATGGGGTGAAAACTTTTACTTACATGAAGATGAATGTTTTCTTCAATCCAATTCCTGAGGATAGTAGTAGTTGGAATAATCACAAATATCCTCTCTGTCATGCTTGGTAGTTTGGTGTACCTAAAGCATTAATCTGTCATCCCAATAGTCTTTATGGATATAAACATCAATAGGAGAAATATCAAAATCCTCTTTTGGAACATAAGAGGTATCAACTCTCAAAAGAAATGGGATGCCATTAGAGACAAAATACATGAGAGTGCTTGTCATGTTTTATGTCTACAAGAAACAAAGAGAGAATTGTTTGACCCCTTTTACATCAAAATTTTTTGTCCAAGATCCCTAGACAAGTTCTCCTTCTCCCCCTCGGTTGGTGCCTCTAGTGGGCTAGTCACGGTGTGGAACAGCAGTATTTTAGATGGGGATACCATTCAGACTAACAATTATGCCATTACAGTGAAATTCTCTTGCAGGTTGGACAATAGTTCCTTCTGTGTAAGCAATATATATGGACCATCCAATCCCCCCTCAAAGATGCCTTCATCACATGGCTAATAAACCTTGATACATCCGGTTTTGACAACGGATATTAGGGGTGATTTCAACTTGATAAGAAGCCCTGAAAACGAAAACAAACCTGGTGGTGATCACTTTCGAGAAATGAATATGTTTAATGATATGATTTCAGACCTTGATTTAACAGAGCTACCCTTCATAGGAAGAGAATATACCCGGAGCAATATGCGAGCAAGATCCTCTTCTTGTTAAGCTAGATTGGGTCTTCATTTCATCGAGAATGGGTAACTTCTTTTCCCTCTTTGTGGTGCAAACTCTTGATAGACCAACCTCGGATCACATCCCATGTGTGGTTCATATTGGTACCTCTATCCCAAAATCCAATATCTTCAGGTTTGAAAAATTTTGGATGGACCACCCAAGCTTTCTAGAAATAGTGGAGCATTGTTGGAATAATTCCCCACATTATGCTTGTGCGAAACAAACATCTGTCAACAAAGCTGAAATCGGTCGGGGGAGTGAATTGAGGAAATGGAGTAAAACTCTCTCAAATCTCAGTAGGCTTATCCACAACAGCAAATGGGTGATCCAGCTCATGGATGGTCTAGAGGAACAAAGAACTCTATCTAGACGAGAATCGGCTTTCGAGAACCATTACTTGGCCGGCTTATTAGAATCCAAAAGAAAGTACTAGAAATAAAGAAACACCGTCGAGATGGGTCAAGTTTGGAGATGAAAATACCCATTTTTTCCATCTCATGGCCACCATAGCTCATAGAAGGAATTTCATAGTATCCTTACAAGATAGTAATGGATTGCAGGTTCTAGATCATGAACAGAAAGCTAATCTTCTCTGGATGGCTTTTAAAGAGAGAATGGGCATTTGTGAATTCTCTTCCGACTCGATTTTTGATCCAAATAGATTTGTTAAACCTCAATGACCTGTCAGGTTTAGACAAAGTGATTTCAGCAATGAAGAAATAGATCTTGTTATTAAAGACTTGCCTAATAGTCATGCACCTGGCCCAGATGGTTTCAATGGGGCCTTTATTAAGAAATGCTAGAGTTTTCTTCAGAATGATTTCAAAAGACTCTTTCAGAACTTCTGCCATCATAACTGCAGCCTGAAAAGCATAAACTCCTCCTTTAATTGTCTGATTCCTAAGAAAGAAAATCTAGTGTCAGTTAATGATTATAGACCCATCTCCCTGACAAATTACTCTTTGAAATGCATCACTAAGATCCTATCTACTAGGCTTCAGTCAGTGATATGTGATATCATCCATGATAACCAATATGGTTTCATTAAGGGTAGGACCATACAGGATTGCCTAGCCTGGGCATTTTAGTTTTTGCATTTTTGCCACCAGTCAAAAAAGGAAATAATCATCCTAAAGTTGGATTTCGAAAAAGCCTTTGATAGAATAGAACACCAGTTCATCTTGGATGTTCTAAGACATAAGGGTTTCTCAACCAAGTGGATAAACTGGGTTCAAAACATTCTTTCTAGTGGCAGCTCCTCAGCCATTTTGAATGGAATTCCTGGAAAAAGTTTCAGATGCCAGAGAGGGGTCAGACAAGGTGATCCTTTATCCCCTCTTCTATTTGTGTTGGGAGCGGATATACTTCAAAGCCCGATCAACCGAGCTTGGAATGATGGAGACATTGTGCACCCTCTATGCAATAATTTTCCTGGGGGATATCCAATTGTCCAATATGCAGATGGCACCCTGCTGATCTTGCCTGCAGAGGAGACAACTCTCAATACGATAAAAGACATCATTCAAATCTTCTCAAATTCATCAGGCTTGATAGTGAACTATGGAAAATCCAACCTTATTAACTATGGAAAATCCAACCTTATTCCAATAAACATGGAAGTGAACAGAGCCCAAGACTTGGCCAACATTTTTGGATGTCAGGTTGAGAGCATGCCTTTCACCTACCTAGGTCTTCCATTGGGAACAACAAAACCTTCAGTCTCTGACTTTGCACCACTAATTAATAGAATGGAAAGAAGACTTTCAGGCATCAGCAAACTCCTTTCCTATGATGGTAGATTGATTCTAGTGAACTCAGTTTTCTCTTCTCTACCAACCTTTTTCATGTGCACACTCAAATTTCCCCCTCAGGTGGTGAAACAGATTGAAGAAAAAATGTTTTGTGGAGTAAAGGAGAAGCTGACAGAAGGGGCAGATGTCTTGTTGCCTGGGAGGAATGTTGTAAGCCAAAAGAGGAAGGTGGATTGGGAATAATAGACATAGAGAGACAGAATGATGCTCTCCTAATGAAGAATCTGGATAAATTTTTTATAATAAAGCCAACATTCCTTGGGTATCTATGACCTGGAACAGTCTTTATTCCACAGGAGAAAATCCACCACACTCTAGGACACCAGCTGGTTCTTTTTGGTGGAAGGATGTCTTAAAATTATTTGGAAAATTCAAAGGTTTTGCCAATTGCAACCCAAGTAAAGGTGACTCAGCCTCTTTTTGGACTGATATCCGGGTAGATCAAGCATTAAAAGACAGATACCCACAACTCTTTTCCTTTACCAGGAAACCAAAATGTTGCATCGATTCTACCTAAATCAAAGCTTTGAAAGAATTTTTAGCCCAACCCTCTCTATCATTGCCGGGGAACAATTAGAGGAGGTTAATCTGATTCTTGAAAACATGGATCTCAATGAGAATTTTGATGATACTTGGATATATTCATGGGGAATCAATTGTACAGTAGCAAGAAAGCATACAAAGCAACTTCAGAAGAAAGTCTTTGCTCACCTCTGTTTAAATGGATTTGGAAAGGAAGTAACTTGGGCAACCAAAAATTCTTCTTTCGGCTCCTTGTCGGGGATAGACTAAATTGCGAAAACTTGTTGAGAAGGAAAAAAATATGCACTTGGCCTCTTACGGTTGTCAACTATGCAATCAAGACTATGAAGAGACATACCTGCACCTCTTCTTCCTCTGCCCATTCAGCACTATATGTTGGGACTTTCTAAGCATAGTTTGGGATGCTAGCTTAAATCCTTTTGATATGTTCATCAAAGCTAAAGAGAACTTTCAGAATATCATTTTTAGAGAGATCGTGATTTGTGCATGCTGGTCGATCTGGAAAAACAGAAATAGAGTAATCTTTGATAATGGAAGGAAGGAAGTGGAAAATGGAAAAGAATCTTCTTTTTTCGAACTTCGACTTGGTTTGTATCAAGGCGAAGCCATCGACAAGAACAAGACTAGTTTCCTGGAGAAGTAACCTAGCATAGTGTACTCTTCTTTGTTCAGTTCTGTTATCTTTGGTTTTTGATTTTGGGCCTGGTTGCCTTGTAATTTGTATGTTCTAGCTGTAACTCTCATTCTTTCATTTAATTAAAAAGAGGTCGGGGACTCCCCGACCGGTTCGATCAAAAAAACAAACTCGGATGGTACAAAAATTTAGCCCTAGCGAGAAAAGATGATATTTAGAGTATTTTGATAAAACTTCCCCGGAATTGTTAAGCCTTTTGGTTTTGGATGCTTGTTGCCGCTACAAAACAATATTAATTTGCTCAAGAATAAGATTGTAATATGAAAAAGTAGGTCTTTTTACTCAGATTTTTATAGGATGTTTTTACATTGTAATTCTTTTTGAAACTATCATTCAAAAAAGGGAACTAGTTTTTCTAGTTGTATGTGAAAGACATATATTGTTGTAAATCAATTCTCACAACTGCCCTAAAGCCTGGCTACATAACCCCAACCCCAAATTAACATTATGAAGTGTGGCACCTGACTACTCAAGGACCGCAAAAAAATGCAAGAAAAAGAGCCTCAGTTTTGAAATATGTATTTTGTATTACTAACAAGGAACTCATAAGTCATGAGTGCGGAGTGCCCAACTGAGTATGCACATGCTTCTTTTTAATTTTCCTTGCAGTTTAATATATTGATTTCCTAACCGTGTGAAACAAATGTTAGGCATGTATGGAAATGAGCAGAGCCCCTGACCTGGTAATTAAGGCCTGGAAGTTGGTGGACATCATTGGCTCAAAAGATATTCAAACAATGCGTATGCCAGATCCGGAAGCATCATCAAGCAAAGTATATCCAATAGCATTTATTTAATGCAAGGAATATCACACATCACTATGTGTTGATGTGCTTATGATTTTCATGACATAGCACATACCAAATGGTTCGGTAGAATTTAAGACTGTTATAGTCATATTCAAAGCAGTATATAATTGATTCTGACAAGCATTGTGTTTTACTTCCTTCATAGGTTATGCGCTTGCTATACACAGATAATGGGGCGGCACTTTTAGCTCTTAGCTCCAATGCTATTCATAAGCTGTGGAAATGGGAGCGCAGTGACAAGGTTAGAAAGGACCATTAGCTTATTTTTGATCTCAACATTACAGTTCTGTTTGGTTGTTTTCTAAAAACCATTCATCACTACTTCGTTAGTCGTCCAAATCTGTTCCACCTGTATTATGGCAACCGAAAAAGGGCATTCTAATGGCAAACGACGCTACCGATGGCAACGTCCCTGAGAAAGCAACCGCCGGCACTGCACTATCAAAAAATGACAACTATCTAATTTCTGCTTCTGGTGGCAAAGTCTCATTGTTCATAATGAATACATTCAGGGTATGCTTTCTTTAGTTGTCTATTATAAAATAAATAGTTAATTCCATGATTGATATTTTACAAATCATGCATGATTACTTCTATAAAATATTTTTTTATTTCATGCCTTTCTTTGGCTTCATGGATCTTGTGGAATCTCTCATAGGTCATGTGTACTTTCATGGCGCCTCCACCTGCTGCAACTTTCCTTGCATTCTATCCACTAGACAATAACATCATTGCTATAGGAAGGGATGACTCTTCAATTCAAATCTACAACATCCATACTGATAAAGTAAGTATTAACCGTGAATCTGCCATTCCCAGTTTTCATGAACCTTAGAGCATTGGCGAAACTCATTATATATGGTTCTAACTAGAAATGCAGTAGTCTACCATTGTAAAATAACATGTTCTCTTTTCAGGCTATATATATATTCCACCATATTTTACTTATGTATCAAGATAACATGAGAGTTTACATATGTTCTTTTGACATAACAAATTATATACATTTTGTGGACTTTTAGGAGATACCACAAGGTACATGTATTCCATCACAAGTTTGTGGTATCACTTGGAAGAGAACGTATCCTGACTATAAAGAGTAGTAAGTACCGCGTTGTAGAACCCAAAAAGACATGCATTTGTCAGCCAGACATTTAAAGATATGAGAATTCTTTAATGATAATAGAGTCTTGCTATGTTCATCATGCTTAATGTACTAATTAATTAATGTTTAGTTTATAATTCATATCGATATGCCAAAATATTGACTTACCAAATCAAATTGCACAGGTTCAAATTGTGCTCACAGGTCATCAAAAAGGATAACTGGACTAGCATTTTCGGAATCAATGGGGGTGCTTGTATCTTCAGTGCTGATGCTCGTGTATGAATTCAAATATATATAAAAAATTGACTGGTAATTTTTTTCTTTTCTTTTCTTTTTTATTCATAGGATGTGGAGTTAAATGTAAGCTTTGCACATGTTTTTTTTTTTTTTTTTTTTTTTTGAAGATCCGTTTTTCGGCTTTCATTGATAAGGAGTGAAATAATTACAAGGTTTTGGCACAAATATGCCACTTTTTGCGTTAGCAATCACTGGAAGTGAAAGCCACGCCCCCTGAATTCCCTGAAGGCTAATTTACACTTACATGATTATTCAACTCACCCACTAGACCTATCAGGTTACCAGGTACCGACAATATTTCACCTAGGGCTTTGTTACCTGCCCGCACCCATGTCTTCGCCTCATTTTAGATTGCATGCAATATTTGCTCCAACGACCCACGCCCCATTGAAGACCGACCATTTCGCTCTTTCCATATCTCCCGTGATTGTGAGCATTGCCATGGGCTGCACCCTACTTTTCATCGCACTTCGTTGCTTAACTCCACGAACCATTGCCCCAAATCATGTAAGTTTGTCCATCTCTCAGGCAGTAAGAAGGGTGCCTGGACCCAGCCTGCTACTTTTGCCCACACTGTCCAAGAGCAGCTGCATTCAAGGAATAGGTGGTGCACAGTTTCCAGGTTTCTTAGGCACAATTGACAGAAGTAATCATTCGGCCATTGTCTTAGCATCAGCCTTGCTGCTGTCCACAGCTTATTCTGCAACATTAGCCAGGTGAAGATACAACATTTTGGCGGCGCTTTTGTCTTCCAAATAGCTTGAGTCATGTTCGATTTGGTCATGCCAATGAATTGTAGCTTGTACGCCGAGGCTGATATGTACATCTCGCTTGCTGTGTGTAGCTAAATGATAGTGTCGCACTAGTCTGGTTGAAGAACGACCTCCCTCGGGTTTTCCCAAAGTGAGATGAACCGCTCAATGACCAGGTGTGACATGTTGTGATCCACATCGGTTATCCAATTTCCATTGCTAAGGGCATCCTTTACTGACCTATTTTTTTATTGCTATGCTGAAAAAGGACTGAATACATCGCTGCGGAGACTGCTCGTGCAACCATCTAGTGGTCCGTAACTTTGTTTGTTGCACAATCCCCGGTAGCGACGAGTGTCGCTGCTGAGAATAATCTTTCATCAACATTGTTGATAGGAATGTCCATCCCTTTCCACAATCTTGGTCTCTCATCCCACATGAACCAAAGCCACCTCAATCTCAAAGCTCGACTAAATCTATCTAGGTCAATGACTCCCGACCCTCCATTTTCGGTTGGTGTGGAGACCTTGGTCCAAGCCACTTTACATTTGCCCCCCCAGTAAGTTCCTTGTCACCCACCCAAAGGAATCTTCTCCTAAGCTTGTCCAGTTCTTTAATGAATTTCTCGGTGCCTTCACCACTGTTAGGAGATACACCGGAATGGAGCTGACCACGTATTGAACCAATTCCTTTCTTCCAGCCAGAGTGAGTAGACGACCTTGCCAGCCAGCTACCTTAGTTTTCGCTTTGTCCCGAATATACTATAGGTGTACCAACCTTATCCCGCCGGGGTCACAAACCAAGATATTTCAATGGGAAGTTCACTCTTAGCCTAGGAAAACTCTACAAGACATCGTCCATGTCAATGGCCGCACACCGATGGAAGCAATGGTACTTTTCTCGCATGTTTATTTGGAATCTCGTTGCCTCTCAAATGCTTTCATAATTTCCATAATACTCCCACCATCCCAAATTATAAGTCGTTTGACTATTTTGCCTCCAAGTTTGACCGTTCGTCTTATTCAAAAAAAATTTACACAAATATATTCAAATTTAAGTCATTCTTTAAGAACTTTTATTAATAAAGAAAGCCACGGCAAAAGAAGTGATATTTTGCACAAAATTTTAAATAAGACTAGTGGTCAAACTTGTTGTCAAAAAAGTCAAACGACTTATAATTTGGCATGGAAAAAGAGTACATGATAAGTCTTCTTTTTTGGGGTTGCTGAAAATGACCGCATCGTCGGCATACATTGAGATCCTCGAGGTTTGCATATCTTCCCTTCGGCTTGGATAGGTACCCCTCTTTGTGTTGCCACCTCAAAAATTTTGCTTAGGTAGTCTATGGCAAGAATCAAGAGGTGGGGATAAGGAGTCACCCTGCCTGAGGCCCTTGCGGTGCTTGATTGGTTCTCCAGGACAGCCATTGAGCATCACTGTGGAGGATGATGTATGCGATATTATAGCTAGCCAGTCGATCCATTTTGTGGGGAAGGCTCTCATGCGCAATAACACTCAATGAGATATTCCCAGGTCACCGCGTCAAAAGCCTTGGTTATATCCAATTTGATGAGGCATGCAGGTGTTCTTGTTCTGTGATAGTGTATAGCTAACCCCCTCACAAACGTAAAATTTTCTTTGATGCACCTCTTCCGAATGAAAGCACTTTGGGATGATGATAGTCTGATTGATAGTAACTTGGTCAGGAGCTTTGCAAATGAATGGATGAGGCTGATTGTCCTAAAATCTTTTGCCTCCACCGCTATTTCAGTCTTGGGAAGAAGCACTACATTTGCCCTCCTTAGATCTTCTAAGCCCCCAGCCTGCTGTCTGTAGAAGGACTAAAAGCACTCACAACTTTTGTTTTGATGATGTCCTTGCATTGCTTCTAGAAGTCATTTGTGAAACCATCTGGTCCCGGCGCCTTCTCATTTGTCAAACTCTTGATGACATGCTCGATCTCTACCTCTGTGAATTCTGTGTCAAGTTCAAGACCTGGGATCTGTTGCAGAGAGTCCAGGTTGAGTGAAGCCCAGTTTAGAGACCTTCTGCGGTCCACTTTTGTTCCTAGCAACCCCTCGAAATAGTTGCGCAACACCTCTTCCTTTTCCCCATATGCTTCTAGACCAGTGAACCTCCCTCCTTCCTGAGCGACGGAATGAACTGCCTCCGCTTCCTTGCTGCCATTTTGAGATGAAAGAAGCGAGTGCACGCGTCACCGGCCTTTATGTAAGCTTTACACATGTCAGCATGGCTTCAACCCCAATGTTATATTTGTCGCATTTCATATAGTCCTTTAGTCCATAAGATCTATAAATATATTCTTGATTGCATGATTTTTTTTTTTTTTTTTTTTGTAAATCATACTTTTTGTTTTCTGAATCATTGTTTTTTCTTTTTCCCATTCAAATGAATTTAGCAGCTATGTGTTTGGAGCATTGATGGTTGGGAGCACAAAAATCGAGATACATCAAGCATCCATCTGATGGTTCTGGGGATTTAGTCGGTGACACAATGGTGCAGTTTCATTATTATGGAACACGTCTTTTGGTAGTTCATGAGAGACAATTGGCGATCTATGATTGGCAACTAGAATGCTTGTGCTCCGTAAGTCATTCAAAACATTTTCAAAACATATATTTGCATATCTTTCTTACCATATGCATGTTTGACTCTTGAGTCAGAGTACGAACCTATGACATGATTTATATCATGCTTGTAGAATGCTCCTAATCGTATCGATGCATTGTAATAAGCACATTACATACTGATCTTTAACCTTTCATGATAATGCAGTGGTTCCCAAGAGATTCACTCCCTGCTCCAATTTCGAGTGCAGTATACTCACTCGGATGCTTGATGGTCTATGCTGGATTTCGTGATGGAGCAATTGGAATATTCAACGCAGAATCTCTTATATTGCAATGCAGGATAGCACCCTCTGCCTACATACCATCTTCAGTATCCAGGTATGTGGAGTTTCAAGTAGTTCCTATATTTGGTTTGTTTCAATTCTGGTAACCAACGTTTTGTTTCTGTTGCCTCTCTTATCTCCAGCAGCGGTGAACCTGTCTATCCCACAGTTCTCACTACACATCCCTGGAAGCCAAACCAGATGGCAGCGGGCATGAGCGATGGTGCAGTTCTTGTGTGCTTGAGCCATTGGATACAGACGACGTACAAGTGGAGAGCGACACCTCCTCAGAACAGTGTCCACCTAGTGATGTCAGCAACAGCGGTAGTCACAACCAAGTACCGGACGTCTGATAGGACCCGACGAGATCACGTGGCAATCCTTGCTGGGCATACAATGACGGATTCAACTAAATATATATATTTAGCCAAATGGGACTTCTTGTTTATGCATCAATACAGTTGCGTGTATACCATCTATCGCTAGATCTCCTCGAGATTTATATACCTGATACTAGTGTTTTCAAGTCGTTAAGGACTAACTTATTTGTGATAAATAAATATGCACGTTGCTAGTGGTGAGACATTTCCCTCCACATCTCTCTTATTTATTAAAAAACATAACTTTATGGTGGACAATGTATTCTCTTATTCGTATTCTCAACTCAAGCTGGCTTAGGTTGAATTGCAATACTCATGGTAAATCATGTGAGATTTTATTAAAAACAAAACAACATCAGCTGGCTTAAGAAACTCGTTCCAAGTGAGGGAAACTGTCCTTGGATAAAGTAGTATAGAGCATATACATATGCTGTTTTATTAAAAACAATTATGAGAAAATCATTCAAGTAAAAGGTAACAAAGGGAAATGCACGATGATGTCAAAAACTTCTTTTATTCAGTCATTTGTACCATCGCCCTTCATTAGTAGTCATCAATCTTCATAATTTGTTCTCACATATCTTCAAGCTAAATTCAAAATAATTATATTCAAGGTAAACGTATCGATGCTTAGGACCTCCATGATCACCGCCACAACCAAAAGAGCCCAGATAACCACATACACTAAACCTATTGATGCATAAACAAACTGATGTTGTTTTGTTGTAACAGAAAATACTATATTCCATGGCTGATAAGTTCAAGCATACAGGGTTTGAACTTGATTCCATACCTAAAGTTGGTGAGAAATGAGAGCTCTTCTAAACATTTGGAGCTTGTCAAGAAAAAAAAGAACACTAGCAAGGTCACACAGAATGTTCACTGTCATGTGTTTCGAACAGGAAAAAATTCCATAAATATGACAGCTTCCCTGTTTTTAAGCTCAAAACAAATGGGGATAAAGCAATTTCAAGCACTAAAACACTCACACATCCTTTCCTTCCTCAATGTAAATAATAGATCAGTAATGAATATACAACAATATATCGGTTTACACAACGACCCCACGGCAGAAATCAATTAACCCACTGATATCTGCAGACAGTTCCAGTTTCTCTTCGTACAAAATGGGGAAAAGAAAAGAAAGGCAAAGTGGGCAAGCCATACATCCACCAAAAAAACACAACCAAGCAGCCCCACTGTAAAAAAGACTATTACCAAACTGGTTATCAACCCTGACAAACCCAAAGTGTCCAGGTGATATCAACCAGGATCACAGCCTCAACATCAAAACCGCCCTAAGCCACTCCCATGTGTCTTCCATCACTGCCTTGCTTGGGGCTAGCATTTACTGGAGCTCACAGGTAAAAAACAACTCAGAGATCACAACTGAGCTCCAAGCAATCAGATTACCAGGCAAAAAGGCCAGAGCCATTGCTGATCATACTATCTCGAAGGTTTCTTGCGGCTAAGGATCTCTTGTTCTTTAAGGCGGTGCTGGAACCGTGCCAGCAGGCGTGCTTGGAGGCTGACCAAGCCTGCAGCCTTGCGGGACAGCAAAAAGCTCAGTTGGGTCACATAGTTGTCAATCAGGCTACCTGGTTGATCAACTTCTGCCAAAAGGTTCATCTCATGAGACAAATAAAGCATGCGTTTAAGCAGCATGGCAAGATGAACAATATTGTGAAGTTAAAAGCAGCAACCTTACAACAAAAGAACAAACAAGTTAAAAGCAAATAGACAGCTTAACATTAATTCACAAAATAAATGTTCACCTATTTATGATAACTGGACATGCGTACTATAGCTAATCACATTTCTTCCTAAGAACAAACGAACATCTATCAAGGTAAGATTTGTCCACTGCCATGTTTTCAGGTCGTCCGATTAACACGATTAATCACAATTAGTCATCCTGGTCGGTCCCAGGTGCTCGATTAGAAGGGTCCGACACAACCAGCACGACCAGAAACATGGTCGTCCGATTAGTCGTCATCTAATCGTGATTAATCGTCCAACCAGTTTTCTGTTTTGGGCCTGTTTGACTTGACTGATATGTAGGTTGCTGGGCTTGCAGCTTGACCTGTTAGGGTTAGAAAAGATAGCAGAGAGAAGAAAAGAGAATAAAACTTATAAGTCACCAGCTGAACACTATGCAGTCTTGACTCTTGATGCTTCCTTTATTGTGTACAATATAGTACATATAGAGAGAGAGAGGTGTATATAGAGAGAGAGGTATATATGTCCTAAACACATGGACGACCAGGTGGACGACCAGGGTCGATTAATTGACCTGGTCGAAGATTAATCGTGATTAATCGTGCTGGTCGGTCCCGGTCGACCAGGTTAGACCAGCCAACCTGAAATCATGGGTCCACAACTTTGTCCCAAAAAGGATGCAATTCTAGGTTTGGTCAAAGTCAAACTGTCTTAAGTTTGACGGTGTTCACAGAAAATATTACCAATATGTATGACTCCAAATAAATGTACCAAACTAATGATACTTCATTAGTATGATAATATTAGTATCTTTTTTATACAAATTTAGTCAAACATCAAATCATTTAAGCACCATCGCATCGGTTTTGGGATGGAGTACAAATCTATTGGTATATCATTTTGTCCACTAAACAGATAAACATAGATAGATTTTTAACTAATTGATCATTAAAGCTTGTAGTCTAGCTTTTTTAAAATTCTAATTTCCCATAAATTCTGAAATGTAGGTGGTAATTTACAGTGAGATGAAGCTACAACACAGCCAGGTGCTGCTTCTTGCACAGGAAACTGTGATAGGACTCTAACTGTTGCAGCTGCAACAGCGCTGCTTTAAGAGCAGACGAACAGGCACATTGTATACAGCTGTCAATATAGATTATCATGGACATTATTCGGTAGAATAAAACTTACTTCCCGCACAATCTCCATAGTATTCTCGATTTCCTTCCTATGAGCTGCTATGAGGGCCTCCTCTTCCTAACATACAAAAGAAAGCTTAGCACTACATCTTGATGCAGGATAAAATAACATAGCATTTTCATTCTTTACCTCAAGAATTGCATCAATTTCTACATCATCACAAGAACTTTCCTTTTCAGATTGCCTTGATGAAGCCGAAGCAGATGCTTACCTTTGCTGCTGTTGCAGCTGCTTTGCCTGCTGCATCTTATACCCAGCCCGACTTGTCTCAGGACCATTATCCTTTTTATGTAATTGCTCTGCCTATCAGATTTCTCTTCTCTATAAGCCTTTCTCCGTGGAGGTGAGACCTTTGTGACTTTCTCCTCCTCCTGTGTGTTTGCTGAATTCTGAACCAACTGTGCCTTACTAGTGAAAGCAGTTTGGCTGGACTTCATATCATACCTCTCCCTATCATTACCAGATGCCGTGCCGTTTTCTTCTCTCCCTCTGTTAGAATAACTTGGAATCATACTAAAGGAATTTCTGTCAGGCTCCACAGAAGCATTGGAGATCAAATTTTCAGTACCCCTCCGGTAAGTATGAACTGGTCTCTTCTCTTGAATCTGGTTAGGAATTTCTTCAGCTTCGGCAGGCAATGGATAAGATGGAGCTGACGAAGACTCCCGGCTAGAAGTGGTAGTTGGTCCTGATGACTGCTATTTTCTTGTGTTTCCGCCCTTGGAAAGATTTGTGACCTGTCAGATGACGAACAAGTTACGGTGCTGTATTATCTGTTTTCTTAAGGGTCGCAGTGCTTGTTGACCTCAATGCAATGTTGAGAAAGCACTGGAGTTGCATTCGTTTTCGGTGAAATTGTTAACCCTGTTTTGAGATGAGCTTACAGCCTGGTGAACTACTAGTTCACCGGAGGGAGCTTATATTGAATCGTATGATTTGATTCACCCAGAACAAGTGTGGTTTTGAGATGAGCTGTGAGGTTTGAAACCGAGTGGTTAACGTGGCTTGGACGGCGGCCGGCTTTGTTGACTCCCAGCAACAAAAATGTACCGTACGTCGTAATTCATTGGCGGTGTCTGTTCCTCATATACGATAGCAACAAATGTACCGTGAGTGGGCTTTTGCCTTGTCCTGGCGATCGAGGTACGGTGCTGAGAATGATCGGAGCCAGCTGCTGGATCGCCATCAGTGCGCACTAGTGCCGCTCGCGCTCGGCGTTTTCCTGGAAGCTCCCTGTGGAGAAGCGGATCAGACATCACTGCAGTCACAAGGGATGGGCTCAGTCATAATGACGCTGTCAGTACCCAGGGGCCAGTAGTCACGGGTCGTCGTCGGTGTTCCCTGACGAAACGCGAAGCCACGGAGTGGGGCCTCCGGTACGGTGGTGGAGCACACGGGCCACTGAAACCACGCTCTTTGGGTGGTGCAATAAGACCATATTTTCACGTGACACGTTTATAAATTTCAGCTACACCCTCGGTTTCAATTTCAAAGTCATTTTTACTTACTCAATGAACAAATTTAGGTCCTGGTTCAGCATTTTCATGACAAGTTCACCAAAAAGCTTTTTTTTTTTTTTGGACATTGTTTTTTGAATAACTATTTTCATAGGAAAGTTGATGCAACATTCATTACTTATTTCGTTGATAATTTAGATGCTAGTGCTAGAGATGCTGTGGCCAATAAGTGACAATGCCCACCCCACCACCTCCCTGGGCCTAGAGTGACAACGCAGGACGAAACTGGACATCAGACTTGACTCGAGAGAGAACGGATGGGCACAGCACAATCATCATCGTCCATGGATGGAAATAAGGAGATTGGTTCCTTGCTGGTCCAGTACAGTGAGTGGATTTTTGCCTCGGAAGTTCATCGAGCGCTGCTACACTGTGCACGTCGTCATCATCATCGATTCATCCAAACCAACACTTAATAAAGAGGTGCGCACCCATGTGCCCGCGTATCCTAATACAAATCAGAGGTTCTACGGCCTGGCGTGGTGCCTGCATTAACCATGAGTCACCACTGCTTTTATTTATCACCGGACGAGATTTCTTCAAAGCAATAACTGTGGATCCTAGTACTACAATAACGTACAGGCTCCTCGATGACAAAAAACACAGTGTGGCACCCTTCCACAGAGGCAGAGTGCGGCTGCAGCTTTGTTTACGGTGAGAGCAAGGTGCTATCAAGCAGCACGCCAAGAATTGAGACATGAAAACTAGAATGATATATCGGACTCTAAAATGTAAAAGAAGAACTCTCAATCACGCATATTAGAGACCATAATTTAGATGCTAGTGCTAGAGACGCTGTATGTAACAAAGTGACAGTGCCCACACCAGCATCTCCCTAGCTAGAGTGAGAACGCAAGACGAAACTAGCAACTGGCCACGACTCGAGTGGAGAGAGAACGCATGGGCACAGGCGCACAGCTGCTATGCATGGTCCATTGATGCTTGGTGCTGTGACAGTGCATTCCAGGAGGTGCTGCACACGGCATGTGCATTCCAGGAGTGCTCATAAAAGTGGGAGGTGGTACGATTGCTTTTATCACGAGAGGTTTCCTCGAAGCCGGTGTGTACGACGCACTGGCTCCTCGATGACAAAAATCAGAGTGTGGGCCGCAGGAAGGGAGAGAGGGCCACTAGAGCTCCGCGGTGCAATCAGATCGTATTAACGGAGTAGCATAGCATTTGGTACAAGGGTTAATAGGTAAGTAACTTTTTAGCTAATTCTTCAATTTGTGAACAAATTATATAGCCAAACTCCAAAGGAAAAGATCGGAATCTGACTGCACAACACAGCTCAATGTGCTCCACATGGATTTGCATTGGTGCGCACTATCGGACGCCGGCTCTTCGCCGAGCGCACGACACGCTCGGTGAAGCCCTGGTAGCGCTCGGCGAAGGCTTCACCGAGCGCCGCGCTCGGCAAATTTTCCGTCGGCAAATTTTTACCCGAGCTCTTTTTCCCTCGCTTGCTCGGCACCCCGTTACCAATTTGCCGAGCGCTCACTCGCACGCCTTCGGCAAAGGAAACTTCGCCGTTACGCCGGCGTGCCGTTAACATCCCCTTTGACGTCGCGGCAAACAAGTTTGCCGGCGGCAAACAACGCTTCGGCAAAGAGCTCGGCAAAGAATTTATTTTTGTTTATTTTCCTCATTTATTTTTGCCGAGCGCCAAGCGGCGGTAAAAGGTAATACGTTTTGCCGAAAGCCATCTTTTCCGCTTGGCAAAGCTTTTTTGGCCGAGCTCCGTCCCTCCCTCGCCACTCGGTGAATCCCTCAACCTTTGCCCGGCGCCACGACCATGGCGCTCGGCAAAGGCTGAATGGGGCGGCGCGAGGCGGCGTGGTTCCCGACTTTTTGAGCGCCACGGCAAAGCGCTTCGGCAAAGTGCCCTTTGCCGGCGTAATGGTCACGGCGCTCGGCAAAAGGGACATCAAAAAAAAACTTTTTTCAGAAATTTTAACTTGACAAGCAATCAAATTCACATATATATATATATATATATATATATATATATATATATATATATATATATATATATATATATATATATATATATATATATATATATATATATATATATATTTTAGATGCTAGACAAGCAATCAAATTTTACCCTTTTGGACATTGTTTACTATTTTCATAGGAAAGTTGATGCAACATTCATTATTTATTTCGTTGATAATTTAGATGCTAGTGCTAGAGATGCTGTGGCCAATAAGTGACAATGCCCACCCCACCACCTCCCTGGGCCTAGAGTGAGAACGCAGGACGAAATTGGACATCAGACTTGACTCCAGAGAGAGCGGATGGGCACAGCACAATCATCAAGGTCCATGGATGGAAATAAGGAGGTTGATTCCCAGGCTCTTCGATGACAAAAATCAGAGTGTGGCCCCGGCCCCTTGCACACAGTGCGGCTGCAGCCGTGTTTACGGTGAGAGCAAGGTGCTATATCAAGCAGCACGCGAAGAATTGAGACATGGAAACTAGAATGATATATAGGACTGTAAAAAGTAAAAGAAGAACTCTGAATCACGCATTCATATAGAGAGACGCTGTATGTAACAAAGTGACAATGCCCACACCAGCATCTCCCTAACTAGAGTGTGAGAACGCAAGAAGAAACCAACTCAGTCGAGAGAACAAGGATGGGCACTGTCCGGTCCATGGATGCTGCTTGGAAATGGGGAGGTTGCTTCCTTACTGGTGCTGGCCGGACTATGGGTGGGTACACTCACTCACTCACTCACTCCCTCCTGGAGAGCTCATGGAGCGTGCGAGGTGGTGCTGCACACGGCATGTGCATTCCAGGAGTGCTCATAAAAGTGGGAGGTGGTACCTGGTACCATTGCTAGCTTTTATCTGCGTTTTTTTTACCGACCGGTCTTATCAAACCGCCGGCCTCCGGTTTCGGTAAACCGGTCCGGTTACCGGTAAACCGGACGGTTACCGGACGGTTTGAAATTTGAATTCAACTGAATTCAAACGGCGCCGGCGAACGGTAAAAATCCGAAAACCGGGCTGTTTGGAATTTATACCGCCCGGTTTGGAATTTATACCGCCCGGTTTGAGCGGTATAAATTCCAAACCGCCAAGAAGTTTTGTTTTTTTAATTTTTTTGAAGGAATTTTTGGTAGTTGCTTTGGACATTTTGATGTAAAAAGTGGCACACATTTTTTTTTTCAAACTTCAATTCAAATTTTTTTATATCAAACGAACTCAAATTTGAAAAATTTTTACACCGTTGGCTTCTATAAATCACGAACTATTTTACAGAATTTTTTCAACGATTTTTTTCAAATTTTACATTTTGAATTTGGCTTCTTTTATACCGGCAGGTCCGGTAACCGGACCGGACCGGTTTTACGGTAACCGCGGTTTACCGGCCGGGAGAAAAACGCAGGCTTTTATCACGAGAGGTTTCCTCGAAGCCACTGTGTATCCTAGCCGTACGACGCACTGGCTCCTCGATGACAAAAAAAACCAGAGTGTGGGCCGCAGGAAGGGAGAGAGGGCCACTGGATTAGCTCCGTGAACGGCACGGTGCAATCAGATCGTATTTACGGAGTAGCATAGCATTTCATACAAGATCGAGTTAATAGGTAAGTCACTTTTTCAGCTAATTATTCAAATTGTGAACAAATTATATAGCCAAACTCCAAAGGAAAAGATCGGAATGTGACTGCACAACACAGCTCAATGTAGCCGCTGCTAGGAGCTGATCTCCACCACGTCATTGCTCCACATGGGATTGTGTCTTGGGCTGTGTTTAGATGGAAAAAAGCGGTGCCACCTTTCGTGAAATCAGTGCGAAATTGGTGTGAAAAAAAGTACTATAGCGAACAGAAAAAGTATTGTAGACGTTTTGTTTATTTGTGGTAAATATTATCTTACTTATAGAGTAACTATGGCTCAAAAAATAATCGCCTCATGAATGTATATCTAAAACTGTGTAATTAGTTTATTTTTTTACCTACATTTTATATTTCGAAAATGCGTCTTTTTGATGCATTTAATGCTTCGATGTGATGGATGTGTAGAAAATTTTGGAGAGAAGTTTGGCACATCGTCAAATCGTCAGACAAACCAAAGGCTGCCCTCCATGTGGTCATGACCCCATGGTCACTGTGGCGCGTCCAGTGACATCTGCTTTGGCCGTGTTTAGGCTATCTTCAACAGATTATGCAAAAAAATTGAGACCCATCTCCTCTCCCGGGTCACGTACAGTAGAAGCTGCGACATGCAAAGAATTCAATCTCCAACAGCATACCCATCCATCCACCCATCTGCATTATTAAAAAAAAAAAAAAAAAACAAAAAGCGAACCAGCGACGACGAGCAACTGCATGTCTGCAATGAGCGGCGAGCGGCGGGCAAGGAGCCAGGGGCGACTACCGCCCCGCGCGCGCCCGACAACCGCCGCCGCGGTCCCCGTCGCTGAACCCGAAAGCGCTGGTGTGCATCGGCGCGATAGTCTGGCTAAGCGAGAGGACAACCGCGAGCGGTCACGGCGGCGGCGCCGGCGGCGGCTGCCGTCTTCCCCGCGGCCGGCGACCGAGCCGCGAACTCCGGGATTCAACGAGGCCGACCACCGGCGAGCTCGCCGCTGATTCCCTCGGAGGCGCCGCCCGTCGGACCACCTCGCCCCGCCGCGAGGGCCGTCGCGAGCCCACCACCGCAGCGCCGTTGCGGGCCCACCACCGTTTGCCTTAGCACGCGGAGGCGACGCATGTATGCATCCTCTCTCCTCGAGCGCAAAACGCGTCGTCCGTATGGATAAGCCCGTTGGAGGTCAAGTTTTCAAGATGCAGATGGCCGGTCGGGATGCATATTTGCATTTTGCATCACCTGTTGGAGACGACCTTAGATCACCAAAATTTGGGTTAAAATTTACGTAGCATGTCACATCATACACTCAGAAGATATTTCGTTTGTTAGTGGTAAATATTATCCTACCATGGCGTAACTAGGCTTAAAAAGAGTCGCCTCGTAATGTACATCTAAACCGTGCAATTAGTTTATTTTTTTACCTACATTTAGTACTCGATACATGTGCCGGCATTTTGACGTGATGGAGAATTTTTTTTTGCATAGTAAAATTTGGGGAGGAATTTGGGCGGTGTTTAGAGCCCCGAATTCGGGGCTGCCAAAAAAAATTTCGTGCCAAATTTTGCACCGTAAGCGTCTTGAAAAGACTGCGAAGACGCGTTTCGTTTGTTAGTGGTAAATATTATCCTACCATGGCGTAATTAGGCTCAAAAGAATCGTCTCACATCTAAACTGTGCAATTAGTTTTTTTATTTACCTAAATTTTATACTTGGCGGCAAGGCGTTTTTGGGTGCATTAAATGTTTTGACGTGATGGGATGTGATGGGAATGCAGGAAATTTTGGAGGGAAGTTGGGGCTCTAAACACCCCTTGCTCTAAACAGGGCCTTTATCACGAGGGGCACCAAGTCACTGCGTATCGCCAGTACTACTCGTACTAGTCCACAAGGCAGCAGTGTCATGGCTGAAAAAAAACACTACTGTGTGACTCGTGAAAGCATTTTACAAGTGGGGTGGTGGTTGGTGTGCTGCTTGGTCCTTTCATCCACTCGAGCCTCGTCAGTAGAAGCCAGCTAACTTCACTGTCCAGTGTCCACACTCCTCTCTACTACGGGCTGCTGGTTTCTGGATCTTGACGACGGCGAGCAGCCAAGATCCGCAGGGACAACCGCGAGCGGCGTGAAGATGACGATGCTCCCCGATCTCCCTCCTGCTGCTCCTTGAGTCCAAGATCAGAGCAGGCGTCGCCATCGGACCTGGGTGAGCCTTCTTCCCCTTCGCAGCATATTGTTTTACAAGATCCACAGCTTTATCACCATGCTGCTGGTGCCTGGTGCTCGCGCAGGAACCACCCGCCGGGGTTACCAGCATGGCGCTGCCGACGGGGGCGATCGGGAGCCTGCTCCCCAAGCTGGGCGAGCTGATCAAGGAGGAGTACGGCCTTCAGAAGGGCGTCAAGAAGAAGATTGAGAAACTATCGCGGGAACTCGAGGCGGCTCAGGACGTCCTCAAGAAGATCGGCGATGTACCAGTGGAGCAACTCGACAAGCAGGTCAGGCATTGGGCTCGCGACCTTAGGGAGGCGTCCTATGACATGGAGGACATTGTCGATGCATTTCTAGTGCGCGTCGACGGTGGCGCTGAGCCTACTACCATGCTCCGGCGTATCAGGAGGAATGTGGTCACACTGTTCAAGAAGAGCAAGGCTCGCCGCAACATCTCTATCCAGATCAGGGAAATCTACAAGAAGCTTGAGGAGTTGACAGCAAGGCGTGACCGCTACAAAACAGTCGACAGCATTGTCACCAAGCCAGCAACGATCGACCCTCGTATCTTGAATCTATACAAGAGTGCAACAGAGCTTGTTGGCATTGAGGGACCAAGGGATGAGCTTCTAAATATGCTGTGCGTAGGGGATGACGTTGATGCGCCCAACATTCAAGTGTCTGATAGTAAGAAGAAGATGAAGATCGTCTCTATCGTTGGATTGGGAGGATTAGGCAAGACCACTCTTGCCAAAGCTATCTATGACCACCTTACACCGCGCTTCAAATACCGAGCTTTCATTGCAGTGGGTCAGAATCCTGACATCAAGAAAGTCTTTAGAGACATTCTCATTGATCTAGATAGGAAACAGTACATGGACTCAAACATGATGATGTTGGATTTAAAACAGCTCATGGACGAACTCAAAGAATTCGTCAAGGGAAAGAGGTACGAGTATAATTATAGCCACTTTTTAGATTATCATAGCTGCACAATTCATTCTTCATATATTATTTTATTCGAGAAAGGATGAAATTATCTAGGATCTCTCAGGTAAAACCTGTACACATATATAGGTTTGTGCTTTCAACATAACATAGCTCCATACTATGTACATGTACATGTGTAATGTGTTTACTAGTTAAGTGTGTGCCCATACTATGTCACTATCATCCACGGCTATGTAGTTGGATGGTTAATGTGTTTTGTTTCCTTTAGGTTAATTTAATTAAATCCTAGAAAAGGCAATGACTTTGATGCTTGAGACGTGACCATGGGGTTCTTCGGTTTTTAAGTAGGATCTAACTCTAAATATAGCAGGAACATAAACAAAATGGTGATATAGGAATAGAAGAGAGATTTCTATATATTATGTCTCTGTATTTTTATTTATCATTTCTTATGTTGTCTCGTGAATATGTAGGTACTTGATTGTTATTGATGATATATGGGACATGGTGTCCTGGGAATTAGTCGATGTGCTCTTCAAGAAACTAATTGTGGAAGTAGACTTGTGATCACTACTCGTATTTTTGAAGTTGCCTCATATGCCCGTGAAGCTTACAAAATACAGCCGCTTTCTCACGATAACTCTAAAAAGTTACTCAATGCAAGAATAGTTGATGGTGAAGGGAAGTATTTTGATAGTCCTTCAATTGAGGCTTGTGAAAGAATTTTGAAGAAATGTAGTGGTGTGCCACTTGCTATCATTACAATAGCTAGTTTGTTGGCTACTAAACCAGGGGAGGATTGGTCTAACGTCTACAACTCAATTGGTTTTGGGCCTAAAGGCAATGATCATGTAGATAACACGAGAAGAATTTTGTCTTTTTTAGCTACTATGATCTGCCATCACATCTAAAATCTTGCTTATTATATCTAAGCATATTTCCTGAAGATAGTGTCATAGAAAAAAAATAGGTTGATATGGAGGTGGATTGCTGAAGGTTTCATCTCTCGAGGAACAAGCAGCAAGAGCTGGTGTAGGATCATTATTTGAGCTTGGGGAGAGGTTCTTCAATGAACTGATAAATAGAAATATGATCCAGCCACAAGAGAGACGACACCAAGGGTACATTGATGCATGCTCGGTTCATGATATGGTGCTTGATTTGATACATGAATTGTCGAGTGAAGAAAATTTTGTCACTATATTGAATGGTGCTGAGCAACAGAAACTTCAGGGGAGCATTTCTCGTAGGTTAGCCCTAGCATGTATTGAAGAGCACAACGTTGGTCAGCTGGCTAATATCACCGTGGAGAAAGTGAGGTCCATCTTCGTCTTCGCCAGTCGGTGCGATTTTTATGCCTTATGCCCACACCTCCCATTTTTACGTTTGGTAGAAATGGTAGAATGTTCTGTTTCCCAAGACTGGAACAAAGATGTGTTGGATCATCTTGGGAGTTTACTTCACTTGAGGTACCTCAGACTTTCAGATTCCAATATCACCGAGCTGCCTAGGGAGGTAAGACATCTGAGGTTTCTGCAAACACTGGATTTACGGAACAGCTCGGTAGAGGAGCTACCAGAGGAGGTGGGACTTCTGACGCAACTTGTTTGTCTGCGACTAGGAAGTAAATATAATAAAGCATATGTGCCGGCTGGTTTGATCGGTAAGCTGACATCATTGCAAGAGTTGCGTGTAATAGGTAAAGATGAAGATGTAATGGAGTTTGTGAAGGAGCTGGGCCTGCTAAAGGAACTGAGGGTGCTCAGGACTTGGATTTCTATTACGAGTGAGAGCATCGAGAGTTCTTTGCTGGAGTCCCTGGGCCATCTGCACTATATCAAAGAACTGGAAATTTATCAGTTTGTCTATCAGGCTTCACATAGGGTGAACCGTGATGCAGGATGGGTCTCCTGTCGTCATCTCCGTTTCCTGGATTTGAAGGAGTGCTTGTTGTTCTCTAGACTGCCGGCATGGATTAACTCGTCGTTTGCGCCAAACCTCTCCTATATGAATGTGCAAGTGGCAGTTGTGAATGACCAGGACATGGAAACCCTTGCCAAGTTGCCAGAGCTCATTTGCCTCATACTGCATTCAAAAAGTGACACCTGGTCAGTAGTTAGCATAAAGATTGGTACGGATGAAGGTGTTGGCTACTTTCGCAAGTTGAGATTCTTAACGATATCTGATACATCCATCTGGTTTGATCTAAACAGCGGCGAGTGCAACAGCAGCAGGGTACCATCGTATAATACTATCATGCCAAGTCTTGAATCCCTTGATTTTGATGTCCATGTGCGGTCCCTACAAGACAAGAACCTGCATCTTGGTTTCGACGAGATGCTTGGCTTCCAGAACCTCGGAACAAGTTCGCTCCAGAGAGTCGAAGCCTTTGTGTACTGTGAAGGTGCCGGTCCTCGGGAGGTGGAGGAAGCGGAGGCTGCGTTAAAGCACGCGGCCGCAGTCCATCCAAAACATCCCACCCTTGTAAGCCGTAGGTATCGGGAACGAGATATGATGTCAGGCTTCCAAGAGGTACGTAAAGGAAACTGATCATGCATGCTTTAATTGCATCCACGTTTGTATTATATTGTTGACACAGGAATTCATGCATGCTTTCAAACGCTGCCAGCTTCTCTTTAATTCATCTCTCCTATCTTTCTATCTTTGCAATAGGTGCAATGAGAAGTTTATTCATCTCAAATCCACACCCACGCCTTGCTTCAGTTGTGAAATAGGAATAGTGGAATCTAGCTAGCTGCTGCATGATAGTTTCTCTTCTTTTAGTTATTGTTAGGTGTATTCATGTATTGTAGTGGCCGTGCACTCATATCACCATGGCCCACTTACTGCTGGGTGTTACTGTCCACCTTTTTTCTACCCCCACAGTAGTAAAGTAGGTATAATAATCTTGCTAATTTATTGTTTTCCCTCCCTATAGTGGACATCCTACTCCTAGTACACAAGAGCTCTTGCCAAACATGAATAGTTAAATTCATCAAAAGAGCCAAAAAATGTTTAACGAAAGGCCAAAAAAATGCAAATAAAAGAAAAGGAGGGGATAGTCAGGATTTTCCATCACACATAGGAGTCGTCTGTCACTCATCAATGCCATAGTTAACCGTCCGGTCGGCTGTGTTGTGCACCTTGCTCATATGACTAACTAGTGGATTCCCCACGCGTTGCCGCGAGTATGAAGGAGAATTCGACGAGTTACAATATTACTATCACCCTCCTATTCTTTTTCTTTCTTCTTTTTTTTTTTTTTGTCTTTTTTTTTTTTTTTTCTCTATACCAACGGGTCCCACTTATAATTTTATCAAAATATATACATGTGAGATCTTGTTTTTAAAGGATTTATTAAAATATATTTAATGGTGTAATCAGAATTTGATTTATTTTTTGGTTCATGAGTTATAACCTTTTTTATGCCCATAGACATGTGGGGCATGTTGATGGCGATGGCGCAAGGAAAGGGTTAGTGGGCTGGTGAGGTGGCATGCTAGTTGGGTGTTAGTGGGATGGTGAGGTGGCATGCTTGCATGTCAAGAGAATTAGCTAGTGGGGGTTGCAAACATAAGTTTTATAGATAGATGCCATATTCATTTATGATGATTTAATCTTCATGGTCACCGGGTTTACAATATGGGAAAAAATCGGTCCCGACTCTGAAGCAATGAACATGAAATTTCATATTAAACTTAAATAGATTTTTTTAAAAAAATGATCATTTCACACAAGAAACACTGTCAATGCATCATGCATGATAATAATTATATTAACACACTGAAGAAATGCCACAGTGTATCACATATGAAGAGCAGTGGTAGTAAGATGGACTAACAGTGAGTGAGTGGCCTGTATGCTGGTGGTGTCGGACATGGGAATGTGAGAGTGGGGAAATTGAAAAATAAATTTGAAGAAATTTAGGGCTTTTGGTAGGGCTACAGGATAGAGAGGCCACTTTTGGATGATTTGGTGTAATTTTGGTCAGAAATATGAATTCAACCAAACAAACTCGGATAGTACAAAAATTTATCAAGCCCTAGCAGAAAAGATGATATTTAGGGTATTTTGATGAAACTTCCCAGAAATTGTAAAACCTTTGGTTTTGGATGTTTGTTGCCGCTACAAAACGATCTTAATTTGCTAAACAAAAAGATTGTAGTATGAAAAACAAAGTCTTTTTACTCATATTTTTACAAAACGTCTTTTACATTGTAATACTTTTTGAACCTGCCATTCAAAAAGGGAACTAGTTTTTTTTTTTCTAGTTGTATATGAAAGACATATTGCTGTAAACCATTCCTCACAACTGCCCTAAAGCTTGGATACATAACCCCAACCACAAATCAACATTACGAAGTGTGGCACCTAACTAATCAAGGACAATAAAAACGAAAGAAAAAGGACCACCGTTTTGAAATATGTATATTGTATTCCTGACAAAGAACTCATGAGTGCAGAGTGCCCAAATGAGTGTGCACGTGCTTCTTTTTGGTTTTCCATGCAGTTCAGTATATTTATGTCCTAACCGTATCAAACAAATATTAGGCATGTATGGAAATGAGCAGAGCCCCTGAGCTAGTAATTAAGGCCTGGAAGTTGGCGGACATCGTTGGCTCAAAAATATTCAAATACTGCGTATGCCAGATCCAGAAGCATCTTCAAGCAAAAGTATGTTCGACAACGTTTATTTAATGCAATCACACAACAATATGTGTTGATGTGCTTATGATTTTCGTGACATAGCACACACTGAACGGTTCGGTAGAATTTAAAATTGCTATAGTCATGTTCAGAGCCGTATATAATTATGATAAGCATTGTGTTTTATTGTTTTCTTCGTAGGTTATGCGCTTGCTGTACACAAGTAATGGGGTGGGGCTTTTGGCTCTCAACTCCAATGCTGCTCATAAGTTGTGGAAATGGGAACAAAGTGTCAAGAATCCACATGGCAAGGTTAGATAGAACAACTGGCTTATTTTGATTTCAACACTGCAGTTCTGTTTGGTTGCTTTCTGAAAACCATCCATCTCTACTTTTTGTTAGCCATCCAAATCTGTTCCACCTGTATTATGGCAACCGAAAAATGGCATTGTAATGATAAATGACACTACTGATGGAAACAACCCTGAAGAAACAACAGCCTGCACTGCACTATTCGGAGATGACTATCTAATTTCTGCTTCTGGTGGCAAAGTCTCGGTGTTCGACATGAATACATTCAAGGTACGGTTCTTCAGTTGTGTCTAACAAATCACAAATCATGACTGCTTCACTAAAATAAACTTCATTTTGTAGTTGCACAATGTCCTTTCTTTGGCTTCTTCACTGATTTTGTGGAATCTCTCACAGGTCATACATGCTTTCATGGCACCTCTGCCTGTTGCAACTTCCCTTGCATTCCACCCAATTCTTTATCCTGTCGTGGCTATTGGAAGGGAGGACTCTTCAATTCATATCTACGCTGGCACTTTTGATGAAGTGAGTACTAAACGTGAATCTGTAATCCCATATTTCCGTGAATATCAGAATATTGGAAAAAAACACATTATATATGGTTCTCACTATAAATGCAGTAATCTACCCATCATAAAATAATACTATGTTATCTTTTTAGACTATATATCCCCTTATCTTTTACTTGTGTATCAGGATATCATGAGATTGTAAATGTTGTTTTATACATGTTCTTTTTGACAACAAATTATACAGCTTTGCTGAATTTGAGGAGATACCACAAGGTACATATAATCTATCACAAGTTTGTGGAATCACTTAGCAACACTATGAAGGGTAGTAACTAGTAATACCTCGTTGTATGACCCAAAAAGACTCCATAAACCATACATACGTTGTCAGCCAGACATTTAAAGATATGAGAATTCCTTAATGATATATATATGCTTCCTATGTGGAACATCATGCTTAATGTACTAATTACCATTTAGTTTATATTTAATATTGCTATGCCAAAATATTGACTTATATATCTTAATCGAATTGCACAGGTTCAATTTGTGCTTGCAGGTCATCAAAAAGGATAACTGGACTAGCATTTTCGCAATCAACTAAGTTGCTTGTATCTTCAAGTGCTGATGCTCAGGTGTGAATTATAATATGACGCCTTCTAATATATATCAAAAAATGGATTTTTTTATTAATTTAAGGGATACTGAGGTAAATGTAACCTCTACACATGTGAGCATGGCTTGAGCATATGTATCTGAATCATATCTATTATACTTGTGTGTTTCTGAATCATTGTCTTTTTTCTCTTTTTGCAATGAAATGAAATTTGCAGATATGTGTTTGGAGCATTAATGGTTGGGAGAAGAAGAAATCGAGATACATCAAACATCCATCTAATGGTTCCAGTGCTTTAGTTGGTGATACAATGGTGCAGTTTCACTATGATGATATGCATATTTTAGTAGTCCATGAGAGCCAACTAGCAATCTATGATTTGCAACTAGAATGTTTGTGCTCCGTAAGTCATTCACAACATTTTCATAATAATACATTTTCATCTCTTACTTGCCACATGCAGTCTTGACTACCGAGTCGGAGGACTAACATAGTACATGGTTGATATATATCATGCCTATAGAATCTCCATAATCTTAGTGCTGCATTGTAATTAATAAACACATTACACACAGATATTTAACCTTCCATAACTTGATAATGCAGTGGTTCCCAAGAGATGCACTCCCTGCTCCAATTACGAGTGCAGTGTACTCACTCGGCTGTTTGTTGGTCTATGCTGGATTTCGTGATGGTGCTATTGGAATATTCAATGCAGAATCTCTAACATTGCAATGTAGGATAGCACCCTCTGCCTACGTACCATCTTCAATATCCAGGTATGTGGGTTTCAATTATTTCCTATTTTTGGTTTGCTTCAATTTCTAGTAACCAACGTTTTGTTTCTGTTGCCTCTCTTATTTCCAGCAGTGGTGAACCTGTCCATCCCACGGTTGTCGCTACGCATCCCTGGAAGCCAAACCAGATGGCAGTGGGCATGAGCGATGGTGCAGTTCTTGTGCTTGAGCCATTGGACACAGACGACGTACAAGTGGGGAGCAACACCTCTTCAGAACAGTGTCCACCTAGTGATGTCAGCAACAACAGTGGCCACAGACAAGTACTGGACGTCTGATCAGCCCGGACGAGGTGACATGGCGATGCTTGCTTGGCATACAATGACAGACTCAATTAATTATATATATTTAGTCAAATGGGACTTGTTGTTTATGCATCAATACAGTTGCATGTATACCATCTATCACTAGATCTTCTCGAGATCTATATAATTTTTATCATTGAGGACTTTCACATTTGTAATAAATAAATATGCATGTTGCTTGTGGGTGAAACATTTCCCTCCCTATTTCTCTTCTCTATTAAAAAACATAATTGTATGGTGGATAATGTATTATCTTATTTGTATTCTTCAAGCTGGCTTAGGTCATTGAATTGCAACTCAGAGACCACAACTGAGCTCCAAACAATCAGATTACCAGGCAAAAGGCTAGAGCTACTGCTAATCATACTATCTCAAAGGTTTCTTGCAGCTAAGGATCTCTTGTTCTTTGAGACGGTGCCAGAACCGTGCCAGGCGTGCTTGGAGGCTGACCAAGCCTTCAGAGACCTTGCTTGACAGCAGAAGGCTTAGTTGGGTCACGTAGTTGTCAACCAGGCTACCTGGTGGATAGCCGAGAGACAGACGCACACTCTACGTAATAATAAACCAACAGGCTACCTGGTGGATAGCCCACGAATCCTGTAGCTAGTCACGGGAACGGATAAGCGTCACCACCATGTCACTCTCCGCTCTATACACTGGTACCACACCAATAGAGACCGTGGCAGATGACAAACGCAATGTGGCATGCTCACTGTCAACTCCGTTCTTGCATCTTTCTCTCTGTTTAGTTCCTGGCTCTTTTGCGCTTTGTTCATCCCGGCTGACTGAAGACACAGATGGATCAGATCACTCAGAAGCCCAATACTACGATTCGCCCAGCGACGGCAATGCAGTTCATTTCGAGAGATCGTCCGTTTGCTGTGGATCGAAGAACAGCCGGACCAAAGTCATATAGCAGGCCAATTCGAGTGGCCTATCTCAGCACAAAATGCCTACAAACAGACCGCCCAGATGCACGCCGCCTCTTTCCTGACAAAGGTCTGGACTAGTGCTATGGCTTTGGGCCCGCCCTCGCTAGTGAGATGGCGACGCTCCCCTCCACCGCAGACAAGGCACACGAGATCGAGCCGTCGAAAACGACCTGACAGCCACCGGCGGGCTCCCCTGAGCTGGTTGTTCAGCGGCACACATCTTCAGACTTTCAGAGTGTTAGCACTCAGTCGGTAAGAGCTATGTTCTGTAAGCACCACATCCACAGTTATGTAAGCATTGTGTTTGGCATTCGAAGAATACTTGTGCATTTGTGCAGAAAATTAGACAGCAGGAAGCATGGGTTCTAGCAGATCTGTTCAGATTGTGTATAATAGGAAGCAGCAGGAGAAAACGAGCAAATTGTACTGATTGCAAGTGTTAGTCGTGCTCTGTTTTATTGCCAGGTATTCATTTTTTGCACTCCTTCAGAGTGACGCATCAGTGTGTATGTGTGCATCGTTGGTGGCATATGTTTAGCAACATAATTTGCACGTTCAGGACTATAAATTGCAGATTTCGAATTTTATGTTGGCAAGTTTATGACTCCTTCAGTCGCCCATCTAAATTATGCAGAGTTTGTTTCGATACAGGTAATGTTGCCGTCCTACTGGATACAGGGTGTGGGTTGCCACTGGGAATATATGTGGATCGGCCATTTCAGCCCACTCTCAACTAAACTAGAACATCAGGCGCCCTTGGGGTGCCCTACAATGGCTTGAAGAACACAAGCTATGTCTATTCTCAACAAACATGACTTCATAATTCGATATGGTAACACATTACTCAAAAAAAATCGATATGGTAACACAAAGATATCAAGTCCAAGATAGCATATCAAACCAACAGTTATATTCAATTTGCACCCAAAAATCAAAGAGGCACTGTCACAAGTAACTAACTGAGCATATGTGCAAAAAGGAGAAAATTATTAGAGCATTTTGGAATCAGCTACAATCTTTTGGTTCCGAGTGACTAAAGCTGAGCCCTTCCACGTCATCCTGAATTCTGAATTTATAAACATTGCATCCACGTTTCATGCACCAGAATTAAGAAGCTAAAGCTGCTTCTGACATATCATGCCATCCAAGCTTTAAGGACCAAAAGGCATTAAAGGTGGGAAAGAAGAACGCGAATCAGTGCAAAATATCCATGGGCAAAGCCATATCTTCTAGAATGGTTCCTTCACATATTTATCGACACCCTGACATTGATTGTGATCGACACCCTGACATTGATTGTGAACCATCTCTTGCAGTGCCCTTGTAGCCACTTATGCATGGCCATCATCGGGCATCAAATCCCCTATGCTCCTGACTACATATATATAAGCAAGTAAAAGAAAGAAGTAATTAGGGACATGGGGATCCGATGAGGCCAATGAAGCACTACTAAACCACAATAATCATGCAGCATTCCTCCATCACAATTCTAGTCAATGTAGGCAAATAGTAAAAGAGGAAAAAAAAAACAATGAAAGATATAGTGTATCAATTGTTTAAGATGTTTCAGAATGTTCCATTGGGCCAGCTGCCTTCCAGGAACTTGGAGTAGAACTCTCAAAAAAAACTTGGAGCAGTTCCTTCAGTTCAGATGCTTCAGTCAACTGGGCAGCCTGCAAAGGAATCTGCAACAACATCCGCAGTTGCATCTGTGAAGTGTGTAGTTCCAAATGGTAAGACTGATGTAATGCTCACATTTGCAGGATAAAAGGAAATCCTTGCTTCATTCATATAAGTGAAAAGACTTTCAAGGGACAGAGCAACTCCACATTTTTACAACCAGATGAGAAGAAGTCTTTAGCAAGTAGGGATGGTATATATACTTGCACCCGCAATGTGCCATAGATCCACACAGGAGAAGGAAGCAACATCTCCAAGCTCGACGAAACAGCACAACTCTGAAGTTAACGACACAGTTAACCGTGGCGGACACTTTTGTCCCCCACGAAAAAATGATTAACCATGGCAGGCCTTTATAAGAGGCGGACCTGTTTAAAAGGCCCTCCACGAAAAATACCCAAGGCCCACAACCAAGCCCAAATCGGGCTCACTATCGCGCCATATATAAAATGGCACTCTAGGGTTTCTCCCTCACCCTCTTATTCTTTCTCACTCAGCCCAGATCCTGTCGTCGTCCATATCTCCCTGTCCCTCGGTACGGCGACGGAGGTGTTGGGAATATGCCTTAGAGATAATCATAGAGATGATTGTATCACCTTGTATCCATGATATATTATGTGTTCATGAATATCCATTAAAGACAACTTGTATCGATTGACAATTATGTGAATTGTTTGTGAGACTCTTTACTTGTATGGTTATTCTATAATTGTCCCTGGTCGGAGTTCATGTGAGGACACACATGAATATTAGATCAGCACACATATTAGTTGATGACTATGTTTCACAAGTCATAGACATGGAGATGTCAAACTAATAGTGTGGGCACATGTATGACATGGGGCTGGATTGACCCGACATGAGATGTTACTATTATTGTCTCTTTACACATCATGTATGTTATGTCCTTAGACCTAAGATTGTCGTATGTACTCAAGATGTGAAACGACCTACTTAGGGACTATCAAACGTTACTCCGTAATTGGGTAGCTATAAAGGTGGTCTTCGGGTTTGTCAGGAAGCATGCTGTGAGGCATAGTCAATCAAGATGGAATTGCCCCTCTCCATGAGAGAGAGATATCACCGACCACTCGATTGATTGGATCAAGAAATACATGGCCATGCTTGGGTTAAGTGTTAACCCACGAGGTGGACCAAATATCGTGTGGCAAGGGAATAACATGTATGTGAGTTTGTGGTGGTTCGTCGATATGATCATTGCGTACACATGGGAGTTGACACGTCTTGCTAGAGGCCGCTATCAGCTATTGGTCGAGTAGGAGTACTGGGCCATGTCTATGTGTGCGTGAGCCCAAAGGGTCGCATTACACTTAAGGGGAAGAAGGCCTAATTCGGATCCGATCCAATTACACGAGGCTTAGGGTTACTAATGGGCCTCCCATTTCGGGCCCGTTAGGGACGCCTATATATAAGAGAGGTGGGCACGGGGCTAGGGTGATCCACGCCACTTTGGCAACCGCCGCCGCCGCCACGCCGCGCCTCTTGCTCCTCGCGGACCTAGCAACCGGAGACGACGCTTCTTCCCCGCATGCGTGTGGGATACCGCGATCGGAGCACAAGGACGAACCGCACGTGGAGGACGGACGTGAGCAATCGCGACGCCACTCGCTGCTACGCCGCACAACTTCGTCGAGGGTCGACACTTCCGGGCGCACCTCGCTGCGTCTAGTGGTAATCCGTGATCTATAACTAGCAGTAGATCCTTGGTTTATGGGTAGAAAAAAATTTATTTTCTAGCTAGCGTAGCGATCCCATTTTCCTTTCGCGGTATCGGAGCCGATCTTTGTGTCGTTATAGATTCGGATGTGTGCATATGGTGATATGCGTTGTTGTAGATGAGTTTCGATCTCGGTTCGTGGTCTTGCCGCGACCGGTCTTGTTCGATCTACTCCTACCGGTCGGAATTCCGCCATCGGAGTTAAGTGATACATGTAAAACCAAATCATAGCGAGTTTGAGATCAATATGATTGATCGAATCGAACCTAGGTCATGATCGGGCGCATGTGATGCGCGGGCGGTGGCGCATTTGATCTTCTACCGACTACCGACATCGGGATGCGTATCACCGGAACCATGGGGTTCATCACGGGCTATAACTTTTGATCCGTAACTCGGATTAAGGTGTTTCTTGAACGAAAATTGTAGAGCAACAAATTTTCTATAAACCAATGGATGCGCCTTTAAAAGTGACTGTAAAAAAGGCTTGGAAGATAGGTTTTTGCCCCTGCAAGAAAATGTGTCGAATCGCCTAACCCTGTTTTGCGATGACGTGACCGGTATGGCCTTTATGTGTATGTGATGCATGTATGTAATTAATTCATGACTTGCATGTCGTGAGGATGACAATATGGCTGGAGCCACTAATATATTGTCCCCTTAATGTAATGGCCTCACGTGCCAAATTGTGATGATCGCGCAAATGTAATTGATATTTCTATCTGCGCTAGTATAGACTAGTTTTGGCAGATTCATCACTGGAGGATGGCATACATGGATCATGGAGATGGAGATCATCATGATGAACAGTTCATTGGAGATGGAGATCCCCAAAGTGATATAAGGCCATACCAAGTCACAACTGTTTAATGTTGTTCTTATCGTGTTCTACTTTCACGCTAGCGACTATGTTTTTGTCTACATACGATAGTGAAGTAGAACGATCCCTCGGAAATGTTTAAGTTTCGATGCTCCCCAAACCTTGCACTTGTCACAAGCCTTGTACAATCGGTGGTGGGTCTATGAAATTAGAGTGCCACCAGCTTTTCCTTGACTAGACAAAGTTCGTATCGGATACTTACTGCGGAAGGTTTGGTTACTTGAACAAGATCATCCTAACGGTTAGGGATCTTGGAGCATGGCAGGTTGGCGTTAGCATAGAGATGCTACCCAACAACAAGAGTCATATGTGATATGATTAGCAAAGAGTTGCTTACCGATCTACCATGTCTTCTAGCGGTGATGCTAAAGCTCACTAGTTGTGGGTCTTGAATCACTAAATTTCAATTGAGGGATATTGATTTTAGTGGGAGTACATTCAATTAAATGTTAATATGTTTTTACTCTATCTTGGATACATTGTCATAGTATTTTGTATTATTTCTGTTGTAGATAAATGGCGCCTAGCAATCAACCATTTACTTTGCGTTCAGTTCTTGAGAAAGATAAATTGAATGGAACAAATTATGCGGATTGGATCCGCAACTCCGAGAATTGTTCTCGTGGCTGAGAAAAAGGAAGATGTTCTAGACAACCCCTTACTAGAAGAGCCTGCTGATAATGCACCTGCTGCTGAGAAAAACGCTTACAAGAAAGCATGTGATGCTGATCTTGAAGTGAGTTGCCTTATGCTTGCTAGTATGGAACCCGATCTGCAGACTCAAAGCATCGTGGCGCTTGAGGATATGTTTCAAACTCAAGCTAGAACCGAAAGGTTCAATGTCTCAAAGGCTCTTGTTGAGAGCAAGCTAGCGTATACAGCTAGCTTGGACCACATGTAATCAAGATGGTTGGTTACACTTTCGAGAGATTGGAGAAGCTAGGTTTCCCAATAGGCCAAGAGTTGGCTATCGATTTCATTCTTGCATCTCTGCCACCTAGCTATGGGAACTTCATCTCGAACTACCATATGCATGGGGCGGAGAAAGGCTTGACTGAACTATGTGGTATGCTTAAGACCGCAGAGGTCGACATCAAGAAAGGTGCTAGCAAAAGCCATGTGATGGCGGTCCAAAACAAGCCTAATTTTAAGAAAAGGGGCAATCCTCATTGGAGGAAAAAGAAGGAAAAGGCTAAAGGTGAGACCTCTAAGCCAAAGCCATCTGAGCCCCAGGCTGGACCAACTGCTAATACTGAGTGCTTTCATTGTCATAAAAAGGGTCACTGGAAAAGAAACTGCAAGGAGTACTTAGCATCCAAGAAGGATAGCGGTGGTAAAGGTACTCCCGCTGCTTGTACACTTGTTGTTTATGTTACGCACATATTCCTCGCCGATTCTTATATTAATTCTTGGGTATTTGATACGGATCGGTTGCTCATATTTGCAATACGATGCGGGGAATGATAAGAAGTAGAAGCGTTGGAAAGGGTGAAGTTGACTTCCGCGTGGGCAATAATGCAAGAGTTCTTTGCTCTAAGCGTTGGGACGATGCAACTCCACCTTCCATCGATTTATTTTGGAATTGAATAATTGTTATTTTGTTCCTAGTTTAAGTCGAAACATTGTGTCACCTTCATGTTTGATGAAGGATGGTTATTCTTTTAAGAGTGAAAACAATGGTTGTGTGATCTCTAAAGATGGCATGTTTGTGGCTTTTGCATCCATTGTGAATGGGTTATTTATTTTAAATCTTGATGATGCACTTGTTTGTAATATAACCGCTAAAAAGGCCTTGGCTTAATGAGTTAAGTCCTACCTATATGTGGCATTGTCGTTTAGGTCATATAAGTGAAAATCGCATGAAGAGGCTCCATTCGATGGGCTTCTAAGTTCGTTTGATTTTGAATCATACAAGACATGTGAGGCTTGCCTTCTAGGCAAAATGACCAAGGCGCTTTCACGTGTTTTCCTAAGAGGGGCAGCAGAACTTGTTGGAACTTGTACATACCGATGTATGTGGACCAATGAGTACGACGGCTAGAGGCGGATTCCAATACTTCATTACTTTCACCGATGATTTCAAGAGATATGGCTATGTCTACTTAATGAAGCATAAGTTTGAGACTTTTGAAAAGTTCAAAGAGTTTCGTAATGAAGTAGAGAATCAACGTGGCAAGAAAATCAAGGCCTTGTGATCCGATCGTGGAGGCGAATATTTGAGTCACGAATTTAGCAATCATCTAAAGAGTTGCGGAATTGTTCCACGGCTTACGCCGCTGGAACACCTCGGAGAAACGGTGTGTCCGAGGCGGCGTAATCGGACTTTGTTGGACATGGTTCGGTCTATGATGAGCTAGTCGGACCTACCTTTATCGTTTTGGGGATACGCTCTAGAAACAGCCGCTTTCACATTAAATAGGGTGCCATCTAAGTCCGTAGTTAAGACACCATATGAGATGTGGACTGGTAAGAGTCCCAGTTTGTCTTTTCTAAAGATTTGGGGTTGTGAAGTTTATGTCAAACGACTCCAATCAGATAAACTAACACCCAAGTCGGACAAGTGTTTTTTCGTGGGATACCCGAAGGAAACTTTTAGGGTATAACTTTTATAACCGATCGAGGGGCAAAGTGTTTGTTGCTCGAAACAAGTGTTTTCTTAGAGAAAGAGTTTCTCAAAAGAGACAAGAGTGGTCAAAAGGTGTATCTTGAAGAAGTTCAAGATGAGCCATTGGATCAAGACTCTACGAGTGATGCTAGTGTAGCAGAACAAGTTGAGATACCTGTGGCAAAGGTAACACCGCCACTACCACGAAGATCAGCTAGACTCCGTGAGTTGCATGGGGATGTGTTATTGTTAGACGATGACGAACCTATGACATATGCGGAAGCAATGATACAGCTGAAGGTTTTGTTGATCCTAAGAATGCCGGAAAAATATGCAAGCTTAAGAAATCCATTTATGGGTTAAAGCAAGCATCTCGGAGTTGGAACATTCGCTTTTGATGAAGCTATAAAAGAGTTGGGCTTTCGTCGAATGAAGAAGAACCTTGTGTATACAAGAAGGAAAGTGGGAGCCATTGTTGTGTTTCTAATCTTGTATGTGGATGACATACTATTGATTGGAAATGATATTCCAATGTTGCAATCCGTGAAGACTTCACCGAATAGTTTATTTTCTATGAAGGATTTGGGAAAAAGCAAAGATACATTTTGGGCATAAAGATCTATAGATATAGATCGAAGAGGCTAATAGGATTAAGCCAAGATAATGTACATTGACAAGGTGTTGAAACGGTTCAACATGGAAAATTCCAAGAAAGGGTTCTTTCCTATGTCACATGGTATGCGTTTTAGCAAGAAGCGGCGTCCTTCGATCACGATGAGCGAGAGCGCATGAGTAAGGTTCCATATGCTTCAAAGAGTTGGTTCCATCATGTATGCCATGATATGTACACGCCCGGATGTCTCATATGCTCTAAGTGTTATGCGGTAGGTACCAAGTCGATCCGGTGAGAGTCAATGGACACTTGTTAAAAATATTCTTAAGTACTTGAGATGGACTAAAGATGTGTTCCTAGTCTATGGAGGTGAGGAGGAGCTCGTTGTAAATTGTTACACCGACGCTTAGCTTCCAAACCGACACGATGATTCACAATCTCAATCGGGATATTTTTTCATAATAAATGGTGGTCTTTGTCGGTTGGAAAAGTTTCAAGCGAGAAACGGTGATCGATTCTACAGCGAAGGCTGAGTATATAGCAGCTTCAAGGCTGCGAAGGAAGGTGTTTGGATGAGGAAGTTCCTCATTGATCTTGGTGTGTTTCAATGCAAGCGCCCATTGAACCTTCATTGTGACAATAGTGGCGCAATTGCACGTACGGCTAAGGAGCCGAGGGATCACCATAAGAACAAACATGTACTGCGGAAATTTCACCTCATCCGAGAGTTCATCAAACGGGGTGAGATCAAGATATGCAAGATACATACGGATTTGAATGTTGCAGATCCTTTGACAAAGGCTCTTCCACAGCCTAAGCATGAGGCGCACATGAGAGATATGGGTATTAGATATCTTCAAGATTAACTCTAGTGCAAGTGGGAGATTGTTGGGAATATGCCCTAGAGATAATCATAGAGATGATTGTATCACCTTGTATCCATGATATATTATGTGTTCATGAATATCCATTAAAGACAACTTGTATCGATTGACAATTATGTGAATTGTTTGTGAGACTCTTTACTTGTATGGTTATTCTATAATTGTCCCTCGGTCGGAGTTCATGTGAGGACACACATGAATATTAGATCAAGACACACATATTAGTTGATGACTATGTTTCACAAGTCATAGACATGGAGATGTCAAACTAATAGTGTGGGCACATGTATGACATGGGGCTGGATTGACCCGACATGAGATGTTACTATTATTGTCTCTTTACACATCATGTATGTTATGTCCTTAGACCTAAGATTGTCGTATGTACTCAAGATGTGAAACGACCTACTTAGGGACTATCAAACGTTACTCCGTAATTGGATAGCTATAAAGGTGGTCTTCGGTTTTGTTAGGAAGCATCTTTGTGAGGCATAGTCAATCAAGATGGAATTGCCCCTCTCCATGAGAGAGAGATATCAACGACCACTCGATTGATTGGATCAAGAAATGCATGGTCGTGCTTAAGTTAAGTGTTAACCCACGAGGTGGACCAAATATCATGTGGTAAGGGAATAACATGTATGTGAGTTTGTGGTGGTTCGTCTGATATGATCATTGCGTACACATGGGGAGTTGACACGCGTCTTGCTAGAGGCCGCTATCGGCTATTGGTCGAGTAGGAGTACTCGGGCCATGTCTATGTGTGCGTGAGCCCAAAGGGTCGCACGCTTAAGGGAAGAAGGCCTAATTCAGATTTGATCCAATTACACGAGGCTTAGGGTTACTAATGGGCCTCCAGCTCGGGAGCCTGTTAGGGACGCCTATATATAAGAGAGGTGGGCGCGGGGCTAGGGTGATCCACGCCACTTTGGCGGCCGCCGCCGCCCACGCCAGCGCCTCTTGCTCCTCGCGGACCTAGCGGTCCGGAGGCGCACGCTTCTTCCCGTGCGTGTGGGATACCTCGAGGTGCTGCATCCGGAGCACAAGGACGAACCGCACGTGGAGGACGGACGTGAGCAATCGCAGACGGCACTGCTGCTACGCCGCACAACTTCGTCGAGGGTCGACACTTCCGCCGCACCAAGTCTAGTGGTAATCCCGTGATCTATAACTAGCAAGAGATCCTTGGTTTATGGGTAGAAAAAATTTTGTTTTCTAGCTAGCGTAGCGATCCCATTTTCCTTCTCGGAGGCCTCCTCAACACACCTCTCTCCCTCCCTCCTTCCACACCTCTCTCACTCCATCCCTCCACATGGTGGTGGTAGACAGCCGCAGCGACAACGGTGGGCTGAGCTTGCGAGGGCGGTGTTGACATTTCTAGCGCGATCACTAGAAACAGGTATAGAACCCATCTCTATAGAACCCATCTCAAGCCAAACTCAAGGATAAAGATAAATAAGGAATAAAGAAAGTCCTAAGTGGAGCATACATATTCTAGTCATGGTGTGCATAGAACCGCTTGATAGTCGTGCAACACTCATGAGTAGGAGGCCTGAGGCGAGAGTGAGATGGACAGGGAGACCTTCCCGTGCATACCGCCCAATGAAAAGGCACTTTAGACTCCTACACAACATACGAACGTGTGGGGATTACAAAGGACGGACGTGGTCGCTGTCGCGACCACGCCCGCCTACCCCCTCGACCGTGGCATGCCGTCATATTCGAAGGATACCGCATCCCAGGACACCACGTCCGCATACTAGGACACTACTCATGTCCCCATGGTCCCCACCCTACGGATGGACGGAATAGGACACGAGCAAGCCCGAAGGACACAACGAACCGCCACTCAGCTCAATCCCGACATTACTCAATTATATTGCATGAATGGTTTAAGCATAAAGTTCTATGACGATATCATAACGTAGAAACTATAGACTAGTTCATACGTCATGATCATGTCAAGAGAACAACATGTTAGATCATAAGATAAATCATGAAGCATAGAAATAACATGGAGACTCTAATTCTAATGCACAACCAAGATAAAATAAAGGGACAAGGCTTTGAAAGATTACCATAAATAGATTATACCAGAAATCCATCTTCCAAGGAGCCAAGCCCTCCTTGGTAGCTTTGTTGCCTAGCTCCACATCCTAATCTACTAGGAGGAGGAGGAAGAAGAGTGGAGAGGGAGAGAATGACTCTCTTGTGAGGTGTGTGTTGAGAGGGGAGAGGAGAGGCCTACTTATACAAATGAGAGAGGGGGCTAAGTGCAAAAGTACACCAAACCAACCATCTCTCGTGCATCTAGGTTCACTGAATCGGCCGATCCACCCCCAAGACCGTCGGTTTCGACACTTAATGTACCGCCTCGCCAAGTTTGGGCCGGATCGGGCGCCAAAGTGGGTGCGGGCGCACCTTAGGTGCGGCCGCACCGTCTGGCCCCGCCTGGCCCCGAGCTTTAGCGGTGGGCCGTGTCGGGCCCGAAAAGTTGTAGGGCGGCGTTGGCTCGCCCGCCCGCGTGTTTGGTCCATTTCTCCCTTGGGCTTGATGTTCTTCAGGGATGCGCTTTCCAGGGAGGCGCCTTTTGGTACATTTTCCACTTGGTTTTTATATAAATCCTGCAAAACATTATTTCAGCACTACAAGTGGAATTATGTCAATAATAAATGTATATGTGTGTAGTAAGGTGTAGTTTCACCCCCTTATTGGTAGAATGTTGACGCTAAAAATACGTCGTTGGTGACCATCAACAGGCGGCAGCGCGGAGTGCATGCGGGGAGGAGGAGGTGCGGCCACCGGTGGCGGCGAGTGTGCAAGGGCGAGGCCCGGCACATCTGGTGGCGCCGACACGGCTACCTATGCCTCTCCCTCTCCATCGACACATGGAGGCCGGATTCGCCCCCGGTTAGGGAGGATCCGCCGTAGTTAGCGCCGAACTCGCAACGACCACCTCGACCTCCTAGCGGCACTTGCAGGCCTTACTCCCTCCTTCCAGCTTGTGCTCGCGGGCACAGATCGGTGGCATCGGCGGTGGAGGCCCATGCCGATCCTACGGCGGGCTTTCCACTAGAAGCTCCTCCAAGTGTTGATGTCGCGGTGGCGGCTGCTGATTCAGGCTTGATGTCGGGCCCATATGGGCTGCCATTGGCCTTTGCGTTTTCATTTATTTTCCCCTGATTAACGGTGGCGGGCACATGACAACCGCCACGGTTAATCACCCATTAACCGTAACCTTGCATGCATGGCGGATGCCCTTGCCCACCACAGAAAACCAAAATTCCCCGCCATGTATAAGATTATGTAGTAGTGAATAGTCTATTTACAAGACTTTCATGACATTGTGCCACATCCAAATAGTGACAATACCCACCCCACCACCTCCCTAGAGTGAGAACGCATGACGAAACTGGACATCAGACTTGACTGGAGAGAGAACGGATGGGCACAGCACAATCATCAAGGTCCATGGATGCAAATAAGGAGGGAAGGTCATCGAGCGCTGCTGCACTGTGCACGTCGTCGTCATCATCGATTCATCCAAACCAAAACTTAAGAGGTGCGCACCCATGTGCCTGTGTATCCTAATACAAATCAGAGGTCGTACGGCCTCGCGTGGTGCCTGCAGTGACCATGAGTAACCACTGCTTTTATTTATCACCGGACGAGATTTCTTGAAAGCCTGTGGATCCTAGGGGTGTTTAGTTGGTGAAATATTTTTGGTTGGGCTACTGTAGCACTTTTCGTTTGTATTTGTTAATTATTGTCCAACCATAGACTAACTAGCCTTAAAAGATTCGTCTCATACTTTTCAGTCAAACCGCACAATTAGTTATTTTATTTATCTACGTTTAGTACTCCATATATGCGTTAAGAGATTTGATGTGACGGGAAACTGTAGCAACTTTTTGGGTTTGCATGGGAATAAACACTCCCCTAGTACTACAACGTACAGGCTCCTCGATGACAAACATCAGAGTGTGCCACAGTGTGGCACCCTTCCACAGAGGCAGAGTGCGGCTGCAGCCGTGTTTACGGTGAGAGCAAGGTGCTATCAAGCAGCACGCCAAGTATTGAGACATGAAAACTTATATAGGACTGTAAAACGTAAAAGAAGAACTCTCAATCACGCATATAGAGACCAAGACCATAATTTAGATGCTAGTGCTAGAGACGCTGTAAAGTGACAATGCCCATGGTAATACAACCAAAAGATAAGGGAGGACATGGGATCAAAGATTTAGAACTTCTTCCATGTGGCCCAGGCCATGCGGTGCAATGCACTAATGCGAGGGATGTATGTCAGTGATTGTGTAAAAGAGTGCATTTGCATGAAAATATCTATGTACTATAGGCACCGGTTGGCTTGGGTATTTAGATTTGAGAACTCACTTCTTCTTAATAGGATTTAAGTATCGTGTATATTTTCGGTTCCTTGATTTGGTGTGAGTGCTACACGATTTGGTTGCTTCTTCTCAATAGGATTTAAGTATCGTGTATATTTTTCGGTTCCTTGATTTGGTGTGAGTGCTACACGATTTGGTTGCTTTGTGTTGTCCCGCTATATTCCCATGGAACATGCACCCATTGGTGTTTGGTTTGCGTGCTTGGTGGTGATATTGGGATAATGGTCCAAAAGTTTTGAAAGA
Organism: Hyparrhenia diplandra; assembly: GCA_015847255.1. NCBI lineage: Eukaryota > Viridiplantae > Streptophyta > Magnoliopsida > Poales > Poaceae > Hyparrhenia > Hyparrhenia diplandra. The sequence continues at coordinate 482,414 of JADLZK010012239.1, read as the reverse complement.
AATTTGCGGTTCCCATTGACCCCCACCCTTTGGTTGTCGTTTTCGGTCCTTCGATATTATCCATCGTCTACACATGATACATAATATCATATAAGTCATTTTGTCTAGCCAATAATTAGTATGCATCCAAGTTTACATCAAAAGGTAACACAACTTCCGATCACACATAGTAACTCAAAACGAGTAACAATAGTAGCACCATAGGTGTACGACAACCTCACAAAGGAGCCATACAAAACTCCATGTCATCTTTTTTTGTGATTATCTTGAATCTTCATCACAAGTTTGATCAGTCACTAGATTCGGCCTGACCATTTTTTTTTTGAGATTACACAGTACAACGCAGATGGTCAATACGCACGCACACTCACCCCTATTGGCTAGAGCATAATCAAAGCAAAGTTTAAAAGTGGTCTGAAAGAAAATCAAATTTTCAGTGTTGAGTGGGTAAACCGGTAAAGAAATGATGAAGCATAATGAAAATGAAGTTTAAAGTAATATTGTAAAAAAAATTAAATTAGTGATTCAGTCTGACATTTAACTTGAGCAAAAAAGACGTCTAAAAGAAAAAAAAACAGCGTTGAAAGCATGTAAATAAATTTATAAATCGAAGAGCAACAAAAAAAAAAAAAAAAAGAAGTTTAAAAGTTGCTGAAAGAAAACAATAATATTAGTGGTGAAGAGGGGTAAAGAAATGATGTAGAGCAACAAAATAGAAATAAGATATTTGAAAGAAAAAAAACAAAATTAATGTTGGGAGTGGGATTTGAACCCAATGTTTATAAGTTGCTGAAAGGAAAAAACAACATTATAGTGTTAAGGGGTAAAGAACTGACGTAGAGCAACAAAAAAAGAAGTTTAAAAGTCATCTGAAAAAAAAAAAAAACAAAATTAATGTTGAGAGAGGATTTGAACCCACGCTCTAAGCTTGATAATCAATATCGTACCAATTAGGCTAGACTGCTAGGGGTCAGTTGTACTTTATACCGGTGCTAATCTCGACAGAAATATGGCAAGTGACAAACAAAAAGTGGACTCGGTGCATGGCAGATGCATGTGTGATGATTGATGAACTTGAAGTGAATAAAAAATCTTTGAAACCTACACGATGTCATTTAAAATTGGTAGTAGAACTTGGTGAAATTTAAGCCTTGTAACCATTGTTTACTAAAAAGAGTCACAAAGACTAGGTAGTTATAGCCACCTTTAGTCTGCATTAAGCTCCTATACACGTCTTAAGATGTTTGGATTTTTTTTATCAAGAAATTATATATCATAATCAATCAAAACAATACTTAACGTGGTCGTTGGATGCCAATCGATCGCCCTACCAAGGCCCCATCTGGTACTGTGGGGGGATCGATATTCGGGACACCCGCACATGAGCTCCCGAACCATCCCCGACGAGCAAATGGGACCCGAGGTCTCGACCGCGAGACGAGCTCCTCGTGGGCGTAGGGAATGCTCTGGCTCGAGCTCTCTCCCACGGGCTCCCCCGATGGAGGCCCGCCTTCCCGCCTCACTCGAGCTCCCATCTCCTCTCACCAATAAACTCGGCGTACCCGCACCTCGAAAGATCTCGTGCAGGGGACCCCTCTCCGTCTCGAACGAGCTCCCCGGGCACGAGCTCGAGCTCAGCCCGACGCCCATCCTCCGCCTCGAATGAGCTCTCACGCGAGTATAGAAGGACATGCCGAGCTCGAGCTCGGCCGACGAAGTTTCCTTCTGTCTCGGACGAGCTCCCGAGTAGTACCAATTCCCGGCTAGTAACAGGCTCGAACACAATGCCGACCCGGCGGCGCTTGTGGCTACTTGTCGGGCGCCGCAGCCTATGGCGGGATATCGTCGAGGAGAACAAGATCCCGGCGACACGCAGCGGTATGGCCCGTCGGACCACGCCATACCGTGCCGAACGCTACGGACAACCGCTACCGGACAAAGATGACCTCGCAACGGAGGCCGAAGCTCCCCGTCGAGCTCTCACGTCCCACACGTTTTCTGCGATGCACACGGCCGCCGCATTTATGGCGAGGCGCGCGCCGCCGGTCCGCGTCGTGGACGGCGCGGCGTGCGATGGGCGAGGGGCTCATGGGCGACAACGCGGCGCGCGAGCTCACTTGTTCCCTCCGCCACCGACCAACGAGCTCCGAGCTCGGCGGCCGCACAAAGCAAAACATAGGAATGTGGAGCCGCCCCTCACGCGGCTCTACGACGACCGCGAGATAGGCTTTGGCGCGGCGGGCGGCGACGGCGCATGCTTGGCGGTCGGCGTGCCCGACCAAGCGGCCACATTTCCTTCTCCACCCCCAAATTTGTATTTCTTCGACCTCTAAGCCCTCCGTCCTAGGGCCGCGCGTGAGCTCCCCTTACAACTATAAAAGGGGCGGCATGGCCATCGGATGAAGGCGGGGGAGCTCTCAAGTTCTCAGCCCACAAGCGTTCTAGCTTCCAACACTCAGAACACCTACTTTCACGAGACACAGGCGCTGCTCTCCCTCTCTCTCCCGGCTTATATTCGCCCCGATCACGAGCTTTTGAGCTCGGATAGTGGCCTCAACCTTTGAACTAGGGAGCGCGATTTGCCCCGAACGAGTATAAACTTCGTGTCATTGTCTCTAGAGCTAGGCCATTGGAGCACGCATTAGCCCGGACATTCTTGTGGCGGTGGTATTAGACCACGACAGGTTGGCGCGCCCGGTAGGGACAGCGCTAGTGCGGCGTTTCTCCACTCCGATGGCTTCTTCCACTCACTCGACGGCGCGGCGCCCGGCGATGCGCTTCGGCACGATCGACTTCTCCGACACGAGCGAGCAGTCCATTACGGGCGGCTTCACCCGCCCGTCTGCGGCGTGAGGACATCCCCACCCGCCTCGGCGCCACCGACTCCGTCTGGCGAGCATGGGGCGGAACTCCACCTCAGCGCCCGGTCAACCCCATCCGCACCGCCGCGGACCGCTTCTTCAACCTCGTCAAGGACACGCTCGACATCACGGGGCGCGAGCCTCACGCAGGCCCTATTCGCGATGTGACCTTCTCCACCGCCAATGTCGTCCCTATAGCTCGTCGGCCGTGAGGCGTCGGTGTCGGTCGGCGAGTTCCTGGCGGCCTACGCCGAGATGTACCCCGATGGGCGTAGGGCCTCCCACTCTGCGGGGCGGCGAGCCGGCGGCCGGTCCACGTCCGCGAGCTCGAGCTCGCCCTCGATGGCATGAGCCTCATGGATTGCGACCCCTACGGCGTCAATGCTACATGTGTCACACCCCGACGGTGCGGTAGAGGAAGTCCACTCGAGTGACGCCTCCCAACACACGCCACGAGATACCGCCCGCCGCCCGTAGCGGCGCTGATGACCGCGTCAAGGCCGGGCGGAAGAGCTCGAGGGCTGAATGCGCGGCAGCCCAAGAGCGCGAAACCCTCCTCGCCGGCGGGGAGGAAGGCGACAATCACGAGCACGAGCTCGAGCCGCGAGTCCACGACCGCATCAACCAGGACGAAGGCCCGGAACAGCTCCCGCCGGTGTTCGGGGAGAGCATCCGAGAACTTTGGCGACGCGCGCTCCTCCTACGCCGTTGCCGGCCCCGAGGGACCCGAGGCACGCGGCGGGGCGAAGGAGCGGCTCAAGAGGCTCCTAGCGGAGCGCGATGCAATGACGGCAAGCTCTGCGTCTCATCGGGCGGCTTCTGGAGGAGCACGAGGCTTCCTCCCACCCGAGGTCCACGCCGCGACGGCGACGGTCGGCGAACCGCGGCGCCGGGGACACCATCAACGCCCGGCGAAAAGTGGAGGCTCGAGCGGGAAGAGCGTCCCCCGGGGCGGCGACAAGTACCACCGCGGCGACCATGAGAAGCGCCCTCGCGGCTACAGCAAGCGGCCCAGCGGTGGCCGCCGACGGCGAAGAAGACAAGAGCCGCAGCCCCACGCCCGGTACACGCCCCCCGAGCCCGTCTCCCAAGCGGGACCGCCCGGCCCTCGGCTCGGCTCGAGGAGGCCTAAAAGGGCCCGGTTCACGCATTCACGGCGCTCTGTTCCCCTCTCGCTTCGAGCTCCGACCACCGGTGCGAAGTACAACGGGGAGACCGACCCCCCACGTGGCTCGAGGACTACGCCTCGGCCGTCGGGCCGGAGGTGCCGAACGGTGACTATTTCATCATCCGCAACCTCCGCTCTGCTCGGCGGTTCGGTAGCGATCATGGCTCGAGCACCTCCCGAGGGCACCATCCGCAGCCCCGGGAAGACCTGCGGCGTCTTCGTCGGCAACTTCCAAGGCACCTACGCCCTCGCCAAGCACGACGTGGGACTGCGGTACGCAGCGAGCGAAGAAGGAGGAGAGCCTGCGCGACTACGTCGGCGCTTCTCAAGCTGCGCAACAACCTCTCGGAGGCCTCGACTCGTGATCATCACGCCTTCACCTTCGGCACAACACGCAAGACCACGATCCACGAGCTCGGCGTCCGAAGCCCCGGCCGTGAAGGGCTCCTCGACCTCGCCACGCGTCACGCCCGAGGAGAGGGCGCCGTCTCCGCCGTCACGGGCAAGGGCAAGCCGAAGGGGGCGGCGACGAGGAAAGCGGGGATCGAACTCCCCGCGAAGGAAGAACAAGAAGAACAAGCGCCCCGCGACAACGACGACGACGACTTCGTGGCGTTGCGGACAAAGCGCAAGGCCGGCGGTAAGGGGGCAAGCCTTTCATCCCCAAAGAGCACTTCGACAAGATGCTCGAGGAACCGTGTCCGCACCATGAGGGCGGTCAACCACAAGATGAAGGACTGCCGCCTCATGAAGAAGCATGTGATGGGCACGCTGCGTGGTGGCAACAAGGACCACGGCGACAAGGGCGAAAACCGGCTCAGAAGCGAGTTCGGACGCCGACATCTACATCGAGGGCGGTGCCGTCAACGTTGTCTTCGGCGGGGCCACCGGCTCACGAGTCCAAGCGCCCGGCGAGCTCACGCGCCCGTGAGGTCCTCTTCACCGAGCGGCTACCCCGAGTACCTCAAGTGGTCGGGTTCGGCGATCACAACCGACAAGGCCGATCATCCTCGACACATCCCGTACCGGGGAAGGTACCGGCTCGTCGTCGATCCCATCATCGGCACCATGCGCCTCGGGAAGGTGTTGATGGATGGCGGCGGCCCTCAACCTCCTCTACATCCACGCGCTCAAGCCCTTGGCATCCCCAAGGCACGTCTCCGCCGTCGCGGAACCGATCCACGTGGTGGTGCCGAGGGAAGCGGTGCTCCGCTCGGACGGATCGACCTCCCGTCACCTTGGCGCCACGGACAACTTTCGCAGGGAGGTCCTCACGTTCGAGTGCTCCCGTTCAAGAACGCCTACCACGCCTTGTTGGGACGGCCGTGCTATCACGAAGTTCATGGCCGTCCCCAACTACACCTACCTCAAGCTCAAGATCCCGGTCCAAGGGGGTCATCACCGTCGACTCCACCTTCGAGCACACATTCGGCTGCGCGAGGCGCCGCCCGTCGATGCGCCGCGCCACCGTCGAAATCGGCGATGCTGCCCGGGATGGCGGCTGGGCGGCGCCGAAGACTCCCGAGCTCAAAAGAAGGCGAGCACGAGCTCAACCGTGAGCTCCCGGAAGGTGGCGAGCACGACGGCTCGTCCGCCGAGCTCGAGAAGGTAACGAACGCGTTCAAGCCCGACAAGGGCGCCAAGGAGGTCACGGTCGACAAGGATGGGCGCACCCTCTCGTGGGTGCCGGAGCTCACCCCCAAATAGGAAGCGAGCTCGTCGACTTCCTCGCGCGAACCTCGATGTATTCGCGTGGAGGGCCTCCGGATATGCCGGGCATACCGAGGGAAGTCGCCGAGCACTCCTTGAACATCAAACCCGGCTCTCGGCCGGTGAAGCGAGGTCGAGACGTTTCGACGACGATCGGCGGCCGGGCAATCGCCGAAGAGATAGATAAGCTCTTAGCCGCCCGGGTTCATCAAGGAGGTGTATCATCCCGAGTGGATAGCCAACCTGCGCACTAGTTAAGAAGAATGGGAAATGGAGAATGTGTGTTGATTACACGGGTCTCAACAAGGCATGCCCAAAGGATCCATTTCCTTTGCCGCGCATTGACCGGATTGTTGACTCCACCTCGGGCGTGAAACGCTTTTTCTCGGCGCCTACTCCGGCTACCACCGGATCGCGATGAACGAGCTCGATCAGCTCGCTACCTCCTTCATCACTCCGTTTGGCGCGTGCATTTGCGTAACGATGCCCTTCGGTTTGAAAAAACTGGCGCCACCTTCCGGTGCATGCGAAAAGTCTTCAAAGAGCTCCTCGGAAAGCTCGTTGAAGCATACGTCGACCGACATCGTTGTCAAGACAAAGCGCTTCGCAAGAGCTCATCCCCGACCTCGAGAAGGTCTTTGTTAAGCTCCGAGTTGGTCAAGCTCAATCCCGAGAAATGTGTCTTCGGGGTCCCTCGAGGGAAGTTGCTTGGCTTCATCGTTTCCGAATTGGCATCGAGGCCAATCCCGAGAAGATCGCCGCCATAACGAACATGGGGCCAATCAAAAACGTCAAGTCGTGCAACGGCTCACGGGATGCCTAGCCGCGCTAAGTCGTTTCATAGCCCGACTCGGGAACGGGCCTCCCACTCTACAAGCTGGCGAAGAAGTCGAGGCGCTTCACCTGGACCGACGAAGCCCGGCAAGCCCTTGACTCGCTGGAAGCAACTCCTTGCTAATCCACCGTACTCGTCGCTCCCACGCCCAACGAACCGATCCTCCTTTACATCTCGGCCACCTCGAAGGTGGTGAGCACCGCTCGTCGTTGAGAGGGGAGGAGGAAGGGCACGCGCTCAAGGTGCGGCGTCGGTATACTTCATCATCCCGAAGTCCTCACCGACGCCAAGACCCGCTACACCGGCTCGAAAGCTCGTGTAATGCCAGGTTAATCACCGGCGCAAGCTCGGGCATTACCGACTCCCATCCGGTCAAAGTCGTCTCCAAGTTCCCCCTTGGCGAGGTCATCCGTAGCCCCGAGGTTCTGGGCCGAATGGCCAAATGGGCTATTGAGCTCATGGGACCCGACATCACCTACGCCCCGAGAGACGCCATAAAATCCCGAGGCTCTCGCGGACTTCATCGCGAGTGGACCGAGGTCGGCGGCCACCAGGCCGCCGACGACGCCGAATCTTTGGGCGCTGTGCCGGCGGATCCGTAAAGAATGCGGCGCCGGCGTCGGACTTCGTCTTCATCTCTCCAAACGAGTGCGCATGAAGTACTCCATCCGCCTACACTTTCCGCGTCCAACAACGTGGCGAGTGCGAGGCTACGGTGAGCGGCTGCGCATCGCCGAGACTTCGGCGTCGGCCACCTCGAGGTCGGGGCGACTCGATCTCGTCAAGAACCAAGTCATAAAGGAAGTCGATTAAGTCAACCCGATGATGATCGCCTATCACTAGAAGGTCCGAGCTCGAGGAGCACTTCCACGGCTCGAGGTCAACCACGTTCACCGCCACCTCAACAGCGGCGGGATATTCTTGCCAAGCTCGCGTCGGTCGCTGTCGGGTTCCGCCAGCGTCTTCATGCACGAACAACGCAAACCATCGATACGACTCAAAAGGCGACCTGCGACGACAGGGCGCGAACTTCGACCGCCCGGCGCCCGAGCTCGGACCCTATGAAGGTAGACGCTCCGCTCCAGCCCGAAGCTCCCCAACGCGAGGCACACGCTAGCCACGGCTCACACCAACAGGCTCGGGGTCCAGCTCGAGGGGCTGGATCGGCTTCGACCGCGATGGCCCTTTCAGGCTGGCAGGCGGATCCCACCGCCGATTGGTTCAAGGAAGGCAAGCTCCCCCGGGCAAGAGGAATCCAGGGCGCTGGCGCGAAGGGCCAAATCGTTCGTCCTTGTCGGGCAAGAGCTCTACCGGGCGGAGCCTCCCGGAGTCCTCGGCGCTGCATCACCCGCAAGCAAGGGGAGAAGCTCATCGAGGAGATCCACTCCGGCGAATCGGCCCACCATGCGGCGCCCTTGAGCTCGTTGGGAAGTCGTTCGGCGGGGTTTTTTGGCGCCGACCGCCGTCGCGACGCCATCCGGAATCGTCCGACGGCTGCGAAGGATGCCGGTTCTTCGCCAGCGAGCTGCGCACCTCCGGCTCGATCCCTCCAAGCGATCCCGCTCACCTAGCCGTTCGCGGGTTGGGGCCTCGACATGGTGGGACCCTTCAAGAGGACGGCCGGGGGGCTGCGCACCTCCTCGTCGCCATCGACAAGTTCTCAAAGTGGATCGAGGTTATGCCCATCGCGCGATGCCGGCGAGGAAACCGTCAAGTTCTTCACCGGCATCATCCACCGCCGGGGGTCCCGAACTCCATCATCACCGACAACGGCACGAACCGTGGGAGAGGTCTTCATCGGCCGCAGCGATCACGGCATCCAGCGTCGACACGTCCTCGGTCGGTCACCGAGGACCAACGGCCGGGTAGAAAGAGCTAACGGCATGATCATGCGGGTGTAAAGTCTCACATCTTCAAAGGCTCGAAAAATCGCCCGCCGGTGGCTGCGCCGAGCTCCGTCCGGGTCGTATGGAGTCTCCGCCGCGACGCCCGGCGGAACCGGGACGGACGCCGTTCTTCCTCGTCTTCGGATCGGAGCTGTACTCCCCCACCGACCTTGAGTACGGTTTGCCCAGCGTCAAGCCTTCCGCGAGCACAATAATCAGCGCTGCTGCGAAGGCGCCGCCGATCGGCTCGGCGAAGCTTCGGGACATCGCCCTCATCCACTCCGCCAAGTACCGCAGTCCATGAGGGCGCTACCACGACCGCCACGTCGGAGGCGAGCTTTCAGCGTCGGCGACTGTCTTGCGGCGAGTCGGAGCTCGAAAGACAAGCACAAGCTCTCGGCGCCGTGGGAAGGGCCTTTCACCATCGCTCAAAGTCTTTGAGACCGGGCACGTACAAGCTCAAGGACCATCAAGGCCGAGTCCTCACCAACGCATGGAACATCGAACGACTACGTCGCTTCTACCCCTAAATGTATTTGAAAATGCTTTGAGCTACAAGAGCTCAATAAAAGCACAAATTCGATGCAAAAATATGTGCAAGCATTTCGAATTTTTCCTTAAAGCGCATCGAGCAACGGCGGCCTCCGCCCGGCGAAGACCCGCCCTTGCTCGGGGGCCACAAGGAGCGGGGTGCACACCCCACGTTTTTAACGCACCCGATTTTTTCAAAACTTACAAGTTCGAGCTCGGCGACGAGCTCAAACTTGCGAACTTACACTCCTTCCTCTTAGCTCGCGGACAATGTTCGAAACGACTAAGTCATGGGCTCATCACCTTAGAGCATGGCGCGATCGCCCTAACGACCTCCAGCGCCCCTGCGCCAGCGAGGAATGGCCCGCCATCCAGCTCTCGAATCATGAGCTCACCGAAAAGTCGAAGTAGAAACAAAACATGATATAAGAGGAAAGACGACTTCCATTAAGCACGAGCTCCCTTAAAAAGCTTTACAATTTGCCTCGACTACGAGGACTTAATGAGCTTGCAACTAAAAAGAGGCCCGAGCCTCGGTTCCTATCCTTGCGCGGTGGGTCTTGATCCATCGGCACGAGGCGGGGACGTCTGCGTAGCTCCCCTCCTCCTCGGCGGGCTCTTGGTGCCCCACCGGCGGGGGGCTCGAACACCTCGAGCTCCTCGGCGGCAAGCTTGAAGAGCTCGGCGAGCCGACGGCTCAGCGGTGGCGACCTCGGCGGCGGCGACCTTCCGATTGGTGTCGGCATCGTCAACACCGGCGCCCACCCCGTCTTCACGATGTCGACCTCGAATTTGGGGTAGTGGGTGAAGACGGCGGTGATGGCCTTGTGCACTACACGGCCGCGTCCTCCTCCACTTTTCTGGCGGGATCGCCGACACCAGCTTGGCCGGGTCCTCCCCGTCTTCCACCCCGGGACATCGCGGATGTCCTCGGCCTATTCACAAGGCCCTCATGGGCGCGCTTGACTCTCGACCTCCTCCACGGCCTTAGCGGCACGCTCTTGGAAACTCGAGCTCTTGCCTCGCGGCGGTCGAGGTGCCTTGCCTCGAGTCCGCCTCCTTCTCCTGCTCTGCGGCGAGGCTGCGTGTGAGGGAGGCTTCGGAGCGGCAAGTTCCCGACTCGTCCCCGGCCTCCCGTCGCCTTCGAGATTTCTGTTTCCGGTAAACAGACAGCGACGGTGCGGACACGAGCCACAAGGCCTTTGGGACGCAAAGAAGAGCGACCACCCGCTTACTCCGCGGCTCGTCGTAGAGCTCTTGCTCGTTGTACGGAGCTCATAATTTTCGGCTTCAAGCCGAACCCGCTCGCCTCGGCGCGGAGATTGCACCACAATTCGGAAGCCGCGGGTCATAGGGCTGAAGTCCCGCCGACGGGGACGGTCGGCCTCGAACGCCGAACAAGCAAGACAAAAAAAGACAAGGCGTGAGCACTCACCCTCGGCTTCGGCGTCACGGTGGCGGAGTTGCTCCGCAAGCTCGTCCTTGTCCTTCCGCGGGGACTCCGCCTTGCGAGCTCAAGCGCCCGGCTCGGGCTCCCTTGTTGTCGAGCCGGCACGAGGAGTCGAGCTCCTCCTGCATCTTCTCGCGGCCGCGCCGCTTGTGAGCGGAGCTCGAGCTCCTCCTCCCCCCGGGTCGCCTCTGCAGGCGCGACCTCCACCCTCGCTGGGCCTCCCGGGCAGCCCGCTCTCCCTCCCCACGAATGAGGTTGGCCGCCTCCTCCGCCCCGGGCCTCCGGGCCGGTCTTGGAGCTGCGAGCCGAGCTCGTGGCACATCTCCAGCGCCTGGCGGCGTCGTCGGCCGTCCAGACGAATCCGCCGGCCCTCGGGGAGGACTTTGTCGGGCGGTTGTACCCCGATGGCCTCCCTTACGCCACACCCAGCCACAAACGGTTAAACAAGGAAGAAGACACGAGACGAAGCCCCACCGCGCGAGCGGCGACAAACCTCGGAAAGACGGCGGGTGCACTTCTCAGCCGACTCAGATGGTCGGCGACTCCGCCTCCTCCCACAGCGGCGGCGGCCGCGGCAACGCGAGCATAGGCCGGGGGACAACGATGTCCGCGCCCGGAGGAGGAACGCTCATCGCGCGACGGCAAGACGGATACCTTGGCCCTCGTCAGCCCGATCGCCCCCCGGCAAGGAACGGCACCACGGGCGCGGCGGCGGCGTTCGAAGTGGCGGCGCCCTCGGCGGCCTCGTCTTCCAAGCCTTCATCGCCCGGTCCGGCCGCCGTCCCCGGCTGCCCGGCGCCCGTCCTCATCGTCGGAGATCTCGGCGACCTCCCGCGGCCGAGGTTGGGCCCGACCTCGTGCGGGGAGCCTCCTTCCAGCGCTCTCCTCGGTGGCGGGTCTTCCTCCGGAACCGCCTCCTCCATCTCCGTCGCCGCCCGACGAGCTCCGGCGACCGAGTACGGGACGCCCCCAAACCGTCTGCCGGCTCCTCGACCGAGCTCGGCCCGCGGTCCTCAACGCCCGGCCACGGGGCTGACCGGCGTCCGGGGAAGAGCCTAAAGCACGAAAGGCCCCGAAACCAACGAGGCGGTCGACAATGCCCCCTTGAAGGGAACGGCGGCATCATCTTCGAGCCGCCCCCGCTCGCCGTCGCCGTCCCGATCCGACGCCGAGCTCGTCGCCACCGTCTCGAGCTCGCCAACGCCGTGGTCGAACCCACCGGCGTCGAGCTCTCATGGCCAATGGCGCCATCGAGCCCGTCATCTCAAGCCCGAGCCCGTCTTGGCGCTTGTCGGGTATGCCGTGCGCCCTAAGCACGGCCCGGTCGGCACCTATGATCAATCACTACGACCAACCATGACACGAAGCGGAGAGCTTACGACGGGCCACCCTCTTACGTCTCTTCTTCTTGCGCCTCAGCCGCCCGGAGCCCCGGGACGCCCGACCGAAACACCCGACCTGCGTCGGGGGCTTAGGGCGCTGCGAAGAGGTCGGCGCGAGCGGCGCCGCCCGCCCCCAAGCCACCACCGGTGTGGCGGCTCGCGGGCCCGACGAGATCCCGACCTCGCCCACCGAGGGCGGCGTCGACGTCGAGGCCCACCCCGCGGCCCGACGCCGGGCTCCATCTCTCCTCGGCCCGCCGCCGCCATCGGACGACCCAGCCTCCTCATCGGACAAGCGCCTGGCGACGCCCCAAGGGAGCTTGCCTTAGCTCCGCGGGAAGAGGAGGTTGGGAACCAAAGGCGCACCACGCCGACCTATAGAGCTCGAGCTCGTTAGAGGGCTCGAGACGGCAGAGAGAAACGAGCTAGGACGGGCGACGAGCACTTACCGGCAAAGAGAGGTCTCTCGGGATCGGGGAGGATCCGGGGAGCTGGCGGCCCTCACTCCCGGATCCTCGTCACCGCTTCATCCGAGACTCCACCCGGGTCGACGGTGAGACCGGGGGCGTTAGCCGTCCCCCACGAACGGGGCCTTCTCTTTCTCCATCTCCCATTCGGAGAGCTCGGCGAGGAGGGCACCACCGCCCTTGCTGAGCCATGCCTCGATGATGTGGTTCACCGTCGGCCCATCCCGGGCGCCTTGATCTTGCCCACGGCCGCCTCCACATCACCCACCGTGTTGTCGTGTGGGCCCTCGCTCCCACAGCTCCCTCCCACTCGAAAGTGCGGCCGGTGTACCGCGGTAGAGGGTAGGAGAGGTCGCTCTTGAGGTAGAACCACTCCTCCCTCCATCCGGGGGTTGGCCGACGGAAGTCGTCCTCCGGGAAGGACTCCCGGACCTTCCCCCCAGCCGCAGGCTGCCACGCACGCAATCGGGGGACCGACCGCCCCTGCCCCGGCCGGGCCGGATCTTGGCGTGGACGTGGTGCTTGAAGAGCTCCCGGTTGGGAGGGATCCCCAACCACCCGCGGAGTCGTGAAGACGGAGAGGGAAGCACGCCGTTCGGCGTGAGGTGCTGGAGCTCGATCCCCGCACGCGACGAGCCGCCAAGAAGTGGTCCGCAGGCATTCCTAGCCCGCGCCGTGGAAGGCGATGAAGGAGATGACGCACCCCTCGGTGGGTCGCACTTCGTGGATGCCACCGGATGATCCACTCCTCCGCCCGCCGTCCGCTGGGTACGGGCAGCCCCACCGACGGTGCTACATCGCCGATCTTCGCCACCATCGCCACGAACGCAACCACGAGCCCATCTCTCAATCACCGGAACGGGTCGGCGGGGAAAGGTGGAAGATCGGATCTACAAGTGGGCAGCGGGCGATCGAACTCCTCTCTCAGGCGTGGAGGAAGGTAAGAGATGGGAAGGTAAAACCGCTCCCGATCTCCTCCTATTTATAGAGCTCGGTTGCGGCGAGGCGACGAGAAGAAACCGCCTCGGGGCCCACCACGCACCACGCCCGTCTCAGAATCGATGCCGCAAATCGACGCGACGCGACACCTGGCGGAAGCGAGCGGCCGCGGCGTAATGCGGCAACCCCCGCCAACGGTAAAACCCCAACGGTAAGATCTCAACGGTTATTTTTTACACAACGGGTGGAAACCCAAGAGCTCGGCAAGACGGCGGTCGATTTACCGAGCTCGAGCGAGCACGCGACGCAAGCTCATCGCCTCCTCGGGGTTGAAGGCCGGCTCGGCTCGAGAGCGGAGGCCGCCGGGGACATCACGGCGAGGAGCGCCCGCGAGCGGCGCCGGGCGGCCGCCCTCGAGCCCCGAAAAGGCTCGGGGGCTTTCCCAGGCAAAGGGCGTGCTGGTGCGCCCGGACTACGATCGACTCGAGCCTCACCTCACCGAGAGCGTCTCCCCCTGGGACATCGCTCGGGGGCTCGAACTCACGGAAGTTGGGTCCTTGGAACTTGAGGTTGATCCACCGGCCCGATCAAGCGAAACGGTGGCGAGCTCGAGCCTCACCCTGACTATCCGATGGCTCCACCGAGCACTGGGATCTCGGCCAACGTGGTAAGATTGAGCTCGAGCTCATCACCCCGCGAGCAATCACGAGGGAGATGGTCGGCGAGACCACGAAAATTCTAAAAGCCTCCGCGAGAATCTACTATTCTCACGGAGCCTCTGGTTAACACCGCGGGAAGCCACGCCAAGCACCCACAAACCAAACACCAACCCCATGACGAGAGCCATCACGCTGGCAAAGATCCGGAGAGACCTCATCTCTCCCAAATGCTCGGGGAGCTACTGGGGGGGATCGATATTCGGGACACCCGTACATGAGCTCCCGAACCATCCCCGACGAGCAAATGGGACCCGAGGTCTCGACCGTGAGACGAGCTCCTCGTGGGCGGGCGGGGAATGCTCCCGGCTCGAAGCTCTCCCCACGGCTCCCCGATGGAGGCCCGTCTTCCCGCCTCACTCGAGCTCCCGTCTCCTCTCACCAATAAACTTCAGCACTGTTGACGGTAACCAACGACATATTTTTCCCCTCAACTTACTACCATAAAGGGAGTAAAATTAAACCTTTTATACTCATATACTTTTATCACTAATAAATTCCACTTGTAGTGTCTTGTATTTTATTTTGCGTATTTATAATAAAAGCAAGTGGAAAATCGACCAAAGTACGCCTTCCGAGAAAGCGCATTATTGCAAAACCCAAGCCCAAGAGCAAATCGACCCAAAACATCAAATCGGGCCGAGCCCACAACTTTTCGGGCGAAAAGACGACACCCCACCGAGACCGGGCCAGGCCGAGCCCAGTGGGGTGCGCTACAAGACCACCCGGGTGCGGCCAAGCACCCTCCCCGAGGCGGCGGTTTTCCCCGCCTCGGGGAGGCGGTTCGTGCACTTTCCAAACGGGGTTTCCCGCCTGCGTTGGTCGGTTTTATGATACAAGGAAGGTTTACTGTGTCGGTTTTGATGTAAATTAGCACTTAGGCCCCTCCTCCAAGTGTATAAGTAGGCCCCCTCTCTCTCTCTCTCAACACACACCACTTGGAGTCCAAAGAAACCAGCAATCTCTCTCTCTCTACCACCTCTACCTCTCTCTTCTACTTCTTTCTTCTTCTTCTTTCTTCTTCTTTATTCTTTCTTAGTTAACACTTGGAGTAGAAGAGCTACAAGGAGGGCTTGTCTCCTAGAAGAAAGTGCTTTGGTAATACATCCACTCTATGGAGCATTCTTCTATTTGCAAGTCTTATATTTATGTTCTTGGCCTAACTTATGAACTAGAGTATATTTTTGTTCATGTTCTTGTGTTGGTATATGAACTAGCATATAGTTTACATATCATAATCTTGACATGTTCATTACAGTTCATCATCGATCATCATATGCCTAACTTGATTAGAGGTGGGATATCGGTTCGTTGTTCCTTCGGGTTTGCTCTTGTTCTAGTCCGGCCCATTCGACGAGTGGGGATCCCCCGGGACAAGAGTAGTGCTCTAATATGCGGGCATGGTGCCCGGGTATTACGACACCTCGCGGATATGAGGGCATGCCACGGTTGAGGGGGTAGGCGGCTTGGTCGTGACAAGCCTTGACCGTCCCCTTGAAATCCCCCCCGCTCGTTCGTATGTTCTCGTAGGAGTTCGTAAATGCTTCCTATCGGGCCGTATGGTATCCGTGGAGTCTCCCCGCTATCCTAGACCTAACCATGATTAAATCAGTTTGCATATGATCCTAACTATTCATTTGTATGGCCATGACTAGATACATTAGAACTACTCCATTAGGTTATTCATTTATTCATTTATTCTTTATCTATTTTTCTTTATCCTTTTCTTTGGTGGATTCTTAAGTGTGTGTCACACTATCCATGAACCGTTATTGCTTACCCCTGTTATGAACATTTTGGTCTAAGCAAACACATGTTCCTCTATTCGAGATGCCATGCTAATTTATTAATCACATGCCTTCCTTTGGGAAAATATAAATAACGATACCCCAATACTTCCTGTGAAATGCTACAATGATAGATCCATGCGCTTTATGATGAATATCTAAGATGGCAAGATCTATCCCGTTGGATGGTTCCATTTCGGATCACCCGACATGGTGGTTTACTTGGGAATGTCGGTGGCGCATTTCTTGACGCTCTTATTGGGGATGGGTTTTATACCGCTTTCCTTTGATTGCGTTAAGAAATGCCAACAAGCATTTAAAGGCGCCGCGTTTGGGAAGGCATTGTGAAAAAAAATATAATAAATAGCCGGCTATGAATATGAACGTGTGCGTGGATACCATTTGCTCATACGAGGCTAATCTTTTATGTTTTCTCCCGTTGTGGATGAAAACAGATAGTGTATGTCGGGTTTCTCTTGCCGGAAAAACTTCATCTCCGATCCGTAGGCACTCCTAAGGAAGAACCGGTCTCATGCCGCTTCTTCTTCAAATTTAACCCCGACAATCGAGACCGACATCCCCTGCACCAACCGCAACTCAAGCCATGGCCCGTCGCGGTAGCGATTTCTCAACTCAGCGGCCACCAACGTGCTTCGGGCCGACGGTGAGCGCGTGGGCGATAAAAACTTCGAAGCCAGATCGGGCGATCACCATGGTGCGGGCGGTCCATTCGTGGACTGCGCCGGCGAGGACGCAAATGCTCATCTCTAACACTTCCGGAGCTATGCGATACTATCGCCATCAAAGATGTCGCAGCCAGGCGTCATCGTTCTCGTCTGCTTCCCCTTCTCCCTCGTGGGGAAGGTGAAACAATGGTTTCTACAAGGACAAGGAAGTCGTCGATGCGTGGGCCAAGTGCTCCGCGGCGTTCCTCACCAAGTTCTTCCCCATGGGCAAAACCAATGCCCCGAGGGGAAGAATCGCCAATTTCCGCCGGAGACATCAATGGAACCTATCCCTGAGGCGTGGGAGAGGCTGCGGAATACATTCTCGGCATGCCCGCACCACGGGATGGAAAGGCGGGCTGGTGCTCGAGAACTTCTACAATGGTCTCACGGCCATATCGAAGGGCACCTCGACGGCTTCTTCTTTGGTGGCGTATTTCTATCGCCACCATCGATCGGGCAACAGCCGATTGATAAAATGGTGGCAAATCGGTGCCGGGCGAAGACAGAGCCCCGGCCAAAACACAAAAAGGCATGCATACCGTGAAGGGGGGGGCGGATATGCTTGCCGCAAAAATGGACCTTCGCTAAAGAGGCCGGAGGAGCGCGGATAGATGCTACCGCCCGCCAGGCGCCCGGTCTACGCCACGCACGCCACATGACCTGTGAGACGGTGGTGAGGTTGGCCACCGTGGGATAATCAGCCACGAGACCCGTGAAAGAAGCCGCTTCATCAACAAAGAAGAACGGGTATCGCCAACCGCCAGCGGTAAGCCGAACAACCAGTCCAGCCACCATTCCAAGGCAAACCAGGGGTACAACTCCAACTATAACCCCGGTCACCATCACTAAAGGACCTGGTGCGGGGCGGAGCGAAAAATTAACGAAAATCTCACCAAAAGATGAGCCACCAAGACAAGATCTTGGAAGGTGTGAATAACAAGCTTGAAGGGTTGACGCCGGCCGTGAAGAACCAACTCGGCTTCAACAAGATGATAGAGACACGGCTAGCCCGCATTGCGGCCTCAAGTGCCGGGTTAATCCACTTCGGGAAGGATCCTGTGGCAACCTCGAGGTCCCACACGAGTCGATTAACATGATATCTCCGAGGCTCGGCCAACCCGAGAGCTGAAAAGATCCCCGTGGACTCGCCATTCATTGCCAAGAAGGGAGATCCCGGACGTCCGATCATCACCGTGCCATTGGCCCCCACAATTTTGCTAATGCATTTTGTGACCTCGGGGCCGAGATAATGTGATGTCCAAGACCACCTTCAACAAAATCCATGGAGGGACGCTTACTCCCCGCCAAATTGGTCCCTCCAAATGGCGTGATCAATCAACAAGGCGGCCCGAGGGAATACCGGAGGACATGCCGATTAAGATCCAAGATGAATACATCCCCAGTAGACTTTGTGGTCTTGGACATGGGCCCAAAGGAGGATGTGTCTCTCCTCCCGGGGAGACCATTTCTTTATATCTTGCCAAGGCCGACATCGATGCCGGGGAAGGGCTTCATCGTCTTCCATATCAAGGATAAGGCGGTAAAGTGCCCATTCATTGGGTACAAGCAACAACACACCCCCTCGCAATCATCGCCATCAAGACCGGTGTGAAATGTTGAAGGATCCGCTCGAGACCCCGAGCGGTACCTCCCGCCAAGATAGGGAAAAAGTCGACAGGTGACTATAAATAACCCGCTTAAAAAAATAGGGTATATCCAAAAAGAAAAAAAAAAAGAAAAAAAAATGGGGTATATCCAAAAAAAAAAAAAATGGGGTATATTAAAAAAATAAAAAAAAAAGAGATACCCACAAAGGCTTCCAGATAGCTTGGGGGAGGACCCCCGCAGTATCATTGCATTGCATATTTAATTCCATCAAATTTTATTTTATTTTAGCATGTTTACATTTCAGCAATATTGCATTGAAAAAAAAAAAAAATCCAAAAATAGAATAAGTAGCTCTTCTTTGTGCCTTAATGCTTATATATATGAGCTATAAAAATGTTTAGTCTTAGTCCCTTGTTGAAATGATGAATAGTTGCTCTGTCTTATGCTTTGCCTCGTGCCTAGTTTATAATTCAAGTTCTCTAAAGTTTGGGTTTAGTGGCTAATTCTAAAACTCATCCCGAAAAAAAAAAACCTGATTCATGTGGGTTGCATATGCTCTATCTAGTCTAAGTTGTTGCCAAATATGATATGGTACAAATGGATTTGCTATGACTTCGTCCAAAAGAGAAAACTTTGACATCCGAATCTATGCTTTAAAAAAAATGTTTTTGGGCTATGCTAAAAAAAATGAGATGAAAAATGGACAAGTGTCCGAGGCTAGTAGAGCCCACATCTCTAAAAAAGAAAAAGAAAGAAAAAGAAAAGAGAGGAAATAAAAGACAAAAGTCTAGGGCGAAAGCAGAGCCCACCTCTCCAATATATATATATATATATATATATATAGCAATAAAGCCCATGCTTTCTCGAAAAGAAATAAATATTATCTAAATAAAATCCCTGATAAACAGTTGATCAAAAGGATGAATGATAAGCACCTACTGTTATAACCGTTCTATCCGGCAACCGCTCAAGGCTTTGAGAAAAGCCGGAAAGCCCCGCTGATGAAAGGTAATAAAAGGGTGGGAAAAAAGATGTGCCATTTTATTCAAACTCTAGTAGACACTCTTATTATAACCCCGGCACTTGTAAAACGTAATCGGCATAGTAGCAACTCCTCGATCAACAACCAAGTACTTATCTCTTTTGCTCGAGGACGCCGCAAAGGGTAAGCTTGGGGGAGTCTGTTGACGGTAACCAACGACATATTTTTTTCCCTTGCCAACTTACTACCATAAAGGGAGTAAAATTAAACCTTTTATACTCATATACTTTTATCACTAATAAATTCCACTTGTAGTGTCTTGTATTTTATTTTGCAGATTTATAATAAAAGCAAGTGGAAAATCGACCAAAGTACGCCTTCCGAGAAAGCGCATTATTGCAAAAACCCAAGCCCAAGAGCAAATCGACCCAAAACATCAAATGCGGGCCGAGCCCACAACTTTTAGGGCGAAAGACGACACCCCACCGAGACCGGGCCGGAGCCGAGCCCGGGGGTGCGCGCAGACCACTTGTGCGCACCCTCCTCCCGAGTTTCGGCCCGACCTGGGAGGCGGTTCGTGCACTTTCCAAACGGGGTTTCCCGCCCTGCGTTGGTCGGTTTGCGCATACAAGGAAGGTTTACTGTGTCGGTTTTGATGTAAATTAGCACTTAGGCCCCTCCTCCAAGTCCCTCTCTCCCTCTCTCAACACACACCACTTGGAGTCCAAAGAAACCAAAGAATCTCTCTCTCTCTACCACCTCTACCTCTCTCTCTTCTACTTCTTCTTTCTTCTTCTTCTTTCTTCTTTATTCTTTCTTAGTTAACACTTGGAGTAGAAGAGCTACAAGGAGGGCTTGTCTCCTAGAAGAAAGTGCTTTGGTAATACATCCACTCTATGGAGCATTCTTCTATTTGCAAGTCTTATATTTATGTTCTTGGCCTAACTTATGAACTAGAGTATATTTTTGTTCATGTTCTTGTGTTGGTATATGAACTAGCATATAGTTTACATATCATAATCTTGACATGTTCATTACTGATTCATCATCGATCATCATATGCCTAACTTGATTAGAGGTGGGATATCGGTTCGTTGTTCCTTCGGGTTTGCTCTTGTTCTAGTCCGTCCATTCGACGAGTGGGGATCCTGGGGGGACAAGAGTAGTGCTCTAATATGCGGGCATGGTGCCCGGGTATTACGACACCTGCGGATATGAGGGCATGCCACGGTTGAGGGGGTAGGCGGCTTGGTCGTGACAAGCCTTGACCGTCCCTTGAAATCCCCCCACGTTCGTATGTTCAGTAGGAGTTCGTAAATGCTTCCTATCGGGCCGTATGGTATCCGGGAGTCTCCCGCTATCCTAGACCTAACCATGATTAAATCAGTTTGCATATGATCCTAACTATTCATTTGTATGGCCATGACTAGATACATTAGAACTACTCCATTAGGTTATTCATTTATTCTTTATCTATTTTCTTTATCCTTTTGCTGGTGGATTCTTAAGTGTGTGTCACACTATCCATGAACCGTTATTGCTTACCCCTGTTATGAACATTTTGGTCTAAGCAAACACATGTTTATTCGGACGCCATGCTAATTTATTAATCATATGCCTTCCTTTGGGAAAATATAAATAACGATACCATGAATACTTCCGGGTGAAATACTACAATGATAGATCCGTGCGCTTATGATGAATATCTAAGATGGCAAGATCTATCCGTTGATACCCATTTCGGATCACCGACATGGTGGTTTACTTGGGAATGTCGCCGCGCATTTACGACGCTCTTATTGGGGATGGGTTTTATACACGCTTCCTTTGATTGCGTTAAGAAATGCCAACAAGATTCCGCACCTCGAAAGATCTCGTGCTGGGGACCCTCTCCGTCTCGAGCGAGCTCCCCGCACGAAGCTCGAGCTCAGCCCGCGCCCATCCTCCGCCTCGAATGAGCTCTCATGAGTATAGAAGGACATGCCGGAGCTCGAGCTCGGCGGCGAAGTTCCTTCTGTCTCGGACGAGCTCTGAGTAGTACCAATTCCGGCTAATAACGGGCTCGGAACACAATGCCGACCCGGCGACGCCGTGGCTACTGTCGGGCGCCGCAGCCTATGGCGGGGATATCGTCGAGAACAAGATCCGGCGACCGCCGGTATGGCTGTCGGACCACGCCATACCGTGCCAACGCTACGGACAACCGCTACGGACAAAGATGACCACGGCAACGGAGGCCGAGCTCCCCGTCGAGCTCTCACTGTCCCATCGTTTTCCCTCGATGCGCGCCGCGGCGCATTTATGGCGGGCGGCGCCGCGCGAGTCCGGCCGTGGACAGCGGCGCGTGCACGATGGGCGAGGGGGGCTCATGGGCGACAACGGCGGCGCGGCGAGCTCAGCTTGTTCCCTCCGCCCACCGACCAACGAGCTCCGAGCTCGGCGCGACGTACAAGCAAACATAGGAATGTGGAGCCGCCCCTCGCAGCTCTGACGGCCGGCGAATGAGGCTTTGGCGCGAGGGGCGGCGCAGCGGCGCATGCCGGCGATCGGCGTGCCCGACCAAAGCGGCCACATTTCCTTCTCCACCCCCAAATTTGTATTTCTTCGACCTCTAAGCCCTCTGTCCTAGGGCCGCTGTGAGCTCCCTTACAACTATAAAGGGGCGGCATGGCCATCGAATGAATGGCGGGGCTCTCAAGTTCTCGGCCCACAAAAGCGTTCTAGCTTCCAACACTCGAACACCTACTTTCACAAAGACTGGGAGCTCCTCTCCCTCTCTCTCCCTTTGTATTCGCCCCGGTGCGAGCTTTTGAGAGCTCGGATAAGTGGCCTCAGCGGACTAGGGAGCACGATTTGCCCGAACCAAGATAAACTTCGTGTCATTGTCTCTAGAGCTAGGCCATTGGAGCACGCATTAGCCGGACATTCGTGACGGTGGTATTAGACCACGACAGGTACAACTTCACTTCACATATGAATCTGTTTTTGGCTTTAGCTCCAAGAACAACTCTTGCGATAGAGCTAGAGTTGTTTTATTACCCCCCCGTTTGACAAAAAACAGTTTCACCTGACTATCATGGCTGAGAGAGGATAATTGTGAGAGAGAGCCGTTTTTGACCGATGATGCAACTTTAGGAGGTTGCAAAAATATTAAATTCGAATGAACCCATAATGGACCACAAGGTGGCGAGCACCTCCTCGATCCACGGCTGCACAGTAGCTAGACTGACTTGACAAAGACCGGGAAGGAGGAAAGCGATGGCGAGGCCTCAAGGCGGCGAGCACCTCCTCCGATCGCTCTTGTGCAATGCACGGGGATTTATATAGTGTAATAATATTTATTTATTTAGAAATACAATTCTTACTATTATACTATTAATATTAAGCATAGTTATGCCAATGTTTCAGTTAAAATGTTTAAACTTATCTAAAATAACAATTTCATAAACTATATGTAATGGATCAATATAATTGAAAACATTTCTTATTATCATTAGTGTATGCCTTCTTTTTTGGCATGTCACTCTCTAACAGATTTGAGAGCCTAAAGACGAGAAGATCAGGCAAATCAGCCTGCTTAGCTAGCTAGTCCCGTGGAGTATGGATCAGGCAAATCAGACTTTTTTTTTTTTTTTTTTTTTTTTTTTTTTGAGGTTTTATTTGAACTCGGAGTGGAGGCTGAAGAAGACAAAGTGGAGTCGTGGGCTGCTGCTGCCTCGGTGGAGACACCTGGGCTGCAGGCCCATTTACGTTTGGTGTGAAGTTGTGCTCGCTCAAGCATCGCTCCCAGTCTCCCAGAGCGCAGCGCCGCAGCCGTTCGAAACAGCGCCGCTCGAGCGCCGCCGCCTTCCCATGTGGAGAGGTCTCGTCGGCGCTGTCTGGAGAGGCCGCGCCGCTCGACGCCGCCGCCGTGCGATGTGGAGAGGTCTTGCCGGCGCTGTCTGGAGAGGCCGCGCCGCTCGACCCCAGCCCAGCGCCAACACCGTCGTCCGACGTGGGGAGACCGCGCCGCCGTCCGATGTGGAGAGGCCGCGCCGCCGCTGTCCGTCGTGGAGAGGCCGCGCCGCTCGACCCCAGCGCCAACGCCGCCGACCGGCGTGGGGAGGCCGCGACGCCGCCACCGTTTGGCGCTGCTACTGGTACGCCGTCCTCTTCTCTCTTTCTCTTGATCCGGTTCATTTTGGTACGCCGTCCCCATTCGCGACCCAGCCACGTTCCTGTGACCGTACCGCGCCGTCCCCGTTCTGCGATCCGGGACGAAAGTTCGGGAACGCGGCAACATTCCGCGTTTGCCGGCAGTTGGAGCAGGTGAAGATGAGACAGAAGTTTGGCGGCTGGATTCCTATTAGTTGTCAATAGTTTATTTGACAATTACCAGTGACTTTCCTCAAGAAACAATTACCAGTGACAGGGAATCTAAAGTTTTCTAGCTCAGCGACGAATGATCACTTCATCAGGAAGCACACTTTCTCTCTGCGTGACCCCCTGTTTTAAAGGCGGCTAGGTGTCCAGGCGAGTGCTGGGTACGCCTTGAGGCAACGAGGCGCCCTGTTTTACGAGGCGAGCTCAAGACGCCTGGACGCCTAGGCGACGCCTTTAAAACAGAGGCGTGACCCACATGTTATTAATCAATGTCGATTATCTTAATAAATCTATACCTACTAATAAAGAGAGAAAAAATTCGACCAAAATTTGGGTCTGCCACTCTACGGGCCTTAACCGCAATCTGCGTGATAAAGCGGCCCACGAGGCCGAGGGTTCTTTTTCGTCCATCATAATTTTCGTCTGCCCACCTGCTTTTTCCCGGTCCGTTTCCGTTCGCAAGTCTGCAACGCAGAGAAGTCTTCTCCGCTGCAAGCTTGAGTCCGCATCCGCATCTAAAATCAATTCCAAATACAGAGGAAAACTCATAAAGATCTATAATATCGAGGTGGAAAAACTATAAAGATCCATAATCAGAGGCAGTAAAACAACATGGATTCGTAAATTTCCAAAAACAAGAAGTGGAAATCTAACATAAATCGAGAAGACCAGAGATAAAATCGGAGCACATGAACCTACCGGCATAGCTTTGTTGCGCTCCATGCTGGTCGAGTTTGCCCCTCGCGTGATCACGGGCGCACGGGGAAGATGGCCGTTTTCTTCGGGCGAGGAGTAGGAGCCGTCGGGCCTGGGCACGAGGGCGTGGTCATCCATTGCGAATGCTGGAAACGTCGGGGGCGCGACGCCACGCAGCCGCTAGGGTACCAGCAAGGGGACCTTAGACCTTCAATGACCTCGGGTGTAGGAAGTCGAAGATGATGTCCCCTCGGAACGCCGGAGCCGCCGACTGACCGTGCCAGTCACCTGGGCGAGCTGACCGCTCGCTCGATCGCTGCGGCGTCTCGTCCGTCCCCCCCGTGGGAGGGTGCAGCTGCTACATGCAGAGGCATAAAGTGCGGCCTGGAAGCGCAGTGCAACGTCGGCTCGGGGCCTGACCGCGCCGCCGACCTGGCCGGGTCGTCCGCCCGCTCGCCGCGGAGCGAGCCCCGTGTCTTGCGTCCGTCCCCAAGCTGCATGCATCACACAGAGCGACGCGCCTACCGCGCCGAGGAGGAAGCCGCATCAGCTGGAACTTATACCGCGCCGCCCAACTAGATGAGACCTCACTAGATGAGCAGATGAGAGCCGCAGCACCAGCTTGATTTGGTTGGATAGAGAAAAGAGGAGAGATTGAGTTGTGGCAAGAGTGCTGGCCGGGTGCGGACTCCCCGCACGTGCTGTGGGCGTGTCAGGGTACTAATATGTGAGTGACTCATCACACTAATAAGACACGTGGAGGGCAAAGGCTAACTGGACACGTTTGTAAGGTATTGCTGGCCTCTTCAAGTTGATGGAGATGACACGTTGCGCTTTTCGACGTATTGAGATGGATATCATAACATCTACTCTACTTTTTACAATCAAATACTTTGTCACTAATGTAGTATAAAATAAAACATCGTGCTAATTTATATTCATTGAGTACTGCTAAAAATTTAGCACATGAAAATAATAATTAGTGTGACTCGCACGCATTAGGTAAACATAGATAAGTACAATTTTTTTAAAGGATCAATTAATAAATGAGCACCGCTAAATAACACATTAAAATTTTTATAAAGGGTAAACATAAATAAGTATAAATCATTTGTAAATGGTCGATTTTATTTCTCCCACAGCAACGCACGGGCATATCTGCTATATATTAAAAATGTGTTAAAAGCTAACTTTTCTACTGTCGTCAACAGAAAAAAAAATGTGTGATGCCTATCTGTCTGGTTTTTCTTATTGTCTTGTCCCCGGCTTTCCTACTTGCTATGTTTCTTTTTGATGGCCACCTTTTGCTGGTCGTTCCACATTGGGGCGTCACCCACCCCGGCCGGCCGGTTGGTCTCGTTAATCAAGCAATTGAAAAATGAAAAGCTCACCTTTTCTCTTGTCGTCAATTGGAAAAGTTATCTGTCTGTCTGCTCTCTCTCTCTCTCTCTGTGTGGTTTATTTTAAATTGTCTTGGCCGGCGGGCTCTGCAGCTTGCTCCCATCTCAAGATTACGGAACGGTAATTTATGCATTTCTCTTTTAGTTAATTTGGAGCCACCATTGCGAGGGGCGTGAAGATCCAGCTGCTGTGCGCTAGGCCTCCTCGGTGAATCTGGGTGAGCTCACCTTGCTTCCAACACAAAATCTTTCCCGCTTGCTACTCTGTTACCACTAATGCAAGCCGCTGCCTGCAGGCGCCGCACACACTGCAGGCCATGGAGCTGGTGACGGGGGCGGTGGGGAGCCTGCTCCCCAAGCTGGCCGAGCTGCTCAAGGAGGAGTACGGCCTTCAGAAAGGAGTCAAGAAGAAGATCCAGTCTCTCTCACGGGAGCTCACGGTGGTCCACGCCGTCCTCCGCAAGATCGGCGATGTGCCACCGGAGCAGCTCGACGAGCTGGTCAGGCTATGGGCGAGTGAGGTCAGGGAGGTGTCTTATGATATGGAAGACATCGTCGACACATTCCTAGTGCGCGTTGAAGACGACCCTAATGAGGGTACTGAGCCACACAAGCTACGACGCCTCCGGAAAAAGGTGGGCAGGCTGTTCAAGAAGAGCAAGGCTCGCCACAACATCTCTAGCCTGATAGATGAAATCAATGACAAGCTTGAGGAGGTGGCAGCAAGGCGAGGAAGGTACACACTAGAAAACATTGGCGTCAATCCTGTAGCTGCAAACACCATCGACCCTCGCATCCTGAATCTATACAAAAGGGCGACCGAGCTTGTTGGCATTGAGGGACCAAGGGATGAGCTCATAAATCAGTTGTCCCTAGGGGATGGTGACATGGATTTGTCTAGTACTACAAAGATGAGGATCCTCTCTATTGTTGGATTCGGAGGGCTAGGCAAGACCACTCTTGCTAAAGTCTGTCTATGACCACCTCAAACTGCATTACAGATATCGGGCTTTTTATTCTAGTGGGTCAGAATCCTAAAATCAAGAAAGTCTTTAGAGATATTCTTATCGGTCTTGATAAGGAAACTGACACCCATTACAGATTAACGGGTTTCGATGAGAAGCAACTCATGGACGAAATCAACGAATTCGTCAAGGAAAAGAGGTATGAGCTAGTATCTGATCACCGATTCATTAATCATTCCTACTCATCAGTGGCTCCCAGCTAACAACTATAGCTGTTTTAATATTATGTAGTTGCACTATATATTTGATTTTATCTTATTTATTTTATTTTTATCAAAGGAAAATGTTGAAAGGAACATAACTAATTGGTGATATAGGTATTTTAAAAATACTCAGTAAATGATGCCTCAAATATTTTTTTTTTTTACCATTTGTTGTACATTTTGTGAACATGTAGGTGTTTGATTGTTATTGATGATATATGGGACATGGAGACCTTGAAATTAGTCAAATGTGCTTTGCAAGAAAGTAATTGTGGAAGTAGAGTTGTGATCACTACTCGTATTTATGAAGTTGCCACATATGTTGGTGAATCTTACAAGATGCAGCCACTTTCCCATGACAACTCTAAAAAATTATTGTACGCAAGAATATTTGATGGTGAAGGGAAGTACTTTGACAGTCCTTCAGCTGAGGCATGTGAAAAATTTTGAAGAAATGTGGTGGTGTGCCACTAGCTATCATTACAATAGCCAGTTTGTTAGCCAGTAAACCAGGGGAAGACTGGTCTGAGGTGTACAACTCAATTGGTTTTGGGCATAAAAGCAACGACGATGTACATAATACCAGAAGGATATTATGTTTTAGCTACTATGATCTACCTTCACATCTAAAAATCTTGCCTATTGTATCTATGCATATTTCCAGAAGACCATGTGATAGGCAAAAATAGTTTGATATGGATGTGGATGGCTGAAGGTTTCATATCTGAGGAACAAGCAAAAGCAGCCGGGGTAGGACCATTTGAGCTCGGGGAGAAGTTTTTTTAATGAACTGATAAATAGAAACATGATCCAGCCACAAGAGAGAACATATAAAGGGTACGTTGATGCATGCACGGTTCATGATATGGTGCTTGATCTGATATGTCAATTGTCGAGTGAAGAAAATTTTGTCACTATATTGGATGGCAAGGAACATCAACAGAAAATTCCAGGGAGGATTGCTCGCAGGTTATGCCTGCAGGGTGGGCACAACAGCTGTCAGGTAACTGATGATCTGGCTGTGGCGAAAGTGAGATCCCTTTTTGTCCATGTGCGTGGTATTGGTTCCTTTTGCTGCCAACGCCGCCTCCCATTTTTACGCGTAGTGGATATGGTAGATGGTTTTCTGGATCAACTTAAGAGTTTACTTCACCTCAGGTACCTAGGTCTAAGAGATGTAGATTACTTAGGGCAGCTCTGGAAGGTAAGATATCTCAAGTTTCTACAGACACTGGATTTATACAAATTTGGGGGCGACCGAGAGGAGGAGCTGCCGGAGGAAGTAGGACTGCTGACGCAACTTTTGTGCCTACGAGCTAATTCGAGAATAAAGGTGCCGGATGGTTTGATCGGTAAGTTGACCTTGTTGCAGGAGCTGTGCATATCGCCTTCTGCTGATACAATGCAATTTGTGAAGGAGCTGGGCCTACTGAAGGAGCTGAGGGTGCTCTGGACGAAGATTCATGTTTCAAGTGAGAGCTTGCAGAGAGGCTTGCTTGAGTCCCTAGCGAATCTGCAGAACATCAGGGAGCTGCACATTATGGGTTCATCTCTAGATAAGGACGAAAAGAACGATGCAGCAGGATTGGTCTCCTGTCGGCATCTTCGATTCCTGCATTTGAAATGCTTGGTGTTCTCTGGACTGACATCGTGGATTAAGTCATCTCTTGCACCGAACCTCTCCTACCTGGAAGTGAACGTGGCAGTTGTGAAGGACCAGGATATGGAAAACCTTGCGAAGCTGCCAGAGCTCAGTTGTCTCATACTGCATTCGAGTGGCACCAAATTAGTTGTTAGCATAAAGATTTGTACTGAAGATGTTGGCTATTTTCGCAAGTTGAGATTCTTAAAGATATTCGGTTTGTTTATCAGGTTTGATCTGCGAAGCAACGACTGCAACAGCAGCAGTAGCAGCAGGGTAGCATCTAATACTATCATGCAAAGTCTTGAATCCCTTGAGTTTGCTGTCCATGTGCAATCCCTAAAAGATCTGCATCTTGGTTGTGGTTTTGACAAGCTGCTAGGCTTCCAGAACCTCGGGAGAAGTTCGCTCCAGAGAGTCACCGCCAAAGTGAACTGTGGAGGTGCCACTATTTGGGATGTGGAGCAAGCGGAGGCTGCATTGGAGCACGCGGCCGCCGTCCATCCAAAACGCCCCACCCTTCTAGTCCGCAGGGAAGAGATACAAGATACGATCTCATGCTACGAAGAGGTATGATGAACTAATCATGCATTTACATTCAGGAATTCGTGCTTCCAAACGCTGCTGCCTCCAATTAACTATTAATGTCTTCTTTAATTCATTTCTCCAGTCTTTCTTTCTTTGCAATATGTATAATAAAAACTTTTGTCTCACGAACTAGGAATGGATTTACAGGTTTCTATTCTTTTAGTTATTATTTAACTAGTACATCAACCGTGCGAGGAACTCGTGCTCTCGCATGGCAACTTTAAAAAAAGATGTCCTCAATTAAGTTATATGTTTTCTTTGTTTATTTTCTACAAAATAGGCATAATAGATACTTTGTAGTCTATATCTAATAATTATAAACTTATAATTACTTTTTTCAAGGGTCTGACTAGTATATTTTTCATGCATATTCATATTTTTACTTTGCATGGCACATTATATATTTTAATATGCAGTTAGATTGAAACCTTGCCATTAATTATGGTGACCCTTATTGCATCATATGTGTATTAAGTCATGAATCTGAATTTTGATATTGTAACTTTATTTTTATTGACTGCTATAGTTTTTTTTCCTCAAGTTAAAACTCTTCTGCTATTCTATCTTTTACTAACTCTCATTTTGGAGAGTTTTAAAAATAAGGATTTTACCTCACATAGTACATTCCTAAATACTACTACAATAGCTTTTGCAATCATTTGAAACTTGCACCATGTCACCTAAGATAATTTATAGGGCTTGAAATTAGATCTTTATCAGGGTCGCGGTGCTAATCTCAAGAGAATTTTAAATCTTATTAAGGGTTATAACGATCAAATTACTCTAGACTATTGTTAAAGGGCCAAAACAATATAACCATGTCACCTTAGATTAATGAATTTTCCTATCAATAAATTATACGCACAATTATGGTTATATTGTTTATATAGATGTGTCACATATCTAGTTAACATATATAAATATAGATAAATTAATAACCAGTATAAATTATGTCATGGCTAATAATATGGATTTAAAAAATAGCATCATTGGTATAAGAGTTTGTCACAACCGCGTTGAGGTGGGTGGCGGCGGCCCGGGGTGCTGGAGCGGTGGCGCTGCCCTAGGGCAGCAGCATGCGCTGGGGGGGGGGAAGGAGGCGCATCGCGTGGGGAGGACACAGGCGGCAGCGGTGGAGAAGGCAAAGACAGGAAATTACTTTTTATTGCTTTCCCCAAAGAGATTACATCCTCCCTATTTATATGGCCCTCTTATGGGACTTGTATCTCAAGAAATCTCTAAAGGTTTCATTATAGAGTTGGAATATCTTTTACAAGCAATCCTTATTTATTTTCTAATAGGAGATTTCTTTATGGAGTTTGAATATCTTCTTCACACCAAAAAGTCATAATCCTAATCCGAAGTGATGATGATGGAGGGTGGATGAGGTGGCGGTGGCGGCGGCGCCCCCGCCCTGCAGCACCGCCCCTCCTCTGGGCCGACCTGGCCGGTTGGGCGTGCTAGCCCACCCCTGGGCTGGGCCGTCCTGGGGCATGACATCTCCCCACTTGTTGGACAAGGCGTGGCGTCCACACGCCGCCAACGCACCCGGTGGGCGCGAAGGCAATCTTGGACCGGGAGGTCAAGACGTCGGGGCTGTAGCTAAGCCGAGCTAGCCTATCTTGTCGTAGAAGTCGTTGGTGAAGGAGGCGTCATCGTCGAAGGTGAAGTCGGTGCAGGTTGCCGAAGCGACGCTGAACTTGTAGCTGAGGGGCTGCACGAACCGGGGGCTGCACGAAGGGCCTCGTGGCCCGTGCCGCCCTCAAGACGGCGCCGCCATGACGCCTATCGCCTTGATCGTCTAGCGGGTAGCTGGTGGGTCTTTGGATGGAGTAGGTCGTCGGTACGCGTGTCCGTTGGCATGGATGTGCCCGTAGAAGACGTGCGCTGCGTCGATGCGACCGGGCGCCGAGGAGAGACGGTGAGGCGACCATAGGTAGGTCAGTCGGCGGTCGTGACGGGCCCGGGCTCAAGGGGGCTTGCGCCCGACGCGTCCACACCCATGTTGTCAACGTGGATAAACTCCTTCTCATTTACGTTGAAGAAGAGCACCGTAACATCATCCAGACTTGACGTTTGGGCGGACCATCATGAGCAAGATGCTTGCCGGGAAGGCTCCTTTGCTCGCTCGCGCGGTCGTCGGAAGGTGGAAGCCCACTACCAGACCATGCAGGGGAACTCCTTGCTCCCGGAAGGAGGTCGGTGGAAGCTACCGGAACGTATTAGCGGTAGAAGTACCTCACATTGCCGCTTGTAGAGGGTCCACTGTGCCTTTGTGGCCTGCAGCTTGATGGCGCCGCGCGATGACCGTGAGCTCCTGGTTCGTCGTGGTTCCTGTGTGAAGGTTTGCGAGGAGATCGGTCGCCACACTGTCGTCGATGGCATCCATGGCCAGGACTTGGCGTGGTTGCCCTAGCACCCTAGCCTCGGCGCCTGGCGATGTCGGTGTCGATATTGACGACGTTGTCATTGCCGTTGTTGATGTAGCTGGTGCTAGCCACTGCACTGCCGGTGGCGCATCGGGGTTTGAGCATCGTATTGACGCACGAGGTCAGTGGCCTCATGCATCATACGCGGCTCTTCCCATGTCAGTGCCTCGCGAAGCGGAGTGCGGAGCCCGCCGATGAAGAGGTGGACACGGTGGAGCGGGCTCGGGAGGTCCATGCGCGTAGCATAGGCCTCAAAGGCGATGATGTAGCCATCTAGGTCGCCCTCTTGCTTGGGCGGGGCCAAGTCGCCCGTGTGGTGTTGTTGCCGATGGGTGGCCCAAAGTCACGCCTCGGGTAGCGCATGAAGGCGTCCCCACTCGACCAACGGTCTCCTTGACCAGATTGTTGATCCGAGCTCAACAACACCTGTTAGTTGGGATGCAGCATACCTAGCTTGGAACTCCAGTGTCGATCTCGCTCACGAAGCTGCAATAGCATCTCCATCTTGTTGATCCGAGGTCGAATCATTGGCGCCGTCATAATTCGGTACCTCCAGCGCACGCGTAGTGTGGGGCCGGTGGTCCGGTGACCATTGCGGCATACGCTGCCGCGGTGGCGCCCGGCTTGCCACCCCCGGCTCCTGCAGTGCGGTGTTGGTGGAGAGGAAGCAAAGGCCGGTGTCGAGGTGTTGTCGGCGACGATGTCGATGACGGCCGGTAGATCACCCCCGAGTGATGCCGCTATCCTCTCTTCCGGGGTGGATGGTAGGGTCGGTGTCGTCGTCGGTGGTGTCATCGGGGACGGGGGTGGCGCCTAGGGGCGCCCCATGGAGAAGGTGTTGTTTCTCGGAAGCCATCGGTGGTGCGAATCGCCCTCGTCTTCGATACCAGCTGTCACAACCGTTGAGGTGGGCGGCGGCGACACGACCAGCGGCGGCCCCGGGGAAGGGCGGCCGGCCGGGAGGCGGCCCTGCCTTAGGGCAGCACGTGCGCTGGGGAGGAGGGAGGAGGCACGCGCGTGGGGGAAGGGCAGGCGGTGGCGGTGGAGAAGGCAAAGACCGAGAAATTACTTCTTTGTTGCTTGTCCCTAAGAGATTACATCCTCCCTATTTATATGGCCCTCCTATGAGACTTGTATCTCAAGCAATCTCTAAAGATTTTCTTATAAAGTTAGAATATCTTTTACAAGCAATCCTTATTTATTTCATAATAGGAGATTTCCTTAGAGTTTTAATATCTCTTTCACACCAAAAAGTCCTAATCCTAATCCGAAGTGATGACGATGGAGGGTGGATGAGGCGCCCGGCACTCCTCCTGGGCCGGCCTGGCCGGTTGGGCCGTGCTAGCCCACCATGGGCTGGGCCGGTCCTGGGGCATGACAGAATTGTTAAGGAAATATTTTGTTCATGATACATAACATATATATTTATCACGCATGCATGCCGATACAATGCGTATGCTTGTATTAATCAAATCTTAGGATATTAATATTGATAGCGTACGGTGAGAGTGAACGTGCTGGCTGCGTAATTAGTGGTAAGATAAGATAGTCCTAGCTCCCTCAGATTCTCCTATAAAGTATTCTGTTACCACATATGAGGTAAGAGCACTATTCTAATACGAACGGTTAAATTTCATCAAAAGAGCCACAATTGTTTAACAAAAATGCACAAAAGAAAACAAAAAACAGAATCCCGATTTTCCGTCACACATACAGCAGTCATCTTCCACTCTCGAATGCAGTTAGGCCAGCTAAGTAGTACGTGCTTCTTTTTTGTTTTCCTTGTAGTTCAATATATATTTATTTCCTAACTGCATGGTACAAATTGTAGGCATGTATGGAAATGAGCAGAGCCCCGGAGTTGGTACTTAAGGGCTGGAAATTGGCGGACATCGTTAGCTCAGGACATATTCAAATACTGTGTATGCCAGATCCAGAAGCATCCTCACGCAAAGTATGTTCAAGAACGTTAGATGCCAGGAATATCACACAGTATCCATTAATCTTGATATATGACGTGGTTATGATTCCTGTGACATATATAGCACAACACCAAACTGTCCAGTATTATATAATTTAAAACTTATAGCATTGTGTTTTATTTGTTTTCTTTATAGGTTGTCCGCTTGCTGTATACAGATAATGGGGTGGCACTTTTGGCTCTCGGCTCCAATGCTGTACATAAGCTGTGGAAATGGAAGCACCGTGACAAGAATGCACGTGGCCAGGTTAGACAGGATAGCTGGCTTATTTTGATTTCAAGAGTGAAGTTCTATTTGGTTGTTTCCTGAAAACCATCCATCATTGCTTTTCATTAGTCATCCAAATCTGTTCCGCCAGTATTATGGCAACAAAAAAGTGGCATTCTAATGGCAAATGACATTCATGATTTCATCGACCCTGAAGAAGCAACAGCCTGCACTGCAATATCCAAAAATGACCGCTATCTAATTTCTGCTTCTGGTGGCAAAGTCTCATTGTTCAACATGGAGACATTCATGGTATGTCTTCAGATATCTAGAACAATAAGTATTTAATTCCATGACTAATCTCTCACAAATCATGATTACATTTGTAAATTTTTATTCCGTAGTTGCGCCATGGACTTTCTTTGGCTTCACTGATTTTGTGTAATCTCTCACAGGTCATGGCTACTTTCATGGAACCTCCACCTGCTGCAACTTTCCTTGCATTCTACCCGCTAGACAATAACATCATAGCTATTGGGAGTGAGGACGCTTCAATTCGAATCTATGATGTCAGTATGAAAGAGGTGAGTATTAGACATGAATCCAATCATTCCTGTTTGCGTGAATCTCAAAGTATTGGCAAAACTTGTTATATATGGTTCGCACTGGGATGGTCAAGTAACCAAAGTGCCAAACTCCTGAGAGGGAGGTCGTCCCAAGTTCAAGCCCCAGGTGGTGCTCTCATATGGAGTGAGGGACGACGTCACCGGGTAGAATATAATTTTGTCTCCTAATTAAGCTTCGCTAAAGCTGGATCGTAAACCCCCCGTCCCCCTAGCCTCTGCCCTCTATATATCGTTCTCACTGGAAATGCAGTAGTACATTGTAAAATAATATGCTCTTGTTTCAAACTATATATCCTCATCTTATGTATTACGATATCATGAGATTGAGGGAAAAATGTGTCCGTTAAAGGGACCCCGACCCTGCGGGCGACGGCGGTGGCGGGACTTCCGTCCCCTCGTCGATCTCCCCCGCCAGGCCTCCATTCTCCAATCCAACACCACCACCGAGTTCCCCCACCTTCAGATCTGCCATCCCATAGGTGCTCGTCGGGCCCTTGCCTCGCGGAGGACACTCCGGCCTCGTCGGTCGCCGTCGGCGCCCATGGCGGCCTCGCCCGCGCCGCCCCGCCCGGTCCTCGTCGGGGCCCTCCCGTCGCGGCCTCCCATTACTGCGGGGAGGGGCGGGGAACCCCCGGCGACTCCATGGTGGCCGCTGCTCGCCTGGCACCATCGACCCTCTCCCTCGCCATGTCCGAGGAGGTGGTCATCGTCGAGGACATCTCTTTCGACGAGGACAACGACGCCGCTGAAGAAGAAGAAGACGGCGACCACCGGGCGGACAGAACACGGGGCACCTCCTGTGGCTCCTCCGGTGCTGGCTTCGAAGCGGCGCGCGCTCTCTGGCGCGGGCTCGTTCTCGCCACGTGAGCCACCGTCGCCCCTCGGCGGGCAAGGGGTTTGCGCTCGCCGGATGCCCCGGCCTTCTACCCCGGTGGCACTCCCCGCCACAAGAAGGCCATGCGTTGGGCGGAGTCCCGCGACAACTTGGATGGCGAGTTCATTCCCTCTCCGGTGCCGCTGCCAGCCTACCTCGACACCGTCCGCTTGGGGCAAGTGTAGCTAGGGCGGGTCCTAGCTCCCACCCCGATGTCCATTGTGTCTCCCCCAAGCCCGTCACTTCATCCCGGCTGCCCGAGCCCCTCGGCCCGACGGAGACCAGGCTTCCTTCAGCCGAGGATGGTGCTCCCCGCCGCAGGCGCCGGATTGGGTCCCTGCCGACGAGCCTCGGCGCCGGACGCCGGTGGGTGGCAACGCGTCCCTCCAGCGGCGGCCGAGCAGGAGTGTGCTCCGGAGCTTTGCCTCGACGTGCTAGGCGGCGGGGGGGGGGTTGGGGGGGCAGCCATGGGCCAGATGCTTCAACCGCCCGGCGCCCGGCCACCGTGTTGCCAACGTGGAGGCCCCTACGTTGTCTCAAATGCCATGGTGTCAACCACTTCGCCCGTGGCTGCAGAGGCGAGATCTCCTCCCCGCCGGCCGACGGACGCGGAACATGGGCACCTTCGTTCGGCGGCGTCGTGTGGGCGACCGTGGGGCGTCTCGAGGGATCTTGGCGAGACGCCGCCACCTACGTCTCTGGACCGCCGGAGGTTGCTCGTGGTCGAGGCGGCGTCCCCACTATGGCGTCGGGCGACCCATCGGTCGCGCTCTCCACGGCGCGGCCCACGGGGCATGCGGACTGGTGGGTCGGGGAGTCGACATCGAGCCGGGCAGCGTTCCTCCCTCGACCGACCTTCGAGTCCACCCCACCTTGGCTACCGATTGGTGGTCCGAGATTTGTGTGCGGCGGGGTGGAGCTCTCGGAGCCTGCGCTCCCGACTGCACCTAACCACGACCTCCTCGGCGGAGTTAGGGCCCCTGGGTGTCCCTATTGCGACGTCGTCAGTGCTTGTATCCGCCTCTGTTGCGGCACCCTCGGTGTCGCGGGACGCCGTGGATGCGGGCGCCCAGGGCGTGGTTGATTTCGCCTCCCAGGGACCTATCTCTGATGATGATGCAGATGGAGGAGGCGATGGTGGGGTTTAGTTCTGAGGCAGATCGAGGTGGAGGTATGCCTTCCTTTCCAGACCCCGATCTTGCGTACCCGCCCAAAGATGAGGCGTCTTGGCGTACACCTGTCTCCATTCACACCCTCGGGAGGAGTGGTCGCATTGCGGCCAAGCCAAGGGGCGCCCAATGCTACGCGGCAGGCCCGGTCGTCTGCTAAAGAAGATGTGAATTCAAGTGAATGAGGACGCGGTTGATAAGGACATGGAGGCTAATTTCATTCAGGAATTTTGAGGTGACATGTCCTTTAGGAAGCAAAACGTGCTTCAGGTGTTACTCAATGGCGAATTCAAGCCGGCGATGCTCAACCTCAACATAGCCGGGCTGGGTGATGGCATGGTGTGAGCTGTGCATTAGGTCCCAAGAACGGTGGCCCTAGCAGGTTCAGGAGGAGCTCATTGAGTGGTGCGCAGCAGGTTCAGTCCAGTTAACCCATTCCCGGTGTTAGCTGATTGTTTGGTTGTTACTCTGTGGTTGTCACAAAACCTTTTCATGTAATCTGCTTTATGTTTGGTTGGTCCGGGGTTCGGTAATCGTTCGACTACCGTTATCCCCCCTCTTGTTGTAACAAAACTCCCTTCGCTTAATGAAATATGCGCCATTGGCGTTATCGCGAAAAAAGTTGTTTTACATATGTTCTTTTTGACATGTTACAAATTATGTATTGTTTGCGGATTTTGAGGAGGTACCACAAGGTACCCATATTACAAAGCAAGTTTGTGGTATCTCCCATCAACACTATGAAGAGTAGTACGTATGTACCTTTCGGACCAGGTGATTAGGAGAATTCCTAGATTTGCTACTCAACGCTTCCGACCAGGCAAGCCCCAGTACATTTCTCAATAAGGATGAAAAGCTTCCAGGAACCTACGTAGAGGGCTGTTCACCTTTTCTTTTGAAACTTATCTAGAAAGATATACTCAAGACTATAGTAAAGGCAAACGCCCAGGACGTCTGGCTGAATGCTTGGCCTCCTGCGCCAGACCTTTCGGGTGAGTCCCATCACTCTTCTTTGACCTACTTCTCTTATTCTGGATCTGGATCTGAGTCTCCAGCTCTATCCTTGATGTCTATATATATATATATATATATATATATATATATATATATATATATATATATATGTCTGGCTACTCCTCTATCCCGGAGGTCTAGAATGTTGTCTACTGCTCTATAATTCCTAAGACTATTTATTACTTTCCTTCAACTAATCGGCAACAGGAAGCTAGTGTAGTTTTCTTTTCTCTCATAGCCGTCGATCCTATTCTCTTGCATTCTTTTTATTGGACCCCAAAAACCTTCATAAAACCACACATATGTTGTTAGCTCGACATTTAAAAATTTGATAATTCTTAATTATAATGGGTTCTTGCTATGTGGAACATTATGCCTAATGCATTTATTACATTTTAGTTTATATTTAACATCGACATGTCAAAATATAAAATATAATTTATCTTAATCCAATTGCACAGGTTAAAATTGTGCTCACAGGTCATGACAAAAAAGATAACTGGATTAGCATTTTCGCCATCAATGGAGGTTCTTGTATCTTCAGGTGCTGATGCTCAGGTGTGAATTATAATAAATATATCAAAATTAAGATCGACAATTTTGTTTTTGCTTACAAATTTATGGAATGTTGCGTTAGTTAGTAGCATTTCATACTATATCCATTAGTCCATTTTTAAAAATATAGAAAGATCTATAAATACACTCCACTCTCTAAAAAGACAAGGATCTCGTAATCGTATTTTTTTTTCGACGTTCTGAATCATTGTTTTCGTGTTTTTGCAATTAATGAAATTTGTAGCTATGTGTTTGGAGCACTGATGTTTGGCAGAAGAAGAAATCGAGATACATTAAACATCCATCTAATGGTTCCAGTGCTTTAGTTGGTGATACAATGGTGCAGTTTCACTATGATCAAACGCATCTTTTAGTAGTCCATGAGAGACAATTGGCGATCTATGATTGGCAACTAGAATGCTTGTGCTCGGTAAGTTATTCACAACATTTTCATAACCATATATTTGCATCTCTTAGTTTTCATATGCAGTCTTGACTATTGAGTCGGAGTACTAACATATATTCTACATGATTTACATCATGCTTGTAGAATGCTCTTAGTACTATCGAAGCATACTACTAAATGCATTACACACTAATAATTAATTAACCTTCTATAACGTGATAATGCAGTGGTTCCCAAGAGATGCACTCCCTGCTCCAATTTCAAGTGCAGTATACTCGCTTGGCTGTTTGTTGGTCTATGCTGGATTTCATGATGGTGCAATTGGAATATTCAAGGCAGAATCTCTTACGTTACAGTGCAGGATAGCACCCTCTGCCTACATACCATCTTCATTATCCAGGTATGTGGAGCTTCAAGCAGTTCCTATTTTTGTTTGTGCAGTGGTAGCTAGTTCAATTCTAGTATCCAACATTTTGTTTTTGTTGCCTCTCTTGTTTCCAGCAGTGGTGAAACTATCTTTCCAACGGTTGTTGCTACGCACCCGTGGAAGCCAAACCAGATGGCAGTGGGCATGAGCGATGGTGCAGTTTTTGTGCTAGAGCCGTTGGATATAGACGATGTACAAGTGTAGAGCGACACCTCCTCAGAGTAGTGTCCACCTAGTGATGTCAGTAACAGTGGTCACATCCAAGTACTGGACGACGTCTGATGGCCCTCGACGAGGTGACATGGCAATGCTTGCTTGTCATACAATGGCAGATTTAATAAAATGGGATCGGTTGTTTATCCACCAATCCAGTTGTGTGGATACCATCCATCACTGGATCTCTTCGAGGATCTATATACTTGATATTAGTGTTTTCATGTCTTTGAGGAATTACTCATTTGTAATAAATAAATATGCATGTTGTTAGTGGGTGAGACATTCCCTCCCCGTTTATTCATAAAAAACGTAACTTTATGGTGGACAATGTATTCTCTTATTTGTATTTGTATTCTCAAGTCATGGCTTTGGTTGAATTGCAATACTCTTGCTTGGTGAATGATGTGAGATTTTGACATGCTTGTCAAAAACTCGTTCAGAGTGGGGAAATTTCCTTGACTAAAGTAGTATAGAGCATATATATGCAAGTTAGATTACATATGATGTTTAATTAAAAAATATTATGAGAAAAACATTCAAGTAAAAAAAAAATCACAAAGGGAAATGCTCGATAATGTCAAAATCTTTTTTTAAATTCAGTCATCCGTACTATCGTCCTTCATGAGTAGTCATCAATCTTCATAATTTGTAACTATATGATCTTCTTGATCTTTAAATATTAGATGGCATATCTTCAAGCTAAATTCAAAATAATTATATTCAAGGTAAACTTATCCATTCTTAGGACCTCCATGACCACCTCCGCAACCAAAAAGATCCCAAACAACCACATACCCTAAACCTACTGATGGATAAACCGACTGATGTTTTATTGTGAGAGAAATACAATGTTTCATGACTGATAACTTCAAGCAAACAAGACCTCAATTTGATTCATACCTAAAGTTGGTGAGAAATGAGAGCTCTTCTAAACTTTTGGAGCTTGTCAAGAAAGAAAGAACAACAGTAGCTAGGTCAAAGAGAATGTTCACTGTCTCAAGTTTCAAACAGGAAGAAATTCCATAAATATGACAGCCTCCCTGTTTTCGCTTAAAACAAATGGGGATAAAGAAATTCAAGCACTAAAACATTCACATATCCTTTCCTTCCTCAATGCAAATAATATATCAGTAATAAATATACAATAATGTGTCACGTAGACGGATCGATTCGGGGGTGACACGTGGCCGGCGCACCCAGTGCAAGGCGCGACGACCGGCGGCGGCGCAATCGAGAGAGAGAAGAAGGGAAATTGACTTTCTTTATTGCTTGCTACCCTAAGAGATTACAGACCCCTACTTTTATAGCCCGTCTAGTGAGACTTGTAATCCAAGTAATCTCTCTCGAAGGTTTCCTTATAGAGTCGGAATGCCTTTTACAAGCAATCCTATTTATTTTTCCTAATAAGGGTTTTCCTTATAGATATAGAATATCCCTTGCACACCAAAAAGTCCTAAGATAATCCTAACCGAACTCTTACTTTATTAATTCCCGAAGAAGACGCTGGAAGGCGGCGGCGGGGAGGAGGGGCGCGAGCGGCCCCCGGGCACGCACCTCTTGGGCTGCCGTCGCATC
Organism: Hyparrhenia diplandra; assembly: GCA_015847255.1. NCBI lineage: Eukaryota > Viridiplantae > Streptophyta > Magnoliopsida > Poales > Poaceae > Hyparrhenia > Hyparrhenia diplandra. Next base: position 441,968 of record JADLZK010012239.1, on the reverse strand, counting down.
CTCGTGGCTGGATGAAGGTCCACTTTGTGACACTTGGTGGAACATCCGGAGTGCCCGGCATGATAAACTCCACCTGCAAAACCAGTTTACCATGTACCGGGTTTCTCAGGATGATATTCTCTCGAGCGCTTAGTGGTGCGAACTCCAGGAGGTAGTGGAGGTTGCTGATGTAGCCGTGGTAGATGTACTGATGAATGGTGCGTCCCGGCCGTGGTCGCAGCCGGGGGCGCGAAGCAAAGAAGCAAGAGCTCCCTTGGAACTCTAGCCTCAAGATGTTGATGTATCATGTCTCGAGGGGGGATCTCAAGAAGCGGTCATTGGTCGGTGGGGTGACGAAGAGCAGAATGAGACGCCAGATGGTGTTGTCCCGCTGAGTCGGTGGTGAGGCAGCTAGGTTCAGCATCATACCGCACATGAAGGAGTCGATATCGAACATAGATGGAGATAGCTGATGTGTTCCCCGTTCTGCATCATAGTTGATGTAGACATTGTCGATGGTAAGGAACAGGCGATCCATACCGTCGAGGAAGACAACGCGAGCAAGTCCCACATGGTGGCGCCTTGGCCACACACCGCAGAGGAGGATCGCAGCTTGGTGCGGCGGTCGTCGATGGCGCCATGTAGGTGCCCAAGGTGAGGAATTTCATCCGGCGAACTCCTTGAAGCAGAGCATCCAACAAGTCCGGCCACTACAAGATTTTTGGTCTAATGCAACACTGACAAAGTGTAGCAATAGAGCCAAAAATGGTAGCGATAGTATTATTGCTACCTTTTTCATTTGGTAGAAAGTCGTTGCACTTGTGACGGTAGCAATATCATGTTGCCACAGCTTACTTTTTTGTTGCGACACATAATCCCTCTATTGCAATACTTTTGACTCTTTTCGCAACACATATTGGGTGTTGGGATAGGATCAATAGCAACCATTATGGGTGTGGCAATAGTAGCAATTGCAACGCACTAGGTGTTGCTTGTGATGTCTCACCGCTACATGATGGTCTTGTAGCAACAAAGTGTAATAGCAACACAAGATTAGTGTTGCAAGCATCATTATTGCCACGGTGAAAAACCATAGCAAGAGAGAACAAAGTTATTGCCACGCGAGGCTCGCCCTACATGGTTGCTATAGGGGGACAAGCTATTGCCACGATTAGGTTGGTTGCTATAGATAGTTAGCCTATTGCCACATTATATAGATCCGTTGCTTTCTGAGAGCTACTCTATTGCCACGCTACTTGGGTTCGTTGCTGCTGGATGGTACATGCTATTGCCACATTTCTTGGGTTCGTTGCTATTGAGAACTCCTCTATTGCCACGCCACCTAGGTTCGCTTCTTCTGGATGGTACATGCTATTGCCACGCTTCTTGTGTTCGTTGCTACCGAGAACTCCTTTATTGCCACATCACCCGGGTTCGTTGCTATACATAGAACTTTTTGTTTGCTACGGTTCTGAGGATCGCCGCTATATATGTGCCCTCTATTGCCACAATTCATAAATACATGGTTGCTATAGGTGAGACCTGTATTGCCACCGTTGTATCCACTAAGTTGCAAGAGATGGTTCGCCTATTGCTGCGCTACACCACGACCATATATTGCAACGCCATTTGGTTTGCTTTTTATTATATATTGCAACGCCAAATGAATATCATAATATAATATATGTTGCAATGCTTTGTTTACAATTTAACACAAAAGTAACATCATTGTATACATTTCTCATCTCATATAAATTGATTCATTCAACTGATAGCATATTTACACCAAAATTCTATAGATAAGCACATCATCTCATCTATTTTCTCCAGGGGGAAACGATCCTCCTACAAAACTATCTTTAGTCATCCTGGTTGTGGAAGCATGTGCCTTGTGATACTCAAAGTAGTGATGCCATCTCCCACGTAGTGCCCCTGGAACATTGGACAATTTAGACTAACATATTATTTTTTTTCTCAAAACCAAAATAAACCGTTATAACACATATTGGAAATGCAGGTTAATTAAACACATAGAGAACTGATAGCTACAGCAGACCGTGAGACCAAAATTGACATGCAATCAGCAACATGGTAACCCAGCTCCATGGTCAGGTATAATTACTACTTGGATATAAAATAATGTATCTAGATTGGTACCTAAGGAAAAACTTGAAGGCTTCATATTGGGGCTTGGTTTTCATGATCTTCAAAGCTTACTCCTATGCCAAGCAAGTCAAATCTCATAGTAAATAGATGCTCCAAAGAAACCTTGCTACTCAATTAGCACTTGTTCTACTAAGCAGAGTTATAATGATTGTGAAGCAGTCAACAGATCTGCTCCCTGCTGCCTGTCTGCAATCAGATCATTGGTAGAAGTATAGCATTATTTTTATGTGAAATGTGGAAAACAACTGCTAATCTATTGCTTGTATTTGCTATCAATCAACATCTAGTCCCTGCTAATATTTGTAGCATATGTAACATATGAACTTCCTAAATTTAGTTTTTCCATTACAACTTAATTAAGTAGTAAAATATTTGGACTATTTCATGTTTAAACTGTAGAGACAGATCAAAGTAAGATTAGCAAAAAGAAAGGTTTGTAGCTTGCTTTCAAAGTTACAAGCTCGAGCACCAGACGAGTATCCCTGGTAGGCCATGTAACATAATCAGAAGATTTTTTTGGTTCACAAGCAGGTTCAGAAAAAGAACAGAAAACTGAAGATATTATTTTGGTGGCGTTGCTACAGACTTGCTTTTGCTGACAACATAATATTTTCCTGCTTATTTGGAATTAACAAAATACATGTCATTCAGCACTTTACCGCCATCCATCTACTACTACAAGAACACTTCAACACATTACTCATTCTAAGGAGATTAATAGTGTCTGAATCCTAGCCACAATATAATTTGTTTAGGTATGCCAGCAATCATAGTTCATGGAATAAAAACTACAGGATATTAGTGTTCCATCATATATTTCCTAATTCCTAAAAAATGTCTTGCTAGTATATACTTAATATATTGTACTTATTTCTTGTAACACAAACTGTCAGATTTAGTTGTGCCTGATGCCACAGATGCTCCTGATTACTAACATCTATTAAATAAATAAATAGATTAATCATACAAAACATGCAAGATTGGTGAGCACATGGACTCAATAAAATTTTCATTTGAACATAAGCTCGCACTCACCTTCTTCCTTGATAAAGAGAGCATACATGCCTGTGCTAGAGTATCTGAAATTAAAATGTACTAAAAATCACTGTGACAAGCCCAAACAAGTTGTAATATGTTTGTTGCAGAATATCTAGAACCCATTCCAATATTGACTAGATTCCCGTACATGCCTGAATGGTTGTTATAAAAAGAAATCATTGGGTGTTTCATTTATACGTAGTTGTCGGGCCCCAATATCAAATTTTTGTACATTTGAGCCCTTGGATGTCTGAAAAACGCAATCAGCAACGAAACAAGAACAAACCTGTATGAAGGCCTACCTTCCTCGCCAGGTCTGAGGCGGCCTCAAGGGAGCAGGAAGGAGGAGTTCGGACCTGCAACAGCAGCAGGGTGCGGGTGATCCGGCCGTGGAGAACAAGGGCGGCCACCCCGTCGTCGATCCGCCAGGGAAGAAGGGCGGCTGCACCTTCCGGCCATGGACTGTGGCTGCCTCCACACAGCGCCTCAGCACACGCCAGCCGTAGGGCGAGCAAAGCGGGGCCGCGCCGCCACCAACGCTAGTCGCCACCACCAACACCGCCGCCTCGCTGCGCTCCCAGCTGCGCTCGAGTGAGCGCTCGGCGGCCGTCGCCACTGTGCGTGTGAGAGAGGGATGGGGAAACTGACCATAGTTTTGGTTAAACAGTAACACACGAGTGCTCAAACGTAAGCTGACTAGTTTTAGTCATTTATTTTTGTTAAGCGTTATGTAGCTAAATGAATGCAAATCATAGTACAAGTGCAGTTCAGTAGTAAAGTGTAAGAACAGTTAAACAATGGTCTCACACATAAACAGAAGTATGACATTCAGAGGTAGAAAAATAAAGAGCAGCACCCGAACCATGTGATCAAGACACTAACATCATCACAGAACAAGTCACTGCTCAATAGGTAGCCTATAGCAGCAGCAATTAATTCCCATGATGAAAATTTTTATGGAGGCATACTACATATTGTCTGAAACAATAATACTAGTGGTGCATTACAGCCAAGTAACTTACATTCCTTCATCAAATATTTTATTGTGTAAAGGAAAATAGATAGGGTACTTGCCTTTTCATTTCATATGCATTGCGAAGTCAAGCTATGCAATCCTGCTTCAACAACCTGGATGCACAGAGTAGCAAGATGGTTCAATGACCCGTACAGTCATGCAGAGTAATAACCTAAGTTATATCAAATGGGTATCACATTTCATAAGTTAAATTGAGTTTGGGATCAAATTGACCAGATTTGAACCTCTATATGTCCTAGAAAACTGACCGTGAACTTCTAAATGTTGCAAGAAAAACTGAGACGCTGAACTTGGAAAGCATGCAGCTTTTCATCCATGGGCTTAAAGAAATTTGGTAGAACATCGATTCATGAACGACAGTGTTTAAGGAACATCAGTTTTCTCACATATTAAATCAAAAGAAACAGGAATCGAGCGCCGAGATCTGGACGTACCAACCTTGTGAAGCCGCCACAGATCCACTTGAAGAAGACATCGTTGTAGTGGATGTGAGCCGCAGCGCCTCTTCCATCCTCATCGACTGCAGGGATTTGGCCTCCGCGGATCCATCACCGCCGCACCGCCGACGGCTGGAGCTAGGGTTTCGAGCCTGGGCTGCCGAGCTGGGGGCCGGTGGCCTGGCCTGGCCTTGCAGGTGGCGGCGGCGCCCCCCTGCCATGGGAGTGGGGAAGAGGGTTGGAGTCTGCTCGATGGGCCTCTGCCATGGCAGTGGGGAGAGGGGAGGAGTAGGCTCGATGGAAGAGGAGACGGCGGCGGCGCTCTGCGAGGTGTGTGTGTGTGTTTTTTTTTCTATTTTCAAAAGAGATGAAAATGAGGAGGAGGTGGGCGGGATTGACTTGAAATGAGAGGTGGGGCAGGTGGTTTGAGGCTAAAATTTTACAATTCACGGGCGGGAGTTTCCCGCCAGTAGAAATTGGCGCTGATTTTAACTCCCCGAATATTATAACTAATATATATTGTAAGAAAAAACAAAAATAATATTATATGCTTTAAACTATAAATTAAATGTGAAATCAAGATTATATTAAAATTTTACGACAAACTCACCTAAAATTTGTACAGTAAATGATTTCGATAAATATATACCTAAATATGTATGGTAGAAAATACACCTAAAATATCATTATTTATTCAATTACTATGCAATAAATGTTAAAATACCATAAAGTGATTAGAAAATCTAAAAACTTATATAGCAACATGATTTTAGTGTATAAGAATCACATAAAAACTTAAAGTGTTGGTGTACATCCTCACAATAACCTACATCCCTCAAACATGTTCTAGTCACTAGTGAGAGATGCTAATGCTAGTGTGAGATGTGTAGTACCACTTTCTCTAAATCATTTTAAAATATTTTGGGGTGTCTATGAAACCAAACTTTGGTGTTGTGTGCATTTGTATAACTTTTAGAACAAGTTTACCTATTTCTGTAATTATTTATTGATTTACTCAAGAAAAATATTAAAATACCAAAATCAAAGTAAAAAAATCTAAAAACTTGCAAGGGCACCTCCTTTTTGGTGTAGCATCTTTGACAAAAAAAATTTGAGTCGATTCGGAGAAAGTATTGTTGCACATCCTCACAATGGCCTACATCTCTCACACATGTTCTAGTCACTATGTGAGAGATGCTCATGCTAGTGTGAGATGTGTAGTACCACTTTCTCGAAATCATCTCAAACTTTTTGAGGGTGTTTATAAAACTAAAATATGCCATGCTCACACAAAAAAAAATGAAAAAAAAAATATTTATGACTCACCCTTGTGCAAAAAAAAAAAAAAAAAAAAAAAGAAAAAAAAAAAAAAAAGGAACATAAATGTTGATTATGCCCAAAATAAGCTCCTTTAGGATTCAAACTCATGAGTTCTGACTCACCCTTAGAGAATATTACCATTATGCTATTCAAATGTTTGCATTAGATCACTACTTATATTTTATTTAACCAATTCTTAACCCATCACCACCTCCTAAATGACCAATTCTTAATTTGCCGCCATCTTCGAACCTTATTACAAAGAAAATGAACCTTATTATTTTGGAATATCATTATTTATTCAATTACAAAGCAATAAAGGTTAAAACTTAGATATCTTACACAAAAAGTTTGAGTGCTTCGGTGGTAAGGCTCCTAACTATCTAGTAACTAGTCGTGGGTTCAAAGCTTCATGAAACTACTTTTTTTTTTTGCAAAAGAGGATTGGAATGTTGTAATGACTTAAATTTTGAAATTCAAATTTCGACAACTTTGAATAGATACTATTACTTTATAAATTTTTTTTAATACTAGGGCATTGCCCCCATCGATTAGCATCAAAATATTTGAAACTTATGAGATGGTTATGGATGCAAAAGATGATTAAATGTCATCTTGGCCTTGCCGAGAATAATATGGGTCGGAATGATTGTGTTTCACTAGTAAGAGCAACACCAAGGACTCTCTATATACTTCCTAATTAATAGAAAATAAATACAAAAATACTCTAATATAGTTAAAAATGAACATTTTTATTTCGAACATGTGAATTTTCCTTGTAATAAGGTTCAAAGATGGCGACAAATTAAGAATTGGTTATTTAGGGGCTTAATTTAACGGATTAAGAATTGGCTAAATAAAATATAAGTAGTTATCTAATGCAAACATTTGAATAGCACAATGGTAACACTCTCTAAGGGTGAGTCATAGCTCTTGAGTTCAAATCCTAAAGGAGCCTATTTTTTTATGGGCATAATCAACATTTATGTTCTTTTTCTTTCTTTTCCTTTCTCTATTTTTTTTGCACTTTTTTGTGTGAGCATGGCATATTTTAGTTCCATAGACACTCTAAAAAGTTTGAGATGAATTCGAGAAAGTGGCACTTCACATCTCACACTAGCATGAGCATCTCTCGCCTAGTGACTAGAATATGTACGAGAGATGTAGGCCATTGTGAGGATGTGCAAAGAACACTTTCTCCTAATCGACTTAAATTTTTTGTCAGCATGCTACACCAAAAGGAGGTGTCCTTGCAAGTTTTTAGATTTTTAACCTTGATTTTGGTATTTTAACATTTTTTGAGTAAATCAACAAATAATCACGTAAATAGGTAAACTCGGCCTAAAAATTGCACAAATGCACACGACATCATAGTTTGGTTCCATAGACACCCCAAAAAAGTTTGAGATGATTTAGAGAAGGTGGTACTACACATCTCACACGAAGCATAGGCATCTCTCACCTAGTGACTAGGATATGTGTGAGAGATGTAGGCTATTGTAAGGATGTGCATCAGCACTTTCTTTGAATCGACTCAAATTTTTTTGTCAGCATGCTACACCAAAAGGAGGTGTCCTTACAAGTTTTTAGATTTTTTACCTTGATTTTGGTATTTTAACATTTTTTCTTGAGTAAATCAACAAATAATCACGTAAAATAGGTAAACTTGGTCTAAAAATTGCACAAATGCACACATCACCATAGTTTGGTTCCGAGAGACACCCCAAAAAAAGTTTGAGATGATTTAGAGAAGGTGGTTCTACACATCCCACGCAAGCATGAGCATCTCTTAGCAAGTTATTAGGACATGTGCGAGAGATGTGTGCCTTTATGAGGATAAAAAAATCTAAAAACTTGCATATACATATGATTTTAGTGTATAAGCATAACACAAAAAATTCAAGTGATTTCGTCAAAAGTATTGTTGCACATCCATTGTAATGGCATACATGGCTCACATAGTCCTATATGCTTAAGTGATAGATGTATGATACCACTTCGTCAAAACCATTTGAAACTCTTATGGGATGGTTGTAAAGCCAAAATATGTAGTTTTGTTAATTTGTGAATTTTTTTGACCAAGTTTACCTATTACTAAGGAATAAATGTTAAAAATACCATAAAGTGGCTAGAAAATATAAATCCTTATTACATAGTAAAAAAATCATTCTTGTAAAAATTCCTTATTTGTGTAGGAGGACATTCTTGTAAAATGTGATTTTATTTGAGCAACACAGTGATCAAAAATTTTTTGAAACCTGCTTTCACCATATAACTCCATTTTATATTTTTATTAAAAACCAAAAAATTGCTGGGGGCGCCAAAAATTGTTTCGAGGCCAAGCGCGCGTAGGAATGAAGCTTTTGCGCCTGGGTGAATATTTCGCGAGGTCATCTACCCCACACGACAGAGAGTCCCGGCAAAAAGAGCGCGGGCAGAGGGCGCCGATGCGCGCGGAGCCACCCGAAATTTCTCTCCACCCCTCGAAATTTCTCACCACCACCGGTCCACCAGTTGCAGTTCACCCGTGACTTATCTTATCCCCTCCTGTCATTTCCCCAAAATCTTAGTGCCCAGACGGGAGACGAGAAGGAGCGGAGAACGCTGCGAGGGCAAATCAGACGATTGCGGTGCCCGGCCGGGATCCAGGAGGCGGCGGATGCAGTGGGGAACCTGGGGTCCTCGAGCGCCAGGAGATTGCGGACAGGGGGCGGGAGTGACCACCGATGGTGGGGGCGGACGGGGGCGCCCCGAATCCTGTCGCTGAAGCCGCCGCCCCAGCTCCGCCACTGCACCCCAAACTCCCCATCCCACCGCCGCATGTCCGCCATCCCGTCGCCGCGCTCCGGTCAATCGAAGAGGCCAAGACCGCGACCCAGTATTGACGGTGAGGTGTCTCTCCTCCTTCCTGTTGTGTTCGGTGATCCCCTGTTGCTTATACAGTATCTGGTCGCCTAGATTAGCTTCTAATGTAGCTCTGTTTTGCTTCTGTTGATGGCATCCTTCTAGATGGGTCCTGCCGGTCTTTTGTTCTTAGAGGTGTTTGTCTAGAGTTGATCTCAACGAGTAGAGGTGGTGGAATAATGATGCTCACAGGGTGTTTTTTATAATTTAATAGCATTTCTTTGCTCTGGGTGCGTTTGCCTATTTGTCATTTTTTCATGTCTTTTAGCTGGAATCCCCATAAGATTCTATTTTGTTTTCAATAATAGCAGGGTCATGGACCTGGTATTTGGTCTTAGGGTATGTTTTCCTTGGGATGCGTCTTGTCTATTGGTGGACTTTCTAGGACTGAAATAGGGTTCAACATCCTTTGTATTCTGCAGCTGATAATATTTCAAGAATGGTGCTATAATGTGAACACCCTACAGCTCACAATTTTCTCTTATTTCCATCCAGGTTCAGTGATAATAAAATAACCATTGCACCGGAAGAAATTGGACAGGCATGGTTTAGGGAACTTCCAGGAGGTTTATGTGCGGCAGTTCCCTTGCTCCTTCCGAGGCGGTGCTATTGTTTTCGTGGATCTCATGTTTCTGCCAGATTAGAGGTATAATCTAGTCATCTAGCATGTACTTCGTTTATACTTGTACAGGAAAATGTCTTTTTATCAGATTATGTTGAGAAGTGTGCTTGTGTACACCAGGTGTGAGGAGAGAGGACTTGGTTGATGTGCTATTCCCCTTGATCTAGCTTCTTGTGTCGACCTCAGCATTTTCCCAATGCTGCTGCTGCTAATGTCAGGTTGCTTTATGACTGCTAGTATCAAAATTTTCATTGCTTTAATAAATCGTGTTAACATCTGCATGCGCTGTTGTGCTCTATGACAAGTACTTATGCTATCATGTTACAGTTAGAGAACCAAAATTTTCCTTGTTTCAAAAGCTATTTCAGAACCCGCCATTTAGAGGAGTGTTTTAAAAAAAAAAAAATCTCATTTTCTTAGTACTTTAGTAGTATTGCTTCAGAATTTGTCTTATTTCAGACTATAAATAGTATTTCCTAGGAAAATGAGGTGTACATTATTTTGTTTGGACAAGACTATAAATAGTATTTCCTGTGATTCTTAGTAATGGCTAGGCAAGATTTACTATGCTATTGTTTTTTAATCCTGTTGATAGTTTGAAGCAAATAAGATTTTTTTATTGAGAAATAAAATGTGTGTATTGAGCTAAAGATGCAGGATGTGCAAAGCCATCCAAATTGGACTAATGGCTTCCTAAGCAACTGTGTTTCTTAATGCGATCTTATATTATGAATGTGCTTTCCATGTTTGTCACCTTGTCATGATTGGTTGACAGATATTATTCGGATCCATTTAGCTTTTATCTTTCTTTCCCAAGACACTTCTGTGTGTTTACAGTTAGTCCTTCTAATTTGACATGACAGCATTGGTCTTTATGGTTCTGTGATGGGCTTTGTTACCCTTTTATTTCTTCCAATTTAGTATTAATATACATAATTGTCCTGCGTGTTCGAATAAAATATATATGTGCTCTCGGAAGTTCGCCTTTATAAATATGATACTGTTTGGAAGCTATGTCTGGCTTTTAGTCTACCTTCTGGATCCTTAATCTGAACTTTGCATCTTGCTATTTATTTCAGTGTCTGTGCAAGCATGCTTTCATCAAGATATAAAGAAGGGGTCTCACATGCATCAGGACAGAGCTGAGCTGGTAGAGTCCTGTCTTTTCTACTTTGTGCTATTCAGAGATAAGTTTAGAGCACACAGCTGAGCAATATTATTTTTTGTAATTTGAATCAGATGGCAGGCATCAAGAAAGCCTAGAAGAAAGGTAGGTGCAGATTCAAAATTTTTATTAGTCTCACCTTTCAAAATAGAACAAATTCTTATAACAGTGTAAAGTGTAAATGTCTTTACATGGGATATATTCCTCACCAAATATTCAGTCATCGACAACTTGATTGTTTAGTTTGGGGCAGTACAGGTGACATGAATTTATTTATTCATTTAGAAAATAACTTTATGCGCTCTGAACCCAGTAAGTTTACTTTGTTTTTGTTTAATCATCATAATCACTAGAAGTAGCAATTGCGCACAAGTGCCACTGGTTGCAACTTTGCATTCCAGAATTATATACCACACAAAAGGGTCTTTTTCCTTTCTTTTTATGAAAAGGAAATACTCTGAAATGTGTTTCTGAAATGCATGCCTATCAGTTTCTATCAGAACCTCTGATCCGTTTGTGTGCTAAGTATTGATAGTGTTTCTGAAATAGGTAAGGAAATACTCTGAAATGTGTTTCTAAAATGCATGCCTATCAGAATTATATTTCAGTTTCTATCAGAACCTCTGAAATACTCTGAAATGTGATTCTGAAATGCATGCCTATCAACTTTGCATCAGAACCATATACTAAGTGTTTTGAATTGAGACATATGCGTGCAAGTTAACTTTGATATATGCGTATTCCTCTAACCTGAGCAAGAAACATCTCTCTGAACCTATAACCTGCAGTAATAGCCACTTTTAGTTTTGCTATTGACTTCTGTGAAGTCTGTTTTTTTGTTTAACCTGTAACCTGTAGGATTTCTTCTCAGTGTTGGATATTAACAGCACGTTGTTTCAGTGTTCACTCTTCAGCATGTGTGTGTGTCCTAAAACAGTATGGATACCTTGTCGAAACTGATACAACATGGATACCTCTGAACACCTGTTAATTGCAAGCCGGTGGTTTGGGAGTAGGTTTACTATGGGCATAAAGTTTATTGTCTGTCACCTCTGAACCTGTTAATTGTAAGCTGTTAATTGTCTGTCACTTATGAACCTGCAGTGTACTCTGTATTTTCTAGCTAGAAAATCAATCAAATTTTCTAGCTAGTTGTTGCTGTCATTTCCACCTCTGAACCTCTTGGCTTACTGCTTGTGTCATTTACTCTATTTTTTGGTGTACTCTGTATGCTGTAGGTAGCTCCTGAATATTAGGACAGGCAAATTTGACTAGCACCTGAATACTAGAGCAGAAAAAATTGTCTTTGTTTTTCTTTATAAAAAGCACTGGATTAATCATTGGTATACATCCCTTTTGACAGATTTCAAATTTGCATCAACGTATGCTTGTTTCACATGCACAAGCAGATAGTTAACTAACTTTGTTCAAGTGCCTCTTGATTATTCTAATAACACTGTATTCTTTGGTAGGTCTGCTCTTGACTTTGAGGTGGCAGTGCAACATGGTTGGGAGCATCTGAATGAAGGCTTATCCATGTCATGCAAGACGTCACTAGCTTATTAGCACTCTAGCAGTGATGGGCATTCATCTCTAGAAGCTATTCCTGGGATCAACGGGGCATGAAACTCATTTGCTTCCTTAGTCATGTATCCTTAGTCTGCATTTACAAGCTATTTGGATCACCTCCATAACAGGGATGTATAATTCTCTATGAACTAAGCAAGAGATTCATACCTGTTTTGATCACAGAATCTGGTTTCTGTGATATTTGGAGATTTTCTGCCTTTTTGACTACTCATGTCCGTTGTTGGATTTGTAGATCTTGAATTTTTGGGGAAATACTAATTTACCTCGTTCAAGGGTACATGACAACTCGGATGTATGTTATTGTGTGTGTGAATTAACCTATTATTTTATTTTCAAACAATGCATTTCTGTAGCTCCACGAAGGTTCAGATCGTCTTGCTTTCCTTTGCTTTGCAAATGTCTTGCTTTCATTTGCTTTCCCCAGCGTAGGATACATGGCAAGTATTGGGTCGAACGTAGGTTATTTAGATGGATCACGTGGTGCTCCATTGTAGCAGCCAAGGTTGGCCCACGCCCATCTTTAGCTAGTATATGTAAGCTTCAATATGCATGGAGTCAAATATATATGTGGAGTCTAAAGATGCAACACGAGCGTAACTTCCACTTTTGATCCATTCAATTACGATACCCATAATTCAATTATTATCATGTTTAGAAGTGATCAAATAAAAAAACTTTCATTCTTTCAACAAGAAATTTGAGTAGCGCAGTGGTAGCATTGTTACGTGTTAAGCACCTGGTTGTGAGTTCAAAGCTCCCTAAGAGCAATTTTTTTGCTAAAATAACTAAGGGCCAAGGGGGAGCGGGTTAGCAAGCCAAGGCGTAGCGGCATAATTATGGGCCAAGGCGCAGTGGAGCGTGACCTGTTATGGGCCACGTCGAGTTTGTGGTCCGCAGCAGATCCAACTTCGTCGATGGCCCAACCCAAATCAGCCTCTTCTTAGGTCTCGTTGCAATATAAGCATGTAACAATTGCAACTCCAAAACAGCGTTGTAATTAAGCACCACCTTTTTGCTTCGCCTCCATGAGTCACGCAATAAGCATGTATCACTTGCAACTCTAATCAACCGCTGCAATTGAGAATAACTTTTGCTTCGCCCCTTGGAGCCCCCTGTAGCAATATGTTGTTGCAGCTTGCAACTCCACAAACTCGTTGCCATTGAGAACACCTTTTTGCTACGATCCTCAAAGTTCCCGTTGCATTAAACATGTAGCTATCGCCACCTAAAACCCCTCAGTAGCAATAGTTACCACCAAATGCAACAAACGTGAAAGTAGTTGCATTACTACCACACAATTGCAACAAAAATCTTGTTTACTGCAACTATTTTTCACCATTGCAATATCGGGAGCCAATTGCAACAAAGAGCTGCAACGCCCCGAACAATCGTTGTTTTACGTACCTATTGCTACCATTTGTTGGAACTTCGTTGCAATACAACCCCCTCTAGCAACCAAAGTTTTTTTGTTGCATTATAGAGGCGTTGAATTAGACCAAAAATCTTGTAGTGGGCAGGAGAGGCGAGGAAGCTGGAAGGTAGAAGCGGCCATCAAAGAGGAGGAAGTCGTCCTCCAAAGATCCATGCAAAAAGCGTGGCGGCGCCCGTGGTGATGTCGGGGCGATTCGTCGCAGTGTGGTTCTTCCAAAGGTTGCTTGTCGTAGCCGGGACGAAGATGCCGATGATGTGTCGCAGACGCCTGTTTGGTATTTTTAAACTGCTCACAATAAAGATAAGATATCCACAAGCGCACAGATAGAAATACGTTGGAGCACTTCACCAAAAGATAAACTCCCGGTTTTAATATCGAACCCAAAGGAACAGTAGCTGAATATAACTAAGATCTAACTTAATCTGATCTTAAAATAATAATAAAGATAAACTAAGATAACTATACTAATGGTATTCCTAAGATAGCAGATATAGAGGCTCATCTAATGTAGGAGACAATCGTGGTGCTCTTGAGTAAAAGACTCTAAGTAACTACTAATCATTAAGTCTAAGCATAGCAGGCAAAATGTTCTCATATATAGCACAACCAAATCATAACTATATAACATGAGGGACATCAACTAAGGAGGATTTATAATGAGATAAACTAGCCTCCGTCGCGACCACGTCCTAACATTCACTATACATGGGGAGGATTATAGAAGACTTGATAGGGTTGTACCCCTACGAACTACCCCACGACCCAAAGATACAAATGTCATCCGCAAATAACTCACTTCTAAGCACCATGCTTACATATGATTTACTGACTTAACTCCCCTAAGTTAGAGCTCACCGTCCACGATCTCATGCATATAATTATATTCAACTAGAACTATATCAAATATTAATCTAGAATATACTAAGAACATAACAAAAAAAGTAATATAATAAATAAAATAAAGTCATAATGAGAAATCGAATAAGAGGTATAACCGAATCTCCAAGAATGACAGATCTCAAGTCTTGAGCATAGCTCGAACTCTCACTTGAGGCTATTAGAAAGTCTCAACTATATACCTTGAAGAACTAGAGCTCTCTAATCTCTATCTCTAATCTAGATCTAATTATATTGAAGAGTCTAATCCTAGATCTATATTGAAGAGAGAAAGCTCCTTACATTGAGATCCCTTTCTAATCAGTGAGATTAATAATGAATTAGGGTTTCAGGGGGGAGCTTTGCCCTTGCTTATATAGGCCTAAGTGGGATGAATCTCACCCTTGGATCAAACCGACTTGATGGATGGTGTAGATCTGTTCCATAGGTCGGTTGTAGGAAGCTTCTAGAAGCCGGACACATGGGCCCATAGGGGGTGCCGCGCGGCCCCACCTGGTGGAGTCCGGGTCCCGGCCTTCGCAAGCTGTTTTCTCTTCTCATTTAGACCCCTAGAATTTATACTAATCGCTCTGATTTGGTCCTTTTCTTCGGTGTCTCTATTTTAGCTCTTTTCAGCTCTGTTTCTATTGTTTTCTAGAGTTCACCTGTAAAACTGAGTGTGCACCAAACTCGTGGAAATCATTAGTATAAACCCTATCTTCTATTGCTCTTGTTCTCAAATGTTCCATTATTTTATGGTAAAAGTTGACAACAACTACCGTCAACAACGTCCAAGGCGTTGGTGTGTCGTGGTCGCTTGCCCAGCCTTGACGTGAAGGTCCGCATGCCAGCGAAGGGGCCCAACCTGCGGAGGCCGAACCTGGGTGCCCCCTTGTCGCCTGGGGGAGGCGCCTGCACGAATTCCCCGACCATCACGGTAGTACCGCAGCTCGTTGGAGACGAAGTCCCGTGTCACCCTTTCCAGACTTGTCAGCCAGGGCATGCCGAGAATGACATCGACGTCGTTGCCCACGTGCATGATGTAGGCGTCGATGTCGAAGATGTCCGCGCCGATGCGGAGTGGAACGTCGAAGTTGGTCGCCCTGCAAGTCAAAGTCACGCCAGTGCCAGCGGTGATAATCACTTGCACTGGCTAAGGTTGTAGTTCTGCTATGGTCACCACGCGGGGGTTGATGTAGTTGTGCGTGGCGCCCGAGTCGATGACGATGCTGACGCCTGTCCCTGAGATCATGCCGACGAGTTAGAGAGAGTGTGCACCACGTACCGGGGAGTTGGGGGACCCCGAACAGACCCCCGAGGTCGGGCCGCCGGCCGGGCCGTCGATGCCAGCACCCTCCTGGTCGTCATTGCAGTCGTTGAAGATGGTGATGTCGAACAGTGTGCTTGCACGCGTGACCCCATGAGAACGGCTCGTCATAGTTGAAGCATAGTCCCGCCTTGCATCGCTCTGTCCTCTCCTCCAGTGTCAGCCATTTGAACGACCGAGTCGATGTAGCTGCTGATGTCGGTGTTGGGGTTGCCGGCGCCGCGGTGAGGGGTAGGGGAGCGGGTGCCTTGCCCCACTGTTGTGTTGTCTTGCCAGCATTGTAGAGGATGGTGAGTTGGCGCCAGACGCCCTAGTGAGTGACATGGCCGCCTCCATGTCCTTTGGATCCTGCAGCTCGACGTCGGTCTTTAGCGGTTCCCCATGTCCCACTGTGTAGTTGTTGACCTGCTGTTTGTCGTCGAAGTGTCCGGCATGAGCGGCGTGTGCCAGGAACTGCTCCGTGTACTCGTTGACGGTGCCGGTCTTCCAAAGCGATGCCAGTTCACCCAGCGGATTGCGTCGGGTAGCTGGGATGAAGCGCTCGTTGATGTACTGGGCAAAGCTTGCCCAATCTGTCAATGCCTTCTCCTCGACACGCCAAGATGTACCATCGCTACGCCCTCCCCGTGAGATGGTAAGATGCATACCAGACTTGCTCTATGGCTCGCGTACCATGTCCCCTGAAGAATTGCTCGCAGCGATTAAGGCATGGTAGGGGATCGTCCTTGCCATCATACGTCGGGAAGGATAGCTTGTGCGCACGAGGTGCTAGGGCCGGGAAAGTGGTCGACGGGGAGGGGAAGGGGTTGCACATGCGCCACCGTTCGGCGCCGCCCCCGGCGCCGGCCTCGGTCCGGGAGGTTGGCCATCATCGCTTTCCCGCATCGGGTTGCGATGTCCGGCTATGGGGCGGGCGCCTTGCCCTTCTCCTCCATTCTCGCCTTGATGTAGGCGCCGCCTGAGTTTTCCATGGCCGCGTTCATCTCGCCGCTCCTAGAGAAGCATGGTCCCGCGCTCCTCCACCGGATTGGTACCGAGAGGACAACAACTTGATCGGGCGAGCGTGTCAAGGCGGGTGGTGAAGTTGGAGAACCGCCGCCAACTCCTGGCCAACATCTTCTTCGCCTCGGCCCATGGTGGTGGGTAGATCGTAGTGGCCTCCGGATACCACCGGCCACAGATCCGATCGATTCCCGGGTGACATGGTCGGGCGCTACCGGCAGGGGTCACCGTGGGGCGACGGCGAATGGCGGCGCAAGGGGAGCAAGGGGCGGCGACGCCAGAGGAGAGAGAGAGAGAGAGAGAGAGAGGAAGGGAAATTGACTTTCTTTATTGTTTGCTACCCTAAGAGATTACACACCCTTGCTTTTATAGCCCGCCTAGTGGGACTTGTAATCTAAGAATCTCTAAAGGTTTCCTATAGAGTCGAAATACCTTTTACAAGAAATCCTATTTATTTTTCTAATAAGGGTTTCCTAACCAAACTCTTACTTTATTAATTCCCCGAAGAAGACGCTGAAGGCGGCGGGCGGGGAGGAGGGGCGCCGCGCCCCCTCGGGTGCGCCCACTGGCCGCGCCTAGGCGCGCCTCCGGGGGCGCGGCCTCAGACTTACTTCCCGGCACGATCTCCATAATATTATCGATTTCCTTCCTGTGAGCTGCTATTAGGGC
This sequence comes from Hyparrhenia diplandra, assembly GCA_015847255.1. Classification (NCBI taxonomy): domain Eukaryota; kingdom Viridiplantae; phylum Streptophyta; class Magnoliopsida; order Poales; family Poaceae; genus Hyparrhenia; species Hyparrhenia diplandra. Next base: position 424,405 of record JADLZK010012239.1, on the reverse strand, counting down.
CTCCTCTTCCTAACATACAAAAGAAAGCTTAGCACTACATCTTGATGCAGGATAAAATTACATAGCATTTTCGTTCTTTGCCTCAAGAATTGCATCAATTTCTACATCATCACAAGAACTTTCCTTTTCAGATTGTCTTGATGAAGCAGAAGCAGATGCTGGCCTTTTGCTGCTGTTGCAGCTGCTTTGCCATCTGCATCTTATACCCAGCCCGACTTGTCTCAGGACCATTATCCTTTTTATGAAATTGCTCTGCCTATCAGATTTCTCTTCTCTATAAGCCTTTCTCCGAGGAGGTGAGACCTTTGTGACTTTCTCCCTCCTCCTCCTCCTGTGTGTATGCTGAATTCTGAACCAACTGTGCCTTCACTACCAGAATCCTCGAATTGCCTTGAGGGCCGAAAACCGCCAAGGAAAAGGAGGAAAACCGCCAAGAAAAATGATCCTTGACTATAAACCGTCAAGCAAAAACACACTCAAGAATAGAGTGTAAGGGAAATTAGTTTCTTTGACGGTTTTGGCAAATAAGGATGATTTCCTGGAGGCCGGCCGCCAAGAAAAGTATGACCTGACTTAACTTGCCAAATGGTCAAGGAAATGTTGAAACCGCCAAGGAAAGTAGTTTCCTTGAGGGTCAATTTGCCGCCAAGGAAAGTAGTTTTCTTGAGGGCCATTAACCGCCAAGTTTATTTTTATTTCCTTGAGGGTCGGCACACAAGGAAATTTATACTTTCAATAAAAAAATAATTGCAATAATAATCAACATATTCTAGTATGCAGTCACTACTCACTATACTCAATTGACACATTATGACACTTGTTGACATTTTGTTATTGAAACCAGCCATTATATTGGCATTAACATATTCATGAGAATATTACAAGTGCATTTATCATTCATGCTTACATTGAGTTCACACATTATAACACACAAGTCACTATCACTAATAGTTTCCAAAGAGGTAGGGGTATTACTAACGCCTATGTCATGAAACAAATCATATTCAGCAAATGGTCGAGCTCCCTTCTCCAGAATCCCATGTTTGCAAATATGGATCAGTTGGCAGAGATTCACAATGGTGTATGTTGCACACAACAGCCTCCAAGCCCCGCACCTTCACCTTGTATAGGCAGTCCCCTGAAACGACCACATGATAAGATGGACATGAGAACTGGATCAAAAGTTCAGAACCAACTAAATATGCTCGGTGAACAATACCATTTATTGTAGGAAAATATCAACTATTTTATTGGACCAATAAATGGAGACAAGAGGAAGTAATTCCACCAACCAACAATAAAGTAAGTACTTCACAGCTTACAGTCCAATCTATCTAAAAAAAATGTTACAGTCCAGACTCAATTAGCAGAAGGAAATAGACAATTAAGAATGAAGAATTTCCTGAGAGAATGAAAGAAGAAACACATACCACGAGCCTTGCCAGCACTAGTGGCACAATTATCATGGTCACTGCATCCCCACGAGTTCAGCACCTAGTTTTTTTCTGAACATAATCAGTTATCTAAACATTGTATAGAAATTAAGAGAACACATGTATGCTGCTGCATCTGCCACTTCTAATGAAGAAACTACTAGAATACAGGACACCACTCGGGCCTCTAGATCTGCAAGGATAAATTCGGCACCTAGTTTACTTAACTCATCACAGGTTGCAAGTGACTACTGCATATACAGAAATAGAGGAAAAAAAGACAGAGAGAGAACTTTCACCGTGGTAAGGCGTGAGGGCTTAGCACAGACAGATCTTCAACGACAACGACGCCTCCCTCACTGGGTGGGCCGCAATCTCCACGCCCACCATCAGCAGCCGGGACCATGACCTCCGCGCGCCACCCTCAGCCATCGGTGCCACGACATCCGTGCGATGACCTTGCCCGCCGGGGTTGCGACCCCCCATGCGCCGCCTTCGGCCGCTGGGGCCGCGACCTCCGCGCGTCGATCTAGACGCTGGTGCTGTGACTTCAGATCTGCACGCCGACTTTGTCCTAGACCGGCTACGCCCACCATCTCCGCCTCGCGAAAGCACGGGGAGGTCCCCAACTGAGACACGAGGAGTGTCGGGACGGCCAGGGAGACGGGAGACGGGAGACGTGGGGAGTGGCGGCGGTGGTGAAGGAGAGAAGCTGGCCGCGCGAGGAATGAAAATTTAGGGTTTCGTGAGCTCACGGTGGGCAGTTTTATCCGGTGTGCTATAACCAAAGCCGTCGATTAGTATTGACGACTGAGATCTAGCGATGCCTTAGTAGGCTTGCCAGTTCATGGGACCTGCTGCAGATATGCGGCCCAGGCCCAGGCCGCTGGGACTCAAACATTTAACATTTTTCTCTATTTATATCGAGGTTTTACTTAAGCACTATTTGATCATTAGACAAAGTAAACAATCTAATCCAATTGTATTCCTGTACCCAAAATAATATTTATATAAAATGGACTACATATCTGTATATTTGTAGTAGTTTCACAAATTTTTGAACGGATTTACTATTTTCTATAGCTTATATGAATTTCCATGCGCTTTTGGAAAATCACTACAAACTTGAACTACACTTGCTATCAACAATGTCCAAAAAAATTAGAAAAAAATATATATGTAATAAGAATGCTTTATTTGAGCTCACATCTTTGAACTCAATGGAAAATTAAGTGTTCTACTAAACATCATTCATTCTACTATTTTGATGACTACAACGAAAAAACCAATAATATCATAACGTCGTCTAAAAAAATTGTAAGAATTGGTAGAGTGTCATGATATGGGTGTATAAGCTTCCCATAAAAATTGAAGTCATTTTGAGAATGTGAGACTATAAGTTGTTCACAAATGTATACATCTCTCACATAGTTATATGTAACTATGTGAGAGATGTCTCCACTTGTGAAAACTTAAAACAAAGTGGGACTATTCCTTGTTAATATGAGTTGAAAAAATTATGGCAACATAATACAACCATATTATGATCTCATGTCAAATTTTAGGATTTTCTGACACCACTAAGATATTATTGTTTTTTTTGTTGAGTCACCAAAATACTTATAACCATTTCCTTTGACTGTCAACCTCCAAGAAAATTCAATAACCCCAAGGAAATAATAATTTACTTGGCGGTTTAGAATAGCACCCAAGGAAATAGGTGTTTTCCTTTACGGTTTAATATAACACTCAAGGAAATAAGTCATTTCGTTGGCGGGTTTACTTGAACCGCCAAGGAAAACAGTTTATATACCTTGGCGTTTTACTTCAACCGCCAAGGAATATATGTTTCCTTGAGTGCAGTGTTGAACCGCCAAGGAAACTACCCTTTCCTTGGCGGTTCGATTTTGGCACTCAAGGAAATTTCTCGCCAAGGCTATTCCGTGATTCTCGGTAGTGCTTGCTAGTGAAAGCGCTTTATGTTTGTCTTGCACGGGCATTATACCTAGTGGGCAGTGGCTGCTTGCAAAGAGTCTAAAATTGTCAAGCAAAAAGGTGCATATCGGTGTATGTTTGTCTTGCTCTAATGTTGGTGAGGGTATGCCTTGCTCTAATGTTGGTGAGGGTATGCCTATAGCGTCGCCTCGCCGCGTGCCTAACTCGCCTAGATGTCCTGAAGGGGGTGGAGCGTCGCAGCTCGCTTTACAACCGTAAAAACGTAGCTTGGAGCAAGGAGGTTGGCAGCAGTTTTTTTTGAGACCTAGCCCCCACGCCGCCCCTAAGGGGTGACTTGGGTGGCACCCACAGCCGCCACCACCGCAGGGTCCTCCCCGCATGCCTCCTAGCCCTAGATGCCGCCGAGCCCGACGCCAGAGGTCCTACTGGTCGACGGCAAGGAAGGTGCCCGTCGGGTCTTCTCCCTTCTTGCCTCCCCCTCTTCTCCCTCCCCTTCCGTGGAGCTCTTGTGGCGGTTTTCCCAAGCATGATAGCAAAGGGAGTTGGAGGGCGGGGCGGGCTGGCTCGTGGAGGCAGATCCACTCCACCTCCTCACGGCCGGATCTGCCTCCCCATCATGTGAAAACTGTTGGCCTGTCGACGCCTAGCTCCAAATGGATTGACGCCGCCTCCCTCCCCCGGTCCAAAGCCTTGAGACAAGATATGGTGGCCTGCTATGTGGAGTCGATGCTTATTCATCGGATCCGATCCGTGCCCTAGCGGTTGGATCCGCACCTGGTCGTCGGGCGGCCCTAGTGCCGCCCATGGAGGGGGCGACCGGGATTATCTTCCCTCTCGATTGTCGATGACCGATGGAAGCTGTTGGCGGCCGATTACATTGGTTGCAAGCGTCCGCTAGTCCTTGTGAGGGTGCTCTTCGTCGGTGTGAAGAGATGAAGGGAGCTGACAAGGCGTCGCTAGTCCTTGTGAGGGTGCTCTTCATCGGTGTGAAGAGATGAAGGGAGCTGACAAACAGCAGATGATCCGAGCATCAAGTTTGTAAGTAGAGAGATGTGATGGATTGGTGTTTGCGCGAAGTTGTTGCAAGATTGGAACGAGAGCGAAGAAGAAGATTGAAGCTTAGTCGTCTAGTTTTCTTGCTTCATTTTTTAGCTTTGTTCTTGTTTTGTACAATCCCTCGCCTAAGGTTTAGAGCATAAGAAATCTTGTAACGTTTGGCTATATATATCCACTCATATAGAAGCCAGATTGAAAAATATCCATTATCTAAATAAAACTTGCAGCAAGGAAACTGACGCTTGTGTGAGCAGCTTTATAAGCCTGCAAAATCATGTCACAACATGGATGAAGCAGCAGGCTGATCAGGGTCGTTCTGAGAGGGTGTCTGAGGTAAGTGATCAGGTATATCTCAAGCTTCAGCCATATATATAGTCATCTGTGGCCCACAGGGGAAACAATAAGTTGAGTTTTCGCTATTATGGACCCTACAATTTTTTGGCTCGAGTGGGTTTTGTGGCTTATCGACTGGAGTTGTCTCAAGATGCAAAAATACATCCAGCGATTCATGTGTCACAACTGAAGCGTCACATTTATGCTCCAGAGATTTCAAAACTTTTTGTCGGTTGAGTCAATCCATAAGCATTCAAAAAGGATCATCTACACTCTTGCAGATTCAGGTGCAATGGGATCATTTGCCAGTCGGGTTGACAAGGTGGGAGGTGATGTAGGATTTAAGGAGGGGGTTTCTTGATCATGTAGCTGGGCCTAGGTGTAAGCGGGCCGATAGGCTGAAGAGCGGTCTGGGCCTGGGGCCTTGTAGTGGCTGGTATATAGCCTGAGTGGAGTAGCGGTGAAGGCATCGAACTGTTTTGACTTTGAACTTCTGAACTCGTCCTCTGTTTCTGCTCTGTTGCTAGCTGATTTTAAACCCAACTGCATTAGATCCTCCAAATCCAACTCAGTTATCGTTAGTGATCGCATCGGATCCTAACAAAATAGGTTCATTTTTTTTTTTTGTGTGTGTGTGGGGTGGGGGGCGGGGGCGGATGAGTGCCCTTCTAAACATTTGGAGCATGTAAAAAAAAAAAAAAAAAAAGAATTCTAGGAAGGTCACAGAGACGGTTCTCGATACAGAAGCCCAACACCTTTTTTTTTTTTTTTTTTTTTTTTTTGAATTACACACGCATAACGCAGACGCCACAACACGCACGCACACTCACCCCTATGAACACACGTACGCAAACCCTACCCCTATGAGCACCTCCGGAAGACTGGCAAATGGCAGATCCGATATTCTCGGTCACCATAGGCGCCTCGTCGTCGACGGAACGCCGCTACCACTTAATGCATAACGCCGTAAATCCTTGGGAAAATCCTGAAAAAGGTGCGAAGACCAAGATTTGAACCCCAGTGGGTAGCCCCCACCTGACCGCCCTACCATCGGACTACAAGCCAATTCGCAGAAGCCCAACACCTGGAATCTCCCAGCGACGGCGATGCAGTCGGACCCAAAGAGAGCGCCGTCCTCTGTGGGCCGAACAACAGCGGGACCAAAGTCAGAAAGCAGGCCAATTCGAGTGGCCCATCTTAGCACAGCGCCGCCATCCCCATCTCGTCGGAGATGCATTCCGTCTCTCTCCTCGCCGCCACGGCGCTCCGGCCGACCGCCTGTCCCCACCATCCGCCTCCCTCCCCTTGCCCCGCGGCACAAATGCCAGGTGCATCAGGTGCGTTCCCCGCCTGGACCATCACACGGGCAGCTGCTGCTCATGACACGACGCTCCCTCCACCGCAGACAAGGTGGAGGTCCCCTTGGCGCACGAGCTCGAGCGGTGGAAAACGACCTGAGACTGAGGGCCACCGCCGGCACACTGCTTCGGAGTGTAAGCACTTTGTGTTTCTAAGCGTTGTATTTTATAATCGAGCACCAAATCAACAGCTGTGTACGCTGAGCATTTGTATTTGGTAGAGGAATAATATATGGGTTATGAATCTGTGCAGGAAATAATTGGACACGAAGCATGGGTTCTAGCAGATTTGTTCACATTGTGTATGTTAGGAAGCAGGAGAAAATGATCAGATTGTACACATCAGATTGCAATTGTGGAATAAGATGTGCTCCTTATTTCTATTGCAGGTATTCCTTTTTTGCACTCCTTCAGTTTGATACATTGCATCAGTATATATGTCGGCTTTGTTAAAATCATACGTTCAGCAATCGGCACTATAATTTGCATGTTCAGGACTATATTTATTATTTTATAAGGACTGTAATGATACTTTTTCAGTACGGTAATACTAGCTTTTTGTATAAATTCCATCAAACTTTAAATCGTTTGTCTTAGCACTTTTGATTCCTTTTTGGGGTGGCATAGAAATCTACTGGTTTAGATTTTGGTCCACTACAAAAGTAATTAGTGATGACTGTCTTTCTAAATTCTAATTGTGCCCTACATTCTGAAACGGAGGTCATATTATACAGTAAGGTGGCCATGGACATTATTCAGTAGATTAATAAAATAATTTTAGAAATTCTAGAACTACCATCATGGAAAGTACTCTAAAAAGGTCACAAAAATCTCTCGAAGAATGCTGCAGATGGATTGAAGGATGTGGAACTCAAATAAAATATTTTGAGCTCATGAACAGATTGACGAAAAGGAAAAGGAGTTATATTCACAGGTTCTGCTTACAAGCTTTCTGGAAAAGCAAACCAAATAGTTTTCAGATCTCCCTCTTGAGCCCACACCTTTTGACCCATGCAATGCATGAACTTCCAAATGAGCATATTGGCAAGAGACTGAGAGCATTGTAGGAACCAGAGAGGAATCTTGACCAGACCATAGATGTAGAGGCGAGGAGATTGTGATTTCACAACTATATTGTAATATGTACCCTCATTTGCAGAGTACATGGTGTGTTACTGATTGTGAGTATTAGTGTAACTCATTTGCTAATGAATCTTCAGTACTTTTCTTCCCATTTGCTAATGAATATTTAGTATTTTTTCTTCTATTATTATATATACGTATCTTTCCATAGCCTTGGTATGGCGTTTGGAGATTTCACATGACCGGTTGCTAAGCTTTGGCTGCGGTAGGACAGGAAACAGAGCAATTGCGCCTGGAGTATTAATACTTTTCTTAACATGTGCATGTCGCACATGCATGCATGTACTAATCGTATGACTTTAGCAGATTTCGAGGTCAATGATACATCACCGAGGAGCCTGATTATGTTTTTTTTTTATGCGTGGAACCTGCTGCCTCTTGTTGCATCGCTGGCACTCCATGATCAAGCTCGAATAGTAATAATGCAGAGTCAACTTTAGCTCCGTCTCTGCAGCTTGCATAGAGAACACCGCTAGCAAGTATATTTTACTTTGTGTGCCAACCGCTGCCGATGCCCTTGTCATGTGCCTTTGATTCCGCATCTGGAGTGGCGGCATCCCACTCCGCCGGCCTCACGGAAGGCCTGGGGGTCGGGGCGATGGATCACGGGCGGCGGCGTGAAGCTCTCACACCCCCCATGTACTTTGCAGGTTTGCTTCGTGCCAAGAGCAGCGGCCGGCGATCTCCATCTAAGTAAGCCTTTATCGATCCTCCGTGGTGAACGACATTGCTCCTCACCTACACAAAACCGTGCCCAACTTACCAGCCATCAAGGCGTGATCGGAGCCACCACCATACCCATCGAGCTTGCACTTGCACTTGCATGCGGGCCACATATGGAGCGGGCGACGGGGTGATGGGGAGCCTGCTCCTCAAGCTGGGCGAGCTGGTCCAGCAGGAGTACGGCCTCCTGCGAAGGGTGTGAAGCGAGAAGATCCAAAAGCTCACACAGAGCTCGAGGCGCGCACACGCCGCCCCTCGGTAAGATCGGGCGATATGCCGGCGGACCAGCTCGACAAGCAGGTCAAGCTCGGGCGAGTGAAGTCGGGGAGGCATCCTACGACATGGAAGACATCGTCGACACATTCCCCGTGCAAGTCGAAGACCCTAATGAGCCTCCCCGAGACAAACAAGCTCCGGCGCTGGAAAAAAAAGGTGGGCGGGCTTTTCAAGAAGAGCGGGGCTCGCCACAAGATCTCTAGCCTCTAATAGATGACATCAACCGAAGCTTCAAGAGGTGGCGGCTAGGCGAGGCAGTACACACTTGATGGCATTGGTGCCAAACCCCGAGAGCTGCAAACACCATCGACCCTCGATCCCGAATCTATACAAAAGCGCGACCGAGCTTGTTGGCATCGAGGACCGAGGGATGAACTCATAAAAAGTTGTCCCTATGGGATGGTGATGTGGATCTGTCTAGTGCTACAAAGATGAAGATCCTCTCTATCGTTGGATTTGGAGGGCTAGGCAAGACCACTCTTGCCAAAGCCGTCTATGACCACCTCAAACCGCGTTACAAATGGTGTGCTTTTGTTCCGGTGGGTCGAGAATCCTGACGTCAAGAAAGTCTTTAGAGACATTCTCATAGCCCTTGATGAGAATAAATACACTCATCCCAAATTAGAAGGTTTGGATGAAAATCAACTCATGGGCAGACTCAACGAATTCGTCAAGGAAAAGAGGTACGAGCTAGTATGATCACCGATTCATCATTAATCATTCCATACTCATCATTGGTTCCCTGCTATAACAACTATAGCTGTTTTGATATTATAGCTGCACACAATTCGTTTCTTTGTATCTTGTTTATTTTACTAAAGTATGATGAAAGGAACATAATGAATTGGTGATATAGGTATATAAAAAAACTTTGTAAATGATGCCTCGTATTTTTACTTACCATTTCTTGTACGTTCTTGTGAATATGTAGGTGTTTCATTGTTATTGATGATATATGGGACATGGAGACCTGAAATTAGTCAGATGTGCTCTACAAGAAAGTAATTGTGGAAGTAGACTTGTGATCACTACTCAGTATTTTTGAAGTTGCCACATATGGTGGCGAAGCTTACAAAATGCAGCCCCTTTCTCATGACAACTCCAAAAAAATATTTTATGGAAGAATAGTTGATGGTGAAGGGAAGTATTTTGATGCTCCTTCGACTGAGGCATGTGAAAAATTTTTGAAGAAATGTGGTGGTGTGCCACTAGCTATCATTACAATAGCCAGTTTGTTAGCCAGTAAACCAGGGAAGACTGGTCTGAGGTGTACAACTCAATTGGTTTTGGGCACAAAGGCAATGACGATGTACATAATACCAGAAGGATATTATCTTTTAGCTACTATGATCTGCCTTCACATCTGAAGTCTTGCTTATTGTATCTAAGCGTATTTCCAGAAGATAGTATCATAGAAAAAAATAGGTTGATTTGGATGTGGGTGGCTGAAGGTTTCATCTCTAAGGAACAAGCAGCAACAGCTGGTGTAGGATCATTATTTGAGCTCGGGGAGAGATTCTTCAATGAATTGATAAATAGAAGCATGATCCAGCCACGGGAGAGAAGGTATAATGGATATGTCGATGCATGCTCTGTTCATGATATGGTGCTTGATTTGATACATCAATTGTCATGTGAAGAAAATTTTGTCACTGTAATTAATGGTGGTGGGCGACAGAAACTTCAGGGGAGCATTTCTCGCAGGTTAGCCCTACAGTGTGATGAAGAGCACAGCGTTGGTCAGCTGGCTAATATTTCTGAGGAGAAAGTGAGGTCCATCTTCACCGGTCAGTGCAATTTTTGTGGATTATGCCCACGCCTCCCATTTTTACGTGTGGCAGACATTGAACAATGTTCTGTTTGCAAAGACCATGGAAAAGGTGTGTTGGATCATCTTTGGAATTTACTTCACTTGAGGTACCTTAGAGTAGAAAGTATGTTTATCACTGAGCTGCCTAGGGAGATAAGACATCTGAGGTTTCTGCAAACACTGGATTTAAGGTACTGCCAGATAATGGAGCTGCCGGAGGAGGTGGGACTTCTGGAGCAACTTGTTTGCCTACGACTAGGCCCTTATAAGAAAGGAAATGTGCTGGCTGGTTTGATCGGTAAGCTGACATCATTGCAGGAGCTGTGTGCACCATGTAGAGGTGATGAAGGTTCTACAATGCAGTTTGTGAAGGAGCTGGGCCTGCTGAAGGAACTAAGGGTGCTCAAGACTTTTATTTCTGTTAGTAGTGAGAGCATCAAGAGTTCTTTGCTGGAGTCCCTGGGCCATCTGCACCATATCAAAGAACTTGATATTGATTGCTACTCTTATTTTGATAGGATGAACTGTGATGCAGGATTGGTCTCCTGTCGGCATCTCTGTTTCCTGCGTTTGAAAGTGTTCTCTAGACTGCCGGCATGGATTAACTCGTCCGCTTGCTCCAAACCTCTCCTATCTGGAAGTGGAAGTGGAAGATGTGAATGATGAGGACATGGAAACCCTTGCCAAGTTACCAGAGCTCAGTTGCCTCAGACTACTTTCAAAAAAAAGTGACACCAAGTCAGTGGTTAGCATAAAGACTCGTTCTGATGAAAGTGTTGTCTACTTTTGCAAGTTGAGATTCTTAGAGATATCTGGTGCATCCATCTGGTTTGATCTGCACAGCAGCAAGTGCAACAGCAGCAGGGTAGCATCATCCAATGCTATCATGCCAAGGCTCGAAGCCCTTGAGTTTGATGTCCATGTGCGGTCCCTAAAAGACAAGAACCTGCAGCTTGGTTTTGACAAGATGCTTGGCTTCCATAATCTCGGAACAAATTCTCTCAAGACAGTCAAAGCAAGTGTGGATTGTGAAGATGCTGGGCCTCGGGAGGTGGAGGAAGCAGAGGCTGCGCTTACAGCACGCGGCCGCAGTGCATCCAAAACATCCCACCGTTGTAAGCAAAAGGGAAAATAAACGATATATGACGTCACACTACCAAGAGGTACGTATAATGAACTGATCTTGCATGCATTAATTGCATCTATGTTGTATTTTATTGTTGACCCAGGAATTAATTGTTGTTTTTATTTAATTCCTCTCTCCTGCCTTTCCTTCTTTCTTTGCAATAGGCGCAATGAAACGTTCATTCATCTCAATAGGAATAATGGAATCTCTAGCTATAGCTCCTTCTAGTTACTCTTCTTTTATTTATTGTTAGTTTTTTTTTAGGAAAATTAGTTATTGATGAACAAAAATATTTTTATTATAGCGCATACCGAATATGGTGATATTATCTCTAAAATCGATATCTCTAACTCTTGATATTCGAGGTGTCCTAATATGGTTACTCTCATCTCCAACAGTTTTGCAAAATATACTTGGCAAAAGTTGTGATTTGCCAAGTCACAAAAATATTTGCAAAGTGAAAAAACTGTGGTTCTCGAATAGTTTTGCAAATTTAGTTTGGCAAAAGAAAAAAGGGCAATATGCAGCATGCAAGTAGGGAGATGATTTTATTTTCGCGGTCAATAGTACGCAACATGCAAGCGAGAGGATTTGCCAAGTCCCTCCCAGCTTGGCATATTTGCCAAGTTGAGGATGGTTTATGCCAAGTTGCCCAAAATACCAATCCAAATTGCAAAACTGTTAGAGACCACTTTTTCATGTTTTGCCAAATTTGAAGAATGCAAACCATGTTTGCAAAACTATTGAGTTGCTCTTACAATGTGTATATGCCAAAAGCAAGTAACAAGGCCGGTCCATATAGAAAGAAAAACCATTCATCTTGTTCTGACTATCCACCTGTTTTTCTACCTCCACAGTAGTAAAGTAGGTATAATATATAGGGGCATTGGCATTTTTACCCTCAGTTTCGGACCTAATGGTGATTTTACCCTCGTATTTTTTGAACTGGGCATTTTTACCCTCACTTTTTCAAATGAAGGGAGTGTTTACCCTTACTCTACTATGTCCAGATAACGGTGTTAAAACGGACAACTTTGCCCATTCGTTTTTTACCCTATTTTTTTTTTTAGATTGGTGTTTTTACCCCTGTTTTCTATCAACTCTTTAATATTTTGTGTACAGTTTTTTGGTTGATTTTGACATCATTTCAGCTTATAATCCATATAATTAAAATTCAATATCACACAACAAAATGATCCAAACATATAGATCCAAACATATAGATCTAAATTCTCTTTCTCAATTGCCTAAAAGCTTGGCCTTAAGGTCCAAGTTCTTTCTCTCAAATGTCTGAAGCCTTTCTTGTAGATCATGTTGTAACAACATGGAAGATGACGCTTCTGATCTGGTCACTTCCAGCTGCTTTGTTAGCTCTGCTATATGGTTTTGGAGCTCCGGGTTTTCAGACTTCGCCACCAGAGATTTGGAAACTATTTCACGGATTTTATCCTCTTGCTCTTCCCTTGCCAGCCGCAGTTGCCTGACACATTCCTTGAGGGCTTCATCTAGGTGGCTGACTTGATCCTGGAGTGAAGCATTCTTCTGACAAGAAGCTTCAAGTAGCCCCCTTTAGAGTAGTAACTTCAGCTTCGGCTTGTTCCCAACCTACAAAAGAAGTTTCAGAAACAATATTAAGAGAATGGCTACATAGGATGAAAGCAAACTTCTTACACATGCAAATTTAAGATTGCCATTCATTACTAGAAAAAAAATGAAATGAATCCAACTCCTCATAATGACTTTATAGGTTCAACTATAAAAACTAAATATTTTTTGCACTCATTTCCAGAGAATTTACTAAGGAGCAAATGTTACCTGCAACAGCCTCTTGTGTGACTTTAGCATGCTGCTTCACCAAATCCTCTTTTGCTCTGATGGTCGAAAGCGCAGCAGAAAGTTTGTACTTCAAACTCTCCAAAGTCTCTTTGATCTCCTCATCTCTAACATTGGAGTTTACATGTTCTAATGATTGACCATCAACATCTAGGATATACATTTGGGAGCAGGAAATAAAAGAACATGCTCGAGGAATTGGGGAATACCTTGGCTCCTCCATGGTGGGGGTGAGGAAGAGAGGGAGATGGACAGATCCTCCCCCCTGGCCGCGCTGGGAGCTCCTCCCCTCACCGACGAGGGCGCCGGCGACGCCGCCTTGCACACCGCCTGAAACCCGAGCCCCGGGACCCTAGCCTCCGTGCTCCATCTTCGCGGTGGAAAAGGATGGATGTGGGCGTGCTCGCCCCTGCGGGGGGGGAGAGGTCGGGCGGCGGCGAGGTAACCGCGAGCCGCGGTGGAGGAGGGAGGTGAACGGCGGCGCCGGGCCACCGGGAACTGCGTGCCCGCGGTCCGCTTCTTTTTCGCGAGGAGGAGAAGCCGCCCGCACGGGATCCCGCGAGGCCGCGAGAAGCCCGGAGGCCGCGCTTTTTATCGATACATAGAAAGGGGCATTTTGGCCTTTTTGGCCGTTTTCCTTTTTCTTTTTTTTTTTTTTTGTTTTGCCATTTAGTCGAGTCTAGTGCCGACGCGGTCCAAAAGGTAAACCGAAGGTAAAAATGCACAGTTATAAAATTGAGGGATAAAAACGTCTTTTGACCTTTAAAAGGAGGGTAGAATCACCAAAATCCCTAATATATAAGCTTCCTAACTTATTGTTTCTCCTCCCTAAAGTGGATGTCCGAATGCTAGTACACAAGAGCTCCGGTGAAATATGAATAGTTAAATTTCATCAAAAAGAGCCAAAAAAAGTGTTTAACGTAAGGCCAAAAAATGCAAAAAAAAGGGGGGGGGGGGCATAGTCTGGATTTCCATCACACATAGGAGTTGTGTCGCACTCAACAAAGCCATAGTTAACCATCCGTCGATTGGGTTGTGCACCTTGCTCACACGACTAATGCCAGATTCATTTATGATGATTTGATCTTCATGGTCACAGGGTTTACAATAAGGGTAAAAGGAATTTCGGCCCCAAGCAATAAACTCAAAATTTAACATCAAATTCAAACAAATTTCTTTTTTGTTTGGGGAAAATTAGAACCATTTCACAAGAAACACTATCATCACTGCTTTGTGAATGGCAATTACATATAACACCAAAAAACATGACAACATATAACATAGGTAGAGCAGTGACAGGACTGACGTTGAGTGAGTGACCTATGCTGGTGGGGTAGGGTGTGGATTGGGGAAATTCAATAATGAATTTGTAGAGATTTAGAGCTTTTGGTAGTGGTATATGTTGGTCCCTATAATCAGCAGCACCGAGGTGAGCACCTCACCTCTCTACTCCCTCTCCTCCCCTGCTCCAAGGAAGAAGAAGAGTAGGAGCTCTTCCCTCAAACTCACATCACACACAGCACCAGTTCAGGTTTCAGCGTGGGCTGAAACTGAACAACTCTGAATGGCTAGAAAACTGAGGCAGTGAACTGCTTTCTCCATTGCATATCTTCTCCTATATATACAATCTACATGTACCATCTAGGTACAACAAACTAGTTTTTCTAGTTGTACGTGGAAGACATCTATTGCTGTAAACCTATCCTCTGCTATGAAACCCGCATATGTAATCCCGACCTAAAATCAACTAATCGAGGACAGTAAACAATGCAAGAAAAAGGACCTCAGTTTTGAAACGTTCATATTGTGTATTCATGACAGGGAACTCATGACTCATGAGTGCGGAGTGCCCAACTGAGTGTGCACGTGCATCTTTTTGGTTTTCCATGCATTTCAATATATTCATTTTCTAACGATATCAAACAAATTTTAGGCATGTATGGAAATGAGCAGAGCCCCTGAGTTAGTAACCAAGGCCTGGAAGTTGGCAGACATCGTTGGCTCAGAACATATTCAAATACTGCATATGCCAGATCCGAAGCATCTTCAAGCAAAGTATGTTCAACAAAGTTTGTATGTACATCTTCTATTTAATTCAAGGAATACATCAGAATCTGTTTGTATGCTTATGATTTTCATGTCATAGCACAAAACAATTCAGTAGAATTTAGGACTGTTATGGTCATATTCAGAGCAGTATATATAATTATGCTAAGCATTGTGTGTTATTAATTGTTTTCTTCATAGGTTATGCGCTTGTTGTACACAAATAATTCAGAGCAGTGTATAATTCTGATAAGCATTGTGTTTTATTTATTTTCTTATAGGTTATGTGCTTGATGTACACGGATAATGGGGTGGAACTTTTGGCTCTCAGCTCCAATGCTGTTCATAAGCTATGGAAATGGGAGTACAGTGGCAAGAATCCACGTGGCAAGGTTAGATAGGAGAACTGCCTTATTTTGATTTCAACACTGCAGTTCTGCTTGGTTGTTTTCTAAAACCATCCATCACACTACTTTTTATTAGCCATCCAAATCTGTTTCACCTGCACTATGGCCTCGAATGACAAACGACACCATTGATGGCAATGACCCTGGAGACGCAACAGCGTGCATTGCACTATCCAAAAATAACAACTATCTAATTTCTGCTTCTGGTGGCAAAGTCTCGTTGTTCAACATGAAGACATTCAAGGTATGTCTTCTCTAGTTGTCTACAACAATAAGTAGTTAATTCCATGATTTTTTTTTTTCTTACAAAGCATGCATGACTACCTCTGCAAAACAATTTTATTTCATAGTTGTACCATACCCTTTCTTTGGCTTCACTGATTTTGTGGAATCTCTCACAGGTCATGGCTACTTTCATGGCACCTCCACCTGCTGCAACTTTCCTTTCATTCTACCAGTATGAAGATTTCAACATTATTTTCATTGGAACCGAGGACTCCTCAATTCAATTCTACAAAATCGATGATGATGAAGTAAGTATTAAACGAGAATCTGTCATCCCCTGTTTTCTTGAATCTGGCAAAACACATTATACATGGTTCTCACCAGAAATACAGTAGTCTACCCATAGTAAAATAATATGCTCTCGTTTCAGACTATCTCCCCTAATCTCTTGCTTATGTATCAGGATATCATGAGATTGTAAATGTTGTTTTAAATATATTCTTTTTTGACATAATAAATTATGTACTTTTGTGGACCGAGGAGATACCACAAGGTACACATATTCCATCACAAGTTTGTGGCATCTCCCGCAACACTATGAGGAGTAGTAGAAAGTACCTCATTGCATGACTCAAAAAAAGACTTCATAAACCATACATATGTTGTCAGCTAGACATTTAAAGCTACAAAAAAATTTAGTGAAAATAGATTCCTTCTATGTGGAAAATCTTGCTTAATTTACTAATTACTGTTTAGTTTGAATTTAATATTGATATGCCAAAATATTGACACATCTTAATCGAATTGCACAGGTTACACTAGTAAAAATTGTGACCACATGTCATAAAAAAAGATAACTGGACTAGCAGTTTCACAATCAATGGAGGTGATTGTCTCTTCAGGTGCTGATGCTCAGGTGTGAATTCTAATATGTATATATATACCATAAAGAAAATTGGACTAGCAATTTCATTGTTTTTTTATTAACGATATCGCCTAAATGTAAGCTCTGTGCATGTGAGAATGGCTTCAACCCAATATTATATTAGCCGCATTTCATATTGTCCTCTTGCCCATTTTCTAAAAAGATATAAAGATCTATAAACACAGTCCTGATGGCATGAAAAACTATTTATTTTATATTTGTTTGCTTTTGTATTCTGAATCATTTTTTTTTTCTCCAATGAAATGAAATTAATTTACAGGTATGTGTTTGGAACTTGGTTGATGGGGAGAAGAAATCAATATATATCCAACCTCCGTCTGATCTTTCCGGTGCTTTAGTTGGGGATACAATGGTACAGTTTCACTACGATGAAACACATCTTTTAGTAACTCATGAGAGCCAATTGGCGATCTATGATTTGCAACTAGAATGCTTGTGCTCGGTAAGTCTTACACGACATTTTCATAAAAAGAAATATTTTCTTACTTGCTATATCCAGTCTTGACTAACATATTACATGTTTTATTACATCATGCCTGTATAGAATGCCCCTAATCTTAGCGACACATTGCTATAAACACGCTACATACTGATATTTAATCTTGCATAACTTGATAATGCAGTGGTTCCCTAGAGATGCACTCCCCGCTCCAATTTCAGGTGCAGTATACTCACTTGGTTGCTTGTTGGTTTACGCTGGATTTCGTGATGGTGCAATTGGAATATTCGAGGCAGAATCTCTTACGTTGCAATGCAGGATAGCACCCTCTGCCTACATACCATCTTCAATATCCCGGTATGTGGAGTTTCAAGCGGTTCCTATTTTTGGTTTGTTTCAATTCTAGTAACCAACTTTTTGTTTCTGTTGCTTCTCTTATTATTTCTAGCAGTGGTGAACCTGTCTATCCCACAGTTATCGCTACGCATCCTTGGAAGCCAAACCAGATGGCAGTGGGCATGAGCGATGGTGCAGTTCTTGTGCTGGAGCTGTTGGATACAGACGACGGCGTACAAGTGGAGAGCGACACCTCCTCGGAACAGTGTCCACCTAGTGATGTCAGCAACAGCGGTGGTCACAGCCAAGTACTGGACGTCTGATTGGCCCCGACGAGGTGAGGTCACATGGCTATCCTTGCTGGGCATACAATGACAGATTCAACTAAATATATATATTTTAGCCAAATGGGACTTCTTGTTTATGCATCAATACAGTTGCGTGTATACCATCTATCACTAGATCTCCTCGAGATTTATATACCTGATACTAGTGTTTTCAAGTCGTTAAGGACTTACTTATTTGTAATAAATAAATATGCACGTTGCTAGTGGGTGAGACATTTCCCTCCCCATCTCTCTTATTTATTTAAAAAAAAAAAAAAACATAACTTTATGGTGGACAATGTATTATCTTATTCAAATTCTCAACTCAAGCTGGCTTAGGTTGAATTGCAATACTCATGGTAAATCATGTGAGATTTTGACATGCTTGTTAAGAACTCGTTCCAAGTGAAGGAAATTGTCCTTGGATAAAGCAGTATAGAGCACATACATATGCTGTTTTATTAAAAACAATTATGAGAAAATCATTCAAGTAAAAGGTAACAAAGGGAAATGCAAGATGATGTCAAAAACTTCTTTTTCTTCAGTCATCTGTACCATCGCCCTTCATTAGTAGTCATCAATCTTCATAATTTCCACTCACATATCTTCAAGCTAAATTCAAAATAATTATATTCAAGGTAAACCTATCGATGCTTAGGACCTCCATGATCACAGCCACAACCAAAAGAGCCCAGATAACCACATACACTATACCTATGGATGCATAAACCAACTGATGTCATTTTGTTGTGAGAGAAATACTATGTTCCATGGCTGATAAGTTGAAGCATACAGGGTCTGAACTTGATTCATACCAAAAGTTGGTGAGAAATGAGAGCTCTTCTAAACATTTGGCGCTTGTCAAGAAAAAAAAACACTAGCAAGGTCACAGAGAATGTTCACTGTCACGTGTTTCGAACAGGAAAAAAATCCATAAATATGACAGCTTCCCTGTTTTCGCTCAAAACAAATGGGGATAAAGCAATTTCAAGCACTAAAACACTCACACATCTTTTCCTTCCGCAATGTAAATAATAGATCAGTAATGAATATACAACAATGTATCGGTTTACAAAACGACCCCACGGCAGAAGTCAACCCACTGATATCTGCAGATAGTTCCAATTTCTCGTACAAAATGGGGAAAATAAAAAGAAAGGCAAAGTGGGCAAGACATACATCCACCAAAAAAACACACCCAAGCAGCCCACTGTAAAAAGACTATTACCAAACTGGTTATCAACCCTGACAAACCCAAAGTGTCCAGGTGATATCAACCAGGACCACAGCCTCAACATCAAAACCGCCCTAAGCCACTCCCATGTGTCTTCCATCACCGCCTTGCTTGGGGCTAGCATTTACTGGAGCTCACAGGTAAAAAACAACTCAGAGGCCACAACTGAGCTCCAAGCAATCAGATTGCCAGGCAAAAGGCCAGAGCCATTACTGATCATACTATGTCGAATGTTTCTTGCGGCTAAGGATCTCTTGTTCTTTAAGGCGGTGCTGGAACCGTCCCAGGCGTGCTTGGAGGCTGACCAAGCCTGTAGCCTTGCGTGACAGCAAAAAGCTCAGTTGGGTCACATAGTTGTCAATGAGGCTACCTGGTTGATCAACTTCTGCCAAAAGGTTCATCTCCTGAGACAAATAAAGCATGCGTTTAAGCAGCATGGCAAAATGAACAATATTGTGAAGTTAAAAGCAGCAACCTTACAACAAAAGAACAAATAAGTTAAAAGCAAATAGACAGCTTAACATTAATTCACAAAATAAATGTTCACCTCTTTATGATAAGAGGACATGTATGTGCATATATGCGCACTATAGCTAATGACATTTCTTCCTAAGAACAAACGAACATCTATCAAGGTAAGATTTGTCCACTGCCGTGTTTTCAGGTCGTTCGATTAACACGATTAATCACAATTAGCCATCCTGGACGGTCCCAGGTGCTCGATTAGGAGGGAACAACACGACCAGCTCGACCAGAAACATGGTCGTCCGATTAGTTGTCGTCTAATCGTGATTAATCGTCCGACTAGGACATATGGACGACCAATTTTTGTTTTGGGCCTGTTTGACTTGACTGGTATGTAGGCTGTGCTGGGCTTGCAGCTTGACCTGCTAGGGTTAGAAAAGATAGCAGGGAGAAGAAAAGAGAATAAAACTAAGTTACCAGCTGAACACTAATGCAGTCTTGACTCTTTATGCTTCCTTTATTGTGTACAATATAGTACATATAGAGAGAGAGGTATATATGTCCTAAAACACATGGACGACCAGGTGGACAACCAGGGTCAATTAATTGACCTGGTCGACGATTAATCACGATTAATCGTCTGGTCGGTCCCAGGTGAACCAGGTTTCACCAGCCGACCTCAAATCATGGGTCCACTGATTCTCTTACAACATAACATCAATTCTACAAAATTATGTTACTAAAGGGCGTGTAAAATACTACTTTGTCCCAAAAAAGGATGCAATTCTAGGTCTGGTCAAAGTCAAACCTGTCTTAAGTTTGACGGAGTTCACGTAAATATTACCGATATGTATGGCTCCAAATAAATGTAACAAACTAATGATACTTCATTAGTATGATAATATTAGTATCTTTTTATACAAATTTAGTCAAACATCAAATCATTTAAGCACCATTCGCATCGGTTTTGGGATGGAGTACAAATCTATTGGTGTATCATTGCCCACTAAACAGATAAACATAGATAGATTTTTAACTAATTGATCATCAAAGCCTGTAGTCTAGCTTTTTTAAATTCTAATTTGCCATAAATTCTGAAATGTAGTAGGAAGCTACAACACAGCCAGGTGCTGCTTCTTGCACAGGAAACTATGATAGGACTCTAGCTGTTGCAGCTGCAACAGCGCTGCTTTAAGAGCAGCCGAACAGGCACATTGTATATAGCTGTCAATATAGATTATCATGGACATTATTCGGTAGAATAAAACTTACTTCCCGCACAATCTCCATAGTATTCTCGATTTCCTTCCTATGAGCTGCTATGAGGGCCTCCTCTTCCTAACATACAAAAGAAAGCTTAGCACTACATCTTGATGCAGGATAAAATAACATAGCATTTTCCTTCTTTACCTCAAGAATGGCATCAATTTCTACATCATCACAACAACTTTCCTTTTCAGTACCCGTCCGGTAAGTATCAACTGGTCTCTTCTCTTGATTCTGATTAGGAATTTCTTCAGCTTCATCAGGCAATGGATAAGATGGAGCTGACGAAGACTCCCGGCTAGAAGTGGTAATTGGTCCTGATGACTGCTCTTTTCTTGTGTTTCTGCCCTTGGAAAGATTTGTGACCTGTCAAATGACGAACAGGTTACGGTGCTGTATTTTTTTTTAAGGGTGCCAATGCTTGTTGACCTCAATGGAAAAATACCAAGTTGAGAAAGCACAGGAGTTGCATTCGTTTTCGGTGAAATTGTTAACCCTGTTATGAGATGAGCTTACAGACAGGGCCATGCATTGAAGAGAACTCTGCGGACCCGTGGATGGACCCGCTCATCCCCTTCGTCGTTCCCCCGAGCCCCCAGAGCTTGCTAGCCACAATCCCCCAAAATCCACCATATCCTCTCCTTCCCTGCCTCTGAGGAGCCCAGATCCACCATCCCCGTCCTCCGCGCTCTCCAGTGAGGGGTCTAGGTCTCCCTGTTCGTGAGCGGAGCGCGGAGATCGAGGACCCCGAGCACCGCCTGCTTGCGTCGCTGTTGACGGCTCCTCTTCAGCAGGAGCAGGTCCAGGTCGCCGTCGGTGGAGCTCCTGCCCAGGGCAAGTGCGCCCCCTGCCCCTGCCTGCGCGCCGGCCGACGTCGGACGCTGCAGCACCTCCGCCTGCTGCGTCGAGGGCGCGCTGGTCGGGGGTCATGGCGGCCGCATCCGGTGCCCGCCGTCACCAGCCCTCGTCGGGGACGTCGGGGAGGTCCAGGTTGCGGATGATGACGACGACGGCGCTGCTACTGCATCCTCGACGAACTCCAGCTCGCAAGCCGTGCCTCCGCCTCAGGCCCCGTGCGAAGAAGCCTCGCGCCGCGCGTCCTCAGCGTCGGTGCCGCCGGTGGCCATGGCTGCCGTTGCCGTCGGTGCTGCCAGCGGCCGCAGTTCCGCGGTGATGCCTGCTGGATCCGGCACGACAGCCCCTCCGCGGGCGCCCTTGGCTTCGGCTACGCCAAGTTCGACCTCTGCTCCGCCCCCACCGTCGGCGTCGCTGTCCCCGCCGGATCCGGCGCGACAACTCCGGCTCCGCACGCTGCTCCGGCCTCCATCGGACGTCCCAAGGGGATGCGGTGGGTGGACGCCACCTTTTCTGACCTCTCGGACAGCGAGGGAGGAGTTCGCCGAGCCTGAGGCCCCCCACCGTCGCGGCGGCACGCTTGTCCATCCCTCCAACTCGCCATGCTCTGCGGGCTGCCCGTGGCCGGTGCGGTGCCGTGCCATGGACTCCGCCAAGGCGTTGAGTCGGCCCGCGGGACTTCGGCCGCCTTGGTGTCTCTCGACGGCGGCGTAGTACACCGCCTGCCCTGACTCGCAAGCGCCCACGCGATGCGCGGCGCCGTCCGAGGCGCGCACCTCGGGGACACTTCGCGAGGCTCGGGCGGCGGCCGTTCCCTTCGAGCTGGCCGCGTCTCACCTTCCGTCCACGCCCGCCAGACACCGCCCACCAACGCGTCTTGGGCCGACCGTTCGGGCAACCTTTGCGGATGCGGTACCTGTCGGGTAGCGTCCTACACCACGCCAAACACACCGGCGCGCTGGCGCCGCGCTCTCGGCGCCGTCGCCACCGACCGTGTCTACCCTGCTGGCCGTGCTTTAACCGCTGGGCGGAAGATCACGCCGGGCCGCGGCTTGTCGTCCCCTGCCGTCACGCTTGCCTCCTTTGCGCGGTGGGCGGTCACCGCCCGCCGCATCCACGGAGCGGACGCGGAAGGCGCTGGTCGACTTCCTCCACGCTCCCCCGGCCGCAAATGCAGAATCGCCTCGATCGGCCGCCGGCCGTCGCCGCCGCCTCGCCGCCCCTCTCTTCTTGGGCTTATGCGGCACGGCGGAGGTTTCGTGTGGCCTCCACCGGATTGGGATGACGTCCGCGGGTCCCAATGAGTTCTTTGTCGCCGGTGGGCGCGGCCTCACGACTTGGTCACCGCCTTCACGCGACCCGGGCCGCACTAGAGTCGCCCCCAGTGGCCTCAGTCCCTGCCGGGTGGACCCGATGCCCGACGAGCCCCGGGCCCTCCTCGTCACGACCGTCGCCGCCCTGGCGCCACCCCCCGTGTCCGTACCGAGCCGCCCCCCCTCAAGTAATGGTCGCGCTTTGCTCGCATGGGCGGAGGCCTCTGAGGATCGGGGTGGCGCGGATCGCGGCATCACCTCGCGTCGGCCGCCCGGCCCTCGACGGTCCCTCGGTGCGGTCACCCTTGGTGGAGGAGCCGGGATGGACCCTGAAACAGAGGCGCCGGTGTACACCACCGCCGACCGGGCCCCGCTCCACCAAGCGAGGTGCCTGGCGACGCCGATTCGCTATCATCATCGACCGACTTTGACCCGCCAGGTCGCCAGGTCACACTCGCAAGGGAAAGAACGAGGGTCGCCGACGACGACCGGTATCATGGCCAGAGCCGTAGCGGCCGGGCCGCAAAATCGCCTCCGCTAAGACCGGCCGAAGCAGCGCTGACGCGTCCGATCCAACAAATGGACCAAGCGGCGGTCGCGCACCGTGTACCCCCGACCGGTCGATCGTCGCAAGTTTCCATGGAGCCTTCGAGGATGCCGCGCCGTCCTCCAGGCGAGAACGTGCGCAAAATCCTTCCCCTCCGGTGCCGGCCGCGGGGGGATGAGTGCGCGGCGCATGCGGGAGGCGCCATGGTGCTACCCCCTCACCAGTCCACCCCGGAGATCGTCGACACCGGGACCTTACGCAGCCCGCACCGTACCCCACGGCCGCCTCCGCCGACTTCTTCTGGCGCCGCCACCCGCCCGCCGAGGAGCCTATCCTGGGCGGCCGACCACCCTCCGCTCGTCCCAAGATCACGATGACGAGTGGGTCGTGGGCCCCGCAAGCGAAGTGAGAGGCACGATCCGGCCTCTCGAGCCGGAAGGCGTTGTTGGTCCGCGGAAGGCGAGGGACGCCCGCCGACACGGCCGACACTCCCCGTCCCCGAGCTAACGAAAGGGTTCCACCAAAGACTGCCGACGGCGGTTCTTCCGGCAGACCCCGCGGCGGCTAGCTGCGAGATCTTCCCCATCTTTGCCGAGGGTCGGTGCGTTGGCGAAGCACCGGTGGGAGACCCCGACCCGGAGCCGTAGCCTAGGGCGCCGCGACTTCAGTTTCCTTCGTCGCGCACTAGTTTTGCTTTTAGTACATCCATTTCGCGCGCCACCGCTGAAGCGGTGATTCTGTCGATGTACTTTTCGCGCTTCGCCAATCCTTTTGGCTAAGGTGTGCGACGTGTAAAACTCTAATTTCTCTTAATAGAATACGTGCCTATGGTACGGTTTCGAAAAAAGATGAGCTTACAGGGAACTACTAGTTCACCGGAGGGAGCTTATATTGAATCGTATGATTTGATTCACCCAGAACAAGTGATAGATGAGCTGTGAGGTTTGAAACTGAGGGGTTAATAACGTGGCTTTCAACAGCGGCCGGCTTTGTTGACTCCCAGCAACAAATGTACCGTACGTCGTAATTCAATGGCTGTGTCTGTTCCTCATATATACGTAGCATTTTGGTAGGAGATGGAAAACGTCGTTTTCGACATAGAGAGTGCGGCCCGTGGGCCGTTGAGTGGCCTTTTGCCATGTCCTGGCTATCCAGGTACAGTGCTGAGATTGCCTCAAAAAAAAAAAAAAAAAAAGTACGGTGCTGAGAATGATCCGAGCCAGGTAGCGGATCGCCATCAGTACGGCAACTGGTGTACCCATGGACGCCAGCCCGCTCGTCTACCCCATCGCCGCCGGCTGCTCCATCAAGCGCCGCCCGCCCCTCCCCTCGCACGCCGGCCACGCAATCGGCCCTGCTCAGCGCCACACCCTGCTTCGCACAACGTCGAAGACACCGTCCCCAAGCACCCCCTCCGCCAGCGCGACCATCTCATCAGGTCCGGCGCCGCCACCGCGTCCATCTCAGGACTGCCCCCGCCAGCCAACATCTCAGGTACGGCAGAAGGAGCGCCGCCGGTGTTCCACCAGGTCAGCGGCGCTCCTCCATTCTCCTTCTCCTCAGTCCTTACTATTGTGTGCCCTTGAATTGCTCGATGAAATGTCTAAATAGTAGTATGCTTGCTTTCTGACATCCACCCCCATGTTTGGCAACGAGTGGCCTCGTTAGATTATTGAAGGCTAATTTGTTGGAGCCTATTTGACACGCACCATTGATGGCAGACGGCACTACTGTATTGGCTGTCCAGAAATTTATTGTGATCACCTATAATGTTTTATATCTGTTCCTTAACCCTCTTGAATTTGTCATATGTTGGATTGAATTCCTTCTGTATTTGATGCGTGTTGCCATATGCATGTTTATCTTTTACAAATCAAAAATATGATTCTCATAATAAAACTATTATGCTTGTTTTGAGATTTCTTTACTAGAGAAAATTACTAATAGATTAAGGTTTCTTTTTCAGCATCAATGAACTCAAACATGGTCTGTCATTAAGTCCAAGCTCAATATCTCAAGTTAGCGCCTAGTCATTGCTATGTCAACATTCCCTGGATTGGTTTCAATAACTCAAAGATGTTGTACTCATAGAGGACAACTATCTTCATTTGATGTTGCTAACATTTCTCTTGATTTTCTTAACACCAAAAGTAAATTTGGAAAGAAAGGTGACCAAGTCTACCCTACTAATGCACCAACTTCTATACATTCAAATCCATTCAAAATGAACAACCCAGATAACTTCTCAACCTTCTCTCTCATTACTCGGACATGATTCAATGGTCAAGATCAAAAGTATTGGACACAGCCCTCCGCCCGCCCGTCCTCGCCACAGGCGTCACACCCCGCGCTGTGCCTCCCGGTGATCGCGCTGGATCAACGTGATCGCGAGCGCCGGCTGTCCTACCTTTCCTCCGCACGTAGCCAGATCGTATCTTGCCTCCACGGAACACTTCACAATGGACGACGTGCGCTGCATGTCGAATCAGGAGACTCCCTCTACCGAAACCACTCCCCCCGCCGCCGCGGACTGACCTGATCAGCGGCCCTCGGTGATGACGTCCCCTCATGCACATCCTCGAGCTGCTCCCCGACGCTGGGGACGTGGTGTGCACGGGCGCGCCTCATGGCGCTGGTGGGGGCTCGAGTCCGGACGTATCTCCCGATTCTCCCCTCACTCCGCTTCACTTCCACGAGTAGGCCCGTGTTCTAGGGAGACACACCGATCTGGTCCATGGGATTTGCAGGTTTTCAAGTTATTTACCTGCCTGCTTGTTTATCCTATCTCCACTGTACACGAATGTTTGATTTTGCTTTAATTTCACCCCTTTCTAGACTTCTTCCAGTGGTAACTGATGCTCGGTCCATTGCTGGAGCAGTCTATGTGTTCAGATTTCTATTTAGGTAACAAGTTGTATTTACGTTTTTTGAGCCCTAGAATGGTTTCTGAGTGCTTTGGTTAATTGTGCTCTGAGATGTTTTCCTTTTTTTCTTTTCTGAGCATGTTGCTGTACCAAATTCTTACTTCAATCTTCTCCTCATCAACCCTTTCTTGTTCTATTGCGTACTACTTAGAAAAGAAAATCTACTACGCATAAAGTAAACACGTGAAGCCAACATGAACAGGGGAGATTCAACCGCCATGATCAGCAGCAATGGCACCGACGCGAGAGTTTCTCTCACCTGCCCTATATACAATTGTCTGGTATGCTAAATTAATTATTTCTGGTGTGCATTAGCAATTGGACCTTTCTTGTGAATTTCACATACATATATGGGTGTGCAGTGTGTACTGAAACCATGCGAGTGCAACAAGGACCTGGCTGGATTTCCAGCCGGTGTCAGGTCTAATCCGTCAGACCAGGAGATCATAGAGCACCTAGAGTCCATGGTGTTGAAGGAAGGAGAAGGCTCCAGAGCACACCCTCTCATAAATCACTTCATTCCAACCATTGAAGGAGATAATGACATTTGCTACACTCATCCTGAGAATCTCCCTGGTTAGATCGAAATAACTCTTATATTATGGGCTACCTTTCATTTGCTATGTATAGTGGTCAAATATGTGAGTAAACATGCTTGTTCTATGTTGTTTCTTTTAGTAGTATACTTATTATTTTCGAAATTAGACCTTTTAATTTATTTAAATTTAAATTTATTGAACGAAGCATATGTCACATGTATGTGCCGTATTATAACAGTATATTCGTATTTGTCTGGACTCTATATCATGACTGCTTAAACCCCTTGTGCTTACCTAGCTAATTCATCCTCTCTCTAGGTGTGACAAGAGATGGCCACAGCAAGCATTCCTTCCATAGGACATCCAAAGTCTTTCTAACTGGAAAAAGAACGAGTAGAAAGATCACTTTTAGAAGGTAAGCATTTTTCTCTCGTATGTTTTGCTATTTTGGGATGTGTTTCATCTAAAATAGGATCATAGCCTTATGACATGATATCAAATCAAAATATTTTGATAGCTACTAGAAAATTGTACCTTCTGAGTTCTTAGTTTGTACTGGAAAAAATATTTTGATTGCTAAAAAAAAACAAAAATATGAGACTTATTTTGGCTTTAGAGAATACCACAATGTCATTGTCATTTGTGTTGTGAATTTATATTTCTTTCATTAGATTTATTTTTTCTAGACATCACCGTGAATGTTAGCACGGGCCATATACTAGTAATAACTAATTCATCACTGTCCTTCCAACGAATTCCTTATATACTTGCATATTCCTCAAACAATTTCTTCATGATAACAACACTGAACACTCTGACAGTATGTTCTCCTCACAGTTGTTTTGTATATGCAGGTGTAGCAGAATTTCCTGAGAGCGCCATCAAGGACTTCAGAAGTTCAAATCAGGTTTCTATATGTGTGTATGGTTACTCATCCTGTCATTATTTACTTACTGGTAGATTCATTTGTATGTTACGCAGTACCAAGGTTTGTTGAAGAATGAGAACACCAATGTAATGTGCAAAAGAGCTTACAAGAATACATGCTTAAGTCCTATATCCTCTGGCATATGGTGGGTACTGACTTCAAAGGCACTTTGTGCCAGGTCTGTTGTGATGAGTGCCAGATTTGGTTCAAGGCCCAATGTAACCTGACATGCAACAACATGGAGGTTATTTCCTTACCTTTATATGATGACATTTTTATGTCCTTATTGCTTGATATCTATATGCAACTATTCTATGATTATCTTTTATTACATTGCCATTGTGTCGCACCATATGGGAAATGCATATTATTCCTGTCCGGATTGCAAATCAAATTGCAAAACAGTTCCAGCGACTGAAAAAAATGAATATTTCCAACAGTTTAGACTAAGTCATTGACTGCTCTCCAACCTATAGATTCAAAGCTAGGCCTTGTTTAGATGGCTAAAGTCAATCTAGAAGGAGAAAACAATGTGGTACAAATGGTGCAACAAATGCAATCATGATACGTCTACAGCATTGCCATCGCTGTGCTGGTACTGTTAAACGCCGCATTAGAAGAAGTGGTCCAGAACAGAGCGTACAGACCATCACCATCTGGTGCTGATGCTCCTGAACAGCTAAGTGGAAAGTTCTTATCGTGTCCTGTGGTCTAAACAAACACAGCAGCTGGCTGGAAGCTGCAGCAGTCAAGTCAACCATGAGCAATTTGGACTCTTTCCAAGCTGCTCACTTCTAGTCTTCCTGGAAGTTTCTCGCTGCTTTTCCTCTGTCCAAGTCCTTCAGCAGCTTTTACAGGGCTTGTCGTCCGGGCCGGCGTCACAGAAGCCAGTCGGATCCGCAGGGATTGCACTACGAACACGAGCTCTGTGCAGATCTGGGTGAGCCTCCTTCTCTCTGTACCACTATAAATCAGCCGTAGTTAGTAGTTACCAATCTGCTGCCCGCAGGAGAGAGGCACCGACCGATCGAGCTTGCAGACATGGAGCTGGTGATGGGGGCGATGGGGAGCCTGCTGCCCAAGCTGGGCGAGCTGCTCAAGGAGGAGTACGGCCTTCGAAGGGCGTGAAGAAGAAGGTCGAGTCTCTCTCACGGGAGCTCAGGGCCGTGCACGCTGTCCTCCGCAAGATCGGGGATGTGCCACCGGACCGGATCGATGAACTGGTCAGGCTCTGGGTTCGCGATATCAGGGAGGCATCCTACGACATGGAGGACATCGTCGACGCGTTCTTGGTGCGCGTTGTCGATTTCCCCAACCAGGAGCCCGCCACCGACCCATACATGCTCACGCGCCTAGTGAAGAAGGTGAGTGAACTGTTCAAGAGAGCAAGGCTTCGTCGCAACATCTCTAACATGATCCAAGACATCAGCCAGAAGCTTGAGGAGGTGGCAGCAAGACGTGGTAGGTACACACTCGACAACATTGTTGCCAATCCTGTACCTGCAACGACCATCGACCCTTGCATCCTCAATCTGTACAAAAGGGCAACCGAGCTTGTTGGCATTGATGGACCAAGGGATGAGCTCATAAACTTGTTGTCCCTGGGGAATGATCTTGATGTGTCCGACATTCACTTGTCGGATAATAAGAAGATGAAGATCATCTCTATCGTTGGATTTGGAGGACTAGGCAAGACCACTCTAGCTAAAGCTGTCTATGATCAGCTTAAAGCACGATTCGAATGCAGGGCTTTTGTTCCAGTTGGTCAGAATCCTGACATCAAGAAGGCCCTTAGAGACATTCTCATGGGTCTTGACCAAGAAAAGTACTCGTATTCAAAACTGAAGGGTTTGGATGAATATCAGCTTATGGGATTACTCAACGAATTTGTCAAGGAAAAGAGGTATGAGCTAGTATATGATCACCGATAGCTACTCATAACTGACGAGTAATTGATTATAGCTGCTTTTAGATTATGTAGCTGCACAATTCATTCTTTATTTTATTTTATTTTATTTATTCTTTTTTAAGAAAGGACGAAAGCAGCTACCACAATTCAGATGTATATGCTAGTTTGTACCCACTCAATTTCATGCATGCAAAATATATGGCAAGTCGCTTTGCTAAAACAACTTCAAAATCGATTGCTTTGGACTTGTACTGGTAAAACTGATATATATGTTTGAGCTGTCAACATAACATAGGTCCTCGCTTTTATTTCCTTGGGTGAAATCCAGAGCGGAAATAGTACATGTGCATGTGTAATGTGTTCACTAGTCGAAGTGTGTGCCTATGCCAGGGTTTTTAGTTGTTTCTACCAAACGTTAAAGAGGAATGGTTATCATGTCACTATCATCAACAACTATGTAGTAGGATGGTAAAGAAGGCTTACATGAGGCGGAAAGCTGTGCATTAGAAACCTAGAAAAACAAATGACTTTTATACAAGAGACGTGACCATGGTGTCCTTTGGTTTTAAGTAGGATCTAATAAACTCAAAATATATCAGGAACATAACGAAATGGTGATATAGGAATATATAGAAGAGAAATTTCTATATATGATGTCTTAGCATTTTTATTTACCATTTCTTATGTTGTCTTGTGAATATGTAGGTGTTTAATTGTTATTGATGATATATGGGACATGGAGACATGGAAATTAGTCAGATGTGCTCTGCAAGAAAGTAATTGTGGAAGTAGACTTGTGATCACTACTCGTATTTCTGAAGTTGCCACAAGTGCTGGTGAAGCTTACAAAATGCAGCCACTTTCTGATAACAACTCCAAAAAATTATTGTATGCAAGAATAGCTGATGGTGAAGGGAAGTATTTTGATAGTCCTTCGGTTGAGGCATGTGAAAAAAATTTTGAAGAAATGTGGTGGTGTGCCACTAGCTATCATTACAATAGGCAGTCTGTTAGCCAGTAAAACAGGGGAAGACTGGTCAGAGGTGTACAACTCAATTGGTTTTGGGAATCAAGGAAATGGTGATGTAGATACTACAAGAAAGATATTGTCATTCAGCTACTATGATCTGCGTTCAGATCTAAAGTCTTGCTTATTATATCTAAGCGTATTTCCAGAAGACCATGTTATAGAGAAAAATAGTTTGATATGGATGTGGATGGCGGAAGGTTTCATCTCTGAGGAACAAGCAAAAGCAGCAGGGGTAGGACCATTTGAGCTCGGGGAGAGGTTCTTCAATGAACTCATAAATAGAAGCATGATCCAACCACAGGAGAAATGGTATAATGGTTATGTCGATGCATGCTCTGTTCATGATATGGTGCTTGATTTGATACATCAATTGTCGAGTAAAGAAAATTTTGTGACTGTACTGAATAGTGGTGGGCAACAAAAACTTCAGGGGTGCAGTTCTCGCAGGTTAGCCCTACAGTGTGTTGAAGAGCACAGCGTTGGTCAGCTGGCTAATATCTCTGTGAAGAAAGTGAGGTCCATCTTCACCGGTCAGTGCGATTTTTGTGCATTATGCCCAAACCTCCCATTTTTACGTGTGGCAGACATAGAACAATGTTCAGTTTGCAAAGACCGTGGAAAAGGTGTGTTGGATCATCTTGAGAGTTTACTTCACTTGAGGTACCTCAGAGTAGGGAGTGGCTTTATCACTGAACTGCCCAGGGAGGTAAGATACCTGAGGTTTCTGCAAACTCTGGATTTACAGGACAACTGGTTAGAGGAGATACCAGAGGAGGTGGGACTTCTGACACAACTTGTTTGCCTACGACTAAAGGATGATAGGCGCCCAACAAGTGTGCCAGCTGGTTTGATCGGTAAGCTGAAATCATTGCAAGAGCTGTGTATACAGTGTGAAGGTGAAGATGGTACAATAATGCAGTTTGCGAAGGAGCTGGGCCTGCTGAAGGAACTGAGGGTGCTCAGGACTCGGATTTTTGTTAGGGATGAGAGCGTCGCAAGCTCTTTGCTGGAGTCCCTGGGCCATCTGCACCATATCAAAGAACTTCAAATTTATTGCTCCAGCTATCAGGTAAACCATGATGTAAGATGGGTCTCCAGTCGGCATCTCCGTTTCCTGTGTGTGGAGGGCCTCTTGGAGTTCTCTAGACTGCGAGCATGGATTAACTTGTCGCTTGCTCCAAACCTCTCATATCTGAATGTGCGAGTGGTAGTTGTGACTGACCAGGACATAGAAACCCTTGCCAAGTTGCCAGAGCTCAGTTGCCTCATACTGTATTCAAGAAGTGACACCAAGTCAGTAGTTAGCATAAAGATTCGTACTGATGAAGGTGTTGGCAACTTTCGCAAGTTGAGACGCTTATCAATACATGGTAGTATATCCATATGGTTTGATCAGCACAACAGCGAGTGCAACAGCAGCAGGGTACCATCATCTAATACTATCATGCCAAGTCTTGAATCCCTTGAGTTTCAGGTTTTTGTGGGCTCCCTAAAAGACAAGAACCTGCATCTTGGTTTTGACAAGATGCTTGGCTTCCAGAACCTCGGAACAAGCTCGCTCCAGAGAGTCGGCCTGTGTGACCCGTGAAGGTGCCGGTCCTCGGGAGGTGGAGGAAGCGGAGGCTGCGCTGAAGCACGCGGCCGCAGTCCATCCAAAACATCCCACCCTTGTAAGCGAAAGGGGAGGAGATATGATGTCACGCTACCAAGAGGTACGTATGATGACCCAGGAATGCATGCATGCTTTCAAACGCTACCGGCTTCTTCAATTCCTCTCTCCTGTCTTTCTTTCTTTCTTTGCAATAGGCGCAATGAAACGTTTATTCATCTCAAATCCACACCCACGCCTTGCTTCAGTTTGCGAAGGTACCTTTCTAGGTACCTCACGAAATAGGAATAATGGAATCTTAGGAAAATTAGTTATTCCTGTAACTCCTATTCGAGGTGTCCTAATATAGTTACTCTAAATTTACCAAAATCAAGTAACAAGGCCAGCCCACAGAAAGAAAAACCGCTCATCTCGTTCTCACTTGCATGCATGTATTGTAGTGGCCGTGCACTCCTAGCACCATGGCCCACTTACTGGGTGTTACTACTATCCACCTTTTTTTACCTCAAAGTAGGTCTAATAAGCTTCCTAATTTGTTGTTTCCTTCCCTATAGTGGATGTCCAACTCCTAGTACGCCAAATATGAATAGTTAAATTTCATCAAAAGAGCCAAAAAATGTTTAACAAAAGGCCACATAAAGCAGTTAAAAAAAAGAGGGGGTAGTCTGGATTTTTCGTCACATAGGAGTCGCCTGGCACTCATCAATGCCATAGTTAACCATCCGGTCGGTTGTGTTGTGCACCTTGCTCACACGACTAAGGCCAGATACATTTATGATGATTTGATATTCATGGTCACGGGGTTTACAATATGGGTAAAAAATTATGTCTCGACTCTCAGGGAAGATGAAATTTCAAATTAAACTCAAACCATTTATTCTTTTATAGAAAAAAAATCATCATTTCACACAAGAAGCACTCTCAATGCGTCGTGCATGATAATAATTATATTAACACTGAAGAAATGACACAATGTATCACATAAGAAGAGCAGTGGTAGTAAAATGGACTAACAGTAAGTGGCTTATAGGTGGTGTCAGACATGGGATTCTGTGAGTGGGGAAATTGAATAATAAATTTGCATAAATTTAGGGATTTTGGTCGGGCTATAGGATAGAGAGGCCACTTTTGGAAGATTTGGTGTAATTACAGAAATATGAATTCAACCAAACAAACTCGGATGGTACAAAAATTTATCAAGTCCTAGCAGAAAAGATGATATTTAGGTATTTTGATAAAACTTCCCTGAAATTGTTGAGACTTTTGGTTTTGGATGCTTGTCGCTGCTACAAAACGATCTTAATTTGCTAAAGAATAAGATTGCAATATGAAAAACTAAGTCTTTTTACTCAGATTTTTACAGAACATTTTTTACATTGTAATTCTTTTCGAAACTATCATTCAAAAACGGAACTAGTTTTTTCTAGTTGTATGTTCAAGACATATATTGCTGTAAATCAATCCTCACAACTGCCCTAAAGCCTGGCTACATAACCCCAACCCCAAATTAACATTATGAAGTGTGGCAACTGACTACTCAAGGTCCGTAAAAATGCAAGAAAAAGGGCCTCAGTTTTGAAATATGTATATTGTATTACTGACAAGGAACTCATGACTCATGAGTGCGGAGAGCCCAATTGAGTATGCACATGCTTATTTTTATTTTTCCTTGCAGTTTAATATATTGATTTCCTAACCGTATGAAACAAATGTTAGGCATGTGTGGAAATGAGCAGAGCCCCTGAGCTAGTAATTAAGGCCTGGAAATTGGTGGACATTGCTGGCTCAAAAGATATTCAAATAATGCGTATGCCAGATCCGAAGCATCATCAAGCAAAGTATGTCCAATAACATTTATTTAATGCAAGGAATATCACACATCACTATGTGTTGATGTGCTTATGATTTTCATGACATAGCACACACCAAATGGTTCGGTAGAATTTAAGACTGTTATGATCATATTCAAAGCAGTATATAATTCTGATAAGCACTGTGTTTTATTTTCTTCATAGGTTATGCGCTTGCTATACACAGATAATGGGGTGTCACTTTTGGCTCTTAGCTCCAATGCTATTCATAAGCTGTGGAAATGGGAGCTCAGTGACAAGGTTAGAAAGGACCACTAGCGTATTTTGATCTCAACACTGCAATTCTGTTTGGTTGTTTTCTGAAAACCATTCATCACTACTTAGTTAGTCGTCCCAAATTTGTTCCACCTGTATTATGGCAACCTAAAAAGGGCATTCTAATGGCAAACGACGCTACTGATGGCAACGTCCCTGAGGAAGCAACAGCTTGCACTGCACTATCAAAAATGACCGCTCTCTAATTTCTGCTTCTGGTGGCAAAGTCTCATTGTTCAGCATGAAGACATTCAAGGTATGCATTCTTTAGTTAATTCCATGATTGATCTCTTACAAATCATGCATGATTAGTTCTGTAAAATATTTTTTTATTTTGTGCCTTTCTTTGGCTTCATGGATCTTGTGGAATCTCTCATAGGTCATGACTACTTTCATGGCACCTCCACCTGCTGCAACTTTCATTGCATTCTACCCACTAGACAATAACATCATAGCTATAGGAAGGAGGACTCTTCAATTCAAATCTACAACGTCCGTACTGATGAAGTAAGTATTAAACATGAATATTCCATCCCTTGTTTTCATGAATATTAGAGTATTGGCAAAACTCACTATATATGTTTCTTACTGGAAATGCAGTAGTCTACCCCTCGTAAAATAACATGTTCTCTTTTCAGGCTATATATATTCCCCACACTTTACTTGTGTATCAAGATATCATGAGAGTTTACATAAGTTCTTTTTGACATAACAAATTATATACATTTTGACATACCACAAGGTACATGTATTCCATCACAAGTTTGTGGTATCGCTTGGAAACACTATAAAAAAAGTAGTAAGTACCGCGTTGTAGAACCCAAAAAGACATACATTGTCAGCCATACATTTAAAGATACGAGAATTCTTTAATGATAATAGAGTCTTCCTATGTTCATCATGCTTAATGTACTAATTAATTAGTGTTTAGTTTATAATTAATATCGATATGGCAAAATATTGACTAATCTAATCAAATTGCACAGGTTCAAATTGTGCTCGCAGGTCATCAAAAAAGGATAACTGGACTAGCATTTTTGGAATCAATGGGGTGCTTGTATCTTCCAGTGCTGATGCTCAGGTGTGAATTATAATATGAAGTCTTCTACTAAGTTTTGCCAATGGGAGTGCTTGTATCTTCAGGTGCTGATGCTCAGGAGTAATATATATAAAAAAATGGACTGAAAAAATTGTTGTTTTTTATTAATTTAAAGCATACTAAGTTGAGCATGGCTTTGACCCCATTGTTATATTTGTCGCGTTTCATAGCATCCTTTACTCAAATTTCTAAAAGATATAAAGATCTATAAATAATGTCTTGATTGAATGAAAAATCATGTCTAGTTCTGAATCATTGTTTTTTTTTTTTTTTGCACTAAAATGGAATTTGCAGCTATGTGTTTGGAGCACTGATGCTTGGGAGAAGAAGAAATCGAAATACATCAAACATCCATCTAATGGTTCTAGTGCTTTAGTTGGCGATACAATGATACAGTTTCACTATGATGAAACACGTCTTTTAGTAGTTCATGAGACCCAACTGGAGATCTATGATTTGCAACTAGAATGTTTGTGCTCGGTAAGTCATTCGCAACACTTTCCTAATAATATATTTGCATCTCTTACATGTCTCATATGCAGTCATGACTATTGAGTCAGAGTATTAACATATGACATGATTTATATCATGCCTGTAGGATGATCCGAATCTTACAGATGCATTGTGATAAACACAATAACACTAATATTTAACATTCTGTAACTTGATAATGCAGTGGTACCCAAGAGATACACTCCCTGCTCCAATTACGAGTGCAGTATACTCACTTGGTTGTTTGATGGTCTATGCTGGATTTCGTGATGGTGCAATTGGAATATTCAATGCAGAATCTCTTACGTTGCAATGCAGGATAGCACCCTCTGCCTACATACCATCTTCAGTATCCAGGTATGTGGAGTTTCAAGCAGTTCCTATTTTTGGTTTGTTCCAATTCTGGTAACCAACGTTTTGTTTCTGTGCCTCTCTGATTTCCAGCAGTGGTGAACCTATCTATCCCACAGTTGTCGCTACACATCCCTGGAAGCCAAACCAGATTGCAGTAGGCATGAGCGATGGTGCAGTTCTTGTGCTGGAGCCGTTGGATACTGACGACGTACAAGTGGGGAGTGACACCT
Source organism: Hyparrhenia diplandra (assembly GCA_015847255.1). Classification (NCBI taxonomy): domain Eukaryota; kingdom Viridiplantae; phylum Streptophyta; class Magnoliopsida; order Poales; family Poaceae; genus Hyparrhenia; species Hyparrhenia diplandra. Next base: position 387,713 of record JADLZK010012239.1, on the reverse strand, counting down.
CCTCAGAACAGTGTCCACCTAGTTCTGTCAGCAACAGCAGTGGTCACCGACAAGTACTGACGTCTGATTGGCCCCGACGAGGTCACAGGGCAATCCTTGTTGGGCATACAATGACGGATTCAACTAAATATATATATTTAGCCAAATGGGACTTCTTGTTTATGCATCAATACAGTTGTGTGTATACCATCTATCGCTAGATCTCCTTGAGATTTATATACCTGATACTAGTGTTTTCAAGTCGTTAAGGACTTACTTATTTGTAATAAATAAATATGCACGTTGCTAGTGGGCGAGACATTTCCCTCCCCATCTCTCTTATTTATTAAAAACATAACTTTATGGTGGACAATGTATTCTCTTATTCGTATTCTCAACTCAAGCTGGCCTAGCTAGGTTGAATTGCAATACTCTTGGTGAATGATGTGAGATTTTGACATGCTTGTTAAGAACTCGTTGCAAGTGAGGGAAACTGTCCTTGGATAAAGTAGTATAGAGCATATACATATGCTGTTTTATTAAAAACAATTATGAGAAAATCATTCAAGTAAAAGGTAACAAAGGGAAATGCACGATGATGTCAAAAACTTCTTTTTATTCAGTCATCTGTACCATCGCCCTTCATTAGTAGTCATCAATTCTTCATAATTTGTACTCACATATCTTCAAGCTAAATTCAAAGTATTTATATTCAAGGTATAACTTATCGATGCTTAGGACCTCCATGACCACCGCCACAACCAAAAGAGCCTAGATAACCCACATACACTAAACCTATTGATGCATAAACCAACTGATGTTGTTTTGTTGTGAGAGAAATACTATGTTCCATGGCTGATAAGTTCAAGCATAAAAGGTCTAAACTTGATTCATACCTAAAGTTGGTGAGAAATGAGAGCTCTTCTAAACATTTGGAGCTTGTCAAGAAAAAAAGAACACCAGCAAGGTCACAGAGAATGTTCACTGTCACGTGTTTTTAACAGGAAAAAAATTCCATAAATATGACAACTTCCCTGTCTTCGCTCAAAACAAATGGGGATAAAGCAATTTCAAGCACTAAAACACTCACACATCCTTTCCTTCCTCAATGTAAATAATAGATCAGTAATGAATATACAACAATGTATCGGTTTACACAACGACCCCACGGCAGAAATCAACCCACTGATATCTGCACAATTCCAGTTTCTCCTCGTACAAAATGGGGAAAAGAAAAGAAAGGCAAAGTGGGCAAGCCATACATCCACCAAAAAACACACCCAAGCAGCCCCACTGTAAAAAAAAAAAAAGACTATTACCAAACTGGTTATCAACCCTGACAAGCCCAAAGTGTCCAGGTGATATCAACCAGGACCACAGCCTCAACATCAAAACCGCCCTAAGTCACTCCCATGTGTCTTCCATCACTGCCTTGCTTGGGGCTAGCATTTACTGGAGCTCACAGGTAAAAAAGAATTCAGAGACCACAACTGAGCTCCAAGCAATCAGATTACCAGGCAAAAGGCCAGAGCCATTGCTGATCATACTATCTCGAAGGTTTCTTGCGGCTAAGGATCTCTTGTTCTTTGAGGTGGTGCTGGAACCGTGCTAGGCGTGCTTGGAGGCTGACCAAGCCTGCAGCCTTGCGTGACAGCAAAAAGCTCAGTTGGGTCACATAGTTGTCAATCAGGCTACCTGGTTGATCAACTTCTGCCAAAAGGTTCATCTCCTGGACAAACAAAGCATGTATTTAAGCAGCATGGCAAATGAACAATATTTTGAAGTAACGGTATTATCAACCAGCGATCTTACAACAAAAGATCAGACAAGTTAAAAGCAAATAGATAGCATAACATTAATAAGTCACATAATAGATGTTCACAATGATAACTACACATGTATGTATGTCCATATATGTGTACCATAGCTAGTCGCATTTCTTCCTAAGAACACATGAATATCATTATAATAAGGCGTATTATATAATTAATAGAATCTATCAATGTAAGATTTGTCCATTTATTCTCTTATCAATTCTACAAAACTATGCTACCAAAAGGCAAGTGTAATACTACTTTGTCCCAAAAAGGATGCGATTCTAGGTCTGGTCAAAGTCAAACTGTCATAAGTTTGATGGAGTTCATAGAAAACATTACCGCTATGTGTGACTCCAAATAAATGTACCATAAAAATATATATTTTATGACGGTTCTAATGATACTTCATTAGTATGATAATATTAGCATCTTTTTATACAATTTTGGTCAAAGATCAAATCGTTTAAGAACTATTATCATCGGTTTTGGGATGGAGTGCAAATCTATTGGTATATCTTTTTTGTCCACTAAACAAATAAACATAAATTTTTAACTAACTGATCATTAAAGCTTACAGTCTAGCTTTTTAAAATTCTAATTTGCCATAAATTCTGAAATGTAGGTGGTAGTTCACAGTGAGATGAAGCTACAACGCAGCCAGGTGCTGCTTCTTGCACAGGAAACTGTGAGGATTCTAGCTGTTGCATCTGCAACAGTGCTGCTTTAAGACCAGCCGAACATTACTCAGTATATTAAGACTTACTTCCCGCACGATCTCCATGGTATTCTCGATTTCCTTCCTGTGAGCTGCTATGAGGGCCTCCTCTTCCTAAGATACAAAAGAAAGCTTAGCACTACATCTCGATGCAGGATAAAATAACCTAGCAATTTCATGAATTGTTCTTTACCTCAAGAATTGCATCAATTTCTACATCATCGTAAGAACTTTACTTTTCAGATTGCCTTGATGAAGCCGAAGCAGATGCTGGCCTTTGCTGCTGTTGCAGCTGCTTTGCCTGCTGCATCTTATACCCAGCCCGACTTGTCTCAGGACCATTATCCTTTTTCATATAATTGCTCTGCTTATCAGATTTCTCTTCTCTATAAGCCTTTCTTCGAGGAGGTGAGACCTTTGAGACTTTCTCCTCCTCCTGTGTGTTTGATGAATTCTGAACCAACTGTGCCTTACTAGTGTAAGCAGTTTGACTGGACTTCATATCATACCTCTCCCTGTCATTACCAGATGTTGTGCCGTTTTCTTCTCTCCCTCTATTAGAATAACTTGGAATCATACTGAAGGAATTTCTGTCAGGCTCCACAGAAGTGTTGGAGATCAAATTTTCAGTACCCCTCCTGTAAGTATCAACTGGTCTCTTCTCTTGAATCTGATTAGGAATTTCTTCAGCTTCAGCAGGCAAAGGACAAGATGGAGCTGACGAAGACTCCCGGCTAGAAGTGGTAGTTGGTCCTGTCGACTGCTCTTTTTCTTGTGTTTCCGCCCTTGAGAGACTTTTGACCCTGTTATTATCAAATTGAAGTTAATGACAGGAAGCATTTTTGAAACAAACAAATCACGTATATCACTTGGACATTGCATTGTTACCTATCAGCGTATCTCAGGGTATTTAGCGTGTGTTCACATGAACCAGCGTTTGGGGAAATGCAAGAAATCATCACTGTCCTAGAGTTACCAACAAATGAGTCACGAAGAACCTCTGTAAGCTTGCTTCCTCTGAAAGGAATGTGTATCTGATCATTGTCAAGAGCTCGAATGCATTCCTTCAGAGCTAACAGACTTTTATTTATCTCTGCTCCCTCAATCCTGATATATGACAAAGTTGATGGTTAAAATAAGTGAGATGGCAAAGGAACTTGAGAAATCAATAAAGGAGTGCAAATCAACAGAGACATAATCAACACCTTGTCTGTCTATCATTGTCGGTAGTATCAGCACCGCCCTCACTTCCAGCAAGATCAATAAATGATATTTTGCCCACAGCCTTTGTATTTTTAGCTTCATTAGCATCACGATCTCTCTGTCTCCGGGTATCTTTTACAATGATATGCTTCTTAACAGCCAGTTGCAGAATAGCATGTGACCTTGATGATTCCTCATTGGCCCCTGTTGACCCTGTGCTCCTGGCTGCATTTCCTCTTTCAATATATTCCTTGACAATCTGGACGTCAGAAACCTCAAATTCTTGTAGACCAACAATGCAAACCTGTTTCTTGCCATCCTCCCTCATTAGTAGTTGCCTATTAAATAAAGGATACAAAAAATTTGAGTTCAGGTAGAATAATTCACAAGTTAAATCTTCAGAACCCAAAGGAAGGAGAGACGAAGAGAGATGGAGAGGAGGGTGGCGGCGCACCTAAGAGCCTGTTCGGCTGGCTGTTTGGCTGGCTGATGTTGTGAGAGAAATTACTGCTGGTTTCCATGGCTGGCGATCTTTGTGAGAGAAAATATCGGCCGACCTACTGGCCGATAAAGCCAAGCGAACAAGGCCCTCGGCGCAGGTGACTGCCCTTCCCGTCCGCGACCCGTGCGAGCGTGACTCCGCTTGACTGCGCGAGCGCGAGCACGAGTCCGTGACCAACTACCAGCTACGTCCGCCACGAACGAACCACGTCTGCCCTACGCGTGGCCTCGTCCTCTGCTTTTCCTCTGTTTTTTCATGTTTTGTCTTTCCTCTGTTCAGAACTCTGGATGATACTTGGATAATTGGATAAGGGTATAAACTGCTTCATAATTGGATAGGGCCTCTGCGTGGGCCAAGTGGCGGCCTACCCCACGGAGCATGACGAGGGCTGGCTTCCTACTGGTGGACACACCTCGATCGGATTTGCATGGTCCATACTGCCTTTGTCAATACTCACGCAACCAAGCAGAAGCACTGGCCGTGCACCGACATGTCAATGTAAGCCGATTTTTTGAGATTACACAGTACAACGCAGACGCTCAACACGCACGCACTCACCCCTATGAACACACGCGACGCAAACCCTACCCCCATGAGCACCTCCGAAGGACCAGCCGGCAATCTTGAAGTTCACGGTCACCACGCGCGCCATTGCCGACGGGACGCCGCCTACCACTTAATGCGCGCCGGAAATCCTGAAATAAATCCGGGATAAAGTGTCGCACCCAGGATTTGAACCCGGGTGGGAGCCTCCTAACCAATGGCCTTTGCCATTGCGCTATTTTGACTTGCCAGGTCAGCGAAACCAGTAGCTAATACCACTACAAGGGGTTAAATGTCTGGCTTGGAGGAGTTTAGAGTGTTGAATACATGGTTTTATAATTCAGAGGTAAAGTAGACACTACAACAAAGGTCAGGGTTTACATAGACTTTTTCCTTCTGGAAAAGCAAATTCATGGCTACAAATGTTTCAGACGATCTCCCTCTTGAGTACCACACACGCTATGCATGAACTAGCTTTCAAATGAGCATGTTGGTAAGAGACTGACAACAACTCCAACAGCTTGGCTAAACATTCATTGTTTAGCCATTTTGTAACATATAAAACTTCTTTAAAAAACAAGAGATTCACACCAAACTTGCTATTTTGCGAAACATAGAGCGAATGACTATGGTTGTCTATATATGGCCACCGAGATGTCAGAACATGTTTGCTATTTTACAAAACCTTATAGCACGTCTGATGGAGTTTAATATATAGCCTATCTAACAAAAATAGCACGTCTCTTGGAGTTTCTCTAAGAGTGCAATATGCCTCAAAAGGTGTCATCTTGATACTAGACTGGAAGCTGTTGTTGGTAGTGACTAGAGCTCGGCAGTGTCCCTTCGGATTATAAGGTGTCGGAGAAGGTTTGATATACATAAAAGCAAATCGGCTCAAGACCTTCTCAAGTCTCAACATACTATGATTACGCAATAAAATAATTCCACTCTCATCCTTAAGCGGCGTAATGTTTAGAATTACATTAGTAATATTAGTATCTTTAAAAGGCTTATTACAAAAAAAAATTGATGATCTATCTAATGACACTAAATATGTCTTATAAATATTACTAGTACTTTCTTATATATATTTAATTAAAGTTGTCTAGATTTGACTTTTCACAAAGCGAGAATGCCATGTAAAATGGGACTTTCGGTCCTTCACCCTCGTCACTGTTCCGGTCCTTCACTGTCCTAGTCACAAGCTAGAACTAGATCTGCTTCTGAAAAATCCAAACATCCAAGCTGCTGATCTGCTTTCAAAAAATCCAAGCTGCTCTGCTCCCAATCAGCAGCTAGCAGTAGATTAGAGAAGACATTAAGGATACACTAGCACCAAATTTCAGTTGTATTTTAGTTGATACAACTAACGGGAATGGTATTTTAGTTGTCAGCCATTGCAAAAACACACTTAATAAATAAAGCAAGCATCTCGTCCAGGGAAAAAATCATTGCAACCAAAAATGCAACAGGCCTCTCATTCGGATTTGCCAGTGTATAGAGTTTCAACATGCATATGGCAGTGCTCAACTATTCAACAATAGAGTTCAATGCATATACCGATTCATCCCTAAGAGCGTCCAAAAGGTTGGGTTAGCTGCTCATCCCGACGCCCAGGTCACTGCCCCGCCTCCCACCGCGGGAGTCCTCCTCCCGACCCTCTTATCCTCGCCATCGCTGGAGTGTGCCACCGATGGCTGGTGACCACGAGGAGGGCGGCGGCGGGGCATCTCCTTCAAGTGAGGGCGGCCATGGCGAGGTGGAGACGCCGCCACCATCAACTCCAGTGGTGGTGTCCGCAGGATGGACTCCGTGTGGATCCTGTGAGCCTCGGCGTCGATCTACGATGGTGTGGCCATGAGGATGGTGTGGGCCACTACATCGATGCGGCCGCGACTTTGGCTGCGGTGTGTGCCCGTGCACCAAAGACGCGGTGTGGCGGCGAGGGCGCAACCAAGACGGCAGCAGCAGCATCACACCTTCACGAGATGTGCTATGTTTCAACGTCGCCCGATGTTGCACGCGGCGGGCCGGATCGGCGGTGAGGAAGGCCATGGCAATGTCGCGTGGCCGCTGGTGGCATTAGTCGGCAGCGGTGGCGGCTGGTGACTTTGCTGGCGGCGGTGGTCGGAGCTACTCGCTTTTGAAGATGGTGGTTGCCGAAATCAACAACGACAAGTGGCTCGGTCGGACAGGGCGGTGGCTGTCCTAGAAGACAAATTGTGGCCAAATGTTGAAGATTTTGCTCAGTCAGTCTACTGCGGTGGCCAACGTTGTAGAGATGAAGTTAGAGACCTAGTTGAGGACTCAAAGTTGCGGTGTTAAAGACGGATGTAGGCGGTCAGAAGTAACGCGTTGGTGTGGCAATTCAACGGTCTCGCATCTGTTGGTTGTGGACCACGAATTTGGCGAGGAGGCCAGCATGGAAGACGTCCATGAAATCGGCAGAGTCCAAGCGTGTTAGGTGATGGCCAACAGTTGAGTTATCTGAGCTGACCTACGTGAGGCAGCTGTTTTTGGCACGAAGTGGTGTTCTATTAGGCTCTGGGAGGACATGTGTAACACTTTTATATTTTGAGTGAGTTTTGAAGTGTTGTGTAATAAGGAATACCTATATGTATAAGTCGATACAGAGGTTAGGATATCAATATCACTACTGGAATTCACGAGTTTCCCTAGGTTTAATATTCCTAAGGAAACCCTTCAAAACCGTAGGAAAACAGGTTCCCTAAGGTTTTTCGTAGGGAAAGGCCCCTTGGGACGATTTCGACGGGAAATTGAGCCTTTCCCAACGGTTTCTGGGTAGACCCTAGGGAACCATTCTTTCCCTAGTTGTTCCATCCCCTAGGGAAACTTCCTCGCATGTCAGAACCGTAGGCCGACGTGTAAAGAGGGCCGACGTGTAAAGGTGACCAGGTTCTTGAGGACACTTTCCCTAGGAATCTCAACCCTAGGGAAACATTATATCATATATAACGGATTCAAATTCAAATGTACAAATATTTCAAATTCAAATTCACTTTCAGATGGACCATAATTAAGCACTCATTTCATCCAATCCATAACACAAATCCATACATTTAGATTTATAATCTTGTCACAAATCCACAAATCCATACATTTAGAGTTATAATATTACCACAAATCCATAACACAAATCCAAAATAAGTTGTCCACATGCGAATGAACTGATTAACTACAACTCATGGTTTCAAAAGAATGGAAATTGTTCTTCCTATGCAGGAGGAGAGTACGTGCCTCCATCACTTCTTGCACCACTTGCAGATCCATGGACTCCATTTGTAATCTCATTCGCCCCAGGACTTGTCCCACTCGGCTGGCCACGAAATGCTCTAGAAGCGATCCTACTTGTTATTTCATCTAGAGTTTCCGCTCAAACAGATGAGCCATAGGTACCAGCCTGTCAGATTAGCAAAGTCTAAATTAGTAAAATGTTGAATTGTGCAAATCATGGAATTAGCAAGTCACTTGAAGTACAACTCCACGAGGCTATAATCAGCAGGAATATCTCTTTATCTATCTATATCTATACTATAAAGGAGTGGAGAAATTGAAAACTATTGTCACCAAATCTGTACTTACCCATCTCACATTGACAGGTGGACCCAACAGAGAATGGACTTAGATTGACAAGTGGACCCTCTAAAGAAGGATGACAGGAACATATGAAACAGGCGTAAACCTCACTTCCCGCGCCTGCAACCCCCACGTCGTTTTTCACCGATGACTCTCCATACCCGCCCGCATGTACCCACGCCCACCAATCTCTCCGCTCCGCGCGGCCGCGCACCTCCCGAAACGTCGGGACACAGACACAGCCTCGGCCTCATGCCCATTGGCGAACACGAGCGGCCCACTTCCCGATCCCAAATCTCTCAAGAAAAAACCGGCACCGCGATGGGCAACCCCGGCGGCGACGTGAAGCCGCAAGGCGCGAGACAGCCTTCCTCTTCCCATACCGGCCTCCATTGACGGTGGCGCCGACTTCATAGCGTTCCCGTACGATGCAGGCTTGCAGCGATGTGAGGAACTGAAGCCGGCGAGGAGTTGACGGTGGCAGATTTAAACGTGTCGCAACCGTCATGTGGTTCGCCGCGATGATGATTCCGGTGATATACATACGACCACTGGATCCCTAGCCCTACAGAAATCCTCGCTCTGCGCTTGCCTTAATCCTCGCGGAAAATCACACGACGTTCCTACGCCGCCGACCGCATGTATCCGCTGCCGCTGTCGTGCGTCAGGTCCCTGCGCCGTCGCAGCAACCGCGCCGCCACCGGCAGGCCATCCACGTCCGGCGCTTGTCATTCTGAACTTGGAGGCCAAACGCTGGCAATGGTGACCAAACAGTAACTCAGGCAGGAGGCGTTGGGAGGGGCTGTCCATGGCGGCCTCATCATCATCGCTACAGGATCCGTTTGCTTCCTCTGGCATAACATGAAGGAATTGTTTGTGATTACTGATTAGTGGTTCCATCCGCTGGTTCTGTTAATGTGTTATTTTGGTTTTCCGATCTATGTTGTTGCAGACTCGTAGGAGAAGCAATAGAGTTGGCAGCACTAATCTGCGGCACAGGCCAAAGGATGGCCTTGCAGGTGCTAGACGTCGTGGCCTCATCTCTGCATACATCCATTAATTGGACTGCCAGCGAGTTCATATTAGGGATCCCTTCATATTACTTCCTCACTGTTTATTCCTGCTTTCACTATAGCCGATACAGGTCAATCAGCACCTTTCAGAAGGCACAATTGCAGCACTTTTGGTTGGCCGCTGCAAGGCAGCAACCTGTTATGAAAAATGCCAAGAAGCTAATTAGATTAACACAGGTGATGCCTCTGACCCCTATTTAGTTGTGCAGAGATACTGGAGGTGGGGATTGAAATTTCCTGTGGTAATTTGGAATTTGGATGTGCTGTTCTATCAGAAACATTCGTTCAAAATAGAAATGTGTCAGCTATGAGACGACGAAATTTTTGGCCATGTAAATTAGTTTTAGAGTTTTTGCTCCTCTGTAATGCATTTTTTATAGTAAAGATAAAGATTACAGCTATGGTAATATGTTGTTAGATAAGCCAATAACTAGCAGTTGGTCTATTATGTATTTTCTTGGTCTATTATGTATTTTTCCCCCAAGATAACTGAACCGTGCTACGAAATACCATTAGTTAGATGCTCCTGAACAATTGTCTTCAATGGTTCAATACAGGTAACATCTATATATTTCAGAGTAGTCGAGAATAATTTCACACGATTTGTTTTTTCATTGCAGTCTATTTTGTGATGCTAATTAATTTGATTGGTTTGGCGAACAGCGTCTGCAGAGGCCTCCAGAGCGAGAAGTTGTTGTGCTTGCACCGCTGACGTGCTTGGCTGTGGGTCATAGTTGCGCTGGTGACTGGCACCATCTGGCTCTGGTTTAGCAGGCCCCTACTGCAGTGGCACTTGAGGAGATGGAGATCGGCTGTGCACGTCATCTTCGATGGTTCAAAAGTCCTTCAGGTTAACAGCCATGCAATTCTGCCTCCCATTCAATAGGAGACCTAGGATTATGTGCATCCAGATTTTAGTATTAGTCAACCCTTGTTTATTTTTTTCACAATCGTTTTTCAAAATTTCAGCAACACCTGTACACAGTCAAAGCATACAAGAATCATGAGCTTCGCTGTGTGATTAGTTGTGCCTTTTGGTAATCTGTTTTGCTTAGCTTGCAATTCTCTATGCACTAAAGGAATCAAATTAGCTGTTTTTATGTTGACGGTAGAAAGGTAACTTTCCATGAGAAGAAGAATCGAAATTGTTTACAGCATCTAGCAAGACACACTTGTAGGGATGATTCAAATATCTCCAAGACACTGTAGGGATGATTCAAACGTCTCCAAGATATATTAACAGTAAAAAGAGAGAGAGAATGAGCTTACTTATTCTAAGTAGTAACTATGTATTACAGAAAAAACAAATTTTAGTTTCTAAAAACTCAAAGATCAAAGTTAACTTGAGAGAATTACAACTAGCAGCAGATTTATTATTATTCCACCTTTCAGAGCTTTTTTAATAGACACGTGCGTGGCGCACGTGCATTGCCACTAGTAGAAATAAAAAGATGGTCAAAAGTCTCTACCGGTGTTCACTTATTTATTAGTAAGCATTCACCATTATTTTGTAAGCATACAGCCACACGATCAGCTAGTGATCAAGAATTCACTCTACTGAATAGTTTCAATTTCTTCTCAAATACTTCTAACAGCACAGACGGGTAGGATATCTTGAGATTCTTAAAAATTTGGGTGGCCACCACTGCATTCATTACACTTTCATTGGCGACAAATTCAAGGCAAGCCTCCTTAAGCCTGTTGCAGGCATGCTGATAGGCTAAAACCAACGTAGTTGACACATTTTCCACATCAAGGTTGTTGCAAAGAATGCTTTGGCATACTAAACTCAGCCTGTCCACAACATATCTATCAGCAGCCTCAAGTAAATGCCAGATCATTTCACAGTTATTAGTACCTCCACCCCCACCATGATTGTCCACATGCAAGGAATCATTATAGATAAAATACAGCAGGGTCCTAAACACAGCAGGTTATAAGCATACAACCACGTGATCAACTAGGAATTGACAGTGAGTCCCACGCAACACAATGTTTGTTAATATCATTTTTTTAGGAGAACACCAATATCCTATCTGAACAATGTTGTCAGGAGTAGCTCAATAATAGTATGTCACTACCAATATCCTTATTTGAACAATATTTACTGAAAGCACCCTTGCTTTCTCCCCTACATCGACCAAGCTTATTAGTTATTACACACGTGGATCACATATTCATTCGATTAACCTTTTTTTTTTTTTTTTTGAATGACACAAGACAACGCGCAGACGCTCACAACACGCACGCACACTCACCCCTATGAACACACGTACGCAAACCCTGCCCCTATGAGCACCTCCGAATGACTGAGCACCCGACAGATCTGGAGATTCTCGAAGTCACCATTGGCGCCTCGTCGTCGACGGGAACGTCGCTTACCACTTAATGCATAACTCAAGAAGTATTTGTGTCCTGCCTCCCTTTTACAGTTAAGAGCCCTATTACAGCTATTGTGGCCCCAAAGCACTCTAAAAATCACCTGATTAAACCGTGCCTTGTGTACATAGTTACTAGTAGTCTCCATATGGTAGTTGGCTAAAAATGGTAGTTTTTCTTCAGCTCCTATCTAGGCTACAACTTCCTGCAACTAGCTATATGTTACTGCCGACAAACATTCCTTTAACCTATATGCAATACAATTTGTTGTTATTTGGTTTGTCTGGATAGAAAGCTGTAAAATGTTATACATGTGACTTGTTCCAACGCAAGTGGCCAGGCTGTGACTATAAGGCTGCAAGGGTTCATAGCTGCATAGGTAGGATTTGGCAAAATAGTGGGATGCGGGCAGCTTGTTATAATGACAATAATGTTATCCTACGTACTCCCTTTGTACTGGTAAAGGAAGGCAACTACCTAGTTGAGGAGATCAGGCCAGCAGCCAGAAAAAGCAAGGTTCTGGTTATATCCATCACCACTAATATAACATAACATCAAATATGTCTCTTTAAGACCTGCCTGAGTGCTACTTGACAAGTTGACATTAATGTAATATTCGCATGCATAAAGGGTAATCAGCCAGTAAAACAATGTAAACTAGGTCAGCGTGGAAGACATCCTTACTCCTCAGGACAAATTGAACAAGGAACTATCAAACTTACATTGTCATGAGAGGGGTTTGGAGTTACACACAATCAACATATATGGAATATAGGGGAAAAAGTGGAGTCTACTATCAAACTTACATTGTCATGAGAGGGGTTTGGAGTTGGCAAAACAACATACAATGGAGGATTAGGTGGGGATCCATTGGAGCAGGAACTTCTATGTCTGGAATACCAGTGTGCAAAGCAACACACTGCAATTAACAATATAGGTTACACACAATAAAAAAGTTGCTAGATTGACACCTGAAATAATACATAAGGATGCAGATGACACCTAACTTCTATAAACCTTTGTAAACTTGCAATGTGGGAATGCACCCCCCCTTCCCTAGTCCAACATTTTTTGGGCGTAGTCCCTAGCCAAACGGTTGTCACTAGCTTCTTGCCTCATACGGTCCTCCTCTTCTTGACGTTGTCTCCTAGCAGCCATGGCTGATGCCCGGCTTCTTTTTCGAGTCGACTAGAGCTTCATTGTCATTGATGGCCCCATTAAATAAGGCCCACTTTCCATGTGGTCGGCCACAACCGCATTGATAGAGTGCTCGGTATCTATTGGAGAGTGTAGCCAATCAAAATCTAGTCCATTTAACTCAATGGCTTTTCCTTTGTATTTTTCCCGTGTGAGCATATGCAAATAGCCAAATAACATCAAAGATATTTAAAATAAGTAACATCAAAATTGTACAAAAATAACAAATAAGCATAATTAGTAATTGCCAAACAAGTAGTGGCTTCTTCGGTGTTCGGTGAAGTAATGTCTTCGTGGATTTGAGCCACTATGAGTATGGACCCATGCCTCAATAGAACTCACTTCTCTTCCTAGTTTCTTAGACTACATTAAACAATAAGCCAAATTACTTGTGTATTTCCTACAAATGAATATCTAATAGAAAAAAAAAAACAATACTAACCAACTTCGTAAATGCACCGTTGCAATAGAGTTGGATCCTCCTTTTGTGGGGTTTAAATTTGCTTTCGCCGCAACGATTTGCACGATTATTCTCGGACTTCTTGAATTCGGGACCACTCCATTCTCGTAGCCAAAACCTCCTAGCAATCTCGTTTAAAACCAAGTAGGTTGCTGTCCGAGATACTCTTCCCGTGTCAAATAGAATTGTTCTCGCTACATTGTCACAAATTTTTCTTCTTCTCCACATTGCGATAATGATCTATTGTAGCTGTAATTCTTAAATAATACATTATGCTCCCAAGGAGTTGTGAGCAAAGCACACACCAACATGTTCTCTTGAAACATCTTATTTGAATGGATTGAATCTAAACCTTAATCGCAAAAGTATGTAAAAATGTGAAACCTATATATGATAGCTACATTATTTTCCAAAGGATTGTCCAACTTCTTTTCTCATATGTACAGAAGTATCTAGATACCATGACGAAGCCAAAAGCCAACAGCCAAATTTACATAGGAGAGTAAATAGGAAACATGTATATTGCCTAATACAAAGGGGCACGAGAAGGCCACCGACCGACCCGACATAGGAGAGTAAATAGGAGACAAAAAGTAATAAATAGCAAACATAGCACAGAACCAAAGGGATTATAACATGATCAACAACAAGATATTTAATCGAGAGAGAATTACCCAAAAGGTTTCGGCAGCAACATGAGCTTTGGATTTTCCGAGAGTTGCCCTTTCTTTCGCTTGGTAATGTTTCCATGTCGATGCCACCACAGTCTTGCCTTTGTACTCAACCAAACCAGGGATGATTCCGCTTCAATAACACTGTTAAAATACTCGAAGGAGTCCTTCCCTCCACATGAGTCTAGGACCTTGCAATATAATCGAACAGTTTAGTCAACATATGTCATGAGTGTTGATTTTCATAATAAAAATAACAATGCAAGTTAACACTAACGATTTCCCTTAGGCTCAATCAATGGACGATTTTGCTCAATGGGAATAGTGGTGGGGGGTGGGGGGAGATCTGCACCACCTCTCAAGTAGAACTATTCTACTAGGCGATCTTACGCCTCAATATCGGGATCATTCTCACTTTCGAAATTGCATCCCGTCTAGCAACACTAGCAACGAAGTTGAAGCAGATCAACTTCACGTGTCCTATGTGTGATTGGCATCCCCGAAAACAAAGGCAAAGATAGCATTAGCAATAGTGTTGGAAAATGTAGACAAAAAATGACAAAAAACATTGCTATAGTTTAAGATTAAATAGAAGTATTACTTCTCAACTAAAAATCATCGATCTTGGTATTCCACTACGTGGCATCAAGAAAATATTCTCGTATTATATCCCTCATGTTCTTGAACCGGTGTTTCATATTCTACTTTATTACACCATTACGTTGTTTGATCAACATGGAAATGTCTTTTGGATCATTAACGGATCAAATCCATCAATAATCGTCACATCATCTAAGCCAAGTCATCTAAACCATCTTCTTGAAAGGTATCCATAGATGGTGGTTCTTCATTATCATACTCATCCATTGATGGAATAGACAGGTTTTGCAAGGGGGTGAGCTTGTGTGCAACCCACCAATCATTTAGGCTTGCATCGGACTTACATGCATATGGAAGAGAATACACCTACTTTTTACTTGGCTAGCAAGAACAAAAGGTTCGTTCACTGGATTACATGAACATTGGCAACTTCAACTAGTCCAAACCTTTCTAAGTGCCTCACTCCATTAGTTAGGGTGGAACCAATGACAGTCAAAATAAAACAAGGCTGAATTCACTATCGCCATCAAACTTCAACTCAATTATCTCTTTGATAATTCTATAGTACTCAAGCTCATTGTTGCCGCTATCATCAACACCAATAGTAAGCACCCCTGTGTTTGTTGTAGTTAGGTTCCCTCTAGATTTTTCATACCTCTTAGATCTAAATCTGTACCCATTAACTTCATAAATATCATATGACTTGACCTTGAGGCCACAACCACGTGATAAACGACGTAGGTCACTAGGTATACTTGCATCAATGTCACACTGTAATATTATAATTGAAACCGACATGTAATTCCATGTTTTATTAGAATGTATGAACCAGTACAAAAAAGATAGAAAAATGGTAGTACCAATTTGCTAAACCAATCCAACAAATTTGGTTTGCCATGGCTGCATTCATGCGTAAATTATCTAGTTGTTTAGAAGTAGGTGGTATTGGGCGTTGTTGGGGGGGACAGATCCCTACGCCCAAGCGGAGGTGGTAGCGGTAGCGGAGATTGCGCCATGAGGTCCGGGCTAATGAATTAAGTTTATGATGATTGTGTCTCTTTCGGGGAAAGGGAAAGATGCGAGCTTCCGCCACGAGCAAGCGGAGGCGTCCTGTCTCCGCTAGGTGACCCTCCAGCGGGGCGAGTCTTCCCGACCGTGTGGTACTCGCGGGAGATCGACGCCTCCGCATGCCCTCCTGGGCCCGGGATCCTAAGCGGAGGCGGACACCCGCGATTTGCAAGGGAAGGCTCGCGAAGGTTTCTGGTGCGCAGTCCGGTCGCCAAGATGGGCCCGGCAAGGAAGAGGCGGTCGGAATGTGTAAACTTCGGGGAAGAGCCCGCGTCGTGTTTTAAGAATGGGGAATATGCCGAGAATATTGGAGGGCAAAAGTGTAATCTTGTATCCCCTAGCAATGTAAAACTATAAATAGGGAGGAATCCTCCCCACCTAAGGGAGGTTGGTGAATTCCATTTATGGAGAGTTAATGTGATCCGTCCTACCCTTAGCATTTATCCCTTGATCATTCTCCCTCGGGCATCGCCGAGCGGAGGTGTTACACCGTGTTGAGAACCCCAAGCTCAACAGGGCGTCTCCATTGCTCTTGTTCAAATTTTCTATGCATGTAAATACTGAGACTGAATTATGGTTATGATAAATGTTAGTATGTTTATTTCTAAACTTAGTATACTTATAGCACAAATTCATTCATTTCAGCCATGTTTGTGAAGATATAAATCATTGTTTTCTTGTACTCTTCAATAGTTAGAAACCTGCTCACTCCTCTACCGCTCTTCCATCCACGCACTTGAAACAAAGCTTAGGGTACAATCAGATGGAGGACCATTTGGAGCATAACGTTGGGGACGATTACGAGAGCTCGATATGAGTTGAGGCAAGTATAATGATGTGAAGTGAGATATCTCCTCAACAAGGCATCCTTCTACTATTGAGGCTTCAACATGAGCCTTGTTACGGACTTTTGCCCTAACTTTTTTTAACAGCCTACATAAATTTCAGTTAGAATTAGTTAGTTTCTGCCTCTAACATGGTACAGGTGATAAAGAACAGAACAAGAAAAGAAGGTCACCTCTCGACTCCATACATCCATGTATACTTAACAGAGCCTCCTACCCTAACTTGATATGGAACCATAGATGCTCCATCAAATTGAACCAACCTGGTGGAAAGATTTTCTCCAATTTGCAAATTAAAATAGGTATGTTTGCTTCCAATTGACATATCTGGGTGTGATCAACTTCCTTGGCACAAAGCACTCTAAAAAGTAGCTTAGCTCAGCTAATGCTTCCCATATGTCATTCTTGACAAAACCTCGCATCATTGAAGGCAGCAGACGCTCAATGAGTATATGGAAGTCATGACTCTTCATGCCATTTATCCTCGGTGTATCCATGTTTACCCCTTTCCTTAAGTTTGCTGCATAGACATTCGGAATTTTTATGTCCATAAACCACCGCATAACATCCTTTTTTTGGTCTCGTTAGGCAAAAAGGTGCTCTAGGTCTATCCCACTTATCATTTGGCTTCTCAACTAGATTGAGATGTCTTTTATTGCACATCAAAGCTTGGTCGAGGCGAGCCTTGGGATTATCTTTGGATTTATTAGCAATATCAAGACATGTAGAAAAAGTAGCTTCTTATACATTTTTTTTTGTATGCATAACATCAATGTTATGTGGGCTCAAAAGTAGCTGGAAATATGGCAACTCCCACATGTATGGGATGTGAGTCCAATTGTGGGTTTTCCCATAACCATCAAAAGATGCATCTTTGATTGCATTCCTGTATGCATGCACCTCTTGCCCAGTTAACCAAATAAGTGGAGGTGGATCATGCACTACTACACCCTTTCTGAATGCATTCTTTTGGTTCCTAAAAGCATGGTCAGGTGGTAGAAATCTTCTATGGCAATCGATCAAACCAACTAAACTTGCGCCCATTTGGTACCCAAGTGCTATCCACATCTGCCATACAGTCATAACAGGCCAACCCACCATGTGTAGACCATCCAGAGAACATAACAAACCCGGGATAGTCATGAATGGAATTATGGAATGAAACCCTCATTGTAAAATTTCTCTTAGAGAAGCTATCATATGTTTGTACTCCACCCCAACCTACCTTCATCTCATCAATTAGTGGTCGCATGAACACATTCATATTCTTCCCAGGATGTTATGGTCCAGGAATCACTACACTAAGAAATGTATATTCATCCTTCATACAAAGACCCGGGGGCAAGTTCAAAGGCATCACAAAAACAGGCCATCAAGAATATCATTTTATGCCATGCATCACCTATGTTAGCTAACATTGCATCTATACCATCACGGGTATCATTGGCATGCTCCAATGTAGGCTCTCTATAAGGTTGCTCCCCATGTTTGGTCCATATAGTGTACCCAGACATAAAACCTCTTTTACACAAATGCATGGTCATCACAGGTTTTCTCCATCTAACTCTATTTCCACACTCCAAACATGGACAAAATACTCCAAATTTTTCAGAATTAGCCACATCATTGAAAGCACGCTCTATGAAAGCATTTGTATTTCGCACCCACTCCTCCGAGTGACAACCATTGCTATTCCAACCTTCGTACATCCAACTACGGTCTTGTACTTGACATATCTAGTAAAAATAGCAACATCAAACCCCTATTCAATATCTAAAACCATTAGCAAACACTATGAGCTAATAGTGTGGTACTACAAGGAGCACAAATAAGAGAGGTAGACAAAAATCATTTCTCACCTTCAAGCTTTGCTTGCACAATGGCACAAATGCAGATCTGAGACTTTTTCCACCCCTCTCCAACCTTCCTTCTAAAATCAAGATCTCACCACACTTGAATCTGAAATGTTCGGATCAATAATACAAATTTATAACACCGCTACTAGGAAAGCACAATGTATTAACGAGATGACACAAGATAAATTTGAACAATATGAACATGACATAGATTTTTGAGGATGGAGGGAGAAGTGGTGTAGAGGTTGGAGGGAACACGGTGGTGGTGCTCACTAGGACTCACACATAAATTAAATGGCATTCACACATACACATAGGTCCATAGGCATTTTCACGAGCAGCTAGTGCTCACCTTGCTCACTAGCACTCTGGCGGCGACCAAATCACCTTGCCGGCGGAGGGAACTCAGGCGGCGGCCGGAGAGGAGCTCCGAGCTCGATGAGGTGTGGCGGCAGGGCGACCCCAGGGCAGCCGCCGGAGAGGAGCTGGACGAGGCGTTGCGGTGTGCCGCGTCCAATGCACTCGGTTGGTGGTGGGGCAACCCTAGGGCGTGGCCGGAGAGGAGGTGCTTTCGGCGAGGTCGTTTGCGGCGTGGCCCGTGCATCGCGCTCCGGTGGCGGCTTCACGGCGGCGGATGGCGGGTGGCGCGCCCGGCGGCGGTGGATGTTGGTGGGCGCCGGCCGGTAGCGCCGGGCGTCGGCGTGCTTCCGGTGGCGGCGGGCGTCGCGTGGAGATAGGGATAGGGTTGGGTTTGTTTTGTTTTTGTTTTGTTTTTTTTTTTTGACAGGACTTGTGGTACTCAATGTGTGGGGCGTGGAGATGGGGTGCGGGAGGAAATGGCGCGCGAGTTTAGGCGCCGCCTGAGGAAATCTCGTTGGGAGCAATTCGTGGGAAAGAAATTCCCGAGGTACTCAATGCGTGAGGCGTGGAGATGGGGTGCAGGAGGAAATTCTGCGCCGGTTGAGGAAATTTAAACCGGGAGCAATTCGTGGGAAAAGAAATTCCCTAGGTACTCAATGCGTGGGGCGTGGAGATGGGATGCGGAGGGAAATTCTGGCGCGAGTTTAGGGCGCCCAGATTGAGGAAATTTCGTCGGGAGTAATTAGGGGGAAAGAAATTCCCTAGGGAAACCGACACGTATTATCGAGGTGGGTCCGCGGGTCCCGTTCGCCGACTCTTCCCGGCCTAAATTGTTGGGTTCGTAGGGAAAGGCACCTTTCCCTAGTGTTTTGCTAACCGTTTCTAGGGAAACCTATGTTTCCCTTAGTGCTCATAAACCCTAGGGAAACAAAAAAAAACCCTAGGGAAACTCGTGAATTCCAGCAGTGTATATTGTCTTTTCTAAAAAAACCTATTTAACCAGCTAGATATGACATGATAAGAAAAAAGTAGGAGAGAGTAGTCACTAACTACATGTCAATAGCTAGACTATTTTATGTAGCCCAAGAATATGTGAGAGGAGCATGTGGGTCATCGGTACTTAATTAACTATCACTGTGCGGAGATCTATGTTATTCAACAACAGAGTTCAGTGCTCGGACAATAGCACAATTCGGTGCATTAATGCACAGCACCGATGCTTGCTGCCCATATGATCGACGCAGATGGTCAAGTCGTCCATAGATGGTTACGGCCTGGCGTGACGCGTCAGTGACAGACAGCCGCTTACTAGTCGACCCTTCATCAACGCACTGTGTCTGTATGTGTATCTATCCTAACAAAAATCTACTACCGAGTATAAGGTCGTGTTGGTTCCACGTCACAGGCGACCGTACCACAACTGACGACAACCACATACATTCTTTGAGTTGACTGACTTGTGGCCGCCACACCTTTTACCGTCCTCACCATAAACCAACTCCAGTCCAGAAGAAGCACCCTTATGGCGGCTAATGGAGTGGGGAAAGTATTTGATTGACTCGGAGATCAGAAGCGTGCAGCCATGTCCGCCTATGACAGGGAATCTTAAGTGCCAATGACACGGAATCTAAAGTTTTATAGCCTAGCGACCCCTGTTTTACATAGCGGGCTAAGCCTCTTAGCAACAGCCTCTCCAAAAAGCTAAGAAAGGCTATAGCGCTAAGTTAGCGAGGCTAAGTCATTTAGCGTCAAGCAAAAAATATGCCAAACATTATATAATTTTGCACATAATAAAGATAAAAACATATATAGTTCAAAGTCTTACTAACATATTACATCAAAATTTGTAGTTCATACATGATACATCAACAACATCGGACATCACATAGGGAAATACATGAGTTCTAACTTTGCAGCTCAATTTGGGCCGGCGGAAATGAGCCCAACAACACATAGCGCGCTAAATGAACTTCAATTAAGCGTATTTAAGCGCACTATTAGCAGCTAATAGTGGCAAATAGCATTTAGCGCTAAAATGGCAATAGCTTAGCTTTAACCTTCCCGAAATGCTATTTAGCGCTATAGCGTGAGCGCGCTATTTAAAATAGGGCTAGCGACACATCACCAAGCAAAGAAGAGCCAGAATTTCTCTTTAATTACCGTGCAACTGCGTGACCCACACTGGTTAGTTAATATATCTCTATTAGTACATAGTAAAAAAATACACTCACTAAGAGCTAACTTGTCTACTGTCGTTAACCGGAAAGGGGCGTACCCCTCTCCGTGTACTTATTTCACTTTGATGGCCACCATTGCTGATTGTGGTTCCACTTCCAAGGTTCCACTCCTGCCTCAAAGAAGCCACCCACCCCTCTCGTCGGTCCCTTCCAGTGGCTGCATCTAGGCGGCGAGTGGCGCGAAAGATACCCGGTGACGCTGCACAACATCCTCGACCTCCGATCCGTCACGCTTCCGACAAAGAGCAGCCATCAAATCTCCTACTAGGTAAGCCCCCTGTCGTCTACTATATTCCGCTCATCACCTTGTCACCTACCAGCACAAATAAGCTATAGCTAATTAGGAAGCTGATTCCTGCAGGATCGGAGCTAGCCACCGGTTTCAAGCATGGAGCTGGTGACAGGGGCAATTGGGAGCCTTCTTCCCAAGCTAGGCGAGCTGCTCAAGGAGGATTATGGCCTGCAGAAGGGCGTCAAGAAGAAGATCGAATCTCTTTCACGGGAGCTCAGGGTGGTGCACGCCGTCCTCCGCAAGATCGGCGATGTTCCACCGGACCAGCTCGACGAGCTGGTCAGGCTTTGGGCGAGTGAAGTCAGAGAAGCATCTTACGATATGGAGGACATCGTTGACGCATTCCTGGTGCGCATCAATGACAGTCCTGCAGATCAGCCTGCGGACATAAACATGCTCGGACGCCTCCTGAAGAAGGTGAGCAAACTCTTTGAGAAGATCAAGACTCACCGCAGGATCTCTAGGCTTATCGAAGATATCAACAAGAAGCTCGAGGAGGTGGCAGCAAGGCATGGCAGATACACACTCGATAATATTGTTGGCAATCCTGAAGCTGCAATGACCGTCGACCCTCGCCTCCTAAATCTATACAAAAGGGCAGGCGATCTTGTTGCCATTGAGGGACCAAGGGATGAGCTCATAAATATGTTGTCCATAGGAGATGACAGCGTTGATGTTTCCAATACAAAGTTCAAGATAGTCTCTGTTGTTGGATTTGGAGGGCTAGGCAAGACCACTCTTGCCAAAGCTGTCTATGATCATCTCAAACCGCGCTTCAAATGCCAGGCTTTTGTTTCAGTGGGTCGGACTCCTGACATAAAGAAAATCTTCAGAGACATTCTCATTGGCCTCGATAAGGAAAAGTTCATGAATTTGAATATGACCATGCTGGATGAAAAGCAACTCATGGACGAACTCATGGAATTCGTCAAGGAAAAAGAGGTATGTCTTTAATCACTAAACACAATGTTGTTCACTGCATACATGCATGTCCACTTTTAGTTTCACTAAGTACGTAGCTGTGCATTCCTTTCCTAATATCTTATTTATTTTATTACATAAAGAAAGCCTGAAATTCCATCTTAACTCTCAATTCCAGAAATTACTATACAGTAATCATTGATTGAGACATAAAAGAAGTAACTTTTTATTTTCAGCAAGAAGCATAACATGTTGTGGAAAAGTAAAAATCCATTTCCACATCATACAACTACCTGCTCTTTTTTAAATTGATGGGTGATAAAGCCACTTCTCTGCTCTTTATATGTTTCCTCAATTTAGTTAACAACTCATACTTTTTGTCCTATCTCATGTGAATGCGTATAGGTGCTTCATTGTTATTGATGATATATGGGACCAAGATTCATGGAAATTAATCAGATGTGCTCTGCAAGAAAGTAAATATTCAAGTAGATTTGTCATAACTACTGTATTTCTGAAGTGGCCACACATGCGGATGAAGCTTACCAAATACAACCACTTTCTCACGATGACTCCAAAAAATTATTGTATGCAAGAATAACTGATGTTAAAGGGAAGTATTTCGATAGACCATCAGTTGAGGCATGTGAAATTTTTTTGAAGAAATGTGGTGGTGTGCCATTGGCTATCATTACAATAGGTAGTTTGTTGGCCAGTAAACCAGGGGAGGACTGGTCTGAGGTCTACAACTCTATTGGTTTTGGTCATGAAGGCAACAAAGATATTGATAATACCAGAAGGATTTTGTCTTTTAGCTACTATGATCTTCCTTTCCATCTAAAGCCTTGCTTACTGTATCTAAGTTTATTCCCGAAGATCATGTGATAGAGAAAAATTGTTTGATATGGATGTGGATAGCTGAAGGTTTCATCTCTAAGGAACAAGCAGCAGCACCAGGGGTAGGATTATTTGAGCTCGGGGAGAGGTACTTTAATGATTTGATAAATAGAAACATGATCCAGGCAAAAGAGACACTATTTGAAGGATACGTTGATTCATGCACTGTTCATGATATGGTTCTTGATTTGATACATCAACTGTCGAGTGAAGAAAATTTTGTCACTGTATTGAATGGTGGTGAGGGACAGAAACATCAGGGGCGCATTTCTCGGAGGTTAGCCCTGTATTGTTTTGAAGAGCACAACATTGGTCAGTTGGCTGATGTAGCTGTTGAGAAAGTGAGATCCATCTTTGCCAGTTGGCACAATTTTTGTGCATTATGCCCACGCCTTCCATTTTTACGTGTAGTAGAAATAGTAGGACATGTTTTTGAAGAGGAAGAACTGTCAAATAATCTTGGGAGTTTACTTCACTTGAGGTACCTCAGACTAGTGAGTACCAGTGAGCTGCCCAGAGAGGTAAGATATCTGAGGTTTCTGCAAACACTGGATTTATTTTACAGCAAAATAAAGGAGCTTCCGGAGGAGGTGGGACTTCTGACGCAACTTGTTTGCCTAAGATGTAGTAGGCAAACAAGAGTATCGGCTGGTTTGATCGGTAAGCTGACATCATTGCAAGAGCTGTTTATATGGTGCCAAGATGAAGATGCTACAATGCAGTTTGTGAAGGAGCTGGGTCTGCTTAGAGAACTGAGGGTGCTCCAGGCTACGGTTCGTGTTATGAGTGATCGTAAGAGCATCGAGAGTGCTTTGCTGGAGTCCATGGACCATCTGCACAATATCCAGGAACTTCAAATTCTGTGCTTTTCTCCAAGAAAGGACTGGGTGTGCGAAGCAGGATCGCTCTCTTCTCGGCATCTCCGTTTCCTGCGTCTAATAGGCTTCGTGTTCTCTAGACTGCCGGCATGGATTAACTCGTCACTTGCTCCAAACCTCTCATGTCTGGATGTCGAAGTGGTAGTTGTGAAGGACCGGGACATGGAAACCCTTGCGAAGCTGCCAGAGCTCACTTGCCTCATACTGCATTCTCGTGACACCAAGTCAGTAATTAGCTTAAAGATTCGTACTGAAGGTGTTGTGTCCTTTCGCAAGTTGAGGTTTTTAAGGATATTTGGTTTATCTATCTGGTTTGATCTAGGAGTCACCGAGTGCAACAGTACCAGGGTACCATCATCTAATACTATCATGCCTAGTCTTGAATACCTTCAGTTTGGTGTCCATGTGCGGTCCCTCAAAGGCGAGAAGCTGCATCGTGGTTTGTACAAGCTGCTTGGCTTCCACAACCTCGGAGGAAGGTCGCTCCAGAGAGTCATAGCCTTCATAGATTGTGAAGATGCCGATATCTCGGAGGTGGAGGAGGCGGAGGCTGCATTGGAACATGCGGCCGCAATTCATCCAAAACACCCCATCCTTCAAATCAGCAGAGTACGGGAACGATTTATGATGCCGCGCTACCAAGAGGTATGATGATCATGCATGCACATGTGAACGTGCTTTCAAATGCTACTGTATATGATTAACTATTGCTTCCGATTTCATTAAAAAAAAAGAACTATTGCTTCCGATCTATCATTTCTTTCTATTAGTTAATTTGAAACCTTGTGTACTAGATCTATTTGTTAAAGATTGTGTAGTTTGATAATGTGAATTTTGAAAGCTAGCTTTGCAGTTTGATTTAAATTCTTCACTAATTTGTACTAGATCTATTTTTTTTGGGGATATGGATGAGTGGGTCGCGAAGGCCTAAGCAGTTTGGCTGGACACACTGACCTACTAGATAACTTTGAGCTGTAAAATGCAGGCAGACACAGAGGACCTTCGCCAGGCGCCCCCAGACGGCGCTGTTTTGTCCCATTGCTGCGGTGCCATGGGACCGGCGCCGGGGGCCAAGCGAAGGTCGTGACAACGAAGATGGTGGTGACCCGAAGGATGCAACCTGGAATAAAGAAGAGTTTGTTTATGAAGGCGGAGGATCGCCTGTTTATGAAGAAGGGGCTATAAGATCATTGAGACAGCAGCGATGGAAGAGTTTGCAAAGCATGGCTGACGTTTTAATAATAGAATTGCCCTTTAGTTTTTTTTTTTTTTTTTTTGAGATCTTTTTTGTCTTGTTGGCTCAGAACTTTTTGTTGCATTTTCCTAGATCGGTTTTTTAACACTTGTAATAATGAATAGCCATATGCATCAATCGATACACAGAAGTTGGAATATCAATATATTCCCTTTTCTAAAAAAAAATCGGCAGTCAGCCGAGGAAACCCCTAACTCCTTGTTTGGACGATGGGAGGAGGAAGACAGTGATATTCTCCCGCTTGTTAGTGAGGAAGCAGGAACAACAACATAACAGCTGTGTCACTTGAGAGCGCCCTTGCTAGGCCTCGCGAGATCGAGCATGTCGCCTTGTGGTAGCGGGGGCACGGGTGCCTCGTCCGCGTGACCTGTGAGCAGCCCCGCGACCAGCTCCGTCCGCCGCGAACAGCGAGTCCGCCCTACGCGAGGCCTCGTCCTCTGCTTTTCCTCTGCCTTTCACATAGGCAGAGTACCTCTTCTCCTGTCCTCTGCTTTTGCTCTGCTTCTCATGTTTTGTCCTTCCTCTGTTAAGAACTCTGGATTATACTCAAAGCGTGATGTTGTATGTTTGCTTGTGCTTTTGGATAATTGGATAGGGATATAAACTGATCTGCCTAGTGGGCAGCATGCAAAGAGTCTAAAATTGGCAGCAAACAGGTGCATATCAATGTATGTTTGTCCTGCTCTAATGTAGGTGAGGGTATGCCTATGGCGTCGCCCTGTCCTCATGCAGTCTGTAATAAGTGGTTAGTTTTAGCTGTTGCATATGGTCTGAACAGATGCCTGTAATATTAACGTTGACATGAACCGGTATGTGTAGTACTCTACTATGGTACTCTCGAATATTTCACCCTTCAGGAAGGTCTTTAAGCTGTTAGCATACCAATCCATTCTGGTAGCATAGAACTATATCTATGGCATTATTATCGCGCGCCTTTATCACTAGTCTCTATTCCTTGAGTCGCCATCCCCATGGTCGCAGATGCACGCCGCCTCTCTCCTCGCCGCCACGGCGCTCTGGCCGGCCGGTTCCCACCATCCACCTCCCTACCCTTATCCCGCGGCACAAAGGCCTGGTTCTCCCGGACGTTAAAGCTCATACCCGGCGCATAGACCGTCACAGGCGCAGCTACTGCTTGTCGTCTGCCGCAGGGATTAGGATATGTCTTCGCTAGCGAGACGATGCCGACGCTCCCCTTGGCCCACGAGCTCGATCGAGCTATGGAGAACGACCTGAGAGCCACCAGCAGGCTCACCTGAGCTGGTTGTTCCGCGGCGGCGGCACACATCTTCAGAGTGTTAGGGGCACTGTATGTGTTTTGTAAGCATCATATCCACAGCTATGCAAACATTGTGTTTGGTACATACAGGAAGAATACAAGTGTTGTGAATTTGTGCAGGAAATTGGACAGGAACCATGGGTTCTAGCAGATTTCTTCAGATTGTGTATAATAGGAAGCAGGCCGGAGACAATGAGCAAATTGTGCAGATTCCAATTGCGGAATAAGTCGTGCTCCTTTTTATTGCCAGGTATTCATTTTTTCACTCGTTCAAAGTTATGCATCAGTACGTATATGCGCTTCATTGGTGCCATAAGCAATATAATTTGCATGTTCAGGAAAATATTTTATAAAGATTGAAATGATACTTATTTAGTACGGTAATACTAGCATTTTTATGTAAATCTCATCAAACTTTAAATCGTCTGTCTTAACACTTCTGAATCCTCCGGTGTGTTTGCTCTTTTGAACCAACTGTGCCTACTAGTGTAAGCAGTTTGGAGATACAGGTGTGTGGTTTGCATGTCCTGCCCTGTCCTCCAGGCGGCTAGACCGGCGGAGGGCTCAGGAGGCAGGGACGTCAGTGTGTCGAGACTATCCGCACTCATATTCCTCTATTTACTCCCTCTATACGTCCTGGTCATTTCAAGATTTCCTCTTTTACAGTACTTTCTCCCGCACCCATCACTCCTTTATATCTCTCCTCTATACCAACTACCCAATATTTTATTCAACCATCTCAACTACTATCTCCTCTCTCTCCTCTCCTTTTACAATAGGAAGCAGATTTGTTCAGATTGTGTATAATAGGAAGCAGGCCGGAGACAATGAGCAAATTGTACAGATTCCAATTGTGGAATAAGTCGTGCTCCTTTTTATTGCCAGGTATTCATTTTTTTCACTCGTTCAAAGTTATGCATCAGTACGTATGTGCGCTTCATTGTTGCCATATATATGTTGAGCAATATTGTTGGGGAGGGCGACCCTCGCCAGCCCGGCAGCCCCGCAGGCCTCACCACGGGGGCCAAGAATTAATCTCCGTTAACATATTGCGAAGTCTTGCAGGGATCAGCAAGCGGAGGACCCTCCACGAAGACACGAGCGGCGGCGTCACCCCTCCGTCAAGGGCGGCCCCGAGCCGGCATTCGGCCGGGAGCATGACGGCCCCCCCGCCGACGGGGGCGCCGGGGAAGGGGTCTCCCAAGCAACGCGAGCCCAAGCCGGGAAGGCCAGGCGGAGGGGGTCCCACCGGAACCGCCCCTCCGCGGGTGCAGGACCCGGCGGCCGGGGCGGGGAAACCCTCGACTCCCAGGGGGGGAGAAGTCACACGTGTTTTTCCGTACTAACCCTGTCACGAATAGTTCTTGGCGGCTTGCCCTGCGGCCCAGCTGTAAGTGTGTGTTCCCCTACCTACCATGTACCAAATTGTAAATCAGCCCCTCGACCCCTTGTATTCCTATAAATACCGGGCACGGGCTCAAAGGAAACGGACGGATGGTTGGCGGTTTAAATACCATTTACTCGTTTTATTACTCCCACGCCTGCGCCTCGCGACTCGTCCTTTCCCTCCTCCTTCAAGGGCCGGGCACCCTCCGATCACCTCGACCCTCGGCAACGCCCGGCGAAGGTCGAGCGGACGAGGCCGCTCCGCTCCCCGATCGTGTTCTCGACTTACCACTCGTGGGAAGCCCTCGCCCCCTTCCCGCCTCCTCCGGAAGCGAAGGCTAAGGGGGCGGGAGTGATCCCCACGAGTTGGCGCCGGTCCGTGGGGTCCGACACAAAAAAAGCCCGAAGCCATGCCGATCACTCGCCGGGCCGAAGCCCATCGCCGCGGCGGAACAACTCCGCCCGAAGGGGACCCCGCGAGATCAAACCCATCAAGCGATGCGACATGCGGCCACCACGCACCTGGGCAGCTCCGCGCTAGGGGCTGCGGGAGCCGGAGGGCCCGCCATCTCGGACCCCCGGTCATCCCGATATCGGAGGTCACCCCGGGGAAGAAGGCCATGACGCCCGGCAAGGCGGCGCTCCGCAGCGGGCCGTGGTCCAGGAACCGGTGGCGCCCGGATGTCTCCGCCTCGGCGAACCCCCCGCGGGATCCGCTCGAAGGGCTCCTCGAAAGCGCTCTGAGAAGATGAAGGAGGGAACCGAGCAAGCGAGCAGGCACTAGAGGCCCTCAAGCCCGGATCGCGAAAAAGAGGAGGTTGCTGCAGGCCCTAGATCGGAGGCAGCGCTGGGGACTTCGGAACGGGGCGAAGCCGCCGGGACCGGGCGGCATGGATCAACCCGGCGGCTAGAGGCGTGCAAGAAGTCGGCGAGGGGAGGGCAGCCGCAGCCCGGCAATCATCCGCAACCCTCGCTCGGGGGCAAGCCCCACCTCCGCCAACCCCACCACCACCTCAACGAATCAACCACCCGGTGCAACACCCGCAATCCTCAACCCTCCGCGCCAGCCAATGTACCCTTCCATGCCCATCGGAGACGGCACCGGCCGCCCACGCCGGGCGCAACCTCCGCAAAATCATCATTACGACCCCAAATCCCCTCTCCCTCGCGCCCCGGATCGCGGAGTGGCCTCCGACATCAGACCACCAGCACTTGCCAAGATACAGCGGGGCTCCGACCCCGGAACAGTTCGTTATGAGCTCTGAAGCCGCCGTGGAAGCAGCGGGAGGAGATCACTCCACAATGGCCAAGTCATTTGTGATCATCGCAAGAGGAGTGGCTCGATCTTGGCACCGCACGCTGCCCCCGAACTCAATCCGAGCTGGTCCGACCTTCGCGACACCCTTGGCGCAAATTTCAAGGGAGTTGACTCGAACTCATCAACAACACCGAGTTGTTTAACGTGGTGCGTAAGCCAAACGAGCCCCCTACAAGAGTGGTGGCGGAGGTTTCTCCAAACCAAGGCCAGGACGAGGGGGTCTCCCCGACCGGCGTCATTATGGCGGTGGTCTCTTGCATCCGCCCGTGGCCCATGTCATTCAAAGATTGAGCGGAGGCAACCGAAGACCCTAGCGGAGCTACACGAGATAATGGACAAGTACTGCAGAGCTGATAACAGCCACAAAGCGAAGATAGAGGCTTTCCGACCTCCGCCATATCAGCACCAGCCACAACGACCACCACGTACAGACAACCACCCAAGACCGGAGGCCGTCAGAGTCGGCACCATCGCCAATAACCCCCCGCCACAGCAAAAAACCCACCAACCACCCCCGAGGCAAAACTACCCACCAAGAACCCCCAGACCAAACCCAGACACCAACATGAGGCCTCCGCAAAAACAACCCTACTGCCATTACTGCGGAGAGGGCAAAGGCCACTACACCAAACAATGCCCATATTTCGCCAAGGGGAAAGAGGCGATGGGCAGGAGAGCTCGCCGCCAAAAAACCCCCGTGAGGCAAGTTAACCACACAAGAAAACCAGCAAACACCCACTCCAACCACTACACTTTCACCCCCTTCGACTACGGAATCCCAAAGACACCCAAAGCTTCCACTACCCAAATTCCACTCCGGCACCTTCAGCCCGAAACCAGCGCTAAGTACTACCAAAGAAGAGTATACGATTTCACACCCCCCAGAGCCTCCGCAACCAAACTATCACAACCAAGCCCTACCACCTCCACCTCCGCTACCCGCACCACCTTCGACCCAGCAACACCCAGTCAAGCAAGAAATCCAGACAATTGTCAGCAAGCCCAACTCATCTTACGGAGTCATCCTCGCTATCACGGGGGGCTCCAACGAGGACCACGGCAACAAACGGCAGCGAAAGGAGCACTATCGGAGGGTCCATCATGTCGGTACGGAGGGGCCTCACAGAAACAGCCGCTGGTCCCATATTCCGATCACCTTCAACGCCCCCGATATGAAGCTCGAGACTACCCTCACACCGATCGATGGTCATTGACACCAACATCGGAGGCGGATCATTACTGGGATCCTAGTAGACACGGGCAGCTCCGCAGACATCTTGTTCGCATCCACCTTCGACAAAATGGGCCTGGATAGGAACATGTTACAACCAGCAGGCAATCCCCTCTTCGGCTTCGGAGGCCAGCAAGTTGGGACCATCGGGAAAATCACCCTACCGGTCTCCTTCGAAAGAGCCCATTCACCGTCGAAAAACATCACCTTCGACGTGGTAGACCTGTACTATAGCTACAACGCCATTTTCGGCCGCGGAGTCACCAACGCTGCTCGACGCGGTCCTCCACCCGAGTTATCTCTGCATGAAGATGCCCTCCGTCGGCGGCATACTTGCCGTGTTCGGAGACCGCATCAGCAGCAAGAAACGCGGAGGGGGGGCTGCTGCACCGGGCAACGCAACGTCCCACAACCTAGAACAAGAACCACGGGGGCAAGAGAGACGGCCCGGCGGCGGCGGAGCCCCCGCGAGCACTACTAGCGCCGAGAAACGAAGAAAGTCGGGCTTTTTAGCTTTGACCCCGATAGAGAAGTAACCATATCCGCACTCTTGGACCAGACCTCCGAAGCAAGTGGTTTTGCAAAGTCTCCTCCGAGAGAACTCCGATGTGTTTGCCTGGTCCGCGAAGATTTACAGTGGTGTTAGCCGTGACCTCATCGAGCACCACCTCAACATAAGACCGACGCCACTCCCGTAAAAGCGAAAGCTTCGCAAAATGTCGACGAGAAGAGTAGCAGCGCAGTGGTGGTGAACCGCCTTCTAGACGCGGAGGTCATCCGCCCGGTCAAGTACCCCACTTGGTTATCCAACGTTGTCATGGTGAAAAAAGCAAGCCTTAGCAAAGACAAAGCGGAGCCCACCGGATGGAGGATGTGTGTGGATTTCACCAGGCTGAACAAAGCATGCCCGAAGGGCGATTTTCCCCTCCCCCGATCAGCTCTCTAGTCGATGCAAAGAAGCCAGCCGTGGAAAGGTTGTCCCTCCCGGATCAAGTTTCTCGGGATACCACCAAATTTGGATGAACCCGAGGCGGATGAAGAGAAGACAAGTTTCATAACCCCTTCGAACTTACTTGCTTTAGGGAGAATGGCGAAGGCCTCCGCAACGCCGGCTCGTCCTTCGCACGAATGACAACGGAGGTGTTCGAGAGACGGCGCCATCTCGCCATCTCGCCTACGCCGACGACTTGGTAGTCCAAAGTAAGTTAAAGGAAGACCACATCACGGACCTCCAAAGGACCTTCGTCAAAAGCTGGCGCGGCTCCAGGCTCAAACTCAACCCCGCCAAGTGTGTATTTGGAGTAAGCAAGGGCAAGTTACTAGGTTGCCTCGTATGCGTAAAAGGAATAGAGGCCAACCCTTCGAAGATCGCAGCAATCACCCAGCGATGGAACCTCAGAGGAACGAAAAAATCGGTCCGAGAGACTAGGCCGGGGCCTCGCCGCCCCTTAGCGAGTTCATCTCCGTGTCACCCGGCGAGGGTTACCGTTCTTACAAACTTTAAAGGAAACAGACCCATTCAGGTGGGGGCCTGCGCAACAAGAAGCCTTCAAGACCTCAAGCGGTACCTCAAAAACCTTACCACCCTCGCCACTCCGGAACCAGGCGAAGGACTCCTTCTCTACGTCGCTGCATCGCCCCATGCCGTCGGCGCGGTGCTCGTCAAAGAAGTGAACGAAGGGCACCGATCCGAGGCAAATCCCGTCTACTATGTCTCCGAAACCCTCGAAGGGCCCAAGCTAAATTACACGAGCTGGGAAAAGGTAGCCTACGCAGTGGGTCATGGCAACAGAAAACTTAAGCACTACTTCCGGGCACATGAGGTCACCATACCTTCGAGCTTTCCCTCGACAACATATTCGACCCCGAGTCGGTGGGCGAGAATAGCGAAGTGGGCGGCCGAGATCGGAGACCACGCAATCGATTCGTCGGCGAGCGGCCATCAAGTCCCGTGCCCCAGCGTATTTCCTAGCGGACCGGACACGACACATACAACCAAGCAGCGAACTTGGACCCGATTTGGACGGCACACACCGACGGAGCCTTGGGGGCACGCGGAGCTGGCATCGCGGCCATCATCACTTCACCCTCCGGAGTCAAGCTGAGATATCTTTGCCGGGCTAGAATTCCAAAGCACAAACAACACGGCGAAATACGAGGCGGTGCTCCTGGCACTAAACAAGCTCCGGGCCATGTCGGCGCGAAGGGCCATCATCAAAACCGACTCGGAGGTAGTCTCGAAACAAGCCGAGAAGGACAACAAAGCCAAGCACCCGTAGCTGCAAAAATACACAGCAAGGCTAAGGAAAACGGAGGCCTTCTTTCTCGGCGTCACAACCAAGACCATATCCGGCGGGGACAACGGCGAAACCGACGAGCTCGCTGAAGGCCGCGTCCCCGAGCGGGAGCCACTCCCACGGGGCGTGTTCTTCGAAATATGCGTAGCCCCGCGATTCAAGAAGGCGACCCACCCCCAAAATCGGTCGGCGCCATTCCGCAAAGATTGAGAGCCCCGATCATTGCATTCATCGAGGCCTCTTCGAGCCCCAATCCAAGGAAGAACAAAAAAGGGTTGGAGCGTAAGGTCCGAGGCTACCGTCTAGTTGACAACAAGCCGTACAAGGCATCCGTAACCGCTCCATGGCTAAAATGCATATCTACGGCGAAGGCTGCGCCATCCTAGCGGAGGTCCACGAAGGCATCTGCGGCTCGCACAACGGCCCCGGCGCTAGTGGGAAAGGTGTTCAGGCAAGGGTTCTATTGGCCCACCGCACTCAACGACGCCCGCGGAACTGGTCAAGCAATCGCGAAGGATGCCGGTGACGACCCACCACTCCAACAGGGGCCACTCCAAGAAGAGGCGTCGCGAAGGACCTCCTCGAAGAAACAAGAAACATGGCCGTCCCTCAACCTCCACTCATACCAGGAGGAGACCACAAGATGGAGGAACAAGAAGCTCGGCCTCCGCCACGATCTCCGTCGGAGACTTCGTCTGATCGAGGAAGCGAACGCGAAGATGGTCGGCAAGTTCATGGCCAAGTGGACGGGCCCATACCTCGTTACTAAGTCCACAAGACCCGGCTCCTTCCACCCGCAAGATCTCGAAGGCCATGATCTCCCCCCACACATGGAACGTCGGCGACCTCCGCAAGTACTACCCCTAGCGGCGCAATGTACGAGCACTCGCGAAGTCGTAAGGGGCTCCGCTCATTTTACCATTTCATTTTTCTCTTCCTAAACTTAAGACCATGAACAATACGGGCTGCACTATTTTTTTTCCTTGCGAAGGGGTGCAAGGTTTTTTAACGAGGCGTACCAATATCTAATATATGGAGGTTAGTTACCCCCATATCGGAGAAAGTTACAACGCAAGTATAGCACCGAAAGGGGCTGGCCGGGCGCCACCCACCCTCATCACGCGAAGTAATCGGATTGCCCACGCTCGGGAGGGCAGCGCAAGGCTACACCCCGGCCGGTCAAACCAGCAAAAACACTCCTTACTCTAAATTATGTTAAGTCGGGCGCCCCCGGCACCTCCGCGCCGGGGCTCGCAATGAAGACGCCCCGCGCTCTCCGAGTATGAGACCCGCGGAGGCGACAAAATCGGCGCCCGGCACCTCCGCCGGGGGCTCGCAATGAAGACGCCCGCGCTCCCGAGTATGAGACCCGCGGAGGCGCACAAAAGCCGGGCGCCCGCACCTCCGCCGGGGGGCTCGCAATGAAGACGCCCCACGCTCTCCAAGTATGAGACCCGTGGAGGCGCACAAAAGTCGGCGCCCGCACCTCCGCCCGGGCACGAAGACCCGCGCGCTCTCAAGCATGAGACCCGCGGGAGGCACACAAAGCCGGGCGCCCGGCACCTCCGCCCGGGGGCTCGCAATGAAGACGCCCCCGCGCTCTCCAAGTATGAGACCCGCGGGAGGCGCAAAGGCCGGCGCCCTGGCACCTCCGCCGAGGCTCGCAATGAAGACGCCCGCGCTCTCCATGAGAGACCCGCGGAGGCCTCAAGCCGGAAGCCCCGCACCCTCCTCGCCGGGGCTCGCAGAGCAGGTACTTCCGCCACCCCTCGAAGTCCGGCCCCCACGGGGCACGACAAACCGGAGGGCGTGGAGCCTTCGCCAGGGGCTCAAAGAACAAAAATACCACCACCTACCAACGACAAGACCTTCGCCGCAGTACAGCCTAAACACCACCACCGACCAAGAACAAGGCCTCTCGCCAGATGCGACCTCAACTCCACCACCCACCAAGGACAAGACCTCCGCCAGATAGCCTTAACACCACCACCCACCAAGGACAAGACCTCCGCCGTACAAACTATAATCACACCAAGCACTTATGACATCCACCCAACGCCAGAGCACCACCCGCAGGAGCACCTCCCCGCCCCAAGAAGCACTATAAAACCAAACCTCCCCCACGAGTCCCATGTTAGGAAGAGAGCGACCATCACCACATACGCCACCATGCTACCACCCGTAGCCAAACCCCGATCCTATAGAGCGGATGCCGGATACCTCCGAAACCCACAACCTCCCAACCCAAATAAGGCACCACAATGGAAAATGTAAACGGACCGCGACCCCGAGGCGCCGCAAAAAGTGCAATGAAGAGCAACAGCCTTCTGATGCCCCCGAGGCAAAATGAAAACATCCAAACCTCCGCAAACCAACAAAGA
This sequence comes from Hyparrhenia diplandra, assembly GCA_015847255.1. NCBI lineage: Eukaryota > Viridiplantae > Streptophyta > Magnoliopsida > Poales > Poaceae > Hyparrhenia > Hyparrhenia diplandra. Next base: position 352,476 of record JADLZK010012239.1, on the reverse strand, counting down.
CCAAATGCGAGACAAAGTAGAGCATTTCGGTCCTCCGAACCCCCTACGCCAAATGCCGGGAGCACCTCGCTGGGACCCGGCCAACTCGGAGCGGTGACTCCTACGAAGGGGATACCACAATGGAGAATGTAACATTCTCCCGTGGGCAACTCCACCAAAGGAATCAAAGTCCCGAAGGGGGTAGGGCGCAGCCAACACGAACGCCGAAAAGGCGGCGCAAGAATGCGACAACCCGCAAGACCGCCATTCAACAAGGATGGGCGTGCACAAGGCGCAGGGACCCACCCCGCAAGCCACCTCTCGCAAGAGTCCTAATTCGGCGCCGGGGACCGTCCGCACCCAAGTCTCCGGACGACGAGTCGTGGCGCCCGCTGAATTACAAGGGCGCACCCGCACCAACTTCAAGCTTCAGCAGGGGAACCCCGGTGGAGCGAAAAAGGACCCTCCGCGTCCCAAAAGAACTTTTGTAACGGCCCCGCAATAAAAAGCAACGAGTACTATTTGGTCAAGCAAACCTTGGCGAACGCCGCGAGCATCGCTAAGGAAAATAGGGGACGCCACCGCTCTATCGCGGCTGCAAAAAAACGCGAGTCTCGCACTAAGGAAAACAGGGGCGCCGCTGTCTATCGCGGCTACTGCTCGCAACACGCGCGAGTCTCGCACTAAGGAAAACAGGGACGCCGCCGTCTATCGCGCTACCTTCGAAAACACGCGAGTCTCGCACTAAGTGAGATAGGACGCCATTGTCTATCGCGTTACCTTCGCGAAACGCGCGAGTCTCGCACCTAAGTGAAATAGGGGCCGCCATGTTTACCGCGGGTCGCCTTCAAAACGCTGCGAGTCTCGCACTAAGTGAAATAGGGGACGCCGCTATCAATCGCGGCTACAGCAAAACGCCGCGAGCATCGCGCCAAGGAAAATAGGGGACGCCGGCCGCTTCACGCGGCTACCTCCGGCGCACCATTCCCACTTGGTACATGCAACACAAAAACAACTCTTTGCAAACATACCACATTTATTACATTACGAGGAAAGTTACACGGCCCTCCGCGGCCAGAAAGCCCGTGAGCCTCCGCACACACATCCTCGCCTACGAGGTCATGACCCCATACAAAATGGCCTTAACCAACACCTTCGCTACACGCTCCACAAACTCCTCTACATCCACCACCTCCACCGCGGCGCCGGAGAATCGCGCGGCTCGTATCACAGTCTCGAAAGAACAAGCGGAAGTTCACCCCGTGTAGCACTCGATGCCGGTATACCCTCCGCATGTCGCTCCACTCGAAGCCCACATCCTCCTCGCTTTGGAACAACGACTTCGGCCTCCGCGACGACCCAACAAATCGCTTGCCCAAGCGCGATGGCTACGGCTTCATCGTCCTCAATATCATCCTCCCGCCAAAGCCGCTACCGGGCGCCGGCTCCGAAAAAGTACCCGTTCCACTTGACGGTTTGTCAAGTCATGGGACCGCCGAAAGGCCTCCGAGGCCCGATTGGCTACATCGCACTTCGAACCCCCGCCCCACCAAAACCGCCGAAGGGCAGCCCGGGAACCGCCGCATGGTATGAACCCAAGTCTCCCCCGAAATGAACACATCTTGGTGATTCATCATCAGCGAACCACGTTAAGCACCCTCCGCGCAGCCCCCGGTACCAAGGGCCAACACAATCATCAAACGCGGTTAGCCCCAACCCCAACATGATCAAGCTACGAAGGTGCACGAACGCAACGAAAGCGCACAATCAATTAACAAATGTAATGTAGCGAAGCCCCTAAAACTCCAATTCATCATTCAACTTAAAAAGCCCGAAGGCCAAGAAGTTTCACACCACATGATTGTCTCGTCTAGGAAAGAATAAACTCCGCACAATCTAAGGAGCCCTAAGCTACCTGCGTCGGGAGGCCGCAGCGGCATTGGCGGCCTGGAGGGGTCGCCGAGGCATGGTGGGGGCCGGAGCAGATCCGAGGGCTCGGCCGAGGCGGAGGCGTTGTCCGGAGATGCGCGGAGAGTGGGAGAAGCCGCGGCTCGAGGCGGGCGCCGAGGAAGCCGGATGGTGCTCACGGCCCACCGCGGCGGAGGCACCCGTGCATCGCCCTAAGCGACCCCCCGCACCTCAACCCGTCCGGGCGACTTGTATCTCCTCCGGGAGCAGCCCGAGCCCTCCGTCGGCAAAGCAGCAGCCAAATACCTAGAACGACACCAAGTCAGCACACAAGACACGTAGCAAAGAAACAAAGAGGAAAAGAAGCGAATGTACAACAAAAGCAAACAAGTGACCAACCTTCCCCGCTGATCAGCCTTCGAAAAACCTCGCAGCAAGCTCCCGCCTCCGTCGTACCAAAAGCGCTTGATGAAGGCCCCGCCGCAAAGCGCCCACGCCCCGCTCCTCCGCCGAGGCCCTAACCCCGTCGGGGCCGTGGAAGTGAGCGGTCCGGGCCTCGACAACGGCTCCCGACGCGCCGCAATCCGGATGGGCGAAGGGCCCCTCGAAGGCGACCGCGGGGCGGTGCTGGCTCCACCTTCGTCCGCCCGCGCGGCCACCACCTTCGGGCAGCTCCCCCACCTCCCGGCGCATCCAGCGCCCAAAAAGGGCAGGGTCCGGTTCGGGTTCGCGTGTAGCGGAAGAAGCGGCCCCGACTCCGCCCCAAGAATGCATCAAGCGCCGCCTTGAAGGCCTCCGCCTCCGCATACCGGGACACCAAGATCATTGAGCCTCTTCGCCGGCCGCCACCACCTCCGCCCGCGGCGCCAAGCGAGACCTCCCGCGCCTCCGACGTCGGCGCTCATTCTCCCGTCGGAGAACCTCGCACCCCTCCTTGAGGTCCGCCACCTCCCTCCGAGGCGCTCCGCCTCATCGATGGCCGCCTTCAGCTTCTGGGCCTCCCGCCGGCTCTCCTTGAGCTCGCTAGAGGCCTTCCTCTGGGCGTCCGCGTGGTCGACGGAATCCCAGCCCTCACGGATGGCCCCCCCGTGCCGCACTAGCAACTCCGATGTCTTCACCTTGATATCCTCATGGATATCAGCCAGGGAGCGGTTCGCCACCTGCATCTCGCCACCGGCGGCGCACGCGATCGAAGACGCGCCCCAATCATCCTCCGCTCAACCTCAGAGCTGGGCGAAGGGTGGTGTCGGAAGGTCGATGCCCGTGTGCAGCTCCACGTCGACATCATCGATCTTGATCGTCTCCCGCCACATAAGGCGGAGGAGGGGCCTCCGCCTCCCCCAAAGGGCCTTCCCACTCCCCGAGAGGCCTCCGGAGGGTCGTCCAAAATCTCGCCCGCGCCCACACGTGGCACCGCCGATAGGCGCGGGCACCCGCGTGCTCATGCGGGCGAGTCACGACGGACTTGCTCGCGCCGCACCCCCCGCCGCCGCCGTCCCGCCGTCCCCTCCTCTTCCTCGGAGGGGCCCGCCGCCACGGCTCCTCTCGCCCCTCCCCTCATAGTGGGAGCCGTCGTCGGAGGCCTCCTCCTCCCCGCGTCCCGCCTCCTCGACCGCCTCCGCGTCCCTCCGCCATCCTCATCGCCGAGATAAGGAAGCAGCCGAGGTCAACCCACCCGAGACCCGCCCGGCCCCGAAGAACCCGCCCCCCTCCGAGCGACGGGTGGGGGCAGAGGGACAGCGCCCCCTGGGGTCGGGGGCTCCGAGGCGGCCGCCGCGGCGTGCTGGCCTTGCGGACCCCCGCTTCTTCCTCCCCGCATCCATGGCGTCGGCGCGCCGGCCTCGGCCGGCCAGTCCTCGAGCCGACTCAAGCAGTCGAAGACCCGGTTCACCCGGGCGACGGTCGGCGAGGCAGCGCGGATCCGGACCTCCGAAGCCTCCAACTTTCCAATAAGGAAGTCGGAGCAAAGGTGGCCTCCGCCATCACCAGCCGGGCGAACTCCACCTTATCGCCCTTCGCCGCCTCAAGCAGCTCGGGCCGGATCGTCTTGAGGTCAAACCTCAACGCCTTCACCCTTGGGGGGCATACTGCCGAGTCCACAACCTCAACGGAGGGCACCCCGCCCACAGGACTTGTACCTGCGCCGCCGCGAACTCCTCCACCAGGTCCCGCGCACGCGTGGCGGACATGACGCGAAGGGCGTCCAACTCCCTCGCCGCCTCCGCCGTCTTCACGGGCTTCACCTTCGCGATGGCGAGGGACTCCGGATCGCCATACGCCCTCCGCACCTCCAACCGGTAATAGAACCGGTGGTCGAGCCCGCCCGGCGCTCCACTTGTTCCGTTGCGCCGCGGGCAGAGCCTCCACCCCGCTGCGGGGATGAAACCGCACATGCCATACCGGGCGCGAAGAAGACCTCCTCCTCCGTCGCCCGACGGTCTTGCTGGCCGATAGTGCACGGTGTAGGCTCCGATGAAGCGCCCCACCGCCGGCCCAGCCCGACGGAGCGGCACGCCTGCATACGCCATGAGGCGTGGAAAGCACGACGCCGTGAGTTGATGGAAGCGGAGGTTGAACCTCCAAGCAGCACCCCCTAAAGACGAGCCGCACACGGGAAACGGGAGCCCCGCGTGGAAGAACTCCTCGAAGACGATGACTTCGCCGGGCTTCGGGCGCGGCACCGTCTCGCCCTCCGAGGCACGGAAACGCTTCTTGTGGAAGAACTCGTGCTCCTTCTGGAACGCCTTCAGGGACTTGTCGGTGCTCTTGCCGAGGAACTCGAAAGCACTCGACGACGGTCTTGGGCCTCATGGTCTCCTTGGTACGAGCCATCGATGGACCCTCCGCAGCGAAAGGGACCCTCCGCTAAAAGAGCAGGCGAACTTAGGGCAGCGCAGCGAAGAAGGCGAGAGCGTGAAAAGGAGGCGAAAGCGAGAGCGTGGAAGCAAAAGGAGAGCACAAACCCTAATCTCACCAACCGTACGTATTTATAGGCCAGGGACGGAGGGGGGGCGCGAGCGGACGCAGCCGCAACCCCCGAGATCACGGCCCGAATCCCAAAACAACGCCAGCCCCTCCGATCCGCCCCACGCGGGCAAACCAACGGCATCCGTACCCCTAAACAAACACAGTCCACCCCGATCCGCTGGGCACTCCCAAATCCAACCAACAAAGATCCGACCAAGGGCAGCCAAACCCTAACGCTAGCCGGAGAAGCAATAGGGCCGAGGCCCACCTCCGCGAGGCCCACGAGCAGCCGGGGACGCCGGCCGGCAAGGGCCCATGGGGCGGCAAGCACACCACCCGCACGGGACCCTCCGAAGGACGACGTTTTTCGCTGCTCCGCCCCCTGAGGGAACCGCACCTTCGAGGGGCTGCCGTTGGGGGGGGCGACCCTCGCCAGCCCTCAGCCTCACCACGGGGCCAAGAATTAATCTCCGCAACATATTGCGGTCTTGCAGATCAGCAAGCGGAGGACCCTCCACGAAGACACGAACGGCGGCCGTCACCCCCTCCGTCAAGGGCGGCCCCCGAGCCGCATTCGGCGGAGCATGACGGCCCCCCCACGCGACGGGGAGCGCCGGGGAAGGGGTCTCCCCAAGCAACGCGAGCCCAAACCGCCGGAAGGCCGAGGGGTCCTTCGAACCGCCCCTCCGCAGTGCACGGGACCGGCGGCCGGACGGGAAACCCCTACGACCCCAGGCGGGGAAGTCACACGTGTTTTTCCCGCACTAACCCCATGCGAATAGTTACTTGGCTTGCCCCTCGTGGGGCCCAAATTGTAAGTGTGTGTTCCCCTACCTACCATGTACCAAATTGTAAATCAGCCCCTCGACCCCTTGTATTCCTATAAATACCGGCACGGGCTCAAGGAAACGGACGAGATGGTTGGCCGTTTAAATACCATTTACTGCGTTTTATTACTCCCACGCCTGCGCCTCGCGACTCGTCCCTTTCCCTCCTCCTTCAAGGGCCCGGGCACCCTCCGATCACCTCGACCCCGGCAACGCCAAATAAGGTCGAGCGGAGCGGCCTCCCCGATCGTGTTCTCGACTTACCCTGTGGGAGCCCTCGCCCCCTTCCCGCCTCCTCCGGAAGCGAAGGCTAAGGGGGCAGGGAGTGATCCCCACAAATATATTTTATAACATGTTCAGGAATATATTTTATAATAAAGATTGAAATGATACTTACTTAATACGGTAATACTAGCATTTTTATGCCAATCTCATCAAACTTTAAATCGTTTGTCTTAACACTTCTGAATCCTTTTTGGGGTGGAATAGAAATCTGTTGCTTTTAACTTTTGGTCCACTAAAAAATAAATAAACAGTGGCTTCCTTTTTCAAATTCTGATTCTGCCCTACATTCTGATTCTGCCTTTTAACTACTCCAAGGGTCTGAAAAACTCTCTTGAAAAACGCTGCAGATGGATTGAAGAACGAGGAACTCAAATAAAATATTTTGAGCTCATGAAAATATTGCCAAAAAGGTTCAAACAAAAAAATACTAACATCATGGAAGGAGGAATTATATTCACAGGCCGGTTCCGCTTACAAGCTTTCCGGAAAAGTAAAATACAAAAGTTTCAGATCTCCCTCTTGAGCCCAGACCCTTGACCCATGCAATGCATGAACTTCCAAATGAACATATGGCAAGCGACTAAGAGAGCAATGTGGGAACCAGAGAGGAATCTTTTTTTTTTTTTTTTTTTTTTTGTGTGTGTGTGGGGGGGTGGGGGGGGGGGGATAACCAGAGAGAAATCTTGAGCAGACCATAGATGTAGAGGCGAGGAGATTGTGATGTCACAACTATATTGTAATATATGCTACCCTCATTTGCAGAGTACGTGGTGTGTTACTGATTGTGAGTATTAGTGTAACTCATTTGCTAATGAATCTTCAGTATTTTTCTTCCCATTTGCTAATGAATATTTTGTATTATTTCTTCTTTTATTATATATAGTTAGCTTTCCAGAGCCTTGGTATGGCGTTTGGAGATTTCACATGACCGGTTGCTAAGCTTTGGCTGCGGTAGGACAGGAAACAGAGCAATTGCGCATGGAGTGGAGTGTGAATACATTTCATAACATGTGCATGTCGCACATGCATGCATGTACTAGCACTTATACAGCTACTTGAAACTTAAACCAATCGTATGACTTCAGCAGATTTCGAGGTCAATGATACATCACCGAGGCGCCAGATTATGTTTTCTTTTCTTTTCATGGAACCTGCTGCCTCTTGTTGCATCGCTGGCACTGCATGAGCAAGCTCAAAAAGTAATGCAGAGTCAACTTTAGCTCCGGCTGTGCAGCTTGCATGCTCCCAGAACACTGCTAAATTATGTTTTTCTTTCTTTGCGTGGAACTTGCTGCCTCTTGTTGCATCGCTGATCAAGCTCACAAAGTAATGCAGAGTCAACTTTAGCTCCGGCTCTGCAGCTTGCATGCCACTGCTAACAAGTATATTTTTCTTTGGGTGCCAACCACTTCAGATGCCCATGTCATGTGCTTGTCTTCTGCATCCAGCCAGCCAGGGCCAACCCGGCCACTCCTGGTGGCAGAGGCAGGCGACTGGATCTTGATGACGATGGCGTGAACCTTTGAAGCTCCCACTGCTGCGCTGCTTCCCGACGACCCCGACCATCCACTGCTTGAGGCCAAGAGCGGGCGGCCGATCTCGATCAAGGTAGGCCTTCGTCCTCTGTGTCCACGACATGCTGCTCACCTTGTCACCATCACAGTATAAATCGTCCTCACTTATCAGTCTGCTGTACGTGTGCAGGATCAACCATACCCATCAAGCTTGCAGGCCATGGAGCTGGTGACTGGGGCGATAGGGAGCCTGCTCCCCAAGCTCGTCGAGCTGGCCAAGAAGGAGCACGGCCTTCAGAAGGGCGTCAAGAAGAAGATCGAAACCCTGTCTCGGGAGCTTGAGGCCGCACACACAGTCCTGCGCGAGATCAGCGAGATGCCACAGGACCAGCTCAACGAGGTGGTCAAGCTCTGGGCGCGCGATGTCAGGGAGGCGCCGTATGACATGGAAGACATCATCGACTCATTCCTAGTGCACGTCGATAGCCCTGAGCCAGCCGATCCACACATGCTCCGGCGCTTCAGAAAGAAGGTGACTACACTGTTCAAGAAGAGCAAGTCTCGCCGCAACATCTCTATCCAGATCGAAGAAGTCTACAAGAAACTTGAGGAGTTGGCAGCAAGGCGTGACCGGTACAAAACAGCCGACAACGTTGTCAACACCAAACCAGCAACGACCATCGACCCTCGCATCTTTAATCTATTCAAGACTGCAAGAGATTTTGTTGGTATTGATGGACCAAAGGATAAGCTCATAGAAATGCTGTCCCTAGGTGATGACAGCAGTGATGTGCCTGATAATAAGAAAATGAAGATAGTCTCTGTTGTTGGATTTGGAGGGCTGGGAAAGACTACTCTTGCAAAAGCTGTATATGACCAGATTAAACCGCATTTTGAATGCGTGGCTTTTGTTCCTGTGGGTCGAAAACCTGACATCAAGAAAGTCCTTAGAGATATTCTCATTGGACTTGATAAGAACAAGTTCATGAATTTGAGTTTGACAATGTTGAATGAAAAGCAACTCATGGACGAACTCCAGGAATTCGTCACGGAAAAGAGGTACGAGTTTAATCACTCAACACAATGCTGGTCACTGCATACTTGGATGAGACTTTTAATTATGTTTCAGTAAGTACATAGCCATGCAATTGCTTCCTTATATCAACTATTTTATATATAACATTATGGATGGAAGGAGCGCATGCTCCACTTCAAGTCTATGAATTGTTACAGTAATCAGGATCCATACACAATTAATTTGAAAGAGCCATAACCAGTTGTATAAAATACAAATCTATAGCCACTGGCTATTTATGGTCGATAATGCCACTGTTCTGTTGTTCACATGCTTTCTCATAACGGTGATATAGGAATAGAAGAGAAATTTCTATATACGATGTCTTGGTATTTTTATTTACCATTTCTTGTGTTGTCTTGTGAATATGTAGGTACTTGATTGTAATTGATGATATATGGGACAAGGAGTCCTGGGAATTAATCGGATGTGCTCTGCAAGGAAGTAATTGTGGAAGTAGACTTGTGATCACTACTCGTATTTCTAAAGTTGCCACATATGCTGGTGAAGCTTACAAAATGCAGCCACTTTCTCATGACAACTCAAAAATTATTGTATGCAAGAATGGTTGATGATGAAGGGAAGTATTTTGATAGTCCTTCGGCTGAGGCGTGTGAAAAAATTTTGAAGAAATGTGGTGGTGTGCCACTAGCTATCATTACAATTGCCAGCTTGTTAGCCAGTAAACCCGGGGATGACTGGTCTGAGGTGTACGACTCAATTGGTTTTGGGCATAAAGGCAACAATGATGTAGATAATACCAGAAAGATATTGTCTTTTAGCTATTATGATCTGCCATCGCATCTAAAATCTTGCTTATTGTATCTAGCCGTATTTCCTGAAGATAGTCTCATAGAGAAAAATAGTTTGATTTGGATGTGGTTTGCTGAAGGTTTCATCTCTGAGGAACAAGCAAAAGCAGCAGGGTTAGGACCATTTGAGCTCGGGGAGATGTTCTTCAGTGATCTAATAAATAGAAGCATGATCCAGCCACAAGAAAGTGGGTGCCAAGGGTACGTCGATGCATGCTCTGTTCATGATATGGTGCTTGATTTGATACATCAATTGTCAAGTGAAGAAAATTTTGTCACCGTACTGAATGGTGGTGAGCGACAGAAATTTCAGGGGAGCATTTCTCGCAGGTTAGCTCTACAGTGTTTTGAAGAGCACAGCATTGGTCAACGAGCTAATATCTCTGTGGAGAAAGTGAGGTCCATCTTCACCGGTCAGTGTGATTTTTGTGCATTATGCCCATGCCTCCCATTGTTACGTGTGGCAGACATAGAACAATGTTCTGTTTGCAAAGACCTTGGAAAAGGTGTGTTGAATCATCTTGGGAGTTTACTTCACTTGAGGCACCTCAGAGTAGGGAGTGGCTTTATCACTGAACTGCCCAGGGAATTAAGATATCTGAGGTTTCTGCAAACACTGGATTTACGGAACAACAGTTTAGAGGAGATACCAGAGGAGGTGGGACTTCTGACGCAACTTGTTTGCCTACGACTAGGAAGGTATAAGAAAGGAAATGGGCCAGCTGGTTTGATCGGTAAACTGACATCATTGTTAGAGCTGTGTGTTTGGTGTAATGAAGATGATACAATGCAATTTGTGAAGAAGCTGGGCCTGCTGAAGGAACTGAGGGTGCTCAAGATTACTATTTCTGTTTTGCTGAGTGAGGGCCACGAGAGTTTGCTGGAGTCCCTGGGCCATCTTCACAATATGAAAGAACTTCAATTTTCTTGCTCCTACAAATGGGGTTCTAAGAGGGTGAACCGTGATGCAGGATGGGTCTCCTGTCGGCATCTTCGTTTCCTGTATTTGGATGACTGCTTGGTATTCTATAGACTGCCGACATGGATTAACTCGTCGCATGCTCCAAATCTCTCCTATCTGAATGTGCATGTGGTAGTTGTGACTGACCAGGACATAGAAACCCTTGCCAAGTTGCCAGAGCTCAGTTGCCTCATACTGCATTCAAAAAGTGACACCAAGTCAGTAGTTAGCATAAAGATTGGCTACTTTCGCAAGTTGAGACACTTATCAACATATGGTACATCCATCTGGTTTGATCTGCGCAGCAGCGAGTGCAACAGCAGCAGGGTACCATCATCTAATACTATCATGCCAAGTCTTGAATCCCTTGAGTTTCAGGTTTATGTGGGCTCCCTAAAAGACAAGAACCTGCATCTTGGTTTTGACAAGATGCTTGGCTTCCAGAACCTCGGAACAAGCTCACTCCAGAGAGTCGAAGCCTATGTGACCCGTGAAGGTGCCGGTCCTCGGGAGGTGGAGGAAGCGGAGGCTGCGCTGAAGCACGCGGCCGCAGTCCATCCAAAACATCCCACCCTTGTAAGCGTAAGGGGACGAGATATGATGTCACGCTACCAAGAGGTACGTATGATGACCCAGGAATGCATGCATGCTTTCTTTCTTTCTTTGCAATAGGTGCAATGAAACGTTTACTCATCTCAAATCCACACCCACGCCTTGCTTCAGTTTTGAAGGTACCTCACGAAATAGGAATAATGGAATCTAGCTATTGCTGCTGCTAGCACTACTGGAGGTTGCTCCTCTACCGAGCGCCCGAAACACTCAGCAAAGGGCATATGGCGCCGGTAGAGGCTCTACTGAGGGCCGCTCGGTAGAAGCCCCTCGGTGAAATTTTTGCACGAGAATGGGCTTTTTATCGAGAGCTCAAACCAGGGCTCTTGGTACAACCTCTACCGAGGGCTGAGGCCCTTCTCGCTAAAAGCTGGCCCGACGTCGACGGCGTTTGCCACCGTCGGCGGTCAAGTTTAGTGAGAGCCCCCTCTCGCCAAAGGAAGGTGAACGTCGGACGACGACGTCCACTTCACCGAGCGAGCCCCCCCAACGCGTTCGGTGAAGTTTTATTTTAAAAAAACTTTAAAACTATATCTACCTGGGCCTCTCGGTAGATTTTAATTTAAAAACAGTGAAACCCTCTCTACCGGCGCCGTGTTTGTCCGGGCGCGGTAGATTTATGGTCGTTTCACCGAGAGCCAAGGCTATGCTCGGTGAATCGACCATATTTCTACCGAGCGCCGTGTTTACCGAGTGTTGTGCTCGGTATATCAACACTACCGACGGAGCTTTGCGGAGGGCTTGCTCTCGGTGAACTCAACCTCTACCGAGAGCCCCGAGTTACCGAGGGTTGGGCTCTCGGTAGAGGAGCTCTACCGAGAGCTTGATTCCTCCGAGAGCGGCTCTCAGTAGAGGGTGACTCTACCGAGCGCTAGACATCGGGCTCGGTAGAGGGTGAGTCTACCGTGAGACTTGTGAACTTGTGGTGACACTTTTAAACATGTGGACGTGTGGACATTTGTGATATATATGTCTTATGGATGTCTTATATGTGCCGGATGTGATATATATATGTGGTCAATGTGATATACATGTGTTTTGTGATTGAATGGATGTGAAATACATGAGAAATGTTGTATATGTGTCTGTTTGTGAACGTGGAAAAGAAAAATAAAAAACAGCAAATGCCACCAGCTTCGCCGAGAGGAGTAGCAACTACGCTAGGCAAAGCTAGGGAAATTGCATGTCAGGCAACTGGTTTTCCCAGATTTGCCGAGGGTAGTGTCAAAGGCTCTCGGCAAAGAGTCGGCCTTCACCTAGGGTCTTGTACCAAGGTTCTCGGCAAAGGTTTTTTAGAAAAAGTAAATTCGTTTTTTTTTTTTTTTTTTTTGCCGAGAGTTAAGGTGGACGCTCTCGGCAAAGGTATTTTTGGAAAAAAAAAAAACCAGGCTTTTTTTGTCGACGGCATTTACTGTGCGGTTCTCGGCAAATGTTTGTGGGAAAAAAAAATGCATATTCTTTGCCGAGTAACGTATGGAGGCTCTCGGCAAAGAGATTTCTAATCGTTGTTACTTGTAACTGCGGTTAACGGTCACTTTTCTTTTTCGAGAAGGTTAGCCAACCGTCGGCAAATCTTTGCCAAGCGGATGTGTAGTAGGGTGCTCGGCGAATCGTGTTTGCCTACGAAAATTTCCTCGTCGGGCCTTAACGACCGATCGGCGGCGAGGTCGTTTTTCCGCCGGCGAAGGCTTCGGCGAGTTTTTTTTCTTTGCCAAGAGGGCCAAGTGCTTGGCGAAGAACCAGCTTCCTGTAGTGTATGTTGGTGGTGTCGAACATGAGATTCTCGTGAGTAGGGAAATTGAATAATAAATTTGCAGAAATTTAGGGCTTTTGGTAGTGTTGACACCCAAAAATGGCTTGGGCCAAGGCATGGTAAAATTCCGGACTTGGATTCGGCAAGTCCATTCGGCAAGCAGGATTGTCGAATGAACGATGATTCGATGTCGAGAGGCAAGCCGGATTGCCGAATGAGGAGAACGATTGAGCGCATCTAGCGTCCCGATTTCAAACAAGCGGCTCATAGATAATGGGATGTTCGACCTATCTAAACCGATCACGTTTCAAATCATGTTTTGGAAGGTTTTCGTGAATAGGGACGCGGCACAAGGACGGTTTCCTAAGGGGACAAGACCAACCCCCTCTATATAATGAGAGGTTCATGGCCGATTTGATCCCATCTACATCCAATCGTCAAACACATCTACTAAAGACTTGCGTGTGGATCATCTTCCTCTCCTTCTTCTTCGCAACCGATGCCATGAACGGAAGATCGACGACAACAACGCCCTAGAGTGGCCAAGCCGGCTAGGGCAGCCCATAGCTGCCGCACGCCCTCACAGGGTCAGTCCTGGGCTTGTGGGGTTTGGGGTTTCAAGAGACTTCACCGGCGTGTCTTGCGTATCGCGCTCTCTACGAGGCTCCTCCGATCCAGCGACGTGTCTTGCGTATCGCGCTCATCGCTGGAGGCACACGGTCCAGGTGTGGACATCCCTAGGCGCCGGGCCGATTCCTAAATTCGTCTTGCCCTACGTAGAGCGAGTTAGCTCTTTAATTATCTGGTGTGTTACCGATTTTATCGTCAACAGGTAGGCTATTGGATAGAGAGGCCAGTTTTGGTAGATTTGGTGTAATTGCAGAAATATGAATTCAACCAAACAAACTCGGATGGTACAAAGATTTATCAAGCCCTAGCAGAAAAGATGATATTTAGAGTATTTTGATAAAACTTCCCTGAAATTGTTAAGCCTTTTGGTTTTGGATGCTTGTCGCCGCTACAAAACGATCTTTATTTTCTAAAGAATAAGATTGTAATATGAAAAGGTAAGTCTTTTACTCAGATTGTTTTTTACATTGTAATTCTTTTGAAACTATCATTCAAAAAAGGAAAATAGTTTTTCTAGTTGTATGCGAAAAGACATATATTGCTGTTAATCAATCCTCACAACTGCCCTAAAGCCTGGCTACATAACACCAAACCCAAATTAACATTATCAAGTGTGGCACCTGACTACTCAAGGACAGTAAAAAAAACGCAAGAAAAAGGGCCTCAGTTTTTGAAATATGTATATTGTGACAAGGAACTCATGACTCATGAGTGCGGAGTGCCCAACTGAGTGTGCACATGCTTCTTTTTATTTTTTTCCTTGCAGTTTAATATATTGATTTCCTAACCATATGAAACAAATGTTAGGCATGCATGGAAATGAGCAGAGCCCCTGAGCTAGTAATTAAGGCCTGGAAATTGGCGGACATCGTTGGCTCAGAAGATATTCAAATAATGCGTATGCCAGATCCGGAAGCACCATCAAGCAAAGTATGTCCAATTACATTTATTTAATGCAAGGAATATCACACATCACTTTGTGTTGATGTGCTTATGATTTTCATGACATAACACACACCAAATAGTTCGGTAGAATTTAAGACTGTTATATGGTCATATTCAGAGCATATATAATAATTTTGGTAAACATTGTGTTTTATTTGCTTTGTTCATAGGTTATGCGCTTGCTATACACAGATAATGGGGTGGAACTATTGGCTCTTAGGTCCAATGCTGTTCACACGCTGTGAAATGGGAGAACAGTGATAAGAATCCACATGACAAGGTTAGGCATGACCACTAGCTTATTTTTTGATCTCAACACTGCAGTTTTGTTTCATTGAATTTTGAAAACCATTTATCACTACTTCGTTAGTTGTCCAAATTTGTTCTACCTGTATTATGGCAACCGAAAAATGGCATTCTAATGACAAACGACGCTACTGATGACAACGTCCCTTGAGAAAGCAACAGCCTGCACTGCACTATCAAACAATGACAGCTATCTAATGTCTGCTTCTGGTGGCAAAGTTTCATTGTTCAGCATGAAAACATTCAAGGTATGCATTCTTTAGTTGTCTATAACAATAAGTAGTTAATTCCATGATTGATCTCTTACAAATCATTAATGATTACTTCTGTAAAATAATTTTTATTTAATTTGGTGTCCTTTCTTTGGCTTCATGGATCTTGTGGAATCTCTCATAGGTTATGACTACTTTCATGGAACCTCCACCTGTTGCAACTTTCCTTGCATTCCACCCACTAGATAACAACATCGCAGCTATAGGAAGGGAGGACTCTTCAATTCAAATCTACAATGTCCGTATCGCTGAAGTAAGTATTAAACATGAATATGTCATCCCCTGTTTTCATGGATCATAGAGTACTAGGAGTATACCCCACGCCTTGCCGCGGATTCTCTTAACAATATTGTTCTTATATGCGTAGCATTACAATATGGTATTTTGTATACTATGTATAAATATATCAAGAATTTGACTACAAGTTATTTGACTGGATCTGATCTCATAAAGCATCAATATAAAAATAATTGATTACATTATAGAGAAATATGTGATGAAACATATATTGTATGTAGATAACTTTATGTTAATAGATTAAAGATTTAAATTATTTCACATGATAGAGATGACATGGATATTTTTGTAATTAATAAAGGATGACATGGACTTAAAGGGTAATGATGTGGACACTTTGCATGAAAAGGTAAAACATCTAGTGGGTTGGCTTAGTGGGGAAATGATGTGGACACCTTGCATGTAGAGAGAATTCACCTAGTGAGGTTTATTCCTATTAGAGTTATACATACATACATTGGCAAAACTCATTATATATTGTTCTAACTCGAAGTGAAGTAGCCTACCCATCGTAAAATAACATGTTATATTTTCAGGCTATATATATCCCCCATATTTTACTTATGTACCAGGATATCATGAGATTTTACAAAATGTTCCTTTTGACATAACAAATTATATGCATTTTGGTGGACTATGAGGAGATACCACAAGGTACATGTAAAAGACATCCTAAACCATACAAGCGTTGTTAGCCAGACATTTAAAGATAAGAGAATTCTATAATGATAATCACTACTGGACACAGATTCTTTGCTAAGTGTCTGCGGTACTCGGCAATACCAGTTTTGCACTCGGTAAAGAGCACTCGGTAAAAAAAAAATACCGGGCAAAAAAAAAATCTTTGCAAAGTGCCTTTTTGGGCACTCAACAAAAGGCTCCTCCGCCGAAAGTGTCGAAAAAGCACTCAGCAAAGAAAATAAAAAAAAAAACAAATCATTTAGGAAGTTTTTTTTCATCCGATGTCGCTTTGAAAAATTTGAATTTCGAATTTGAAAGATTCAGAATAAAAAAAGAAGCAATTTCTCAAATCGGTTTTTGAGATCTACAATTTTCATCTAGGAAGTTTTTCCATCCAAGGTCGTTTGAAAAATTCAAATTTCAAATTTGAGAGATTCAGACCTAGTTTTGCATGATAAGGCAATTCAAAACAAAAGTTTTCTACTACAACGGTTCATATCTTTTTTTGAGATTTACAAAGTTTACTTTG
Organism: Hyparrhenia diplandra; assembly: GCA_015847255.1. Taxonomy (NCBI): domain Eukaryota; kingdom Viridiplantae; phylum Streptophyta; class Magnoliopsida; order Poales; family Poaceae; genus Hyparrhenia; species Hyparrhenia diplandra. The sequence goes on along the minus strand of JADLZK010012239.1, from coordinate 336,126 downwards.
GTCATTTATTGTTAGTAACATTGTTCATAAATCTTATTAATCTCTCTTCTTCTTTTCACGAAACTATGAGAGGATATGAGAGATATGTATGTTTTGTAAACAACGTTACTAACGCTTTGTCAAACGAAGAAATAAATGTAAATAAACTTTGTAGATCTTGAGAAGTTATGAAACTTGTATTTGAAAACTTTTTTATTTGAACTCGTTTAGGTCCTAAAAAAAAACTTATTTGAAAAACTGCTTTGTGGAGTGCCAAAAAAGACACTCGAAAGACCCTTTTTTGTCGAAAGTGCATTTTATTTTTTATTTTTTTGCCGCGGTGTTTTTAGTTGGCACTCGGTGAGAGAGAAGATGTCTCAGGAGAATTGATTGTATTCAGACTAATGTGTGCAAGTACATATAGTAGGCATGGAGCCTTCCTGACCAACCATGCCAGTCTCCATGCCTAGAATTACTCACGCACTCACACTCTAATTTGTGGCCCGTAGGCACTCTACAACCTGTGGCCCATAGGCATTGTACACTCCACCATGCCTACAACTAAGGCTGGTCTAACACCCCCCTCAGTCGAAATGTCAGTCACTTTGCACGTTTAGACTGGACCTAAACTGCGTGAACACCGAAGAGGGCAGCCCTTTGGTGAAGATATCCGTATACCGTGACGTGGTAGGAACATGCAGACTCGAACATCACCGACAACAACTCTCTCTCGGACGAAGTGAAGATCAATCTCAATATGCTTAGTTCTCTGATGTTGGACTGGGTTAGAGGACATGTAGACGGCATTGATGTTGTCGCAGTACACAAGTGTAGCACGCCAGAGAGGGGGGGAGGCGGGGGTGTAGCTCCAGAAGTAGCTGGCACAGCCAGGTGGCCTCTGCAACTCCATTGGCCATGCCACGATACTCAGCTTCGGCACTCAATCTTGACACTGTATTCTATCGCTTGGAGGACTAGGAGACAAGGTTATCACCAAGGAACACCGCATAACCCAAGGTGAACTCAAGAGTGTCCGCAACCGCCCAACAACATCGAGATATACCACAAGATCAGTCGTCGAGGATGGTCGCAAAGAAGAGAGTGAGGTGGAGAGTGCCTCGAATGTAGCGAATAATCCGCTTCAAGGCTGCAAGATGAGGCTCACGGGGATCATGCATATGGAGGCAGACCTGCTGAATCGCGTATGCGATGTCTGGCCAAGTGAGCGTCAGGTACTGAAGAGCTCTAGCAAGACTGCAAAAGTCTGTGGCATCAGACACTGGGGCCCATCAGCTGCAGTGACCTTCGGGTTGGTGTCAACTGGAGTGGAGCACGGCTTGCACTCTTTCATCCCTACACGCCTAGAATCTCTAGCATGTACCGCCTGCCCGAAGGAGGAGGTCGCCATCGCCGCTACTGAACTTGCATACCGAGGAAGTGATGCAGCTCACCAAGGTCTTCATGGCGAACTCCCCGGCCGAAGAGCGTAGATGATCCGTCGAAGGAGGCCAGGTGTCACGCCCCATTTCTGAGGTTCCTTAATCACACGTATTTGCGCCAGGATCACGCACAAATACGCCTAATTAAGTATAGATATGATATCAAACTATACTTTTATTGCTATGGGAGAAAAATAGGGTACGGTGGTTTGGGTTTATATGACTCGCCATAGGCCTACTATTATAAACCTATCGAGATCCTACGCAACACCTATAATAGGGGCTCCATTCCTACAGTGCAAGCTTGGAGTGCGGGACAAACCCTTGGACTTACTCCTATTGCACGATCCTATAACTCCGGGTCACAACATTCACATGTAGCTCCTTCACGATCCCTCCGCCTTCGTATCTTCCTTGTGGTCCATCCTCGTGTCGCCTTTTGTAGCTCGATTTCCTTGATACACCCCCGCAAAGCAGCATTCTAAAAATAGAAAAGAGGGATGAGTACTTTCGCACTCAAAGAAGTCCAAACCAGGGGGTGGTAATTATTAGGGTTGGGCCCTAGCAGAGTCTCTAAAATCTGCTCGCTAGTTCCCGAGTTAATTGTTATCCAAGCTCAAGGTAACGAGTCACGCACCAGATTGTGTTTCTAATCATAGATGTTCCGCCTAGCATTTGCCCATTCCAAGGACGTGGCTATTCGAATAGACTTAGTTAACTCTCGCAGAGGTTGTACAAATTTCCCCACACGATGGACACATCCTCTTCCATGGTCGATGGGTCGACGAGGGTCCAACGAGATCCGCACCCGCTTGAGTGCTACTCTAGGTATATTGGTATAATCTTCACCACGACTTCTCGGGGGTTGGAAGGACAACACGCCACCACAAGGATGACGATCACCCTAGACAATATGGTGATACCAAATCACCCGCGGCTTTACTGTAATACCTAATTACCCAACCTATACCGTCAACACCATTCTCAATCTCAAATCATCAATATGTGCCTCTAGCACTGCGCCACCCGCCCAAACACTTCCGTGGAAGACCACTCAAAGATCCACGCTCAAAACATTTCCGTGGAAGACCACTCAAAGATCCACGCCAACCGGACCATGGGGCCACTCTCCCCATGTCCGCTCCTAATCGATCGCTTGCCGCCCTCCCGCCGCCTTGGATCCCAATTATACCTCAACCCAACGGGGTGTGAATCAAGCCGCCCCATAACGACGCGTGGTCGTACGAAATATCGCACTAGGTAGAAGGTCTATGAACCGGTCCTTAGGGAGGCGAGCATCTCTCCGCGGGATTCATCCCTCGACAGATTAGTCCACCTCCGTGTAGACAATCACCACTCACCTTTTGTTGGAGGGTTCACATTCTTACTTAAGTTTCATCGATCTTACTTATCCATATTATATCATCATTCATTATTATTAAGGTCGATTAGGGGTAAGGACTTGCCTCTATCCGCCGAAACGAGTATACCCAAGGTTCTCGGTCCTGGTGCTTCTGACTCCTATGGCTTGGTGTAGTGATGCTTCTGGATTCGTCGGGTGGTCGTACGATCTTTGGCGACAAACACAAAACACAAGCATAACATTAAAAGCAACAACGTTCCTACGTGGGTTAGTTTTAGGGGATGATGGATAGATTATTATCTACCCCTATCATTATTCCGTAAGTTTGAAGTATGACAGGGGTAGAGAGAATCCATCCATCCGGTGGTTCCCTACGGGCTCGACATCGCAGCGGTACGGGATGCTTGATTTTGAGAACCAAACCACATCATTAATGTTCACTATCATGTGAACCTGAAGAACATGATATGGTCGGCTTCCTACAAGTCTCAAGACGGGGGGGTTAGCGACACATACGCTACGTACATATGTATGTGCCTAGGGTTAGCAAGGTTAGATCCTAGTCTAGGTTAGCCACACATATATATACACATGTCAGCGCATCCTTATGTGTGTAGAGGACAGGTATACTAGAGTATGTGCATGGAATACATATACCCAAGTATACGAGCCGGGTTAGCTTAAGGTTAGCCATGCGTAGATATAGGCTACTGGTATATACGTATATTTATTTGTGTTTCAAAATACCACTCTATGCATTTATATACATACATAACCTACCGCGTATATCTAGCATGTGGACAAACTACGTGTATGTATATTCGAGTATTCATGTACGTGAGAGTGTACACGCATACAAGAATATACGGTGCAAGGTGTGGGTTAGCGGAAGGGGTAAACTAGGGTTTACGTAAATCTACGACGTGCGATTAAATAAATAAACAGAGCACAACATAAACTAGAATTTAAATGGGCATCAAATATTAGAACAAGGGTATTAAAATGTAGGGGGTGATTTTTGAAGAATTTAGGAACTGGAACGGGGTGATTTGGAGTTGGAATGAAAAAGATATTAATTTCCAAAGTTTAATAGGATTTCAATAAATGAATTAAACTTTGGAAATATTTTCTGGAATTTTTGGAATAGGGAAACTTGGATGTAAAGGCTTGGGTAGGTTGTAGAGTGTACCTAGTTTATTTAGAAATTTTCTGGGATTTTTCTCGTAACTGGAAAATGGGTTTCGGATACGCCGCGGTGCACTGGCTGGGCACAGGTAGCAATTTCGGTCTTGCTGACGCGCGGGGTCCAGGCTGCCTGATGCACTGTACCGTGCACATGGCCCATCCGGCCATGAGCCGATCCGGGCGGTTCCTTCCTTCTCTCTGTATTCTTCATGGACCGGGTCCATTTAAAAGGGAGGGAAGGTGGGTGGCTCTATGACACATGGGACCCATGGGAAGAGATAAGGTGGGGATCGGTTTCCCTGGTCACGGATGCTGCTGCCCATGGTCCGTCGTCCTCGTTCGTATCCTGCCCGTCGGGCTCCATCCGAGCGAGCAAAGAGAGAGCAAGGGAGAGGGAACAGAAGGAGGGGATGGCCGGCGGTGTGGGGCTCTGCCGTGGTAGTGCTCGGCTCACTGGTGGCGGCGTGCGGGTGGACTGCGGTGGCGAGTGGCTGCAGCTGGCGAGCAGCGCGGGCGGCGGGTGGTGGCGTTCGTGGTGGGCGAGCTGGTGGCAAGCATGGCGGGTGGCAGCGCGTCCTGGTGCGCGGCTTGGCGAGGCAAGGGCAGGGAGCGGCAGTGACGGGCGTGGCCGACGCGAGCGTGGTGCGGTGGTGGGCGCGGCGAGCTTGGCGTGAGCGGCGTGGCTCGCGCGCGGGCGCGTCGCGGCGGGGAAAGCGGTGGTGCGCGGCGGCGTGGCGAGATGGGGAGCAGTGGCGAGGCATGGGCAAGGCGGTGGTGCGCAGTAGAGCAGGGCAGGTGCTTAGCCTTGGCTCGACGGGCATCGCCGGCTTTGCGCGGCGTCGGCTCCGTCAGCATCGTGACCTCGGCGTGGCTCGGGCAGAAGAGGAGAAGGGGAAGGAGATGAGGAGCAGGATCGCCACTCTCGGCGCAAAGCATTCATCCCTCCCGTTCTTCCTCAAGTTCGAGCTCGGCGAGGCGAGTTCGTGCTGCGGCCATGGCCGGCTATTTATAGCCGCGGCGGCGGAGCTCGGCACCACGATATTTTCCGGCAATGGTGCTGTGGCGAGGTCGACAGGAGCAGGGGCGGCGCTGGCGCGGTCGGACGCGGAGGAGACGCGGTGAGCGGAATCTACTGCGAATATCCTCCGCACCCGTACGCGCCCGAGCTCGCTGGAGTGAGCTGGCAGCCATGGTGATGTGACTGAGCGGGCAGGAGGAGGCAGCTGGCGCCGGTGCTTCCTGTGTCGAGGTCAGCGGCACTGTGCCGCGTGTTTCTCGTGCACGGGAGAGCAGAGGGAAGGGGTGGAGCTGGGGGAAAGGGGATGACAGGTGGGTCTCGTTCAGTGGTGCAGAGGCGACAGTGGAGATTTTATCCGACCGGTTCTGTGAGGCTGCTGTAGCTCCGTCGTCGCCCACAGTTCGTGAAACAGGGACGAAGGGAGGGTGGAAGAAGATGGATATGACGGGTGGGTCCCGTTTGTAAGTGGGAGAAAAGTGGGGAGAGTGGGCTTGCTGCTGCTCTTGCTGTTGGGCTGCTGGGCTGCGCGTGCTGGGCCAGAAAAGGAGGAGAAGGAAAGAAATGAGCCCGTGTGGCCATTTCCTTTGTATTTTACATTTTTCATTCATTTTCCATTTGTAATATATTTATATATACACACACGCATATACTTGTATAAGTATTTACGTGTGCACATATATATGTGGCCATGCCCTTATAATTTATATATCTATATTGGAATGCACATACACGTATATATTATGTGTATCCATGTATGTACGTGTATTTTCCATATATTATTAATTATAAGAGATGGCTCTTCTATTTCCCAGAGAATATAAACTAAGTACCATTATACGGATTTTGGGTTTTGTGGTACTTTCGGATTGTTGGATATATGATGGGTGGCAAAACAAGGGGGATGGTCGAGGAAGAAGGTATTTGGTGGTTGATGGTTGAAGGAAAAATTATTTGGTAGATGATAACAAGGAAAAGGTCGAAGGAGGATATTTCGATGGAGGATGGTCAAGGAATTTATTTGGCGAGGTAAATATTATTTGATGCCAAAATAAACTCTAGCTTAGCAAACATTCAAGCAAACATACAAGCATTCCAGACATTTATCTAAAAAGAAAACTACATGGTGAATTTGATGCAAGGTTTTCAAAAACGGGTTTTCGGGTTGCACGGAAAAAATAAATCAAGTTTTAGTTGGTAATTATAAAAAGTTCAAATTTTTAGTGAATTTTAAAATGATGCAAAACACGGGTGTTACACCAGGCAAGGAAGCTATGAGGACAATGTCATCCACATACAAAGAACAGGTAAGCCGTGGTTCGAGCCACGCTGGTAGATGAACAAAGTGAGGTGTCGACTTAGCTTCCACAAACTCCAGGGACAGCAGGAAGGAGGCCATCCGGCTGTACCACGCGCAAAGGGGCCTGTTTTCGCACCATAAAAGGACTTCTTCGTAAGACATACAAAGTTCGGGCGAGCCGGGTCTTCGAAACCGCACGATCACGACAGAGACGCCTCTCGGACAAAGGTTGCCATGCGTAAAGGCGTTCTTCACGCCGAGCTAGTGTATGGGCCCAGCTGCAGGAGCGCCGGGGAGAGCACAAAGGGGACGGTGGCTGGCTTCATGACAGGACTGAAAGTCTCATCGAAGTCAACTCCAGGACGCCGAGTGAAGTCGCTAAGTACCCAGCGCGCCTTGTACCTCTCTAAGGAGCTATCGGTCTGAAGCTTGTGCTTGAAGATCCACTTGCCAATGACCACATTGACTAGGGGAGGACGAGGCACGAGGTCCCAAGTGTGATTCTGCAACAGAGCACTGGTTCTTCTTCCATAGCCGCTCGCTAGTTGGGGTCGGCAAGGGCGCTATGAAAGGTCTTCGGCACTCGAGAGAGGGAGGCGGTGTGGAAGGCGGTTGGCATCCTAAGCCACTCTTCGACCGCCTGGCCATTGTGTCTTTGGTTCGCCATAGGTGTCACGGCAACGGCGCCCTTAGGAAGGGGGCCACCGGTGCAAGTGCAAATGGGCCAGCGGTAGGCGCCATCGGGCGGGGAGGCGGGCGACGGGGAGTAGTGGTCCTCGAAGAACCACTCCGGCCGTAGAGGCGAGAACCCCTCGTGGAGGACCAGCCGCCCGCACGTAGGGGCGGATGTAACGTAGACCGGTGAGGATGTCGTGGCCGAGCGTGGCGAGGACGTGGGGACCTGGTGGCCGCGGCGTGGTGTGGAAGAAGTCCCCGATGCCCATAGCGCAGATGGGATGTAGAGCGCGGGCGTTGGAGAGGCATCGGTGTCATTAGCGGGCGACGAGAGTGCCCCGCATTACAGTCACAGAAGGACCGACAGGGGTGCCGGAGCGAAGCCGGGCGACGAGGACACCCCAGTACAGCCACACAGGACTGGCAGGGGCGCCGAAAGGTGTTCCTGCAGACAAAGACTTGTGCATCGATCCGACAAGAAGGAGCACAGGGCCAGTAGTATCATCATCAAGGAACTAGAGGTCCGCTGGAGCAGAGGGCCATGGCGCTTAGCAAAGGGAAAAGTCATTTCAACAAAGATGACGTGTCGAGAGACAATCACTCTATTGGAAGAGAGGTCAAGGCACCGGTACCCTTTGTGGTGAGCAAAATAGCCTAGAAAGATAGACAAGACAGACCTGGGAGCGAGTTTGTGTGGAGCAAAGTGGCGACATATTGGGGTAACACTTGCATCCGAAGACTCGAAGATGATCATATGTGGGTGGCTTACCGAACAAGGCAAGGTGTGGGGTGGAGAGTTGGAGAGTCTTGGTGGGCGGGATGTTGAGCAGCTCGTTTGTGTGGAGCGCCGTTCAGGCCGCGGATGACATTGAGGACGAGGGTGCAGTCGGTGACGGTCTCGCCGAGGGCCGTGAGGTCGTCGGCCATCTTCTTCAACCGGCGGCAATAGTCGGTGACGGAGAGCTCGCCTGAACAAAGTTGCGGAACCGCGTCTCGAGGTGGATGGCGCGGGCCTCACGATTGCCGAGAAACTACGACTCGTTGGCGAGCCAAGCACGGCGCGCGGTGGAACCCCCGGCAGCGATGATCTCCCCGAGGTCATCGGTGACCATGGCGACGATCCACAAAGCAGTCCATTCGAGCCCAATCTGGAGAGATGGGGTCGGGGCGTCCGCATGAACGTGGTCCTAGAGCGAGAACTTGCCGAGGATGAGGAGGAACTGGTCGCGCCGGCGGTTGAAGCTGCCGGAGTCGACGTCAAGGAGGGTGGGGACGTGATTCCCGATGTTGCCGACTCGCAACGACGAGGGAGTGGAGCCGCGGAGGGCGACAACCCTCGTGCCGCAAAGATGGCCGCTGAAAGATCGGGGCGGTGTACACCACCGGAGATTCCACCGAGGGTTCCGCGGAAGGCGGCCGCGCGGCAGCCCGCCCTGGCCGTGGCGGGCGAGCCTCGGCCGCCCATGATCGGCAGCGTCCGCTCTTTCACGGCGGCCGCTTCCTCCTCATCCTGGAGGGCGCGTGCGGGCGCCGCCGCGGGCCTTGGCAGCAGCAGCGGCCCACGCTGGCCTTCTCGTGGCCGGCGCTGGCGTGTTCGGCCCGGGCGGCAGGGCGGTGTCGCCCCGCCCCGGGTGCCGACACGGCATGGGAGACGCCATGGCGTGAGGCCGGCGCCGGGCTAGGGCAGCGGAGGAGAGGTCCTAGGAAAGACGATAGATACCATGAGAGAAGATGTCTCGAGAATTGATTGTATTCAGACACTAATGTGTGCAAGTACATATAGTAGGCATGGAGCCTTCCCCGACCAACCATGCCAGGTCTCCATGCCTAGAATTACTCGCGCACTCACACTCTAATCTCTGGCCTGTAGGCACTCTACAACCTGTGGCCCGTAGGCACTCTACACTCCACCATGCCTACAACTAGGGCCGGTCTAACACACGGTAAAGATGATCTTTGCCGAGTCCCCGAAAAAATGCACTCGGCAAAGGCAAAAACACTAGACAAAGATCCAAAGATTCTTCCTATGTTAAACATCGTGTGTAATGTACTAATTTATGTTAAGTTCATAATTAATATCAATATGCTAAAATGTTGACTTGTCTCATCGAATTGCACAGGTTCAATTTGTGCTCACAGGTCATCGAAAACGGATAACTGGATTAGCATTTTCGGAATCAATGAAGGTGCTTGTATCTTCAGGTGCTGATGCTCAGGTGTGAATTATAATATGACTCCTAATATATATCAAAAAATTGGACCAAAAAATTGTTTTTTATTAAATTAAGGCATACTGAGTTAAATATAACCTTTGCACATCTGAGCATGGCTTCAACCCCAGTGTTATATTAGTCGCGTTTCATTGCATCCTTTAGTCAATTTTCTAAAAGATACAAAGGCCTATAAATATTGTCTTGATTGCATGAAAAAGCATGTCTATTATACGTGTCTGTTTCTGAATCATTGTTTCTTTTTTTTTTTTTTTTTTTTTTTTTTGCAATGAAATGAAATTTGCAGCTATGTGTTTGGAGCATTGGTGCTTGGGAGAAGAAGAAATCAATATCCATCAAACATCCATCTAATGGTTCTAGTGCTTTAGTTAGTGATACAATGGTGCAGTTTCACTATGATGAGATGCATATTTTAGTAGTTCATGAGATCCAACTGGCGATCTATGATTGGCACTTAGAATGCTTGTGTTCGGTAAGTCATTCACAACATTGTCATCATAACAATATATTTGCTCCACTTACATGTCATATGCAGTCTTGACTAGCACTAACATACGACCTGATTTATATCATGCCTACAGAAATGATCCTAATCTTACTGATGCATTGTAATGAACACAATAACAGTGATATTTAACATTCCGTATCTTGATAATGCAGTGGTACCCAAAAGATACACTCCCTGCTCCAATTACGAGTGCAGTATACTCACTCGGTTGCTTGTTGGTCTATGCTGGATTTCTTGATGGAGCAATTGGAATATTCAATGCAGAATCTCTTACGTTGCAATGCAAGATAGCACCCTCTGCCTACATACCATCTTCAATATCCCGGTATGTGGAGTTTCAAGCGGTTCCTATTTTTGGTTTGTTTCAATTATAGTAACCAACTTTTTGTTTCTGTTGCCTCTCTTATTATTTCTAGCAGTGCTGAACCTGTCTATCCCACAGTTGTCGCTACGCATCCTTGGAAGCCAAACCAGATCGCAGTGGGCATGAGCGATGGTGCAGTTCTTGCGCTTGAGCCGTTGGATACAGACGACGTACAAGTGGAGAGCGACACCTCCTCAGAACAGTGTCCACCTAGTGATGTCACCAACAGTGGTGGTCACAGCCAAGTTCTGGATATAGAGGTACGTATGATGACCCAGCAATTCATGCATGCTTTCAAACGCTACCAGATTCTTTAATTCCTGTCTCTCCTGTCTTTCTTTCTTTGCAATAGGCTCCTGTAGTTTCTCTTCTTCACACAACACAACCAAAGCCTCCCTCCGTAGCTGATTTGTCAGAACAACAAGTCGTTCAGGAGCCAGCGGACGATGCCATCGTCTGCACTTCAGGTATTGTTGATTCTTCATCTGAAACAAAACCAGTACCCCGCATCCAAAGTTTCCTGGATTTCTCATTGATTTTCATCGCCTTGAATGATACCAATTGCCGCTCCTATTACTAAAATAAATCTCCGTCTGTTTATGCAAATTTGCAGGTGATGTCAAGACAAGCTCCTCCACCACGGATGACAACATCTGCCAGTCGTTGACTGCAGCACTGGCACTACCCACGGACCTCTCCTTCACCATCCACCATCACGGCGCCTCCCCTGACATTGGCCGTCGACATTCTCAGCAACGGCGCCAACCAAAAGCTCGCCATGGCGCCACCATCCGTCGACGAGAATTGGTTCAGTGTGCACCAGTTGTTCCTGATGGCAACAAGGGAGCTTCAGGTATGGTTTTGTATGCATTTACGCCTACCAAACAACTGTTCCAGGGTGCGTTTTGATTATTCCTTCAGCTTTGTATGTTCTAAACTTGGCTGTGTGCCGTCACATAGGCCGCAAATAATTCCATTTTCTAAAGAAAAACTTTGTATGTTCTAATGTCACGCACCTTACAAGGGTCCATGTTTTTACAGAAACTTGACAATGCTGTTGGCTAAATTTGAATCATTTGGCAGGGTCTGCCACAGAAACCTTTGCAGTTCTGGGTCCTCGACTCATTGGTGCTCCTCAGCAACAGGGCGTATTAGTGCCGCCGTGCTTCACATTCAGTTCTGGAGTTGAACAAAAGGCAATGGACAGTTACGAGCTGTCGCAAAATGACGACGACCTAGCAAATGCCTTCACCAATGCCTTCAATGCGCTTTCCTTAGGCAACTACAACCCTGGTCCCAGTGCCACGGCTGTCGAAGCTGCCGCCTCGGACACTGGTAATGTCTTCCCTCTGTTCTGCTTGCTCTCTGGTTCTCCTCTCTTTTTAAAAGTAATTTCTTCTCTTCTTCTGAATGTACTGGCCTCAATTTTTCCTTACTGCTTTTGACTTGGGAAATATTAAAAGTAGCACTGTATGTATATAGCTTTACTTTTGCACCGACGTCCACATTCATTTAAATAAAGGAAAAAATACTGCACAGAAACCAAACATCACACTCCCCTGGCATAGGGATAAATATGTACTGTGCTACTGTGTGTTAGATACCATTACAGAGTGGATTGCAATAACCCCAACCAGGCAAGCTAGTTTGTTAAAATCTGTGTACAAAGATGCTCGCGCAACTTTGGATATTTTGTCCATTGGAAAATGCTAAACTAAAACAAATAGGGCTTTAGAGAGTTATGCATACACGAACTTTGTCCATTTGAAAACATTCAGAGAATAATAACAACCAAATTAAGCATTGATCCATTGATGGTGTCCATATATGGCACTGCTTGTTCGGGCTTCTAATGGCTTTCGAGCAACTTCTTCCAAATTAAAGCAGTGGGCAAATCGAAAAGAACCTTTCTGAGAAGCAAGCTTCAAAAGTTCCTTATATTAATTTGAAAAAAAACATGCGGCTATCAAAATATTTTGCTCAAAAGTGGACATCCTTAGCAGCTTTTATTTCTGATAATTAAGCAATCACGCTCTATGTAGGATCCTCATCATGCCAAGAAGGAGGAGGTCATCAGGAACAACAGTGAAATGATCAATAATCTCGTCGGTCTTCAGCTCCATCATCACCTCGATCATGCATGTAGTACCTGCAGTGGTACTCGCCTGCCAATGCGAAACCTCAGCTGCCACTTATTCAGTTGCCTACGCGCTGTCTCTTCGTTTAGTCAGTGAACTTTTTTTTTTTCGAAAGCGTGAAATTATATTTGGTACAAGTATACTATGAGTCGGTATTATTGTTTGGATATATTCATTTCATATGTGAATTTTGGAGACTGTCATATTTGTGCTCCCTATTAATAATTTGATCTCGGACAATATATTCTGACCTTGGGGACAATCTCTTAAATCAAGTTGGCTTAGGTTGAATCGTAATACCTAATTCTTAAGTCATGGCTTATGTTGAACCACAATACTCTTGCTTGGTGAATGATGTGGGATATCGACGTGCACTGTAAAAACTCGTTCCAAGTGGGGGAGGTTATCCTTAGATAAAATAGAATAAAGAGGATGCATATGCGAGTTAGATTGCATATCGTGACTTGCTAAAATAATTATGAGAAAAAAATTCAGATAAAAGATACAAAGGAAAATGAGAATGGCAACATCTTTTCTGTTATTTAGTCCACTAAACGCACAATCATGGTTCCTGAGTAGCTATCAATTTCATAATTTGTAACAATGACCTTGTTGATCTTGAAATAGTTAAATGGTATATCTTGAGCTAAAATCAAATTCATTATATCGAAGCTAAATCAGGAAGGCTGACTTGTTGCGAATCGTTTTTGAGTTGCTGTGGCTGGGGTTGTTTCAGTTGTTAGCTACACTAGATTCCAGTTGTTTGCTGTTCACTGTACATGCTTTCTTATACAAACTTACTTTTAGATTTCTTTTGCTTTCCATAGAACTACAATAGATTCCAGCTGTGCATCTTTTGTATTAAAAAGGTAAACTGTACAATTTCCTGTGCTTCTGATAGCAGATTGACATGGGTGCCTGTAAGCCAGTAATATATCTGAAATTGCTATGTAATAGGTTCACCCGACAGTTGATATTACTACCTGCATTTGTCTAGTGCAGCAGGCAGCCTTGTTAGAGTTCTGAGCTGCCTGTTGTTCTATTCTAATCAAGTTCCTGTTATTACTACCTGCATTTGTCTACCTGCAAACTTATTAATTCAGTAGGCCTTTATTAATTCAGTTCCTATTAGCACTCTGGTCAGTTAAATATGGCCTTTTTTTTTCTCCTGCATAAGCAGTCCAGTCCAATCGCTTATTTTGTACCATTTGACTGGTTGTGAATATCATGTTATGATACCTGCCGTGATTATGGTCTTTCAATAATAGTTGTATGCTTACTCTGATCAATGATCATGCATGTATATCTAATCTGGTATACATGTGAATATTCACTTCTTGTACTTGTGAATATTGATACCTAATATGCATGCGAGCCTTATTATGTTGAAGTGATTCTATAATTCTGTAGTACAGCTGGACAGATCATGGGCCTGACCTGACATCAGTTTCTGCATTTGAATCACTTGAGGGTAGCTGGTATTTGCACACACACACAAGCTGCTGCAACTGACCGTTGTTTTGGTTTCCTTGTTTCACAGGACCATTTCGCTACAAAGTAACCGACTGTGGTGGGTATGACAGCTGTTGAAGAGTGGAGCAAGTTATGTTGATTGAACAGAAATGCTTGTAGGAACCCCTAGTCTTCCTTTTTGAAGAGATCGATTATACTCATGTGTCGAATCTTTGCCGTATTGTCGTTAGAGTTCTAGTACTAGATGCAAATTTTTGCAGATAATTTCAAGTTGTGGAGGATCGTGCTTTTCTTCTAGATTTTATCGAACTTAAACTGTCCTTGTAAGGGCTGTGTTCAGGTTGAGAGTTAGCTGGTTGAGCTATGTCTACTTGAGAACCCTTCAAAGTTCTCCTAGTTTTGGTGTTATGGATCACTTGAAACATTATATGGAGTTTAAGTTAGAACCTAAGTTATTTTCCATATTTATGTATGATGACGCGTTACACTTATGCTCTCATTGTATCTTGAGCAATGGTTCTGTGATTTGAATTGGCTCAGGTGTATTACCATTTCAATTTAAATGCTCCCATGTTGTTGTTGTTTCTTGTAAATCCTGCTTGGATGCTTGCTGCATAGTTAGTGCATTTCAGCCGGCCTGGATTCTTGTTGTGCAACCGAACAGTGATTTTGAGGGAAGGAATGATTCCATGCCTCATAAATTGGATCCAGCTGGATTGAGTGAACCAACCGGTTTCACTTAATCCTTGCCCTGGAAGGGTTCAGGTTGGGATTGAAACCCATGCAACCGAACGAGCCCTAAGTTGGAGACAAATGAGTTCCCTTCTAAATATTGGAGGTTGACCGAAAAAAAAAAAAAAAAGAACACTAAGCTAAGGTCAGTCTCAGAGAATGGTGACCGTCGAGTGTTTCAAATGGACGACGGTAGGTGTTCCCTGATTTTGCTCAAAAGGAAATGGGGAAAAGGCCATTTCAAGTGCTTCAGCATTCACACATTATTTCCTTCGTTCCTCAATGCAAATAATCATTGTTGAATATACAACAACAATTAATATATCTGTTTCCACAAATTAAAGATCCCACGGTGAAAATCAGACCCACTGATATCTACAAACAACAATTCCAAATATTTCTCCACATACAAAATGGAGAAAAAAAAAAAGAAAGGCGAAGTGGGCAAGCCATATGTTCGGAAAAAAAAAAAAAAAAAAAAACCCACACACCCAAGCAGCCACACTGTAACTATATTACAAAACTGGTTATCAACCTTAAAAAGCCTAAAGTGTCCAAGTGATATATCAACGAGGACCATGCCCTCAACATCAAGACCACCGTGAGCCAGTGTCTTGTATCACTGCCTTGCTTGGGCCTATATAATTTACTGGAGCCCACAGGAGAAGACAACTAACAGACCACAGTTGAGTTCCAAACAATCAGATTAGCAGGCAAAAAGCCGTATATTACTGTTCATACTATCTTGAGTGTTTCTTGCGGCTAAGGATCTCTTGCTAGCTCTTTGAGGCGGTTCTGGTATACACGACCGTGCCAAGCGTGCTTGGAGGCTGACCAAGCCTCCAACCTTGCGTGACAGCAGACCACTGGCGGAGCCAGGAATTTGTGGCTGGGTATGCGAAATGTCAAAAAATTGAAGAAAAATATAGTGAATTCCTTGTTTGTGGCCGTTTTGCCTCTTGCTCCAATTAAAAAAGAGAGTATACATGCATATTAGTATATGTATTTTTTGGTACTAGAATCTTGGGTATTCATTGGAATACCCAGGCATACACTTGCCGCCGCCAGTGCAGCAGACAGCTCGGTTGGGTCATCACCTAGTTGTCAATCAGGCTACCTGCTCTGGTTGATCGCAGAGCGACACACACTACATCAACAGGCCTCGCTTCGGCACTCAGCCGAGAACTCCTGTAGTCGCGTCAACGAACAAGCTTCGCTACCATCTCAGTCTCCGCTACGCAAATTTCGAAGGACCCAGTCTTTTGCAAATCTGAAAAGACCTCATCCTTCACGTGACACGTAGCCATGCACCAATCCTAAAAGCAGCTTCTCCCGCTTCCATCATTTCCATTACCAAACGTCAATACGCAGACGCCGTTAGTGTACATCCAACAGCAGACCTCGTCTTCCATCGGAAGCCAGCCAAGCCACCGAGATGGGCCACGCCGGAGGCCGCCGCAGACTCGGGCGTGGAGCAGTATTGCCGTGCTGGAGATACGCCGGCTCTGTGTGGCGGAGCTCGTGCGGAGGTGGGGTCGCTGTGCCGGCGCCCACGGACAGACAAGACGCGGCGGCGCTCTTCCTGTACTCCATGGAGCCCGGACCTGAGCTTGGCGGACGACATACTCGGTAGACGCTGCGACATGTGTGATGAAGGTTAGGGCGATTCGATTCCCTATCAAATTCTTCACTAGAGCACCAAGAAATTGAGTTTTCCCCAAATTTCCCATTTAACTGTGCGTTCCTCTATTTTCTATAATTGATGGTTAAATTCTTGATCTTGTTGACGACTTGCTATTGGAATGGATGCTACATGGCGGTGTTGCTGTGGTTTGAATTTTAATATTAGATGATCTTGGCTTCATTTGTCTTCGTGACTTTTGGAGCAGCTCAGCTTTTAGCCTACCTTCTGTGTCTTCCTGAACGTGTTCTTCAGTTGGTCAGTTCGCCTGGAGTGCTTCTTTTGCTGGATGCAGTTCAATTGCACTGTCCTCTTTGTTTTTAGGTTGTTTAGCTAGCAGCACAAGTTCAGCAATTGTATTTCGACATTCAGATAAGTAGTGCATCTGCAGGTTAGAATGATCTGTGAATGGTCCTATAATGTTACACTGATTTATCGTTGATTATTACTTGCATCAATCTTGTACCTGAATATTACAAGTTACACTTTGTGCATTCGCTGCTTCAGAGACCATGCTCTTGTCTTTCAAGCAGACGGCAGTAGGAGCAGCTTGGGGTTAATTCCAACTCAATTGTGTTGTGTCATTTTCAAGCAATAGTGAACGAGCTATTTAAGTCATCATTTGCTATTCATTGTTTCAATAGTTTATTTCCTTTAGCGTGTTTCACGAATGCAGCTTCTGTGCCCTGTTTTGTATTGACAGAACTTACATATACTGCTTTGTGGTGACAATAGAACTGTTATTTTCTTTTTTTTTTTTTTAATCTCAATTGCTCTGTTATATTCAGGAAAATTAGTTGCCTCACATCTCCGTATATAGATTGAATCCATGTATATAGTGCTGGACTGCCAGATGTGAATAGTCAATTGTATCAATCTCTAACTTTAGGCTTCCATGTATTTTTCTGTAGTGATGCAATGAAGGAGTGTCCACATCTGATTGCAAGGAAGCTCATCAGAGTCCAGACCCAGAACGCAAGTTAGGAAGCTTTGTAGATTTGAAGACGAATTGCGTAGTATTAAGAAGGCTCTTTTATTTTGAACTGCTTTGTTATAGCAAGCTGTACAGATGCTACAAGTTCTAATATGCACATTGTAAATTTCTTATCTGACATAAATATGGCTTTGAGCCCCTTTGAATTTTTTTGTGTGATGCACATTCAGGTTGTTCTTCTATGTGTTGTACTACAGTTGTTGCTTGTGTGATGCACATCCAGGCTGTTCTATCATTTTCAGAACTGCGACCAGCCTCCAGCGGTGTTTTTCGGTTGCACAACCATGGCAAATTCGATCATTCGAACGACGAGGCGGCTGACATCTGCACTTAGTGCTGGGTGGAGCAGCTGGTTGGCCGATCATTCCATGATGAGAAAATGACATAATCTTTGACGATACATCCTGAAAAGAAGAGCGTGTTTTGTTATTTTTCCAGAAAACACTGACATGCCAACAGTTCACAAGCCATTAACAAGTATGCAATACTATATAGCTTGACAGCATTGCCACCGAATCACATGCTACTATTTCAAGTGTATGGATGTAGAGAGCTCACAGTTGCAGCATTAAAAATAGTATACTATATATTATCGGTATGTCCGATTAAAAAAAGTACTATATATTATCGGTATATGTCCCATCAGCAGTTTCAGAATTTCAGGCATTAACGTGCATCTTGACTAATCATCAGGATCTAGGCTTGAACGCCGCGGACACTGCTACCGAGTGCCAATGCCAGGGACCGATCAGCAGTTTCAGTCTTTCAGAGATATAAATTTACTCTGTAACTCATTGCAAACTTATTAGTTGTAGTGATGCAGTACAAAATATAAATGGAAAAAGTCTAAATCACACCCCCAACTATGGGGGCTGGACTACATAACACCCCAATCTTTGAAATGGTCTATATCACCCCCTGAACTTTCCAAAACCGGTCCCCCTAAAGCAGTTTTGAAAAATCACAAGTAAATCACTGAAAAATCATAAAATAGAAAATCCAATTGTGTTGGACTCCAAATGAGTAGATCTATACAATGAACATATAATATGGTATACTTTAGTATATTTTTTTGCTGTAGCTTTACATCTATGTTTTTCTTTATAGCTGTAAAAAAATCTATATTTTTCTTTATAGCTGTAAGAGTTGTGTGCTGTAAGCACCACATCCACAGCTATGTAAGCATTGTGTTTAGCATGTATAGGAAGAATACAAAGTGTTATGAATTTGTGCAGAAAATTGGACAGCAGGAAGCATGGGTTCACTTCTAGCAGATTTGTTCAGATTGTCTATAAAAAAGCAACAGGAGAAAAAGAGCAAATTGTTCAGATTGCAGTTGTAAGTCGTGGTCCGTTTTGTTGCCAGATATTCATTTTTTGCACTCCTTCAGAGTGATCGATGCATCAGTGTGTATGTGTGCATCGTTAATTGGTGGCATATGTTCAGAACATAATTTGCATGTTCAGGACTATAGTTTGCAGATTTCGTTTTTATTTATGTAGGCAAATTGATGACTCCTTCAATCGCCTATCTAAAATACGCAGATTTTGTTTTGATACAGACAACTTAATGTTTCCTTCCTGCTGGATACATGATGTGGGTTGCCACTAGGAATATATGTGTGGATCGGCCTGTTATGAACGGCCCTGGGGCTGGAATCGTGACGAGGAAGAGAGGCGGCTGAGGGCTGCTATGCTACAGGATGGCGATGCTACAGTGCCGCGGTTACTGTTCACGTGGTGAGAGAGGCAGGAGAGCTAGCGGCGCTAGGGTTTGGGAGCACTGGGAACAGAGAAGGGATTTCCTTCTAATCTCTTGCTTGATTTCAGATTGATACATCTTCTCTCATTATATATAGAGGATTTACTTGGTCCCTAATCAAGCGACTAATTAACCCTAATAGGCCCATGGTGTACTCCTCTCCACCTAGACAAGTAGCTTGTCCTCGAGCTGCAACCTAAACAACTCATGAGGGTAACTCAACCGGACGCAAACCTAACACCTAAAAACAAGCCTTTTATATCTAGGCTTTATTGTATTATTCTCAACCTGAAATGAACTAGAATACTTTATTTTTGACTCCTGAAGGTAAGGTGGACAAGGTGGACACCATCTGTACACTCGACCGACACGTGCACAGCCACCTAGATCCCATGGAGACCATATGGTGGAAAGGGGTTCTTGTGTGTGGCCACCGTGGAAGTGGTCGCAACAAATACCAACGAAGGCGCCCCCGTGGTGGCCGGTGGGCGGAATGCGGTGGTGCTAGGCAGTGCAAAATCCCCCAAATTTTTATCATAGCCTCAGAATAAGATATCATGACATATTATCTAATTTCATGATTTTTTGACTTCGGTTGATTTTTCTAGATTTTTAAAACCACTCGAAAGCATGGCTTAACGTTCGTGTTTTTGTAATAAGATGTTCAAGATTTGGTTTTATTTTTAGGTGTAAGGCCTTACTTTGTGTTGAATAACAGGAATATAAATTTTTACTAAATTTTTTCAAAAATTTCAATCACTTATAGTTCAAATTTGGTTTCATTTAAAAAATTCTGTAAAAGAGAATAATTACCTAAATATATCAAATAAAGTCAATAATTCACCAAAATTTAACTTGGAGTACGATATGATGTATAGTAATTATAGAAAAAGTTTGGTGGCCAAAAAATAAAAATAAAAAAGGATACACCCTTTGCCGTGGCGGGAACCCTCACTCACGGCAAAGGGGGTACTTTGCCAAGTGTGGGGGTGCAAAGGGGCTCATGGGAACGGCTTTCCCCGGAGCTTGACGTCGAGCTCACGGGGAAGGGTGATGGAGGACGGACGGTCCGCCGCCGTGGCCTTCCTCGTGAGCTGCCACCACAACAAAGGGGCTTGGGCCGCCATGAGCTTCCACTCACGGGGAAGGCCGCTTCCCCGTGAGTGTGTCTTCCCCGTGAGCTTGGCCCCTCACTCACGGGAGCGCAGGGCCTTCCCGTGAGGTGCTCACAGGAAACGTTTCCCCACGGAAAGAGCAGAAATCCGGTAGTGGGTGTTGGAGAAGGCTTGATATACATAAAAGCAAATCGGCTCAAGACCAACATACTGTGATTACGCAATAAAAGTAATTCCACTCTCATCCTTAATCGGGCGTAATGTTTAGAATTACATTAGTAATATTAGTATCTTTAAATAGGTTTATTATAAAAAGATTTGATGATCTATCTAATGACACTTAATATGTCTTATAAATATTAGTACTTTCTTACATATATTTGATTAAAGTTGTGTACATCTGACTTTTTAAAAGTGAGAATGAGATGTAAAATGGGAATTTCGGTCCTTCACCCCTGGTCGCCGTTTCGTTCCTTCACCGTCCTAGTCACAAGCTAGAACTAGATCCGCTTCTGAAAAATCCAGGCTGCTGATCTGCTTTCGAAAAATACAAGCTGTGCTCTGCTCCCAATCAGCAGCTAGCAGTAGGTCAGAGAAGACATTAAGGATACACTAGCAACAAATTTCAGTTGTATTTTAGTTGATACAGATCACGGGAATGGTATTTTTAGTTGTCTGCCATTGCAAAAACACACTGAATAAATAAAGCAAGCATCTCGTCCATGGCAAAAATCAATTGCAACCAAAAATGCAACATGCCTCGATCTCATTCGGATATGGCAGTGTATAGAGTTTCAACTTGCATATGGCAGTGGCAGTGCTCCAACTATTGAACAACAGAGTTCAATGCATATATATACCGATTCGTCCCTAATAGATCATGTATGTTATTCAACAGTAGAGTTCAGTGCTCCGACAATAGCACTAGTTCCGTGCATTAATGCACAGCACCGATGCTTATGCTTGCTGCCCATATGGCGTACATCGTCAAGTCGTCCATAGATGGCTACGGCCTGGCGTGACGCGTCATCTGGGCACTGTGTCTGTATGTGTATCTTATCCTAACAAAAATCTAGTACCTCATACGCCGAGTATAAGGGCGTGTTGGTTCCACGTCACAGGCGATGCCACAACTGACGACAACCACATACATTCTTTGAGTTGACTGACTTGTGGCCGCCACACCTTTTACCGTCCTCACCATAAACCAACTCCAGCAGAAGCACCCTTATCACGCAGAGGCAGGAGGCTGGACCTGGACGACCATGGCGTGAACCGTGAAGCTCCCACTGCTGCGGTGCTTCCCGACGACCCTGACCATCCACTGCTTGAGGACCATAGCCAGCAAGCTTGCAGGCCATGGAGCTGGTGACGGGGGCGATGGGGAGCCTGCTCCCTAAGCTGGGAGAGCTGCTCAAGGAGGAGTACGGCCTTCAGAAGGGCGTCAAGAAGAAGATTGAAACACTTTCACGGGAGCTCGGGGGTGGCCCACGCCGTCCTCCGCAAGATTGGCGATGTACCACCTGAGCAGCTCGACGAGCTGGTCAGGCTCTGGGCGAGTGAAGTCGGGGAAGCATCCTACGACATGGAAGACATCGTCGACACATTCCTTGTGCACGTTGAAGACGACCCTAATGAGCCTCCCGAGACACACAAGCTCCGCCACCTCCGAAAAAAGGTGGGCAACCTATTCAAGAAGAGCAAGGCTCGCCGCAAGATCTCTACCATGATACAAGACACCAACGTGAAGCTTGAGGAGGTGGCAGCAAGGCGAGGCAGGTACACACTTGACAAAGATTGTCGCCAACCCCCGCAGTGCAAATATCATCGACCCTCGCGTTCGAATCTGTACAAAAGGGGCTTACGGAGCTTGTTGGCATTGATGAACCAAGGGACGAGCTCATAAATAAGTTGTCACTAGCCCTAGGGGATGGCGACGTGGATCCGCCAGTACTACAAAGATGAAGATCTTATCTATCGTTGGATTTGGAGGGCTAGGCAAGACCACTCTTGCCAAAGCTGTCTATGACAACCTCAAACCGCGCTTGAATGCTGGGCTTTTGTTCCAAAGGGTCAGAATCCGGACATCAAGAAAGTCTTTAGGGACATTCTCATGGGTCTTGATAAGCAAACTTACACTCATTCCAAATTAAAGGGTTGGGACAAGAAGCAACTCATGGGCCTAAATCAACGAATTCGTCAAGGAAAAGAGGTACGAGCTTGTATATGATCACCGATTCATTAATCATTCCTACTCATCACTAACTCCATGCTAACAACTATAGTTGTTTTGATATTATGTAGGTTCACTATTCGTTCTTTGTATCGTATTTATTTTATTAAAGGAAAATGAAGAAAGTAACATAACGAATTGGTGATATAGATATATGAAAAAAAATACTCCGTAAATGATGCCTCATATTTTTTTTTTCATTTACGATTTCTTGTACACTTGTGAATATGTAGGTGTTTGATTGTTATTGATGATATATGGGACATGAGGACACGGAAATTAGTTAGATGTGCATTGCAAGAAAGTGATTGTGGAAGTAGACTTGTGATCACTACTCGTATTTATGAAGTTGCCACATATGCCGTGAAATTTACAAAATGCAACCACTTTCTCATGACAACTCCAAAAAATTATTGTATGCAAGAATAGTTGACGGTGAAGGGAAGTATTTTGATAGTCCTTCAGCTGAGGCATGTGAAAAGATTTTGAAGAAATGTGGTGGTGTGCCACTAGCTATCATTACAATAGCCAGTTTGTTAGCTAGTAAACCAAAGGCGAAGACTGGTCTGAGGTGTACAACTCAATTGGTTTTGGGCATAAAGGGAATGATGATGTAGAAAATACTAGAAAGATATCATCTTTTAGCTATTATGGTCTGCCTTCACATCTGAAGTCTTGCTTATTGTATCTCAGCGTATTTCCAGAAGATCATGTGATAGAGAAAAATAGTTTGATATGGATGTGGATGGCTGAAGGTTTCATCTCTCAGGAACAAGCAACAGCAGCAAGGGTAGGATTATTTGAGCTCGGGGAGAAGTTCTTCAATGAACTGATAAATAGAAGCATGATCCAGCCACGGGAGAGAAGGTATAAAGGGTATGTCGATGCATGCTCTGTTCATGATATGGTGCTTGATTTGATACATCAATTGTCGAGTGAAGAAAATTTCGTCACTGTATCTGAATGGTGGTGGGCGACAGAAACTTCAGGGGAGCATTTCTCGCAGGTTAGTCCTACAGTATGTTGAAGAGCACAGCGTTGGTCAGCTGGCTAATATTTCTATGGAGAAAGTGAGGTCCATCTTCACCTGTTAGTGCAATTTTTTTGTGGATTATGCCCACGGCTCCCATTTTTACGTGTGGCAAACATAGAACAATGTTCTGTTTGCAAAGACCATGAAAAAGGTGTGTTGGAACATCTGGGGAGTTTACTTCACTTGAGGTTCACGATGCAGGCAGGTGCGCTGCGGGCGTCCGCAGGTCGCCCGCAACCGCCGCATGCACAAAGCGTCAAGCCTGCAGGTGCCTGCAGGGGTTCCTTGCTTTCCCTGCATTTGCCTGCCGGGCCTTGCCGTTCGCGGCAGATGACATGCAGGTTGCAGGCGCCCGCAGTACCTGCTTGCAAAGCCTGCTGCCGGAGCAAACATTCAACAAACAGTTGGCTGATGCTGCGGATGCGGCGTTGTCTCGCAGGCCGTTGGCAGCGCGTATGCAGGTGCCCGCTTGAGCCCGTTAGCATTGCAGGCTGGGTTGCTTCGGCCCGCATGACTTGAATCAGGCGCCTGCAGGTGCCCACGAAGGCTTATTTCGCAGGCGGGCCAAGCAGGCTGGCAGGTTGGCCCGCACCTGCTTGCATCCTTACTTGAGGTACCTCAGAGTAGGGAGAAACTTTATCACTAAACTGCCTAGGGAGGTAAGATATCTGAGGTTTCTGCAATCACTAGATTTACAAAGCAGCGGGGTAAAGAAGCTGCCAAAGGAGGTGGGACTTCTGACGCAACTTGTTTGCCTACGACTACCAAGCTATGACTATGAGGAAATAAATGTGCCGGCTGGTTTGATCGGTAAGCTGACATCATTGCAAGAGCTGTGTGTACCGTGTAAAGGTGATGAAGGTTCTACAATGCAGTTTGTGAAGGAACTGAGGGTGCTCAAGACTTTTATTTCTGTTATGAGTGAGAGCATCGAGAGTTCTTTGCTGGAGTCCCTGGGCCATCTGCACCATATCAAAGAACTTGATATTGATTGCTACTCTCATTTTGATAGGATGAACTGTGATGCAGGATTGGTCTCCTGTCGGCATCTCTGTTTCCTGCGTTTGAATGTGTTCTCTAGACTGCCGGCATGGATTAACTCGTGGCTTACTCCAAACCTCTACTATCTGGATGTGCAAGTGGAAGTTGTGAATGACCAGGACATGGAAGCCCTTGCCAAGTTACCAGAGCTCAGTTGCCTCAGACTACTTTCAAAAAGTGACACCAAGTCAGTGGTTAGCATAAAGACTCGTTCTGATGAAAGTGTTGTCTACTTTCGGAAGTTGAGATTCTTAGAGATATCTAGTGCATCCATCTGGTTCGATCTGCGCAGCAGCGAGTGCAACGGCAGCAGGGTAGCATCATCCAATACTATCATGCCAAGGCTCGAAGCCCTTGAGTTTGAGGTCCATGTGCGGTCCCTAAAAAGACAAGAACCTGCAGCTTGGTTTTGACAAAATGCTTGGTTTCCATAATCTCGGAACAAATTCTCTCAAGACAGTCAAAGCATGTGTGAATTGTGAAGGTGCCGGTCCTCGGGCGGTGGAGGAAGCAGAGGCTGCGCTGCAGCACGCGGCCGCAGTGCATCCAAAACATCCCACTTTTGTAAGCAAAAGGGAAAATGAACGATATATGACGTCACACTACCAAGAGGTACGTATGCTGAGGGGGTGTTTACTTCTCATGCACAACCCAAAAAGTTGCTACAGTTTCTGTCACATCAAGTCTCTTAACGCACATATGGAGTATTAAACGTAGGTAAACAAAATGACTAATTGCACAGTTTGGCTGAAAAGTTCGAGACGAATCTTTTGAGGCTAGTTAGTCTATGGTTGGACAATAATTACCAAATACAAACAAAAAGTGGTACAGTAGCCCAACCCAATATATTTCACCAACTAAACACACCCTGAACTGATCTTGCATGCATTAATTGCATCAAACACGACCGGCTTCTTTAATTCCTCTCTTTCTTTCTTTGCAACAACAATAATAAAACGATTATTCATCTCAAATTGACACCCAAGCATTGCTTCAGTTGTGAATGTACCTAGAAATACGAATGGGATCTAGCTAGCTGCTGCTGGTTGTTAGTCCTAGCTTCATAGGGTTCTCCTACCGTAGTCCTTGCATCCCGGAAATAAGTTCATTTTAGATATGATTTAAGATACCAAGAGTAATTAAGTAGAATCTACTTTCCCTGTTTATCCTTAAGTAGAATCTACTTTCCCTGTTTATCCTTATTAAATAACGTCTTGGGCATCCACTGGGCAATTATCCATCTCTGTTACACCGCGGGCGGCTACCAAGGGGCGAGCGGGCACGGGTTCGACCCAGCAGGGAAGAGCTACCGACCATGCTCTGAAACATTATTACATGGCATGTGAATGCGAGATAGGGCAAAAAAAAAAAAAAAAACTTATGAGAAGTAAGGAAAAAAGTTAATTAAACTCTTTGTGTGTCTAAGTACATAAGAGAAGTAAGGAATTCATGTCTCTCTTAATATCAGAGAAAATATATAAATAAAAACATGTTAGATACGCATACCGAACAAGATGATAAAGTATATATCTAACACTTACTATTCGAAGGGTCCTAATATTTACTCTAAATTTACAATGTGTATCTATACCTACTAATAAAGAGAGAAAATTTCTTGACTTTTTTTGGGTCTGCCTTCCGTCTGCCTCATCCGTCCGCTGTCCGCCGGTTTTGACCGATTCAGATTCCACGCGAGTTGGAGATCGATACGGCTAGAGTTCGACGTGCCCAACTTGATATTTATGGGCCTCCCTTCATATACGTGCACCTTGGCCCATATTTAGATATAGGAGGTGACACGTCCATGCACCAGGCCAACGTACATTGATCTCCGTCTCCGTATATACCATAATAAAACATCGGTTTTAGCTGCAGCATTGGATCATGATGGCTCGTACACGAGGCACGCTGGACTCAGACCTTGATTTCTATACCATGCTATAACTGAAACAGAGATTGCCTTGCATCCGATTGCATTAAAATATCATTTTCCTATGAACAGGTGGACTTGACACAACAGTCTCCAACGAGGAGCCTATAATGGTATTTGATCACAATAATCATATGGGTATTGGTCTATAATGGTATTTGATCACAATAAATTTTTGCATCCTATTACTATGCATGGTCTTATTTACGGAGTACTATTTAATTCATATGTAATATATTATTATCAGAGAAAAACTAAAGACAAAAGTAATAGTTGGTAAACTATTTTTTTTGCGAAAATTGGTAAACTATATATTCCATGCCTAACCTGAACTTATCATCATCCTCAACTGAGCTATAATAGCACACGTCCAAACAAAGTATAAAAAAGTCGGTTTCAAAACATGTTTGCAGTTTGCACATCCAATACAAATGTATTAATTTACGTTTATCTTTCCATTCCGTTTTTTCACACACAACATATATTTAAGAAAAAAAATCAATAGATAGTAAAATTCATCTTTTCCGTTAAGAGAAGAAAAAAAATATTTTTCACCATAAAACATAAGTAGATGTACCACTCACGTTATTATTTTGCATGATTATTTATTAAAATAGTTTTTCTCTTCCCGTTGCAACGCACGGCATATTGACTATAATAATAAAACACGAAAATTTCTGTCAATCAACCTTTTTTATCTATCTTTCTAATGCGCGCCCTTCCCTAGGATTGGGAGTCCGAGTCTCACAACACTTTTTTCTACCTTCCCTTGCCTACGCTCAGGAGTCCGCCATGTCCCCGCTTGTTCGACTTCTCGTCATCGGCAGGTCAAAACCGATGAATAATCGATCAAACGCAAATCAAACAAACTCTAGAAAGAAACGACTTATAAAAATCACGAATCGATCAAATGAGGAAAACCAAGGGCGGGGGATCGCGACTCGAAGTAGAGCGACATCGGCGAGGTGCGTGGTCCCGGGGCCACTAGACATCACAGCACGCGAAGCGATGGAACTGCCATCGGGGCAAAGGCACGGGCATCATCGTTCGTAGGCACGCCGCGAGGGGATCAAGACTCGAGTGGAGCAGCGTCGAGGCATGGAGTCACCGCCGAAGCGGTGCGGAGTTGATGAACCGCCTCGAACCATCGGAGGTATGGAGGAGTGTCGTCGATCAGTCCAGGCGCAATCATCACCGTTAGTCATCAAATCAAGCCTCAAATCAGGACCACCATGTATCTAATCGAGATGCAATCAAAAGATCACAGTGAATTGAATCGAGGCCACGCAGAAACCATCTTAGGCGCACAATTCACGCGCACACAAAACGGCTGGTTGGGGAAGGCTCCCCTCCGGTCAACTAACAAGCGTAGGTAAAACAAATACTACCGAATCGAGGATATGTGCAACTGATTGAAGGGAAAAAATGATATCGAATCAAAGATCCATGCATCGATTGAGATGTCCGTGTTCCCAATAATCAAAACAATAGCTCGGAAGGCGCGAAGTCGAGAGAGAGAAAGTATAAGACAAACAAAACAAGCCATGTTTCCAAACCGGTGAACTTTGAAACACGGTATGAAAAAGAACCTCAAGAAAAGCTACCCCAACAGAGGAAGCGAGGTGCAGCACGCCGGGTGCGGAGCTACCGGAGCGGCGGAAGCCGTGACTCGCCGTGACAACCGTGGAGGTGTATCGAAGTTAAGTCGAAGTTTTTGATTGTTTTTTTCTTCATTGGCAACGCACGGGCATATTTCCTAGTATATACCAAAGTAAGTAATAACAAGGACAGCCCATAGGAAGAAAAACCGTTCATCTAGTTTTCTATTGCATGCATGTGTATTGTACTGGCCATCCACTCCGATCAAACTCCAACAGCTTGGCTAAAATTAATAGTTAGCCAAATTCTATATGCAGTTTAGCCATTTTGTAAAATAGGTTTTTTTTTTTTTGAAAAAGTAGCGTCTCCAAGAGATGTGGTAAAACAATTAGGTAAATTTGGCACTTTAGCTATTTTGTAAAATATAGAACTCCGCCAAAAGGAAGAGTTATCACATATATAGGAAGAGCAGCTGCAGTAAGATAGACTGACGGTGAGTGAGTGGCCTATACGCTGGTGGTGTCGGACATGGAACTGGGTGAGTGGGGAAACTGAATAATAATTTGGTGAAATTTAGGACTTTTGGTAGGGGCAAAGGATAGAGAGGCCACTTTTAGACGATTTGGTGCAGTTTTGGCTAGAAATATGAATTCCACCAAACAAATTCAGATGGTACAAAAATTTATCAGGCCCTAGCAGGAAAGATGATATTTAGGGAATTTTGATGAAATTTCCCTAAATTGTAAAAAACCATTTGGTTTTGGTTGCTTGTTCAAAACGATCTTAATTTTGCTAAAAAAATAAGATTGTACTATGAAAAGTAAGTATTGTACCCAAAGACTTTTATAAAATATTTTTTTAATATTGTTGGAATAATTTTTTGAAACTGAGGGAACTACACTATGACAGAATTTCTTTTTGCGTCTACTGCCCAAAACATTTTTGTGATGGGCACACTTTTTTACCCACCATGGTTAATGCCCGATTAACTATCACGGTCATTTTTAATTTACCGTGGCGGGTGACCGCGTTGGCAAAGTAAAACGCCCGCCACGGTAAATAGATTTTCATGGCGGGTACATTAGAAGGCCCGCCACCAAAAATTCATGGCCCAATAGGCCCAGCCAAGCCCGATAATCGCCTCTAGGAACTTTGGGTTTCCTTTCTCCACTCCCTCCAGTGTGGCACGCGGGGCGAGCTCCTCTTCTCCCTCTTTGCGGCGACTATTATTGCTAAATCTGTCGCCGTTGGCCGATCCGTCATTATGGTGGCCTGATCCGCGTCCGGCGAGCAGCGGTAGAGCAGCGGCAGGCCAGCGGTTTGGCCGCCACCTCCCTCCGGCGAGTGTAGGAGCAGCGGGCGGGCCGGGCGGTTTGTGGTTCGGGGCAGCTGAATCCAAATGGTAGTAGCGGGCATCATGGTTGCGGTGAATCCGCAACACGACCCGGCCAAGAGGCCCCGGATCCAGGACCGACCGGGCTTGGTTAGGGTTTATTTCTATTTTTTATTCATTTACCGCGCCAGGCAAAAAGCGCCCGTCACAGTTAATCCTAAACGCCCGCCGCCAAAAAATTGATCCAGTAGTAGTGCTAATAGTCATCACGAACAGCCTTAAAGCCGATATATGTAACCCAGAACAAATTGACATTATGAAGCATGATGCCTGACTACTTGAGAACTACTAAAAAGGCATGGAAAAGGACCTCAGTTTTGAAATGTGTATATTGTATTCGTGACAGGGAACTCATGAATCATGAGTTTTTTTTTTTTTTTTGAACACTCATGAGTTTAGAGTGCCCAACTGAGTGTGCACGTGTTTTTATGTTTTTGGTTTTCCTTGCACTTCGGTATATTAATTTTCTAACCGTATCAAACAAATGTTAGGCATATATGGAAATGAGCAGAGCCCCTGAGTTAATAACTGTGGCCTGGAAGTTGGTGGCCATCGTTGGCTCAGAAGATATTCAAATACTGTGTATGCCAGATCCGGAAGCATCTTCAAGCAAAGTATGTTCAATAACATTTATTTGATGCAAGGAATATCACATATCAGTATGTGTTGATGTGCTTAATATTTTCGTGACATAGCACACACCGAACAATTTGGTAGAATTTAAGACTTATATGGTCATATTCAGAGCAATATAAATAATTCCGATAAGCATTGTGTTTTATTTGTTTTCTTGATAGGTTATGCGCTTGCTGTACACGGATGATGGGATGACACTTTTAGCTCTCAGCTCCAATGCTGTTCATAAGCTGTGGAAATGGGAGCATAGTGGCAAGAATCCACGTGGCAAGGTTAGACAGGACAACTGGCTTATTATGATTTCAACACTGCAGTTCTGTTTGGTTTCTTTCTGAGACCTATACATCACTACTTTTTTTAGCCATCCAAATCTGTTCCACCTGTATTGTGGCAACCGGAAAATGGCATTCTAATGACAAACAACACAACTGATGGCAACGACCCTGAAGAAGCAACCGCCTGCATTGTATTATGCAGAGATGACAAATATGTATTTTCCGCTTCTGGTAGCAAAGTCTCGAGGTTCCATATGGGGACATTCAAGGTATGTCTTCTTCAATAGTCTATAATAGTAAGTAGTTAATACCATAACTGATCTCTTAGAAATCATGCATGATAACTTCGGTAAAATAGTATTTATTTATTACTCACTTCGTTTCAAATTATAGTTCGTTTGACTTTTTGACCTTAAGTTTGACAACTCGTTTTATTCAAAAAATTTATGCAAAAACAGTCAAATTTAAGTCATTCTTAAAGAACATTGATAATAAAGCATGCCACAACAAAAAGAAGTGATATTTTGCATAAAATTTTGAATAAGACGAGTGGTCAAAGTTAGAGTTGAAAAAGTCAAACGACCTATAATTTGGAACGGATTTAGTACGTTGTTGCACCATGGCCTTTCTTTGGCTTCACTGATTTCGTAGTTGCACCACAGGTCGACAGAACTTTCATGGAACCTCCACCTGCTGCAACTTTCCTTGCATGCCTCTCATATATTGGAAATCTAAATATCATTTTTATTGGAATGGACGACTCTTCAATTCGATTATATGTATATGATGAATGTACTCATCATCAGGTGAGCATGACACGTGTATCTATCATCCCCTCTTTGCATGAATCTCAAAGTATTGGCAATGCTCATATATAGTTCTCTTTCCGGACTTTCAGAAGATATACCACAAGGTAGACATATTTTATCACAAGTTTGTGGTATCTCCCGGTAACACTACGAAGAGTAGCAAGTACCATGTGTTACGACCCAACAAAAAAAACTTCAGAAACCATAAATATGTTGTTAGCTCGACATTTAAAGATCTAAGAATTTTTCTTAATAATAATGTATTCTTCTTATGTGGAATATTATGCTCAATGTACTTTGCATAGAGTTTATATATTTAACAGCGACGTGCCTAATGTCAGCTTATCTTAACTGTAATTGCACAGGTGGATGCTGTTCTTCAGGGACATCAGAAAAAAAGATAACTGGACTTGCAATTTCGAAATCAAAACAATGGCTTGTATATTCAGGTGCTGATGCTCAGGTGTGAATTATAATATGACGCCTTCTAACATATATTGAAAAAAAAAAATGTACCAAAAAAATGTAACCTCTGCACATGTGAGCATGGCTTCAACCCCGGTGTCATATTAGTCAGGTTTCATAGCATCCTTTAGTCAACAATCTAAAAGATATAAAGATCTATAAGTATTGTCTTGATTGCATGAAAAATCATGTCTATTATACTTGTCTGTTTCTGAATCATTTGTTTTCTTTTTCCTTTTTTACAATGAAATGAAATTTGCAGCTATGTGTTTGGAGGATTGTTTCTTGGGAGAAGGCGAAATCGAGATACATCCAACATCCATCTAATGGTTCCAATGCTTCAGTCGGTGATACAATGGTGCAATTTCACTATGATGGCATGCATCTTTTAGTAGTTCACATGAGAGCCAACTGGCAGTCTATGATTTGCAACTAGAATGCTTGTGTTCCGTAAGTCATTCACAACATTTTCATAATAATATATTTTCATCTCTTATACTTCAGGGAGTAGTACTCCCACCTTCAAAAAAAACATGTTACATATGTGTTCATACTTGTTTATCACTTTGAGTACGTTTAGATACTCTAGATTTTTCGACACAAATTTTTTTCAAAGGAACCCTTATTTTTTTAATATATTACTAAAAATGCCACTATTGTACTATATAAAATAAGTATAGCCACATACTCTATGTATGTATGCATACTTAACCTGCGTACCATCCTAGATGATCTAGTATGGTCATATACTCCGTCTACATACATAAAGATGGCAGCGGATCGGGTTTGGGGCGGGTATCCGTGGGTTTTGGTTTTCCGGTTTTGGGTTTGGTCTGCTGGTTTTTGCCTACGCTTTTTAGGTTCGAGTTACGGTTCGGGTTTAGTTTTTCACCCGTGGATATCCAATGGATATCCAAAATAAATAATTTAGAATAAATAATTTAGAATAAATCATTTAGAATTAAAACTCATGTTTTATAATATGTTAATAATAACTTGTTTACTTAGATTATTAAATTTATTCAAATTTGACTCATAAAATATTTATTAAAACCTTTTATACTTGTGAATATGTATATTTATATTGCGGGTTTTGGGTCTCCATTTGGGTTTTGGGTATCCGTGGGTTTGGTTTTGGTTATGGATTAACACCGAATCAGTTTCGGGTTCGGGTTTCAATTCTAGGTTTCGGTTTTGGGTGTTCGGAGACTCCACCCAATCCGAACCCGACCCGCTGCCATCCTTATACATACATTTCGTTCGGTCATTACACACTAAATCTAGAGATATACACATGATGCATTGTAATAAACATGTTACACACTGATACTTAACCTTCCACATAACTTGACAATGTAGTGGTTCCCAAGAGATGCACTCCCTGCTCCAATTTCAAGTGCAGTATACTCACTTGGTTGTTTGATGGTCTATGCTGGATTTCGTGATGGTGTAATTGGAATATTTGAGGCAGAATCTCTTACGTTGCAATGCAGGATAGCACCCTCTGCCTACATACCATCTTCAATATCCAGGTATGTAGAGTTTCAAACAGTTCCTATTTTTTATTTGAGAGGGGTAGTTTCAATTCTGGTAACCAACGCATTGTTCATGTTGCCTCTCTTGTTTCCAGCAGTGGTGAAACTATCTATCCAACGGTTGTTGCTACGCATCCGTGGAAGCCAAACCAGATGGCGGTGGGCATGAGCGATGGTGCAGTTTTTGTGCTAGAACCGTTGGGTACATACGATGTACAAGTGGAGAGTGACACCTCCTCAGAACGCTGTCCACCTAGTGATGTCAGGAACAATGGTCACAGCCAAGTACTGGACGTCTGATCGGCCGAGCTTGGCATACAATGGCAGATTCAATTAAATATTCGACTTTGGCTACTAGATATATATACCAGTTGATTGTATCAGTGGATCTCTTCGAGGATCTATATACCTCATACTAGTGTTTTCAAGTCGTTGAGGACTTACTCATTTGTAATATATAAATATGCATGTTGCTTGGGTGAGACACCCCCCTCCCCATCTCTCTTTATTAAAAAAAAACATTGTATGGTGGATAATGTATTCTATTCTCTTATTTGTATTCTTCAAGCTGGCTTAGATCGTTGAATTGCAATAGAGACTCTTGCTTGGCGAATGATGTGAGATTTTAACGTGCTTGTGAAAACTCGTTCAGAGTAGTGGAAATTGTCCTTGGCTAAAGTAGTATAGAGCATATATATGCAAGTTAGATTACATATGCCCTTTTATTAAAACAATTTATGAGAAAAGCATTCGAGTAAAAAGTCACAAAAGGGAAATGCACGATAATTCAAAATCTTCTTTTTTTATTTAGTCCTCTGTGCTATCGTCCTTCATGAGTAGTCATCAATCTTCTTATCTATAAATAATTAGATGCCATATCTTCAAGCTAAATTCAAAATAATTATATTAAAGGTAAAATTATATATGCTTAGGACCTCCACAACCAATGGAGCCTAGGCAACCACATACCGAAACCAACTAATGGATAAACCGATTGATATGGATTAAGTTCAAGCAAATAGGGCCTCAACTTCATTCATACCTAAAGTTGGTGAGAAAAGCCCTTATAAACATTAGACACTTGGCAAGAAAAAAAATATAGCTTTTCGGGAAATTTCTAAATGAACAATTTCAACGAAATCTTTCAATTTCTTATTTTATTATGCTCAACTTTATGTATTCCTCTATCCGTAGAGTATATTGAATGTACAGAAATGGCTATAGTAGAGTTTGTTATTTGTATTAACAGCTACTCTAGGGGGAATGTTTTTATATGGTGCTAACAATTTAATAACTATCTTTGTAGCTCTAGAATGTTTCAGTTTATGTTCCTACCTATTGTTTGGATATACCAAGAGAGATCTACGGTCTAATGAGGCTACTATGAATATTCCGAAAACACAAGTTTTCTTGAAGCCTCTTGCTTAGAGTTGGTGAGAAAAGAGAGCCCTTATAAACATTAGGAGCTTGGGAAGAAAGAAAGAACAAGAACACTAGCAATGTCACATAATGTTACATCCACGCCCGGTTTTTCAAGAAAGACCAGACTTGCCATATGTGTGCACAGGAAGTCCACACATATAACATAGAACAGATTAATATCGAAAAACAATGCTTTAAAGCGTAAATAACTAAACAAGCACTCACATATTATCAAAGTAACGCAGAAGGGTTGCTAAACTTGTCGGGCTCCATTATCCTCAGGGACAGTTGACTGGGGGCTCCGTATGCCAAGCACTAGTATCTTGATCCATTCTCCATGTTACTTTTGCCAACAGACTGAGGTGGGGAAATTGCAAGAGTGAGTCCATGTCGAACTCAGCAAGTGTAGCAAGGTAGTATCTTACCCATAAAATCATGACCATTATAACATAATAATAAATATGCATAAGTGATAAAGATGAGTGAACAATAATAACAATATAAGCGTCATCATCTTTAATGTAAATGGTCCAAGGCCGCTCGTGTCCTTGAGCAAGGCTAGTATACTAGTTTTTCAAACTCGCACGTAGGTGTACACTTTCACTATGAGTCGTGGTTCCCGAATGCAAGGGTTAGCCGGACCCAAACACCGAAAAACCACTATGAAGCCCCCAAAGGTTCGTCTAACAAGTTGGGACGCTAAGTCGTCAGATATAGGACCCACCCTTCCTATATGGCACATAACGCTCAGCCTATACACATATATATGGACAGGGGGCTATACTATACCCAATTCGGCACTTCCTCCAAACTCGCTAGAAAAATGATCTTTGAGGAACTAAAGTCGAGCCATATAACCCTCATAGCTGTCTTTGTAAGTCCCGGATACATCACTTACGGACAAGATCTTATGTGGTTAAATTGTTACCATTTTATCATTTATATCATAAATATTAATTAAGTCACAAGATCATGGTAATAATGAGTGAGTAATACTCAAACTATATTTGCCTTTACTTTTGCTCCAATTTCCCACTCGCTACGCACACTTGTCGGACCTCAACTCCTGGTCTTCAATGCCAATGAAGAGCTCTTCGTCTACTCATAGCAAACACCACGCATACAAGCAAGAAAACAATAAACTAAGACAATACACCAATCATCACAAAAGATTTAAAACACATGCTAAGAGGTAATCGTTGCTACGGTCGAGAGAACGCAAGAGACACCGATAACACAAACACCGTTTAAAAGAACTACTACCCGCTTGATATATTTTAATCAAGGTAAACCATATTCAGATTAGTCAAATTATATTTTGATTCAAAACCAAGTTGGATTTAATCATACTTTATTTAGGAAACATGTCATATAATTTTAATGAAGTTCAACTTTATCTTTGTAAAATAATAAGATGTGTGAAGA
The DNA here is from genome assembly GCA_015847255.1 of Hyparrhenia diplandra. Classification (NCBI taxonomy): domain Eukaryota; kingdom Viridiplantae; phylum Streptophyta; class Magnoliopsida; order Poales; family Poaceae; genus Hyparrhenia; species Hyparrhenia diplandra. The sequence continues at coordinate 300,377 of JADLZK010012239.1, read as the reverse complement.
TAAATATTCACTACGAGAAAGCGGATCGTCGCCGACCGTCTTCTGCGTTTCGCCCGGCCGCTGCGAGTTGGCGGTCGGGCGAAGATTTTCGCCGACCGCCGCTATTGGCAAAGTTTCACGGTCGGCGAAGTGATCTTCGCCGACCGGCGGGCGGTCGGCGAAGAGCATCGCTGGCAAAGCGCCCTCTTTGCCGACCGCCGGGCGATCGGCGAAGAAAACCGGCCGTCGTTCCAACGGTACCGTAATGGGAAATCGGGCGCGCGCCGCCGAGACCGCCCACCGTGCGGCGATCGGCGAAAGATCAACATCTTTCGCCGACCGCCCTCCGTCCGTGGGTCGGCGAAGTTTTTTTTAAAAATATAAAATCGCTGCCCGCCACGCCACGTGGCACACAAAAAGCGCCGAGGGCTGGATCTTCGCCGACCGCCCCAGCATCGGGCGGTCGGCGAAGACTCTTCGCCGACCGCCGCACCTCGGGCGGTCGGCGAAGATTGCCTTCGCCGAGCACCTTTTTTCGGTCTTTCGGCGAAGTATAAATTTTTTTTTTTTGAATTTGCTATCACAACTTTTTGTGTGTCTTAGCTACAGTATATTTAGTACATTGTTCAAGTTTGGGATTTTTTAAAACTTTTACTATATTTTATGGGTTTTCATGTTATATTTGAATTTCTTTCGAAAACTAAAATTTGAACTGCAAGTGATTCAAATAATGGGTGTAAATGATTCAAAAATGATAAACATGATTGTGAGTCCATATTGAGTCCTCATCCATGGCCGTGCACCGAAATTCAAATATCTTGTGCGCGAAACACGCCGACTCACTTGCGGATCGATCGTTTTAAAATTCTATAAAATTCAAACGGAGTTGAAAAATCATGAAACTTGACGAGTTGTCCTTATATCACATGTGTACACTATGAAAAAAGTTTGAGTCGATTTCGCGGACGTTTGCATCTCGGAGGTGGCACTTACGGAGACATCTCTAGCATGTGATAACGAAAACTCTAGTTGAGATGTCTAGGTTTCAACAAATCCGGGATGCAAACTTGCATGAAACCTTTTCAAATTTTTTCCACAGCTTAAACATGCAATATAACGATGCCTCGTCAAATTTCATGAATTTCCGACTTCGTTTTCTTTTTTTAGAATTTTAAAATGAATCGCGCGCACGGTAATCGGAATGTCTCGCATATAAGATATTTTGATTTTCTCACGTGTCCATAGATGAGGGCTCAAAATATACTAACAAACAAGAATATTATTTTTTCTATCACATAACTCCTTTTTTTCTAAGTACCTGCAGTTCAAATTTTAGGTGGGAAAAATATTCGAGTAAAAGAACAAAACTATTTAAAAATAGTAAAACGTGCGGAAAATGTCCCAATTTTTGATATGTTCTTGTAAACACTCTAAGTAAGGTACAAAAAAAAATTCCCAAAAAGTCAAAATTCCCAAAAAATTTGCCGAGAGCAAAACATTGCGCTCGGCGAAGGCCACTTCGCCCGCCGCGCAGAGGGGCGGTCGGCGAAGGCAATTTTTTTAAAAACCAAAATCGTCGCCGACCGCCCGGTGAACCGTCGCCGACCGCCGCCGTGTCGGAGGCGGTCGGCGACGTGGTTTCCCCGCCCGTTCCGCCGCCGTCGCGCCCGAAAAAAATTCGCCGACCGGGCCGGATCCGGGCGGTCGGCGGACGTCGCGACCGCCCCCCATCCGGCCGGGCGGCGGCAAAAAAAAAAAAAAGCGTTATCCACACCCACCTCCCTCACTCACTCACTCACTCACTCACACACACGGCGAGCCCCGCGCCGCCCGCGCCACCGCCCGTCCGCCTCCGCCGCCGGCCGCCGGAGCCGCCGGCCGCCGTCCCCCGCCCTCCCCAAGACCGCGCCCCCATCCCCGCCCTCCCCTCGATCGCCCCGCGCCCGCCCGCGCCGCCCGCGCCACCGCGCCCGCCCGCCACCCAGCGCCCTTGCCGCCGCCCGGCCGCCAAGCCCGTCTTGCCGGTCGGCGCTGCCCCGCCCGCCCGCCCGCCCGTTGGAAGGAAGGGGGGGGAGGAGGAAGGAAAGGAGGAGGAGGAGGAGGAGGAGGAGGAGGAGGAGGAGGAAGAAAGGAGGAGAAGGAGGGAAGAGAAGGAGGAGGAGGTCGTCGACGTCGACCGTGCTCCGCCGTTGTCCGTGGTCGACCCTTCCGCGCCATCCTCGCCATACCGGCCGCGCCGTCCTCACCCTCGACCACCCACCCCCGCCACCGACCGCACAAAAAGGTATGGCATGAAGCAATTAGTAGCTAGTGGTAGTAGTTGATATGTGGATATGGATATGGATATGGATATGGATATGGATATGTTAGTGGATGCCCTAGTTGAGAATGTGGATATGGATGTGGATATGGATATGGATATGTGGATGTTGGCCATCGTGCCATGTTTTTTTTTTTTCTCGTATCGAAAAGCCTCCGTGTAGGGGAGGTTACGCCAAAATTTCGAATTTATCTCATATTTTTTTTTTTTTTGTAAACACTCTAGAAAAAGAGCCCGTCGAAGTGGTGGAGCGTCCCCATCGATCTCCTTCCTCTGCGTTGCGGGTGTGGCCGCACCGCCGCCTCACCCCTCCACCCTAGGTATGAATATCTCCCTCTCCCCACGCATGGTCGTATGTCGCGTAACCTAGTTAGGCGTCTCCGTCGTCGAAAGAGATACGGTTGGAGGTATGCATTTCTTTGCATATCTACGACCGTATCACGGCTTTGGATTGTCCACGTATTTTGGACAGCCCACGGATGCATAGATGGGTCGGTTTCCATGTCCCGTTCGGTCGGCGGAGAGTTTCGGCATCACCTCCCCACCGTTTCTCCCGGATGCACACTCTCCCTTCCGGGACGTGTATCGGGAGAACAGCCCGAAGGAGGTGCTGCCGAAAACCCGAAGAAGGGGGGGAGGGGCCGGATCGGAAAACGCGATACCGCCTCCTCATGGAAAGACCGATCTACGCATCCGCGGGTGGGATTAGGACCTATCCCGGCCTATTAGAGAGTAGGAACGCCATGTAGATCGAACTCATGGTTGGAATTCGTGGTTGCTAAAGGATGGACGACCGCCGGTGGATGTGCGACGGTTGGAGAAGTAAAAGCGTGATTTTGACGAAGAATGGATGGACAAGACCAATGAGTTCTTGGAAATGGTATGGGGCAACGCTCGTGCTCGTGGTCATTTGCTAGTTTGGTGTCCCTGCGATAGAAATGTGACAACACGAAAGAGTCGGCCGAAAAGGATATGCACCGTCATCTACTAGATTTTGGATTCACCAAGAACTATACCGTGCGGGTATACCATGGTGAAGCACAACGTATGAGAGAGGAGGAGGTGAGAGCACGCCTCGACGATTGTGATGGTGATGCCGGGGTTGTAGATATGTTAGATGATGTCCACCAAGGACTTTTCAACGAGCACGTGACAAGGAGGCGATGGAGAAGGAGGCAAAGAATTTCTATGAAATGTTGGACTCGGCGGCGAAACCCCTTCATGAGAACACAAACGGTTTCGCGGTGGATGGCATTTGTCGCTTATTAGGGCTGAAGTCCGAATTGAACATCGGTCGAAAGGGCTTTGATAAGATGTTGTCCATTGTTGGCACCCCCGCTTCCAAAGGGCCATAACCTACCATCGAGCATGTATGACTCCCAAAAACTCTTTACGGCACTTAAGATGCCGTATGAGCGATACATGCTTGCGAGAATGGGTGTGTCCTATTTAGGAAAGAGCACGCCGATGCAAAGCACCGTCCAAAGTGCAAAGCCTCTAGGTACGAAGAGGTCCCAACCGGAGATGGTCGGATGAAGCGAGTAAAGTCGCCAAAAATTCTACGGTACCTACCGTTTGTACCGAGGATTCAACGACAATATATGACCGAGGAATCCGCTAAACGGATGACGTGGCACAAAAATGGCAAGCGATACACTCCAGACAAGATGATACATCCATCATTGGTTCGACCCTGAATGTACTAAACGTACACCGGCAATTGGGCTAGTCGAAGTTCGACCCGGATTCCGTGTATCCACGATCCGATATATACATTGTGGCTCAACGGGCCGTGCGGGTTTATTACCCGCCATATGCCCGCCAAAACAAAGATTATCTTAAGGGTTTGGAGGTTGTGCGTAAGGTAGCGCCACATGGTAAACTACCCATCCCAAATGATGAAGATTATAACTTGATCAACCCAATCACATATGAGGGAGAGTTCTATCAAGAAGAGGGTCTGCCGCCGGGAGTTTTGTGATAGACCTATTTGGAGATATAGGAATGGAAGTAGACGATGAAACGTCCCGAGGATGACGATGACGGCGTTGAGGTGTTCGACTTGAAGGACATAGCTATGCTAGACAGATTGAGCACGGTCAATGAAGGCAACAATCCAAGTTCAGATTCTCTTAGTGATTTTGACAATGTTGACGAATGACGAAGGAGAAACGCTCCGGCGGACGATGATCCCGATTACTTCTAATACATGTAATACTATGTTATTTTGTTTTTACTGTAATTATGTCTTATTTATTTATATTTTGATTACAATGCATGTAAATCTAATTATGCCTTGTTTATGTTTTGATTACGGTGATCGGACAAAGATGGCGGGAGGTCGTGGAGGTCGTGGAGGTCGTGGAGGTCGACGACCCCGAGAGGTCGCCCGTGCCTTGACCGGGATTTACAACCCGGCGGCACAAGGCCGACGGAGGAGGCGGAGAGTTCACGAGGCGGCCCTATCGTGTCGGGGCCTCCGGCTCCCACGCCCGGGCCCGAGGTGGAGGAGGAGGACGACGAGGAGGAGCCGGTGGCGCCTTCGCCGAGCGGGGTGCCCAAGAGGACCCACCGCGGGGGGACGACGCCCGCGCCCGACGCCCGGCGTCACCGGCGGCGGGGAGGACGCGTCTGGTGGCTCCAACCCCTCCGGTGGGGGTTCGGACTCGCGGCAGCAAAGAAGGGCTGCGAAGGTCTACTTGCGAGGCCCCTCCACGACTCCCTCGGGCTCGCTCCAAAGACAACCGCCACGTGATTCGCCCCCAAGGGACAAAGTAAGTAGATTTAGATGCGTACCTCATTGTCTTCATTATGCCTACTTCATGTCTTCATTATGCCTACTTTGAGTGAAACTAATATCGTGTCTTCATTATGCGAGAGCTGGATCGTTGTGTCGGGGCGGTGACTCACGCAAAGCCCGCCGGCATCATCGGATTCTTGTGCGGCAGCACTACCCCGGCGTCGTCACGCATTACCACGGGCATACGGGGCCCAGCCTCTGGCTGGGCGGCCTACTACCAAGGAGAAGACTCGGACTACACCCACAAGGCGGAGCGGGTGCTCACAGAGTTTTGGGTAACTCGACCTCGCGCACAAAGCCTTTTACGAATACATCGCATTCTTGAAACCATGAATTTGATATTGTATTTGTATGCGAAACTTCTTCAAATGCGAGGAAGGACGGGAGGAGCGAGCTGCAAGGGTGCTTGAGAACGCCCTGCAAAAAACGCGTCACCGATATGCTTTTGGATGCAAAGCCCCGTGCCATCATAAACTACTATGCAACGGTCTTTGGGTCGAAAAATATCAAAAGGAGGATGCAAGGACTAAGATGTTGACCCGCGAACAGTTCTTGGAGGTACATGAACAACACTACGCGGTGCTTGTTTTGAGATAGTTAATGTGATCTTCTAATCGACATATTTTCATGACATGTAGATGAGGCCGACTTGGTTACGCTGGTCCATGGGGATTCTTTGGGATCAGCTCGTGGACAAGTGGTTCACGGAGGAGTGGCAAAAGGTGCACGACGATGCCCGGAAAACGTTTGGTGATGCAAGGTCCATCACACCACCAAGGCGATCGGGAATTTGTCGGGAGTACAAAGAATTATGGGTAAGCGCGTTTCTTTGTTTCTCTTCCTTTGTTTCTCACAGCTCATTAATCCTCTTCCTTTGTTTCTCACAGCTGAAGACACATCCAGGCCAGACCTGCACCGACTGGCAGGCCTTCTGCATGGCGCACAAGAAGAGGGCCGCCTCTGATGTTTCCTATGACGTCAATGACCCGGCAGAGGCGCATAAAGAACTCGGTGTGGGCCAACGGATCGTTGAGTACACGGCGGCGACTCGGCGAAATATGGGGAGGACTACGATCCAGCGCCCATGACATTGATACGGACATCGCCATGGCGACTTTTGGAGGCAAGAAGCACGGGAGGTTGGGCGTCGCCCGACGGCATCGCCGACAAATTTCCGCATGAGACTCTCCGACGTCCGAGCACGGAGGGCGGACACGGACCCGCCGATACGGCCCGGAGCGAGCGTGGCACGGGGGCGTGTCGGTGCCCTTGAGGCGGAGGCCCAAAGAGCTCGCCCAGCAGCCTAGCGAGAGGAAAGGGACGCGCCGTCGGGAGGTGGAGGCCCAAAGGCGGCAATGGCTGCCAAGTTCGAGGAGCTTACTAGGTTCCTTTCCACGGCCGGTGGATTGGCTCGCCACCGGGCTCCTAGGTCCGGTCGTTCCACGGCCAAGTTTCAGCCCGCTTACGGGTACTCCCGTGAGTATGATAGCAAAGAGCTTCGATTTTCGTTTCAAATAATCATGTCTAACACCTCGCAACATTGTCTTCTTTGCGCAAGGCTTCCACTCCGGGATCGGCGGGGTCGAATCAGCCCTTTGCGTGCTCCGGTGTTGAGCAAGGCTTCCCGTCCCCTCGAACCATCAAGTTCCGCCTTTCCCAACCTTTCCGCCACCTGCATGAACTTGTGAGACTCCCCGCGACTTGTCTAGATCATTTGTGGACTTGTTTATCTTGTGAGACTCGATGTTGGACTTGTGGACATGTTGTTGGACGTGTGCAACTTATTTATGTGATATATCGTTGTGTTTCATGTGCCGGAGGTGTGCAATGCGATATATATATGTTATGTGATTGAATGGATGTGAGATATATTATATATGTGTTTGTTTGTCAAGGGGGAAAGCGAAAACAAAAAAAAAATAAATTTTTTTCGGGGCTTCGCCGACCGCTTTTGCAAAAACGGTCGGCGAAGGAGGCTTCGCCGACCGTTTTTGGCCCGGCGGTCGGCGAAGCTGGGAGGGAAATGGCCCGGTTCGGCCCCTTTCCCAGCTTCGCCGACCGTTTTTAAGCCCGGCGGTCGGCGAAGTTTTTTAAAAATTTGTTCTTCGCCGACCGTTTTCGCCCCGGCGGTCGGCGAAGAAATTGTTTAAAAAAAATGGAAAACACCTTTGCCGACCGCCCATACAGGAGGACGGTCGGCGAAGGAATTATGAAAAAAAAAGTATAAAACCTTCGCCGACCGTCCACTGACAAGGCGGTCGGCGAAGAGGGAAAAATGGAAAAATCTTCGCCGACCGCCCCCAGACACGGCGGTCGGCGAAGAGGGCGTAACGGCCGTCCCCTTCGGCGCTCCGTTAACGGCAACTTTTCTTCGCCGACCGTCGTTTTTGGTGGTCGGCGAAGCCTTCGCCGACGGGCGGAATTTTGGGCGGTCGGCGAATCGCCATCGCCGACCAAAAATTTGACGACCGCTCTTCGCCGACCGCGGCGGTCGGCGAAGGCTTCGCCGACCGTTTTTTGGCCTTCGCCGACCGTTTGCGGCGGTCGGCGAAGTCCCTGTTTCCTGTAGTGATTAGGCTTATGATATATGAAATGTGTTTAAACTAAACAAGTTATTATATATAAACACTTGTACAGTAGCATTTAATCAAATTACCATGTCATGTATAAATCATCGTGATTTAAACCTATATATATATTGTTTATAATTATAGAATTGATTGCATGGATTAGCTAAATTAATATTTAACTTTATATATATGATTATATGCGACATAAAAAGTGATGACACTACTGCATAGATGCATAGAGTATGACGACACATATTAACACAACTAGAACAACTTGAAGCAGACATAAAACAGACAAACGGTGTTGATTAGGCAGACTAGTAAATACGATCATCTCGTACCTTGGCTTCTCACGTACGCAGCCATGGCCGATGGCTCACTAGGTCGTGGGAGGGAAGGGCAACGTCCAGGAGCCATGGACGCCCGACGGGGGCGGCACGACGCGGAGATGCGGACGGTGGTGGTTCTGCGAACTCCGGCGAGGTCGCAGGCCTGAGGACGCTGGTGATGGCAAGGTGCTCGGCGCGACGACGCACAGTGGCACAGGGTGGTGACGACGATGGCTTGGTAAGGAGGTGGTGAGCAGGGAGTGTTGTGATGGCGTTCCTGGTCAGCGTGGCCGCGAGAGGCGGCGTCGTGGACGCGACTGGCCACGGTCATGTCGACCGAGGCGTGGCGCGACCGACACGGCGTTGCCGTGGTGGAGTCTGCGGGCTTGGGGATCGGCGACGTCACGTTCCAGCCTGACGACACGGGATGCGGTGACAGCGTGAACGCGACGGTTGATCGGTGCAGCTCTGATGGGCGCGGGTGTCTGGACGGAGGCGCTCGACGGCGTTGGTGACCAGCTAGCGCCCCCGGTGGCCGGTTTAGCTGGAGAAACGGCACAGGCGTGGTCAGGCTCTCGGCGTGGCTGCACTCGGCGATGCAGGGAGGGAGCGCTGCTGCTGTTGCTGATCGGGGGCGAGGCCGGCGTGCGACGGCGTTGCTGCCTGGAGCCGATGCGGCCAGGAAGGGGATCAGGGACGAGGGAGTGGATGGCTGCGTCATGGGACAGGGGCTCCTGAGCGCCCCCTATAGGGTAAGGGCGAGGGCGGAGCTGGGACTGGGAGGAGCCCGATCGGGAGCTCAGCTCCATGCCGCCCTCGGCGGAGAGGAACTGCACGCGGATGGATGAGGCTTGGTCCGAGTTCGAGAGGCGGATCGCACGGGGACGCGGTGGAGGCGGTCTGCGGCACCGGCGCTGATGGATCGAGCGGCGTGCGGTCAGGGCTCGGTCTAGCGTGCAGAGAGGATCCACGACGGCTTCCTACGGCTGCTGGAGTTGCGATGCAGGTGCTGGTTCACTCGATGGCTCGCCGTCCTTGGCGGTCGCGGTCTGACTCGGCGGCTCGGCGTCGGGACTAGGGTTGGCAAGCAGCACTGTTAGGTTAGCAGGCCGTGGGCAGGTGCTGGGCCGAGCTGGCAAAGATCAGCTAGTTTCGTGTATATGGGGTGTCAAAGGAGCTGTTGTACCTATACGTGCATTGTACCGTCCTCGGCGTAGCATAGGACTCGGTAGCATGCGGTTACGTCACTACCAGAAACTGGAGATTTCGTGAGAGTGAAAAAACGCCACGAAAAACGGTTTTACTCTCATGAAAACAATGCGTGAGAGTACACCGTCACGAATAACTTGTCACAGTATTAGACTCATGAAATACACACTTTCATGAGAGTTCATCGCCACGGATTAATTTCATGAGAGTTCACCGTGACGGTCACTCTCATAAAAAGATCATTGCCGTCAGATTTGCATCGCTATTTTCATGGCGGTTTTTTTGGATATTTCGTGAGAGGCCACCGTCGCGAAGTTATTTCGTGAGACTTATGGCATTTCGTGAGAGGCCACCGTCACCAAGTTATTTCGTGAGACTTCTAGTATTTCGTGAAAGGACACCCTCATGAAGTTATTTCGTGAGACTTATGGTATTTCGTGAGAGGACACCATCATGAAGTTATTTCATGAGACTTATGGTATTTTGTGAGAGCTCAGTGTCATGGAATTATTTCATGACAGTTATGGTATTTTCATGAGTCACACTCACACAATGAAATTCGTGAGAGTTTAAAAATTTAACAGGAAATATAGTATTTCATGAGAGCACACCATCACAAAAATATGTCCAGACCATCACAAAAGCATATTTTCATAAGAGTCAATGCCTGTCATGAAAATTACATAACAGGAGCTGCTGAAACCAAATTTCAAATACACACATGATCCAAATGTCAATCCAACAAGCATATAATGCATATATATATATCTGATTCCAATTGCATTACATTCTAACTCCATCCAAGTGTCCAACCACTACATTAAAAGGCTGTCTTAGACATCCAACATGTTAAGTTCCAAACACATAGTCCTAACCTTTCAATATTACAAGTTCCAGTACATACACATAATTACTACAACACCAAAAGAAGGACAAGGTTCCAGCACATGGCTGGTTAGCAAAAGAAGCCAAAAGGTTAGCAATGGTCAAGTTTCAGTCACATCCATTGCATCAGTTATCACTGATATCAGCCCCACTGTCCTCATTGTCATTGCAGCCATCCTCCTCTTCATGGTTGCTCATGTCATCTTCACTGCCCCTTGAATCATCAGAACCACAATCATCTTCATCAAAGTCATCATCATAGCTGTTACTGTCATCCATCTCTGAAGAAATTGATACAACTGAACTGATGTTGCTGTAGAGAGACACTACATGCTCTGTTAGAACCAAAAAGAAAATGTGGCTTAGCAGCTATCAAAGAAAACCAAAGAAGCTAAGACACCCAGGCTCCTGCACAAAGACAGAGAGGACACGGTGAGCTCCTGCTCATGCATAAAAACAAAGCTGCAAAGGAAGACCACCACAACTACTTGTTAATTAACAATATAGCAGATGCACTACAAAAATAAAAAAGAAATACTAATGCTATAGAGCAACACTTGTGCTTTTGCTCGACACAAATTTGTTTCAGGACATACACATCAAAGCATGATACCTAAAAATGATGATAGGCAATTAGCTGAACAAATGCACAGATCATTTGCTAAATTAGTGATTACTATTGTTGCAAGCAGTCCAAGTGCTTAATTGTCCAAGAAACACTAGACCCTAACAGCAACAAGTAGTTATGTTCTAACAAGGTTATTTAGATTGATAAGGAGAGGAATCAGCAAGTGAACAACCTGTATCTTCAAACATTACAGTGACTTTTTAAAAATTTAGATTACCAACTTCTCCAATTGAGCACAAGTTTCAAATAGAAGAGGCAAGCTGTTGCCGCTGCCCACCTGGGATAAGAGCCAAGGCTGCTATATGCTAAGTATTTAAGATGTGCTAATTGCTATATGCTAAGTATTCCTAAGCACCTGCAGCTAATCGGGATCCATAGGAGCTAATTTTTTGAAGACCAAATACCAAGAACCCTGCTATTATTGAAAACAAAAAAGCAATGGAAACAGGAAGGAGGAGAGACACTTCACCGAACACAACAGGAAACAAGCTACCTGCCTCCGCTGACGCCTGCCGGCCGAGAGGGGAAGAGAGAGCAGCGCAGCTGCACAGAATTGCTATCGCAACAAGCTAGTTGCCTCCGCTGACGCCTATGCACCACCTAATCACCGCGCTCGTTTATCCACCAGCTCGATGGCCGCCGTCACTTGAACTGCACATTTTGTACAGAAAAATACTTGACCAATAAATCAAAGCAAACATTGAATATATATATATAATAACCTTATAAAAATGGGCTAGGAGGTTGAGAAAAGTATGTCTAAAGACGGACACCATCCTTCCAGCAAAGTATGTCAGAAGATGGACCATGCAAACGACTCAAAAAAATTAACCAGTTCAGTCCTAGACGGCCTTGCAAAAGAGGAAGGGAATTTTATATTCAAGATCTGACATCTAATTTGTTGATCTGACACATCTAATTTGATATCCATATCAGTTACCAAACCCTTTCTTTTTTACACAACTACAGATCATATGCAAGTCCCTTCTTGTTAATGTTCAGATAACCTGAAGCCAAATTTTTCATGTTCAGATAACCTGAACTAGAAAGATACCTCTCTCGAGAAAAACAGCGCTAGATCCAGGCTACACTCATAAGTTTTTACCATCAGGGAATCACCAGTGCTACATCCAGTTACCAAGAGAGCCCCCAGCACGCCATACTTCGCCTGCACTCATCCTTGCTAGAACGTTTGATGGAAGAAGCCGGCACCATGAATATGTACTCCCCATCCATAGCAACATGCTCTTGTGCTCCCTCAGCGCCGGCGTGTCATTCTGCATCTGCAAGGAGGGGAAGCGATTGACGCAAATTAGTAGCGAGGTATGGTAGTGGGGAGGGGAACAGTGGCGACGGCAGGAGGCAAACGCTGGTGTGGAGGCAGGCAGGGGCCGATGCAGAGGTGGCTGGGCGGCGGCATAGAGCTGGGCCGCGCGGTGCTCCTTGTACAGCATGTGGAGGTGACGTAACCTGTTAGCCATTCCTGCCGCTCCTTGTACAGCTCGAACGAGATCCTCGAGGACTCCATCGTCGGGAGGCCGGCCTCGTGGGTGACGAGATCCCGATCTGTGGCAGCCAGGCTCCAGCAGAGGGAAGAGAGAGGCAGGGATGTGGTTGGCAGAAGGGCGAGTCCTCGTCCTCCTACCCCTACGCGACGCGCGGCGAACCGAGAAACGGCGGCGGAGGGAGTGGCGGAGTGCTTTGAGGGCGGCGGGGCTTGGAGAGAGAGAGAAGGGCGAGTGGCGGCGGCCAGGGAGGGTCTCAGTGGAAACTGAATGGGTTTGTGTTTGGACTAGGGTTCGGCAGTGCCAAATTATCATACTGCCCTTGGGCTAAGTGAAGAGGTTCCAGATATGTACGGACAGAATTGTCATTTCGCATTCAAAATTTGGTTTTGGGTACCGCGGGAGATGCACGCGCCCACAGCCCGCAGCGAAATTTTGGGTGGAGGGAAGAACATTACATATAAGACCTTACATATTTTAGTAATTTTCAAAACAAAAATCTGTTTCTGGCTATACTACACTTGACCCCCTATATACATGTTTATATATTTATATATGCCCTTTTAGTCTTATTTAGATCATTTAAAAGTAGTATTCCATGGTAAAATAGTTTCAAATCAAAAAGTCATGAATACCAGTTTTGTTAAGTTCTTCAAAATCTAGATTTGGTATTAGAGTCAACTTTTCATGTTTCAAGTTTTGATGCCTCGAATTTTGAATTTTGAATTTTTTATGGCATCGGACGAGTTTTCGAAGCCCTAGACAACCTCGATTTGAAAAGTCTTGAATACCAAAAATTTATAACTAATCAAGATCTACATTTGGTATTTAGGTCATGTTTGCATCTGAAGAAGTGTTCGGAAAGTGTAATTCGAAAACCACTAGTCTCTCACAGAGTTTCATAAACTCTTTGTGAGATATATGGTTTTGCGACTAGGGGTTCTTAACACTTTCTCAAATCCAAAAATGAGCTATATATAGAATATAGATCTTGATGAGTTCTAACACCCTTGTATTCAAAAGTTTTTCATCCGAGGTCATTTAGTGCTCCGTTTGGCCAAGGTTTGACCAAGTCAAACTTTGGTGATTTTCAAAATGGCACCTTTGAGCCGTTTTCGAAACTCTAGATGGTTTCAAATCAAAAAGTCATGAATACCGGTTTTATTAAGTTCTTCAAGATCTACATTTGGTATTAGAGTCAACTTTTCATGTTTCAAAGTTTTGATGCCTTGAATTTTGAATTTTGAATTTTTTACGGCATCGGACGAGTTTTCGAAGCCTTAGACGACCTCGATTTGAAAAGTCTTGAATATCAAAAATTCATAACTTGTCGAGATATACATTTGGTATTTATGTCATTTTTGCATCTGAGAAAGTGTTCGGAAAGTGTAGTTCGAAAACCACTAGTCGCCTAGATAGTTTCATAAACTCTTTGTGAGATATATGGTTTCGTGACGAGTGTTTCCTAACACTTTCTCAAATGCAAAAATGTCCTATATATAGAATGTAGATCTTGATGAGTTCTAACATCTTTGTATTCAAAAATTTTCCGCCGAGGTCATTTAGTGCTCCGTTTGACCATGGCTCGATCTTGATTTTAGAAACATTTAGGAGTAAAATTTAGTGTTTCATTTAGTGCTCAAAAATAATAGCTATAAGAACACAATAAATTGACAGATCATGATTTTAGAAACATTTAGGAAAAAAGAATCACCGCATTTGGAGTTAGTACGAGGGAGAAAGACTAGTTACAAAATTTCGCTCTGATTGAAATGAAAAAAACTTTTGTTCGTGTTCTTCAATTTTTAGTATTTAGGGAATTATTTTTCTGTTGAAAAATAGCAACCCATATTTCGATCCGTATTTTCATGAGTGTTTTTCATAGTATTTTGTGAGAGTAAACCTTCACGGATTTATTTCGTGAGACTTTGATATTTTAGTGAGAGTAAACCTTCATGAGGGGATGTTGCCACGATGTGTTGCATCGGTATTTCCATGAGTGGTTTTTGTGGTATTCGTGAGAGTAAACCTTCACTAATGGATTTCGTGAGACTTTGATATTTTCATGAGAGTTCACCTTCACGAATGGATATTGTCACCAAGTTTTGCATCGGTGTTTTCATGGATTGTTTTTATGGTATTTCGTGAGAGTGAACCTTCATGAATTGAATTCGTGAGACTTCGATATTTTCATGAGAGTTGACCTACACAAATGTATATTGCCACCAAGTTTGCATCGGTGTTTTTCATGACTGTTTTTATGGTATTTCGTGAGAGTGAACCTTCATGAATCGAATTCGTGAGACTTTGATATTTTCATGAGAGTTAACCTTCACGAATGTATATTGCCACCAAGTTTGCATCCATGTTTTCATGATTTGTTTTTATGGTATTTCATGAGAGTGGACCTTCACAAATGAAATTGTGAGACTTTGGTACTCGTGAGAGTAAACCTTCACGCATTAGATGTTGCCACTAGGTCTGTACATCGATGTTTTCATGAGTGATTTTTATGATGTTTCGTGAGAGTAAACCATCACGAATGGATTTCGTGAGACTTTTGTATGTCGTGAGAGTAAACCTTCACGAAAAAACAGTTGATTTTCATGACGTTGTGTGGAGTACTCTCATGAAAATACGTTTTCGTGGCGGGATTTACATCACTCTCATGAAAATGTTAGTTTCATGAGAGTTCATTTTTCACTCTCATGAAAAATCACTTCTCTCACAAAATATCCAGTTTACGGTAGTGCGTGATAGGTACGTAGGGGGCTTTGGTTACTAACATTGTTGCTTCATTAGTATATATGGGCATAACGTGACTATTAGTATACGTATGTATATACATTGTATACACCTATACATACTTGTATAAAAGGCCCGGTTATGTGATTCACGTAGCATGCACCCTCATGCAAGTCTACTGGCCGGATGGCTAGGAGATAAAGGAGATTGGACTTTTCTTTTTATGTTTTATTATTTGTATAAAATAAAATCAAATTCAACTTCCAACTTGATTTTAATTTAACTAATTATTTTAAGAGTATTATTTTGAGTTTTAGAATTAAAACCTAAGCTCACTTAAAATCATATAATTTATTTCTTTAATTTTTAAGCAAAGCAAAATGACTCATTTCTAAATTAAAAACCATTAATTAATCACTCAATAAAAATAATGCAAGAGCATGAATGCAACAAATATGTTTCTAGCTTAGATAAATTTTATTCTAAATGAAAATATTATTTTCCCTATATTTTATGAACACAAAAATACATAATTAAATCATTTAAACTATTTTCAAAAAATTGCAAATTTCCGGGTGTTACATGTTCACTGTCACGTGTTTCGAGCAGGAAGAAATTCCAAAAATACAACAGCTTCCCTATTTTCGCTCAAAAAAAAATGGGGATAAAATAATTTCAAGCATAAAAACAATCACACATCCTTCCCTTCCTCAATGCAAATAATATAGAGTGAAATGCACTTTGTGGATACCTGAACTTGCATCGTTGTGTCAAATAGGTCCATGGACTTAGAAACCAGTCATCTAGTCCCTCGAACTTCGAACCCGTTCACCCCAGGTCCATCCCGGTTTTGCATGTGATGCTGATGTCAGCGATGACATCAACACTCCTTTCTAATTTGCAAAATTAATATCTTTTTATTGAGCTCCAAATATAGTAAATAATATATCAATTTTAATCGTCTCGACGAGCTCTTTTTGCAAATACTCCGTTTTGTTATTTGAGATAGTTTTATTTTTTATGTAAAATTAAAGGAGTGTTTGGCACTGCTCCGCTTCCATTTTTATAGCTCTCCTCCACGAACTCTACCGTGGAGCAGCTCCACCGTAGAGTTTGTGGAACAGCTGGAATTGTTTGGCACACAACTCTACTCCAGCTTTAGGAATGGATTTTTTTTATACAAGTGGTCTATTATACCACTGATTAGAATTGCATACTCGGGCATATGCAAGATAATTACATACTCAATTTTAAGCTTGCAATTGCATAGTATACATGTATATACACTAGGAACCAAGGCATTCAGAGTAGTCATGTGTTCTATCGTGCACAGTGTTTAGGGGTAAGTAATCAGCAATGATTATTTCTAGAATTTCACGGATGCAACACCAAAGCTCGTTGGGGCCCTCCTGGCTGCCGGACGGGAGCGTAGCAGCCGAGTGGTGTTCTGCCTCCATGGCCGCCCGCGCCCTCTCGCTCCGGGTGTCTGAGCTCGGCTCCGACCCTGCACCGCGATATATATACTTACACGCACACACACGGACACGAAGTGAGAGCTGAGAGGGGTGTAATAAGCCGGACATATTATATAGAAAAAAGGGCAAAAGTGGCAATGATCGAGTTTGAACGCTCGTCGAAAGTACTCTAGGTCTAGGAGTATATTTTGCATGTGAATGCGATGTTGCACTACTCAGCAGGGGCGACTTTCTAACTTTGCAAGCGTACATGTAGAGCGAATGCATCTATCAACCTCAGTCATTTTATATTTCACTCGTTTTATAAAAATTAAATATAGCAAATAATATTTCACTCGTTTTTATAGAAATATTCAATTTACACAAAATAAAACTATCTTAAATAACAAAACGGACTACACCATTGCAAAGAGCTCGTCGAGACGATCAAAACTGATATATTATTTGTTATATTTGGAGCTTCGAATAAAAAAATATTAATTTCACAAATCTCAACAACATAAAAAGAACAAAGAGGAGGCATTTTTTTGGTGCGACATTAAACTTTGAGTCCGCCCAACCGCCACCCCATGCGAACCTGAAGGGAGAAAAGGAAACGAATCGTCCATGCGACCTAATAAAGAAAGGAATTAACCATGTAATAAAGGAAAAGAATTAACCATGCAATAAAGTAAGGAAAAGGAAATGAATCGTCCATGCTACCTCATAAAGGAAAGAATTAACCACGCAAATAAAGGAAAGAATTAACCACGCAATAAAGGAAGGAATTAACCATGCACGTTGGTTGTTGCGATAAAAAATAGGAAGGAAACCATGACTCCTGCTCTTCCACCGTCCTTAAATAGAAGGAGAAAAACTAGGAGAAAAAAAAAAAAAAATCCCACAGCGCCCATTCTTCTCTCGATCGAAGGGGCTTTTTTTTCCTTTTTTTGAACTTCCATGAGAGAAAATTAGGAAACTAAAAAGAAAAAAAATCTGCACGCACCTCTCCCCATGCCCCTCTCCCCATGCCCAAGCGAATTTAGAAGGTGCGATCAATCACGCCCTCCACACCCTCAAGCACACAACTTTGGATGGTGCGGTCCTCTCCACCCATGCGAATTTGAAAGGTGTGATAAATCATGCCCTCCCCACGCCCATGCAAATTTGGAAGGTGCGAACAATCACACCCTGCCCACCCGCACACAAATTTGGAAGGTGCGATCCTCTCCACCCATGTGAACTTGGAAGGTGCGATCAATCACGCCCTCCCCACGCCCCATGCAAATTTGGAAGGTGTGATCAATCACGCCCTCCCCACCCATACGCAAATTTGGAAGGTACGGTCTCTCCGGCCTCCCCATCACACCAATGGTCAAGTGTGCATACACGGGTCCTTGATAATATTATCTTAAACGAATTACTTAACGCATAAAATAGAGTTTAAAAACCCACGATATCCATGATTGATTGTTTTACTTTCATAAAACTTATTTAGATTAAATGTCACTTTAATATCATTGTTTAATTTTATAGTATTATTATTTTATCATGCGATCCATGTATTTTTATATAAAATTTAGTTATCCGGTAGCAACACACGGGCGTTTAACTATTATAAAAGAAGTGCTGATGTGATCGCCGACGTCGGCATCACATGCAAAACCACCATGCAAGCCATGCAAAACCGAATGGGCCTGGGGTGAACGGGTTCGCAAGTTCGAGGGGCTAGATGGCTGGTTTTTAAGTCTATGGACCTATTTGACACAGCGCTGCAAGTTCAAGTCCCCACAGTGCACTTCACTCTATAATATATCAGTAATGAATATACAACAATGTAGCAGTTTGCAATAACGACCCCATAGCAGAATCAGCCCAGTGATATCTGCAAACAGTTCCAATTTCTCCTCGTACAAAATGAGGTAAAAGAAAAAAAGAAAAGGCAAAGTGGGCAAGCCATACATCCACTAAAAAACACCCAAGCAGCCCCAAACTGGTTATCAACCCTGAGAAACCCAAAGTGTCTACTCCCTCTGTCCCATGGACTTCGTCGTTTCTGACTTTTAAACTTCATGTTTGACCATCCGTCTTATTCAAAATATTTATGCAAATCATAAAATAAATTAATCAATATTCAAGTATCTTTATTGATAAAATAAGTCGTACCAAAAATAAATTATATTTGTGCAAAAAATTTAAATAAGACGAAGCATCGAATAAGATGGCACGAAAATCCATGGTGACAAACTCAGTGGGACGGAGGGAGTAGGTGATATCAACCAGGACAACAGCCTCAACATCCAAACCGCCCTAAGCCACTCCCATGTGTCTTCCATCAATGCCTTGCTTGGGGATACTCCCTCCGTTATGATTTGTAAGGCGTGAGAGGACAATTCTCGATACCAAGGAATAACGTTGAGCTGTGTGCAGCTTAATAACGCTGCAGCTTAATGACGCATTCAAACACTTCATATTCTATATTTAGCAAAGGCGCATGCAAACACTTCGTATTCTATGCGTGCGAGTAAATGCGGCACGGCTCTTCAGCTCTTCACCTCCTCAATTCCCTCTACACGCCTAACAAAAAATAAAAAATCAAAAACCTTCAAACGCCTTACAAATAATAACAGACGGAGTAGTATTTACTGGAGCTGACACGTAAAAAAAAACGACCACAACTGAGCTCCAAGCAATAAGATTACCAGGCAAAAGGCCAGAGCCATTGACTGATGATAGTGATGGATTTTTTTCTCATTAAAAACTTTTTTTTTTTTTTTGTCTGGAGAGGAAGGACAGTGGTGGATGGGATCACTCGTAAGGCCAACACCACGATTCCACCAGCGACGGCAATGCAGTCGAACACAGAGAGATCGCCGTTCCGTTCGCTGTGGATCGAACCAAAAGCCGGAGCGAAGTCATATAGCAGGCCAATTCGAATGGCCCATCTCGATCAGCCCACAACGCCTTCAAACAGCGACAACCATGATGCACGCCGCCTCTTTCCTCACCGCCACGGCGCTCCAGCCGACAGGCCCCCACCATCCGCAAGGGCAGCCCCGGAGATCGCCGCTCCCCACTCCTGCAACATCCACCAGTAACGAAATGATTTTGCGATCACTTGTAAAATCTTTTCCGTGGCGGTACTTTTTTTACCGTCACGAGAAAATACCCCGCCACGCCCAGCTTTTTACGTGGGCGGGCGTTTTTTTTTGCCCGTCACGGGAAAAGATTTTGGCGTGGCGGGCACCTTAACACGCGCGCCACACAAAATAAAATCTTTTGCGTGGCGGGCGTGTTAAGGTGCCCGCCACGTAAAAATCTTTCCCGCGGACGGGCATCTTAAAAGGCCCGCCACTAAAAAGATTGAGGCCCATCTGGCCCGAAGCCAGGCCCGATATACTGTCTTTGTATATATCTGAAGTTAGTTTGGACAAACCCTAGCCCCACTCTCTCGGCTTCCCTCGCGGATCATTCCTCCCCACTCCTCTCCACCATCCGCTTCTCCTCTATCCGCACATCTCCATCCGCACATCCTCCTCTCCTCTCCACCACTCACTCAGCCATGCACATGCGGCGACATCCCCACCCACGGCGCACCTCTCCTCGCATGCCAAGGCTCCTTCCACGCGCACCTCTCAACCACGGCTCCTTCCACGGCGCCGCACGGTCGATTCACGGCCCGGCGCGCGAATCCACGGTCGATTTTTCCGGCGGCGTCGGACCACGGGACGCTGACGGCGCGGGGCGCCATCGGCTCCTTCACCCTCGGCACAGCGGCGGCGAAGCAGCGCAGCCATCCTCCCTACCTCCACAACTTCGGCTTCACCTCCGCTCACACATGGAAGAAGCGGCGGATCCGGATCCGGTCTCCCTCCGCAGCGTCGCGGCGGATCCGCAGCGAGGCCTCCTCCACCGCCAAGGGCGGCAGCGGCGCGGGCGCGGGGGCGGCGGCCCGCAGCAGCGCTTGCCCCAGGGCAACAGCAGCGCGCGGGCGGCTGACGGCAACAGCAGCAGCAGCCTTGGGGACGCGGCAACGGCAGCAACGGCAACCTTGACGACGACGACGGGCCGCCGGGGACGACGACGGCGGCGCTGGCGGATCCGTGGCGGCGGCGCTGCTCCCCATGATGGGCTCGGGCGGGCCCTAGATGGGCTCGGCGGGCCTGTCGAGGGTTTTCTCTTTTTATTTTTTCAAAACTTGGACCGTGGCGGGCATTATAATTTGCCCGCCACGGTTAATATATTAACCGTGATGGGTACTGTAGCATGCCACGCTTATTCCGCGATTTACCGTGACCTTTCATTAGTGACGGGCTCAAATGCCCGCCACGCAAAAAAAAAAATTCGCTCGCCACGCAAAATCATTTGGGTACCAGTGATCGGCGCCAGCCAGCCTACAGCCTCCGCTTGCCATTGCCGCGCAGCCGCCTCCCTAGTCCTATCCTATCCCCCCAGACCACCGTGGAGGCGCACGCAGTGTGGCATAGGCCAGGGCAATTGCACGCAGCCGCCACCCACCGGTGAGGCGTCATAGCAACCACAACGGCGTGGCCTTGGGCGTGGGACAGCGACGATGACAGCCAAAAATATGAGGGCGCGCGCCAAGCTGCCTCCCCAGCTTCATCCAGCAAGGTGAGCTCGTCCAGTCTGGTGGCCACGGTTCCGACGAGACCGGCCGGCGTCATCAGGCGCACGTCCTCACGAGTTCGGGCTCCCCGTGTGCTCTGCGTCCACTACTGTAATGCTGTTTCGTCACTTTCGTGCAATCCCTGTCAATGTTCATCTGCAAGAGAACAGTCATGAGCGCGAACGGAACGGAAGGTGCTTGACGAAATGCCACCAAGCTGAGGTGCTGTTACCGGGAACATTAATATTTTGCACAAGGTCCATCTCCTCTGCTCCTTCTGTCGGTAAGCACCCAAAACCAAAGGTTTGCATCTTCGTATATTTGTTGCAGTTCATTTCAGGTACATGGCACTTACGGACAAACAAAACTGTCAGGTGACTGTTTCCATAAGTGAATCATGTCTCGTTAGTAATTCTTGCAATGCAACTTCATATGTTGATTAAGTGCTCCTACAAAAATCCATTTCTTTTCATGATCTACGGTTAATTAACCTGCACAAATACATGGATGGAGAACTCCTAATAAGCACTAATACCTTAATTAACAATTAATCTAGGATCGTAACCTAAGATGCACTCAATAACTTTTTTATTTACTCTTGCAGTCAATTTTCATCTGTTGTAGCACATTAAAGTTTTCCATGTCCTGTCCTGTGTGTTAGACTATATATAGTGTTTGCAATGGGTCATAACTGAATCCACAGACTCTGTGTCTGTATGAGTTGTGTTCTGTAAGCACCATATCCACAGCTACGTAAGCATTGTGTTCAGTATATATAGGAAGAATACAAAGTGTTATGAATTTTTGCAGAAAATTGGACATCAGGAAGCATGGGTTCTAGCAGATTTGTTCAAATTGTGTATAGAAAGCAACAGGAGAAAACGAGCAAATTGTACGGATTGCAGTTGGAAGTTGTGCTCCTTTTTTATTGCCAGGTATTTATTTTTGCACTCCTACAGAGTGATGCATCTCTGTGTATGAGTGCATCGTTAATTGTTGGCATATGTTCAGCAACATAATTTGCATGTTCAGGACTATAATTTGCAGATTTCGTTTATATTTATGTAGGCAAATTGATGACTCCTTGAATCGTCCATCTAAAATATGCAGATTTTGTTTTGATATAGGCAACTTAATGTTTCCTTCGTACTGGATACAGGATATGGGTTGCCACTAGGAATATATATGTGGATTGGCATTGGCCACTTGAGCCCACTCTTAACTAAATGGGCTACCTTGCGGTCCTATGCATTTGGTGGCGTGAACATGCTGATTAGAACGAGAATTTGCAAGAGGAAAGCATTAGCACCAAAAATACGACGTACCAGAGCACATGGAGCTGCTTTCAAATTATGAATGACAACATCAACCCACATTCAGCAGACTGTTCAATCTCCCACTGACCAAGTTCTGATTCTGAACGATAATTAGCTCCAACATTGTGCCAAAGGTCGAAGAACATCTTGAAAAGAATGTATACACGGTAGACATGAAAACTGAGACATCTTGGGAATGAACGGAGAATCAGCACACCATCACTGCCGTTGATGCACCTGATGGATGCTCGGCTAGTCCTTCACAGCGTAGCTGGACAATGGGCCCGCCCAGCGTTTTCGGCGTCACAACTTCACCAATCATGTGAGTTGATTTGCATCTAAATTACTACACAAGTTTATACTACTGACACATCACAGAGGAAGCATGGCGTGCGACTTCCTAGCTCTGGGTGATGCACACGTTAATCAAGCAATTGAAAAATGAAATGCTCGCGCCTTTTCTCTTGTCGTCTGTGTATTGCAAAAGATGTCTGCCGGCCCACTGGTTATTTTGAATTGTCTCGTCCCGCGGGCTCTGCAGCTTGCTCCCATCTCAATAACTTTTTATCATTGGCGAGGCGCGTGAAGATCCAGACCAGCTGCTGCGTAGCTTTCTCATAATTTGTAACACTGATCTTCTTGATCTTTAAAAAAACTGGCATATACAAGAAACTCATAAAAAAACTAATCCATTTGGATCCCACACGGGTTAAAAATATATTCTTAAAAGATGAGGGGATCCAAATAGACCCTTACCATGTTTTTGGTTGTGGGTTCGCCTGGATGGTTGGACCTAACAGAGACTTTTAGGATGTGGTGAACCCATTTGAAGTTTTGTTGAATAGGTTGGGTTCAGTGTTTGGTTTCACAAGGATTGCATGAGTGGGATGAGTTACTAAGTCTATGTGTCAGCCTCTGCACTTCTTCCTCTAGCTCATTCATCACACTTGGTCTTCTCCTGTCCTATGGCACTGTCTCGATGGCTCGACTCCCTTGGCGGCGGCGGCTCCTGGCTCTTGGCATTTAGGGTTCCCATGACCCATATGGCCTTTCACTTTTTTTAACGAAAAATTTAGAACAACCTGCGTAGTGTAGGGATCGAACTCTGGTGTGTCCACGAAGTGCAGGTTGTTGTGCGCTGGGCGCTGGGGCGGATGTGAGAGATGTAAGACCTCTGGACAAACTTTTTCGATCCTAGCCCTTGGTTGTGAGATCCGACGGATGGTGTTGCTTGTGCCACAAATAGAAAGAAGTGGGACATTATAGTAGAGATTGTCACATCCTTTCACAATAGCTCGGTAGCAAAGGCATTTATGGATAACATTTAAAAATTACATGACTCCTGGAACATATTGTTTCTGATAGGTATAAAATTTTTACAAGTTCATTTTGGGATGAATTGTTCAAACTTACTGACACTCAATTGATGATGAGTTCCTCATATCATCCTCAAACTGATGGCCAAATAGAGAGGCTCAATCGGTGTTTAGAAACTTTCTTGAGGTGCGGTGCTCATGCTTGTCCTGTGCAATGGAGTAAATGGTTGTGTCACAACCCGTTTTCCCGATCAACGCGAGGGGAAGACGAAGGTGATGACGTAAGCGTAGGAAGGGCACGACGGCGGCGCAAAGGGCGCTGAGGCGCTGAAGCCCAAGCAGCGATGCTTGCGTTTGGCGCGGTGGCGCGCTTGAGAGCGGGTAAGGTAGGGTTAAACCCTAAATTATTTCTTGATTGATTGTCTCACGATAGTTGCCCCCATGTTTATATGAAGGGTTTACAATTGCTAACGGGCGGGCCCATTAGTCTTTTCTAGCTTACTTTAATTTAACTAAATAAATTTACTAATAAAGCTATATAATAATTAAATATTCAGCCACTCCGCTTATCCCGGCGACTCGCCGACCGAAAGTGTGACATCTCTCCCCGCCGAGATTCAGCTCGCCCTCGAAGCTGGAATTCTAGATATATTTTGTTGCATAATAAAACATCCTCCCACGAAGCATCTCGCAGTTGTCTTGTTCTTCCATTTGATGAACACCGAAGCTGACCTTCTTTGGACTCTTTGTATAATGTTGATATAGTTGTCGCAGATCGGGATAAAAGTTTGAGCCAGACATAATCACCCACTTTAAACTGCCGCCCGTATGTTTAACATCAAAGTATTTATGTAATAATCTTGAGCCGCTTATAAACGAACCTTTGTCCGATTGAGGAAAGCATCACGCTGAGATAATAAGGCATCTAATGATGGTAATGTTGTCTCACCCGGATTGTAGCCTCGGATTGTAGTAGGGTCGCCCCATAGACCAAATTAAATGGTGTTGTTCTGGTGGATGTATGATATGAGTTATTATAACAATATTACTGCCATGGTAACCATCTTACCCAATCCTTTGGTTTGTCGCCCGATCCAAGCAACGTAGATACATTGTAATAATCTTGTTGACTACCTCGGCCCGTCCCATCCGCTTGAGGATGATAAGTTGATGTTGGGGATAGAATAATGTTCGACGATGCAAGAGCTCTTGCCAAAATTGACTTGTGAAAACCACATCTCGGTCACTAACAATGGACCTTGGTAAACCATGTAATCTAACAATCTCGAGAAAAACTTCGAGCTCTTGAAGTTTTTGTGTACGGGTGAGAGAGGGGTATGAAGTGGGCATACTTGGATAAACGATCAACAATCGTTAGAATTACCGATTTGGTGCCAACTTTCGAAGTGCTTCAATGAAGTCCATTGAAATATCCTCCCGCATCTATTCGAACTGGGTAAAGGTTGAAGAAGTCCAATTTGGATGAAGATGTTCAGTTTTGTTGCGTTGGCATACTAAGCAATCATTCACAAAATTGCTAACAATGCGTTTATCATGTTTAACAAAGAAAGTTTGACCTAAATCGATGCAATGTTTTACGTATTCCCTCATGAGCTGAATCATGAATTGCATGAAGTATGGTCTCAAGATGTTTGGATGATTGTGAAAGCCATACCTTTTTGTTGAACAGAATCAACCTATTACGAACTTCCCATGCCGAATCCTTACCATTGATTATGGATCAATAAGGCTTATGACTTCATCACTGAATGCAATTTTCTCACCTAACCGATCAAACAAACCCAATTGAATTTCTGAAATAACCATTATAGAAGATTCATCGATTGTTACGACGAGATAATGCATCAGCCACCACATTGGATTTACCGGTTTGTATTCCATAATAAAGTCATAACCAAGTAATTTGCTAACCCATTGATGTTGAGGAATAGTAGATATAGACGCTGATCCAAAATGTATTTAAGACTGTAGTGATCAGACTTTATAATAACGGGGCAGCCCGAGAGATATGGTCGCCAATGTTTTACTGCTGTTACCAGCCCTATGAGTTCTCGTTCATAAGCAGTCAGCTTTTTGTACTTATCAGGCAAACGTTTGCTGAAGTAAGCTATTGGACCATTGCCCTGATGTAAAACATCACCCATACCTATACCAGAAGCATCACACTCCACCACGAACAATTTGTTGAAGTTTGGAAGCCCTAAGGATCTGGTGTGATGACAATGTCCTTTTAGATGCTCAAAGGTCATTGTTGCTAGAGATGTCCAACAGAATGAATCCTTTTTAAGAAGATCTCATTAGAGGTCGCGCAATTGTGCCATAATGCATGATGAATTTTCTGTAGTAACCCAAGCAAGTCCCAAGAAACCTCGCAGTTCGCGAGTCAGTCATAGGTATTGGCCAAGCGATCCACGCCTCAATTTTCTCAGGATCAACCGCTACTCCAGCATCAGAAATAATATGTCCCAAATAACCCAGTTGTGATTGACCAAAGAGACATTTAGATTTCTTTTAGAAAATGTTGTGGGATGCTAGTACCTTGAAGATCTCTTCCACATGTGAGAGATGTTCAGTCCAGGGTTTGCTGAAAATCAGAATATCATCGAAGAAAACCAGCACAAACTTTCGTAGAAAAGGTCCCAAAATATCATTCATCAAAGCTTGAAAGGTTGAAGGTGCATTGCATAAACCAAATGGCATGACCAAAAACTCAAAGCGCCCATGATGTGTTCTGAGGGTCGTCTTTTTCGTGTCCTGGAGGATGCATGCGTGCGTGATAGCCCGGCGTAGATCTAGTTTGGTGAAGAATTTGGCACCTTCTAGCTCATCCAACAATTCAGCAAAGGATGTGTATTGGAAATTTATCTTTCATAGTATTACTATTGAGCTCCCGATAATCAACACAGAATCGCCAAGTCTTGTCATGTTTCTTGACAAGAAGGACATGTGTTGAAATTGGCGAAGTGCTATACCTGATAATACCTTGGGAGAGCATGTCAGAGCATTGGCGTTCCACTTCATTCTTCTATATCTGAGGGTAGCGATAAGGGCGAACAACTGTTGGCTGAGTAGGATCCTTGAGATGAGTTCGATGGTCATAGCGCCGCTGAGGTGGGAGTCCCAAAGGCTCTTTGAAAAGATGTTGAAATTTGCATAGCAGAGGTTCCATTGGCGCATCAGTATCTTTGATGCCTTGAGCGAGAAAAACATTATTGCATTTATACAGCCAATGAGAAGGATCTCCTTTACCATCGTACTCCGGAAAAAACAGTTTTAAATTATTGCCGGTCCGTCTAGGAATTTCTGGAGAAATTTTAGGAGGAGTCTCTATGGTGCTGTCTGTAGGAATTTTTGTTGGAGTTTTTGTGGTGCTGTCTGTAGGAATTTCTGTGGAAATTTCTGTAGCAATTTCTGTATGAAAATCTGGGCAGTCTTATGGCTGTAGAATTGTTGGGTCGGAGGCGCGGCGGATGGTGGATTCATCGGTGTCCACAGACTGAAGAAAACGCTTGGAGGGCGGAACGTACTTAGCTAATGATGGGGGCGATTTCGCCTCCATGGCTGTGATGTAGTTGTTGATGATGCTGTTGACGTCCTCCATGAACTTCTTGCTCCAGTCAGAGGCCATTGGATCGTCTAGTCTCCGGATACCAATCTGTCACAACCCGTTTTCCCGGTCAACACGAAGGGGAAGACGAAGGTGATGACGTAGGGTAGGAAGGGCATGACGGTGGCGGTGAGCGGCGGCGTGGGCGGCGGCTTCTTGAGAGCGAGGTAAGGTAGGGTTAAACCCTAAATTATTTCTTGATTGATTGTCTCACGATAGTTGCCCCATATTTATATAAGAGGTTTACAATTATTAACGGGCCGGACCCATTAGTCTTTTTCTAGCTTACTTTAATTTAACTAAATAAATTTACTAATAAAGCTATATAATAATTAAATATTCAGCCACTCCGCTTATCCCGGGAGACTTCATTGACCGAGTGTGACAGGTTGTCTATGACTGAGTATTATTATAACAACAATTATCATTTGGCTCTAGGTTTATCACCATTTGAATCAATGTATGGCTATGTGCCTAAGCACTTTGGGATTCCTGATGCTGCTCACTGTCATTGCCCTGGTTTGTAATAGTGGTTACTTGAGAAGAATCTGTTGAATGATCTGATGTATCATTAGTTGCGTAGAGCTCAACAACGGATGAAGCATCAAGCTGATAAGAGTTGTTCTAAGAGGGTGTTTGAGGTAGGTGATTAGGTATACCTCATACTTCAACCATTTATAGTCATCTGTGGCCCGCAGGGGGGACGATAAGTTGAGTTTTTACTATTATGGACCCTACAAAATTTTGGCTCGAGTGGGTGCTATGGCTTGTCGATTGGAGTTGCCTCAAGATGCAACAATACATCAGCGATTCATGTGTCGCAGTTGAAGCGAAGCATTTATGCTTCAGTTCCAGTAGACCAAGATTTGGGAGATTTTCCTGAAGAACATGGCAGTGCATTGCAGTTTTTGCAGTTTCAAAGCATTCATAGAGGATCGTCTACACTCTTGCAGATTCAGGTGCAATGGGATCATTTGCCGGTCCGGTTGACAAGGTGGGAGGAGATGTTGGATTTAAGGAGAAGGTTTCCTGATCATGCAGCTTGGGGTCAAGCCCAACGCAGCGCGTGTTCGTCCCGGGCTGACTGACGACAGTGATGGATCGGATCACTCAGAAGCCCAACACCTGGGATTCTCCCAAGTCACAAAGCAGGCCAATTCGAGAGGCCCATCTTAGCACAGCGCCGCCCGCCTCGTTTCCTTCAGCCGCCATCCCCATCTCGTCGGAGATGCACTCCGCCTCTCTCCTCGCCGCCACGGCGCTCCGGCCGACCGCCGGTCCCCACCATCCGCATCCCTCCCCTTGCCCGCCGGCACAAATGCCAGGTCCTCCCGGACGTTAAAGCTCATACGTGGCGCATCAGGTGCGTTCCTCGCCTGGACCATCACACGGGCAGCTGCTGCTCATCACACGACGCTCCCCTCCACCGCAGACAAGGTGGAGGTCCCCTTGGCGCACGAGCTCGAGCGGTGGAAAGCGACCTGAGACTGAGAGCCACCGGCGGCACACTGCTTCGGAGTGTAAACACTTTGTGTTTCTAAGCGTTGTGTTTTATAATCGAGCACCAAATCAACAGCTGTGTACGCTGAGCGTTTGTATTTGGTATAGGAATAATACAAGGGTTATGAATCTGTGCAGGATGTAAATTGGACACGAAGCATGGGTTCTAGCAGATTTGTTCACATTGTGTATGATAGGAAACAGGAGAAAATGAGCAAATTGTACACAGATTGCAATTGCAGGTATTCCTTTTCTGCACTGCTTCAGATTGACACATTGCATCAGTATATATGACTGCTTCGTTGGTCTCATATATATGTTCAGCAATCGGCACTATAATTTGCATGTTCAGTATATTTTATAAAGATTGTAATGATACTTATTTAGTGCTGTAATATTAGCATTTTTATATAAATTCCATCAAACTTTAAATCGTTTGTCTTAGCACTTTTTGAATCATTTTTGTGGTGGAATAGAAATCTATTGGTTTAACTTTTGGTCCACAACAAAAATTAATTAGTGACTGTCTTTCCAAATTCTAATTCTGCCCTACATTCTGAAACAGGGGTTGTATTATGCAGTAAGATGACCATGGACATTATTCAGTAGGACTTCAGCAGATTTCGAGGTCAATGATACATCACCGAGGAGCCAGATTATGTTTGCTTTTTTTTCTTTGCGTGGAACGTGCTTCCTCTTGTTGCAAAAAGCAATGCAGAGTCAACTTTAGCTTGCTTGCTCCCGTACAACACTGCTATCAACTATATTTTTCTTTGGGTGCCAATCACGAAGCGTAAGCACAAGGTGGAGGTCCCCTTGGCGCACGAGCTCAAGCGGTGGAAAATGACCTGAGACTGAGAGGTACTGGCGGCACACAGCTTCGGAGCGTAAGCACTTTGTATTTCTAAGCTTTGTATTTTATAAGCACCAAATCCACAGCTGTGTTCGCTAAGCATTGTGTTTGGTATAGGAATAATACAACCGCTATGAATCTGTGCAGGAAATAAATTGGACACGAAGCATGGGTTCTAGCATATTTGTTCACGTTGTGTATAATAGGAAGCTGGAGAAAATGAGAAAATTGTACGGATTGCAATTGTGGAATAAGTTTTGCTCCTCTTTTTGTTACAGGTATTCCTTTTTTGCACTCCTTCAGACTGATACATTGCATCAGTATATATTTCTTCTTTGTTGGTCTCATATATGTGTTCAGCAATCGGCACTATAATTTGTATGTTCAGGACTATATTTTATAAATATTATAATGATACTTATTTAGGACGGTAATACTAGCATTCTTATATAAATTTCATCAAACTTTAAATTGTTGGTCTTGGCACTTTTGAATCCTTTTTGGGGTGGAATAGAAATCAATTGGTTTAAATTTTGGTCCACTACAAAATTAATTAGTGACTGCCTTTCCAAATTCTAATTCTGCCCTGCATTCTGAAATGGAGGTTGTATTATGCTGTAAGATGACCATGGACATTATTCAGTAGATTGATAAAATAATGGTAGGACTTCAGCAGATTTCGAGGTCAATGATACATCACCGAGGAGCCAGATTATGTTTGTTTTTTTGTTTGTGTGGAACGTACTGCCTCTTGTTGCATCGCTGGCACTGCATGATCAAGCACAAAAAGTAATGCTTCAGTTCACCTCTTCTTCCACTGTCCGGTGTTCAGAGCAGGGCTAATCTCTTCCGCAAAAAAAATATACTAGACTCTGAAACCTGCGAACCTTACAATTCTTCAGCAGAGACCTCACTCCACCTCTTCTTCCACTGTCCGGTGGCTGCTCAGTTCTGGACAAGGATGGGTTTTGTAGCTGCACCAACATCAATCAAGCGGCTATGGGATCTTCAATGACCTCCTCTGGTACCCCTTTGTCACTACAACACCTTCATCCTTCTGTGCTGTTGGCATGTATAGAACCACAGACATGATGTTGTCTTCTGCCGTGAAACACCTTGTCTACGGCGTCTCACCTCAACCTGCAAGCAATCGGCTAGGCTATGGCGAGGTTGTTTGCCACCTGGAGATAGCTCCATCTCTGAAGCTTGGTGTAACATTTTCAATTTGTAAATATGTGCAAAGAGTAATTTGTAAAATCCCAACCTCTTGTAAACTTCGTCATAACAGCAACTCCAAACCCGGGCATCCCAGGATCAATGGAATATATTCAGGTGGGGGACTCACCCCTCCGGTGACTTGTTGAAAAAAAAAAGGTAATGCGGAGTCAACTTTAGCGCTGGCTCTGCAGCTTGCATGCTCCGGTAGAACACTGCTAGCAACTATATTTTTCTTTGGGTGCCAACCACTTGCAGATGCCCTTGTCATGTGCCTGTATTCTAAATCTGGCCGGTCTCACGAAGCCAGCCAGCCAGGGTCAGGGTCAACCCACTCCTGGTGGCAGAGGCAGGAGGCTGGATGCCTGAATCCGGACGATGATGGCGTGAACCGTGAAGGCGTGAAGCTCCCACTGCTGGGTTGCTTCCCGACGACCCCGACCATCCACTGCTTCAGGCTAAGAGCGGGCGGCTGATCTTGACCAAGGTAGGCCGTCATCCTCTCCACGACATGCTGCTCACGTTGTCACCAACACAGTACAAATCGTCCTCACTTACCAAGCTTCAGTGTGCAGGAGCCACCATAGCCATCAAGTTTGCAGGCCATGGAGCTGGTGACGGGGGCGATGGGCAGCCTGCTCCCTAAGTTGGGAGAGCTGCTCAAGGAGGAGTACGGCCTCCAGAAGGGCGTCAAGAAGAAGATCAACTCCCTCTTACGGGAGCTCGGGGGTGGTGCACGCCGTCCTCCGCGCATCGGTGATGTGCCACGCCCGGCAGCCTTGACGAAGCCGGTCGTCGCTCGGGCTAGTGAAGTCGGGGAGGCATCCTACGATATGGAAGACATCGTCGACACATTCCCTGGTGCGGCGTTGAAGACGACCCTAATGAGCCTCTCGAGCCACATATGCGACGGGCGCCTTGAGAAAAAGGTGGGCATGCTGTTCAAGAAAAGCAAGGCTCGCCGCAAGATCTCTACCCTGATCCAAGACATCAACGAGAAGCTTGAGGAGGTGGCAGCAAGGCGAGGCAGGTACACACTTGACAACATAGGCGTCAATCCTGTAACTGCAAACACCATCGACCCTCGCATTCTGAATCTATACAAAAGGACGACAGAGCTTGTTGGTATTGATGGACCAAGGGATGAGCTCATAAATAAGCTGTCCCTAGGTGATGGAGACGTGGATCTGTCCCAGTACTTCAAAGATGAAGATCATCTCTATCGTTGGATTTGGAGGGCTAGGCAAGACCACTCTTGCCAAAGTGTCTATGACCACCTCAAACCGCTGCGTTACAAATGTCGGGGCTTTTATTCCGGTTGGTTAGAATCCCCGACGTCAAGAAAGTCTTTAGAGACATTCTCATAGCCCTTGATGAGGAAAATTACACTCATCCCAAATTAAAAGGTTTGGATGAAAATCAGCTCATGGGCAAACTCAACGAATTCGTCAAGGAAAATAGGTACGAGCTAGAATGACTATGATCACCAATTCATCACGGCTCCCTCGGTAACAACTATAGCTGTTTTGATATTATGTAGCTGCACTATCCGTTCTTTATATCATATTTATTTTATTAAAGGAAAATGATGAAAGGAACATAATGAATTGGTGATATAGGTATATAAAATAAAAAACTATAAATGATGCCTCATATTCTGTTTTTATTTACCATTTCTTTGTATGTTCTTGTGAATATTTAGGTGTTTGATTGTTATTGATGATATATGGGACATGGAGACACGGAAATTTGTCGGATGTGCTTTGCAAGAAAGTAATTGTGAAAGCAGACTTGTGATCACTACTCGTATTTCTGAAATTGCCACATATGCTTGGTGAAGCTTACAAAATGCAGCCACTTTCCTATGACAACTCCAAAAAATTATTGTACGCAAAGAACAGTTGATGGTGAAGGGAAGTATTTTGATAGTCCTTCGGCTGAGGCATGTGATAAATTTTTGAAGAAATGTGGTGGTGTGCCATTAGCTATCATTACAATAGCCAGTTTGTTAGCCAAGAAACCAGGGGAAGACTGGTCTGAGGTGTACAGCTCAATTGGTTTTGGGCATAAAGGCAACGACGATGTATATAATACCAGAAGGATATTATCTTTTAGCTACTATGATCTGCCTTCACATCTAAAGTCTTGCTTACTGTATCTAAAGCGTATTTCCAGAAGACCATGTGATAGAGAAAAATAGTTTGATATGGATGTGGATGGCTGAAGGTTTCATCTCTGAGGAACAAGCAAAAGCAGCAGGGGTAGGACCATTTGAGCTCGGGAGAGGTTCTTTAATGAACTGATAAATAGAAACATGATCCAGGCACAAGAGACAGAACATGAAGGGTACATCGATGCATGCTCTATTCATGATATGGTGCTTGATTTGATACATCAATTGTCGAGTGAAGAAAATTTTGTCACTATACTGAATGCTGGTGAGCGACAGAAACCTCAAGGGAGCATTTCTCGCAGGTTAGCCCTACAGTGTGTTGAAGAGCACATCGTTGGTCAGCTGGCTAATATTGCTGTAGAGAAAGTGAGATCTATCTTTGCCAGTCGGTGCAACTTTGGTGCATTATGTCCGCGCCTCCCATTTTTACGTGTATTAGAAATGGTAGAATGTTCTATTTCCTAGACTACGACAAATGTGTGTTGG
Source organism: Hyparrhenia diplandra (assembly GCA_015847255.1). Taxonomy (NCBI): domain Eukaryota; kingdom Viridiplantae; phylum Streptophyta; class Magnoliopsida; order Poales; family Poaceae; genus Hyparrhenia; species Hyparrhenia diplandra. The sequence continues at coordinate 266,839 of JADLZK010012239.1, read as the reverse complement.
ATCATCTTGGGAGTTTACTTCACTTGAGGTACCTCAGAGTAGAGAGTATGTTTAGCACCAAGCTTCCTAGGGAGGTTAGATATCTGAGGTTTCTGCAAACACTGGATTTAAGGTACTGCCGGATAACGGAGCTGCCGGAAGAGGTGGGACTTCTGACACAACTTGTTTGCCTACGACTAAAAAGTTATAAGAAAGAAAATGTGTTGGCTGGTTTGATCGGTCTGCAAGAGCTGCATGTATGGTGTGAAGATGAAGGATCTACAATGCAGTTTGTGAAGGAGCTGGGCCTGCTGAAGGAACTGAGGGTGCTCAAGACTTGGATTTCTGTAAGGAATGAGAGCATTGAGAGTTCTTTGCTGGAGTCCCTGGGGCACCTGCACCATATCAAAGAACTTAAAATTTATTGCTACGACTATGAGGCTTCTGACAGAGTGAACCATGATGCAGGATGGGTCACCTGTCGGCATCTCCGTTTCCTGTGTTTGGAGAACTGCTTTGTGTTCTCTAGACTGCCAGCATGGATTAACTCGACACTTGCTCCAAACCTCTGCTATCTGAATGTGCAAGTGGTAGATGTGAATGACCAGGACAATGGAAACCCTTGCTAACTTGCCAGAGCTCAGTTGCCTCATACTGCTTTCAAAAAGTGACACCAAGTCAGTAGTTAGCATAAATATTCGTACTGATGAAGGTGTTGGCTACTTTCGCAAGTTGAGATTCTTAAAGGTACTCGGGTCCAATTATCTGGTTTGATCTATGCCGCAGCGAGTGCAACACCAGCAGGGTAGCATCATCTAATGGCATCATGCCAAGTCTCGAATCCCTTGAGTTTGAGGTCCATGTGCGGCCCCTAAAAGACGAAAACCTGCATCTTAGTTTTGACAAGATGCTTGGCTTCCAGAACCTCGGAACAAGTTTTCTCCAGAGTGTCACAGTCAAGGTTGATTGTGGAGGTGCCAGTATTTGGGATGTGGAGGAAGCAGAGGCTGCGCTGAAACACGCGGCCTCAGTCCATCCAAAACATCCCAACCTTGTAAGCTTCAGGGTTAATGGACGAAATATGATGTCACGCTACCAAGAGGTATGTCCGATGAACTGAGGCATCAGTTGCATCCACATTATATTATATTGTTGACTCAGGAATTATATTCATGCATGCTTTCAAATGCTACCGCTTCTTTAATTCTCGTGTCTCCTGTCTTTCTATCTTTCTATCTTTGCAATATATAGGTGCACTGAAACGTTTATTCATCTCAAATCCACACCCAAGCCTTGTGTCTCCAGGTACTTCACGAAAATAGGATAATGGAATCTGCTGTAGCTGCTGGTAGTTTCTCTTCTTTTAGTCATTGTTAGTTTTTTTAGGAAAATTAGTTATTTGTTAGTGGCCGGCCTAATATAGTTATTCCTCTAACTCTTAATATTCGAGGCGTCCTAATATAGTTACTCTAAATTTACAATATTTATATACCAAAAACCCTTCATCTCGTTCTCACTTGCATGCATGTATAATACCGTGCACTCATATCACCATGGCCCACTTACGGCTGGGTGTTACTATATCCATTTCTTTTTTACCTCAAAGTAGGTATAATAAGCTTCCTAATTTATTGTTTTTCTTCCCTATAGTGGACGTCCAACTCCTGGTACGCCAAATATGAATAGTTAAATTTCATCAAAAGAGCCAAAAGTGTTTAACAAAAGGCCATATAATGCAGAGAGAGAGAGAGAGAGAGAGAGAGAGGGGGGGTATATCTGGATTTTCCATCACATACGAGTCGTCTGGCACTCAATGCCATAGTTAACCATCCGGTCGGCTGTGTGTGCACCATGCTCACACGACTAACGCCATATACATTTATGCTGATTTGATCTGCATGGTCACAGGTTTTATAATATGGGTAAAACATTCAGTCTCGACTCTCAAGCAATGAACGTGAAATTTCAGATTAAACTCAAATAATTATTCTTTTTTAGTAAAAAATGTTATCATTTCACACAAGAAAGACGGTCAATGCATCGTGCATGATAATAATTATATTAACACTGAAGAAATAACACAATGTGTAACATATGAAGAGCAGTGGTAGTAAGATGGACTAACGGTGAGTGAGTGGCTTATATGCTGATGGTGGCGGACATGGGACTGTGTGAGTGGGGAAATTGAATAATAAATTTGCAGAAATTTAGGGCTTTTGGTAGGGCTATAGGACAGAGAGGCCACTTTTGGAAGATTTGGTGTAATTGCAGAAATATGAATTCAACCAAACAAACTTGGATGGTACAAAAAATTATCAAGCTTTAGCAGAAAAGATGATATTTAGAGTATTTTGATGAAACTTTCCTGAAATTGTTAAGCCTTTTGGTCTTGGATGCTTATCACCGCTACAAAACGATCTTAATCTGCTAAAGAATAAGACTGTAATATGAAAAGGCAAGCCTTTTTTACTCAGTTTTACTCAACGTTTTTTACATTGCAATACTTTTTGAAACTGTCATTCAAAAAAGGAACTAGTTTTTTCTAGTTGTATGTGAAAGATATATATAGCTGTAAATTAATCCTCAGAACTGCCCTAAAGCCTGGCTACATAACCTCAACCACAAATTAACACTAAGCAAGAAAAAGGACCTGAGCTTTGAAATATGTATATTGTATTACTGACAAGGAACTCATGACTCATGATTGCGGAGTGCCCAACTTAGTGTGCACATGCTTCTTTTATTTTTCCCTTGCAGTTTAATATATTGATTTCCTAATGTGTGAAACAAATGTTAGGCATGTATGGAAATGAGTAGAGCCCCTGAGTTAGTAACTAAGGCCTGGAAATTGGCGGACATCGTTGGCTCAGAAGATATTCAAATACTGTGTATGCCAGATCCGGAAGCATCTTCAAGTAAAGTATGTTCAACAACATTTATTGAATGCAAGGAATATCACACATCATTATGTGTTGATGTGCTTATGATTTTCGTGACATAGCACACACCAAACAGTTCTGTAGAATTTACGACTGTTATGGTTATATTTAGAGCACTATAAAATTCTGATAAGCATTATGTTTTATTTGTTTTCTTCATAGGTTATGCACTTGCTATACACGGATAATGGAGTGGCACTTTTGGCTCTCAGCTCCAATGCTGTTCATAAACTGTGGAAATGGGAGCACAGTGACAAGGTTAGACAGGACCACTAGCTTATTTTGATCTCAACACTATTTTGATCTCAACACTGCAGTTCTGTTTGATTGTTTTCTGAAAACCATTCATCCCTACTTTGTTAGTCGTCCAAATCTGTTCCACCTGTATTATGGCAACCGAAAAATGGCATTCTAATGACAAACCACACTACTGATGGCAACGTCCCTGCGAAAAGCAACGGCCTGCATTGCACTATCAAAAAATGACAGCTATCTAATTTCTGCTTCTGGTGGCAAAGTCTCATTGTTCAACATGAAGATATTCAAGGTATGTCTTTCTTTAGTTGTCTATAACAATAAGTCGTTAATTCCTTGATTGATCACTTACAAATCATGCATGATTACTTCTATAAAATAATTTTATTTCTTGGCCTTTCTTTGGCTTCACGGATCTTGTGGAATATCTCATAGGTCATGACTACTTTCATGGCACCTCCACCTGCTGCAACTTTCCTTGCATTCTACCCACTAGGCAATAACATCATAGCCATAGGAAGGGATGACTCTTCAATTCAAATCTACAACGTCCGTACCGATGAAGTAAGTATTAAATGTGAATCTGTCATCCCTTGTTTTTCAAGAATATTAGAGTGTTGGCAAAACTCATTATATATGGTTCTAACTGGAAATGCAGTAGTCTACCCATTGTAAAATAACATGTTCTCTTTTTAGGCTATATATAACCCCCCCTCCCCATATTTTACTTACCAAGTGTGAGAGGTGCGGTGTAGGGGTGGCGGCGACGTGGCTAGCGGCGGTGGCAAGGGCTGCCATGGCAGCAGCGCCGCGTGGGGAAGGGCAGGGGCAGCTAGGGTTCGGGAGTGAGAGAGCTAGGTGACCGAAGCAAAGGTGCTTTCACTCTTATTTATTTTTACTTAATCCCAACTGATTACAGCTCCTATGTATTTATAGTGCCGGGAAGACTTGACCCCTAAGCAAACTAGGAGATCCATGTCGATTCAAATTCTCTTTAACACACTCAATCTCCTAAATTGATATGGACTAAGAATGGAAAGTAAACGACGCTGGCGGCGACCGTGTGCCGTCATGCGCGCCTAGGTCAGGCTGGCCGGACCGGCTTGCGGTGGCGCCCCCGTCTTGGGCCTTGACTGGCCCGATGCCGCTGTCCGGGAGGTACATCCCATATTGGACCTGTGACACGGGATATCATGATATTTTACATATGTTCTTTTGACAAACCATACATACGTTGTCAGCCAGACATTTAAAGATATGAGAATTTTTTTATGATAATAGATTCTTCCTAATGTTGAACATCATGCTTAATGTACTAATTAATGTTTAGTTTATAATTAATATCGATTTGCCAAAATATTGACTTATCTAATCGAATTACACAGGTTCAAATTGTGCTCACAGGTCATCAAAAAAGGATAACTGGACTAGCATTTTCGAAATCAATGAAGGTGCTTGTATCTTCAGGTGCAGATGCTCAGGTATGAATTCATATATATATACAAAAAAAAAAATGGATTGGTTTTTTTTTGTTGTTTATTAATTTAAAGGATGTTGATTTAAATGTAAGCTCTGCACATGTGAGCATGGCTTCAACCCCAATGTTATATTTGTCGCATTTCATACAACCCTTTAGTCTATAAGATCTATAAATATATTCTTGATTGCATGAAAATTTTGTAAATCATACTTGTTTGTTGAACCATTGTTTTTCTTTTTCCAATGAAATGAAATTTGCAGCTATGTCTTTGGAGCGCTTATGATTGGGAGAAGAAGAAATCGAGATACATCAAACATCCATCTAATGGTTCTAGTGCTTTAGTTGGTGATACAATGGTACAATTTCACTATGATGAGATGCATCTTTTAGTAGTTCATGAGAGCCAATTGTCGATCTATGATTGTCAACTAGAATGCTTGTGCTCCGTAAGTCATTCACAACATTTTCATGACATATATTTGTATATCTTTCTTACCATGAGTCAGAATATGAATATATCATGCCTGTAGAATGCTTCTAGTCATATCGATGCATTGTAAATGCATTGTAATAAGCACATTGCACACTGATATTAACCTTACATGATAATGCAGTGGTTCCCAAGAGATTCACTACCTTCTCCAATTTCAAGTGCAGTATACTCACTTGGTTGTTTGATGGTCTATGCTGGATTTCGTGATGGCGCAATTGGAATATTTGAAGCGGAATCTCTTATGTTACAGTGCAGGATAGCACCCTCTGCCTACATACCGTCTTCAATATCCAGGTATGTGGAGTTTCAAACATTTCCTATTTTTGGTTTGTTTCAGTTCTGGTAACCATCGATTTGTTTCTGTTGCCTCTCTTATTTCCAACAGTGGTGAACCTGTCTATCCACGGTTGTCGCTACGCATCCCTGGAAGCCAAACCAGATGGCAGTGGGCATGAGTGATGGTGCAGTTCTTGTGCTTGAGCCGTTGGATACAGACGACGTACAAGGGAGCGACGCCTCATCGGAAGAGTGATGTCAGCAACAGCAGTGGTCACAGCCAAGTACTAGACGTCTGATCGCCCCAATGAGGTGACATGGCAATGCTTGCTTTTCATACGATGACCGATTCAATTAAATATATATATATTTAGTCAAAGGGACTTGTTGTTTATGCATCAATCTCGTTGCGTGTATACCATCTATCGCTAGATCTCCTCGAGATCTGTATACCTGATACTAGTGTTTTCAAGTCGTTGAGGACTTGCTTATTTGTAATAAATAAATATGCATGTTGCTAGTAGGTGAGGCATTTCCATCCTCATCTCTCTTCTTTATTCATAAAAAAAAACATAACTTTAGGGTGGATTATGTATTCTCTTATTTGTATTTGTATTCTCAAGTCAAGCTGGCTTAGGTTGAATTGCAATACTCTTGCTTGGTGAATGATGTGAGATTTTTTACATGCTTCTTAAAAATTCGTTCAGAGTGGGGAAATTGTCCTTGGCTAAAGCAGTATAGAGCATATATATGCAAGTTAGATTACATATGCTCTTTTATTAAAAAAAATATGAGAAAAGCATTCAAGTAAAAGGTCACAAAGGGAAATGCACGATAATGTCAAAAACTTCTTTTATTCAGTGATCTATACCATCGTCCTTCATGAGTAGTCATCCATCTTCACAGTTTGTACTCACATATATCTTCAAGCTAAATTATAAATAATTATATTTCAAGGTAAACTTATCAATGCTTATTAGGAACTCCATGACCACCGCCACAACCAAAAGAGCCCAGATAACCACATACCCTAAACCTACTGATGGATAAACCGACTGATGTTGTTTTGTTGTGAGAGAAATACAATGTTCCATTGCTGATAAGTTTAAGCAAATATGTCCTCAACTCGATTTCGTACCTAAAGTTGGTGAGACATGAGAGCCCTTTTAAACATTTGGAGCTAGAAAATGTTCATTGTCACGTGTTTCAAACAGGAAGAAATTCCATAAACACGACAGCTTCCATATTTTCGCTCAAAACAAATGGGGGTAAAGCAATCTCAAGCACTTCACCATTCGCACATCCTTTGCTTCCTCAATGCAAATAATATATCAGCATGAACATACAACAACAATGTATCTGTTTCCACAAGACCCCACGGCAAAAATCAACCCACTGACAGCTCCAGTTTCTTGTACAAAATAGGGAAACGAAAAGAAAGGCAAAGTGGGCAAGCCAATACATCTGCCAAAGAAAAAAACACACCCAACAAGCAGCCCCACTGTAAAAAAGACTATTACCAAACTTGGTTATCAACCCTGACAAACCCAAAGTGTCAGGCAATATCAACAAGGATCACGCACTGACATCAGTCCAGCCCTATCGTGTCTATGTTGCTGCACGCGACCAACTAGACCACCAACAATGCCACCGGCTGAGGCGAGTCTCCGTGAGCGACGCCTCAAGGAGGACGTGACACCAGTGGCGCCGCCATCGCCGTCTAATAACTAGACCGGGTTTTCACCCCAAGACTCCATGCATAATGGCCTCGGTGTTCCATACTAGTGTTCCCAACGGGAAGAACGATGCCCCAAGGGCGACGCCACCACTATCACCAACATGAATGTCGATGAAGGCTTTCACCTGGATCCACACCGCACCTAATGCACGCTCTCAGACAAAGCAGCACCGGCTCCCGCCATCTCCACAAAACCTTTGCGAAGAAATGGCTCGATACTTCCCACAATGCCGCCACGGCACCGCGAGAACGCACCAGCCCTACGAGCACCCTAGTGCAAGCCACCCAGCCCCACCACCGGGCGGCGCCGAATCAACACAAGCGTCGAGGAGAAGGGAGCACCACCATCTCACCTCCCGCCCCCGCTGTCCGCACGTAGATGTCCGCCGGCATCATTTTCCGACCACCATGGTCGGGAGGTGTCGGCCAGAGGCGCCCCCACACCGGGCCTCCCACGGACGAGAAGAGGCGTGTTCTACCCCCCCAAACACACCGCCACCGCCACCGTCCCACGGGGCCGCACCCGTGCACCACGACCTCTACCACCACCCTCACCGCGCCGCTACTGCACACACCACCCCGCCAGCTCCAAACCACTCCATCACCCCACCGCCACCACCAACTCCACCACCACCGCTGCCCCACCGGAGATCCTACCGAGGCCAACACCTTAGACGCCGAATCCACCACCTAGCAAGCACGGGCCATGACAGCCCGGCCCTCCGCACCGCGGGCGCAGCGGCGACGCCCCGGCCGCCAACGCGAAACCGTGCCACGCCGCCCGCCACCACCACCAATCGCCGTTGACGGCCACACTCCATCGGGTTGCCGCCACCGCGGGATCTGGCCATGGGAGTCCGGATCCGGCCATTGGAGGACTAAAACCTTCGTCCCCGGGCTTCCACACCTGCCGAGACGTGGCGCCACCAACCGCCCGCAACAAGCCTTCACGAGCGAAAGAGAGGGAAGCCCGCCCGCCGCCTTCCTCGCGTTCAACTGTGGGGATCACTCCTGCCCCCTTAGCCTTTCGCTCACGGAGGGGACGGGGAAGGGGCGAGGGCTTCCCAGATGAGTCGAGAACGAGCCGCGCAGAGGCGAGGGGAGGCTTCCCGGTGCCCCACCTTCGCTGGGTTGCCGGGGTCGGGGATCGGAGGGGTGCCCGAGCCTCCGAAAGGGAGGGGGTAAGACGATGCGCCGTGGCGAGACGTGAGATGCGGCGAAACGATTAAATGGCACTTAACTGGCCAACAACCGACCCTTCCACGAGCCCGTACTCGGGTATTTATAGGAATACATGGGGTCGAGGGGCTGATTTACAATTTAGTACATGGTAGGTAGGGGAACATTCACTTACAACTAGGCCCCACGGGGGACAAGCTAGTAACTATTCGGTACAAGGTTAGTACGGGGAATACACGCGTGTCTTCCGCCCGGGAGTCGTAGGGTTTCCCCATGCCGCCCGCCCGGTGCCGAGCGCTAGCGGAGGGACGACTCGGAGGGGTCCCTCCGCTAGCTCTTCTGCTACTTGGGCTCAAGGCCGGCTTGGAGAGTTTCCCTCCGCCGGCGCTCCCAGTTGCATGTGGGGGGCTACTCCGTTCTTGGCTTCGATTGTTGGCTGCGGAGGCCTTTCTTTGACGGAGGAGTGAATGCTTCGCCGTTCGTATCTTGGCGGAGGGTCCTCCGCCCGCTAATCCCGCAAGACTTCCGCGACTTGTTAGCACAGGTTGTCTTGTCCTCCCGTAGAGAGGCTGCGGAGCCGCCAGGGCTGGCGAGGGTCGCCCTCCCAACAGCCCCTCGAAGGTCCGGTTCCCTCCGAGGGGGCGGGCGGCAAAAACATCTTTTTTCGGAGGGTCCCGTGCGGGTGGCGTGCTTGCCACCCTATGGGCCCCTGCCCGGCGGCGTCCCCCATTTGCTCGTGGGCCTCGCGGAGGTGGGCCTTGGCCTTTTGCTCTTCTTGTGCGCTAGGGTTTTGTCGTACTTGGAAGGATGGTGTTGGTTGGTTTGAAGGTGACGCGGATCATGGTGGGTTGTGTTTGTTTAGGCTGTACGGATGCCGTTCATTTGCCGCGCATGGGGCGGATCGGAGGGCTTGGCGTTGTTTTGGGATCGGGCCGCGATCTTCGGGGGTTCGCGGCTGCGCTCAGCGCGCGCCCTCCCCGTCCTGGCCTATAAATATGTACGGTTGGTGGGGGTTAGGGTTTGTGCTCTCCTCTCGCTTTCACGCTCTCGCTTTTCTTTCTTTGCTTCCACGCTCTCGCTCTCTCCGCTCGCTGCCCTAGGTCTACCTCCTCTTTTGGCGGAGGTCCCTTCGATGGCTTGCACCAAGGAGACCATGAAGGCCAAGCCCATCGTAGAGTGCTTCGAGCCCCGGGCAAGAGCACGGACAAATCCCTGAAGGTGTTCGGAAGGAGCACCCGGTTCTTCCACAAGAGGCGCTTCCGCCCGAGGGCGGCGAGGCGGTGCCCCTCCCTAAGGCCGGGGAGGTCATTGTCTTCGAGGAGTTTTCCATGCGGGGCTCCGCTTCCCGATGTGCGACCTCGTGCTGGGTGTGCTGCGGAGGTTTAACCTCCGCTTCCACCCGCTCACGGCGGCATGCTTCCCCGCGTCTCATGACGTATGTGTGGAGCGTGCCGTTCCGTCGGCTGGCCGGACGGTGGATGGCTTTGTCGGAGCCCACACGTGCACTACCGGCCGCGCACCATCAAGGCGGAGGAGGAGGTCTTCCGTGCCCGTATGGCGTGTGCGGCTTCATCCCCCGCGCGGGGTGGAGGCACTGCCGCGACACAACGCAACAAGTAGGGCGCGGATCGGGCTGGACCACTGGTTTTATTACCGGGCTGACCTTGCGCGGAGGGGCTCTACGGCAAACCCGAGTCCCTCAATCTTGCGAAGGTGAAGCCTGTGAAGACGGCGGCGGCGACGGAGGAGCTGGACGCCCTTTCAACCATGTCCCGCCACGTCTGGCGGGACTTGGTGGAGGGAGTTCGCCGCGGCGCAGATGCAAAGTGCTTTGTGGGCGGAGGTGGCCCCCTTGAGGTTGCGGACTCGGCGGAGTGCGCCCCCTTGGGGTTGAAGGCATTGAGGCTCGATTTGGAGCGGGTATGGCGGGGCTGGCGGAGCGCGAAGGGCGACAAGGCGGAGTTCGGGCGGTTGGTGATGGCGAGGCCACGCCCGCTCCGACTTTCTTATCGGAAGTTGGAGTCGGCGGAGATCCGGCGCGGATCCGGCGCTGCCTCCGCCGCCGACGCCGGGTGAACGGACCTTCGACCTACTTGAGGTCGAGTATGAGGACCCGGCCGTCCGAGGCCCGGCGCGGCACGCCCGGCGAGGGGAAGAAGAAGCGGGGGTCGCAAGGGCGGCACTCCGCGCTACCGCGCCTCGGGCCTCCGGCGAGCGGAGGCGCTGTCCGCTGCCCCGCTCGTTGCTCGGAGGGGGCGGGTTCGTCGGCCCGGGGCCGGTGGTTCTTGGATGGCGAGACCTCGGTTACTTCCTCATTTCCGATGAAGACGACGATGAGGGAGGATGCGGAGGCTGCCGTGGCGACAGAGGGGAGACGGATATGGAGGTGGCCGGGAGGAGGCCTCCGAGGATGGCTCGGATACGAGGAGCTTGAGGAGGGGAGAGGGGGGGCATGGGCGGCGGGCCCTCTCGAAGAAGAGGAGGAGGGCGGCGCGGATGGGCGGCGTGGAAGGCGGCGCGGCGCGGAGTGAACTCACCGTCGCCGCCGCGCATGAGCGCGGGTTCGCCGCCCCTACCGCGATGCCATGTGTGGGCGGGGGTGAAATTGTCGACGACCCTCAGGGCCCCTTCCGGGAGTGGGGCGCTGCAGGGAAGCGGAGGTTCCTCCACGGCGCCTTATGTGGCGGAGGCGATTGGCATCGGCGATGTCGACGTGGGCTGCATACGAGCACGGACCTCCAGCGACACCCCTTCGCCGGTTCGGAGGTCGAGTGGAGGCTCATCGGTCGAGTCTTCGACCGCGTCCGCCGGGAGGCGGAGATGTGTGGCGAATCCGCTCCTCCATGATATCCATGAGGACATCAAGGTGAAGGCAGGGCGGAGCTGCTGGGTGTTGTGACGGGGTGCGGCCATCCGGAGGGCTGGGACTCCGCCAACCATGCGGCCCGAGGAAGGCTTCCCTCGAGCTCAAGGAGAGCCGGCGGGAGGCTCGAAGCTCAAAGGCGACCACCGACGAGGCGGAGCGGCCCGGAGGGAGGTGGCGGACCTGAAGGAGGGGTGCGAGGGTTCTCCGGCGGGAGAATGGCGCGGCGGCGGAGGCGCGGGAGGCCGCGAGCGCGGGACACGGAGGTGGCGGCCTGGCCCCGCCTGCTCAACGCTACTGGAGCTATCGTGGTATCTTGAAGGGGAGGCGGAGGCCTTCAAAGGCGGCCCTCGGCGCGTTTGCCGGCGTTAGGGGCCGCCAGGGTTCGTCGGCATTTGCCGAACCCGACTCGCGCTCGTCGAGGCCTGGATGCGGAGGTCGGGGAGGCGCGAAGGTGGTCTCTGTGCGGCGGGCCCGGGGCCAGCACCGCCGCCGTCGCTTTCGAAGGGGCCCTCCGCCACGGATTGCGCGCGCATCGGGAGCCGTCGTCGGGGCCCCGGACCGCTGCTTCCCGGCCCCGACGAAGTGAGGCCTCGGCGGAGGAGCGGGGCGTGAAGCGCTTCCACGACCGCCTTCATCAAGCGCCACTGAGTGCGAGGCGGGGGGGGGCGGCTCGGACTTCGCGAGAGGCCGATCTTGCGAGAAAAGGTTGGTTACTTTCTTGCTCACTTGCTCATTTCGTTTGCTCTTTATTTGTCTTTGCTTTGGTGTCTTACGTGGTTGTGTGGTGTTATAGGTCGCTCTTTGCTGCTGCTCCTGGGGCGGAGGGCTGCCGGGCTGCTCGGAAGGAGTCAAGGTCTTGGGACGGGTTGAGGTGCCAGTCGCTCTGGGCGACTGGTACCCTCCGCCGCGGCCGAGGGCTTGACCGCTGCTCCGACCTCCGCGGCGTCCGCCTCCGGCGCCGCTGCCTCATCTCCTCGCGCTCCGCCCCGACGCCTCGCGCCTCCGCCGGTGCCTTTGGAGACCGCGCCCCCCCACCGAGCCTTCGACGACTCCCGGCCGCCGACGCCGCTGCGACCTCCGCGCAGGTGGTGTAGGGCTCCTTAGAGGCCGGGTCATAATTTATTAGTCCTAGATGTGTTATCCGTGCGTGTCGAACTCTCGGCCTTCAGGCTTTTAAGTTAAAATGATGAATTGGTGGTTGAGAGGCTCCGCTACATCTCGTTCTTAATCGTTACGTGCCCCCCATTGCGTTCGTTTACCTTCGCCATTTGGATCATCTTTGGGGTTGGGGCCGATCAGTGTTCAATGCTTGTCTTTGGCAGCGCGGTACCCGGGGCCTGTCGGAGGAGGGTACTCAACGTGGTTCCGCTGATGATGAATCGCCAAGATATGTTTATTTCGGGAGAGACTTGGGTTCATGCCATGCAGCGGTTTCCCGGGCTACCCTTCTAGCGGTTTTGGTGGGGCAGGGTTCGGAAGTATGACATAGCCAATCAGGCTTCGGAGGCCTTTTGGCGATCTCATGACTTGACGAATCGTCAAGTGGAGCGGGTTCTGTTCGGAGCTGGCCCTAAGCGCGGCTATGGTGGAAGATGATATTGAGGATGAGGAGGCCCGTTGCCATCGCTTGCTTGGCCATGCGACTTGTTGGGTTGACCGCGGAGGCCGAGTTGTCGTTCCGAAGTAGTAGGATGTGGGCTTCGAATGGAGTGACATGCGGAGGGTGTACCGGCGTCGAGTGTTAAACGGTGATCTCCCACTTGTTCCGTCGGAGCCCTTGATACTGGAGCCGTGTGATTCTGTTGACGAGTTGGTGGAGGTGGTGGATGTGGAGCAGTTTGTGGAACGTGTTGCGAAGGTATTGGTTAGAGTTATTTTACACGGGGTTGTGCCTTCTGTGGCTGAGGACGTGTGCGTTGAGTTTCAAGAACTTTACCGCCCATGGAGGGCTATGTAACTTTGTCGCTGTGAAGTAATGGATGTGTGTTGTATTTTCGAAGGGTCGTTTATGTTTGTTGCGTGTCTTGAATGACTTTTAAGTTGAAGTAATGGATGTGTGTTTATTGTGGGGCTCGCGCAAGTTGAAGGTAGCCGCGTTGAGCGGCGGCGTCCCCTACTTTTAGGTGCGAGACTCGCGTTCTTGGAGGTAGCCGCGTGAAACAGCGGCGTCCCCTATTTTCCTTAGTGCCAGGCTCGCCCGTTGCGGAGGTAGCCGCGTGAGACAGCGGCGTCCCCTATTTTTCTTAGTGCGAGGCTCGCGTTGTGGAGGCCAGCTGCGTGAAGCAGCGGGCGTCCCCTATTTTCTTGGTGCGAGGCTGCCGGATTGCGGAGGTAGCCCGCGTGAAACGGCGGGCGTCCCCTATTTTCTTAGTGCGAGACTGCGCGTTGCGGAGGTAGCTGCGTGAAACTTCGGCCCCCTATTTTTAGTCGCGAGGCTCGTTGCGGAGGTGAGCTGCGTGAAAGCGGCGGCGTCCTATTTTCTTAGTGCGAGGCTCGCCCGTTGCGGGAGGTAGCCGCGTGAAACAAATGGCGTCCCCTATTTTTCTTAGTGCGAGGCTCGCGTTGCGGAGGTAGCCGCGTGAAACTGCGGCGTCCCTATTTTCTTAGTGCGGGCTGCGCCGGATTGCGGAGGTAGCCGCGTGAAACAGCGGCGTCCCCTATTTTTCTTAGTGCGAGGCTCGCACGTTGCGGAGGTAGCCGCGTGAAACAGCGGCGTCCCCTATTTTTTTTTGTGCGAGGCTCGCGCGTTGCGGAGGGTGGTTTAAACAGTCGGGACTTGTCCTTTTATTGCTTATTTGTGTTTACAAAGCTCTTTGAGGGTTCGGAGGACCCTTCTCGCCTTGCAGGTTCCTGTTGCGGCTTGTAGTTCTTTGCGGGGAGGTGTGCCCAGTGTTTTTTGTGGGCCCGCGACTCATCGTCCGAGAGACTACGGTTCGCTAGGCTGTTGCCGCGAATTGGAATTCTTGCGGAGAGGGCTCCGCTTGTCGGGTCCCCGCGCTTTGCGCCCGCCTATCCTCGTTGAAAGGCGGTCGCTCGAGTTGTCGCGGTTGTGCCACCTTCTCACGTTCGTGTTCGAGGCGACATCCTCCCCCTCCGGAACTTTGATTCTTTTGGTGGAATTGCCCACGGGAGAATGTTACATTCTCCATTGTGGTATCCCCTTCGAAGGAGTCTCCGCTCGGGTTGGCCGCGTTTTCTGCGAGGGTTCCTTGAGCTTTTGCGAGGTGCTCTGGGCAGGTGGTGTGGGTGGTTGCGGAGGACCGAAATGCTCTAGTTTGTCTGCATTTGGTCTTTGTTGGTTTGCGGAGATTTGGATGTTTCGCGCCGTCGGGGCGCTGTAGCGGCTTTGTTGCTCTTCATTGCGCCGCGGTTTGCCTAGGGAGGTGGGGGTTTGGTTTACATTTTCCATTGTGGTGCCTTCGCTGGTTTAGGGGTTGGGTTTTCGGAGGTATCCCGGCATCCGCCTTATGGGATCGGGGTTTGGCTCGGGGTGGCGGCATGGTGGCGTGTGCGGCCGATGGCTACTTTCTTCCCGACATGGGACTTGTGAGGGGGGTAGGCTTGGTCTTATAGTGCTCTGAAGGGTGCTCCTGGGGATGCGGTTCCTGGAGTTGGGTGGGTGTCATAAGTGCTTGGGGTAGTTATGGTTTGTACGGCGGAGGTTCTATCCTTGGTAGGTGGTGGCTTGAGGCGGTGGTGGGAGTTAAGGCTGTACGGCGGAGGTCCCGTCCTTGGTAGGTGGTGGCTTGAAGCGGTGGTGGGAGTTAAGGCTTGTGCGGGAGGAGGTCCCGCCCTTGGTAGGTGGTGGCTTGACGGTGGTGGGGGTTAAGGCTGTATGCGGGGGGGTCCGTCCTTGGTAGGTGGAGGCTTGAAGCGGTGGTGGGAGTTAAAGGGCATGCGGGCGGAGGTCACGCCCTTGGTAGGTGGAGGCTGTTTTTTGATGTCGAGCCCAGGCGAAAGTGCCCGAATCTCCGATTCTTGCCACTGCCTCTCTGGCGGCCCGGCCTCGGGAGGGTACGATATACATTGTGAGCCCCGGCGGAGGTGCCGGGGTGCTGTCTTTGTGCGCTCCACACGACTCACACTCGGAGGCGCGGGGCGGCTTCCTTGAGCCCCAGGCGGAGGTGCCGGGTGCCCGGTCTTCTTTGCGCCTCCGCGACTCATGCTCTGAGAGGGCGCGGGCGACTTCATTACGAGCCCCCCCGCGGGAGGTGCCAGGGTGCCGTCTTCTTTGCGCCTCCGCGCGACTCATGCTCGGAGGGCGCGGGCGGCTTCATTGCGAGCCCCCCCGCGGGGAGGTGCCGAGTGCCCGTCTTCTTTGCGCCTCCGCACGACTCACACTCGGAGGGCGCGGGGCGACTTCATTGCGAGCCCCTGGCGGAGGTGCCAGGGTGCCCGTCTTCTTTGCGCCTCCGCGCGACTCATGCTCGGAGGGCGCGGGGCGACTTCATTGCGAGCCCCTGGCGGAGGTGCCAGGGTGCCCGTCTTCTTTGCGCCTCCGCGCGACTCATACTCGGAGGGCGCGGGGCGACTTCGTTGCGAGCCCCTGGCGGAGATGCCAGGGTGCCCGACTTTGCATAATTTAGAGTGGGGAGTATTTTTGTTGGTTTGACCGAGCCGGGGGTGCAGCCTTGCGCTGCCCCCCCCGAGCGGGGCAATCCCGATTACCTTCGCGATGAGGGCTTGGTGGCGCCGGGCCGGCCCCTTTCGGTGCTATAGGCGTGTTGCAACTTTCTCCGATGTGGGGGGTAACTAGCCTCGCATATATTAGATAATGGTACTTGCCTCATTAAAAACCTTGCGCCCCTTCGCAAGGAAAAAGAGTGCAGCCCTGAATTGTTCACAATCTTAACTTCGGAAAGAAAAAACTAAAATGGAAAAAACGGGTAGTGCCCCTACAATTCGCGAGTGCCTGGTACATTGCACCGCTAGGGGTAATACTTGCGGAGGTTGTCGACGTTCCATGTGTGGGGGAGGTCGTGGCCTTCGAGGTCTTGCGGGTGGAATGAGCCCGGTCTTGTACTCTTCGTGGCGAGGTGCGGGGCCCGTCCATTTGGCGACAAACTTGCCAGCCATCTTCGCGTTACGCTTCCTGATCAGGACGAAGTCTCCGACGGAGATCGTGCGGAGGCTGAGCTTCTTGTTCCTCCATCTTGTGGTCTCCTCCCGATATGCGCGAGAGGTTGAGGGCGGCCATGTTTCTTGTCTCTTCGAGGAGGTCCTTCGCGAGTGCCTCCTCTTACGGTGGGGCTTCGGCCCGGAGACCCTTGGCGGCGTGTGCTTCAGTTCTTACGGGAGGACAGGCCTCTTCGCCCGAACAAGAGTTTGAAGGGCGTGAATTTGGTCGCACGGCTCTCGGAGGTGTTGTGTGACCACACCACCGGGGTAAAGCTCCTCGCCCATTTTCCTCTTGGCTTCGCGTGGACCTTGGCGCTACTACCCTGCAAGATTATGCCGTTGGCTCTTTCAACGAGCCCGTTAGATTGGGGGTGCCTTATGGAGGCGAAGTGTATTTTGGTGCCTATTTGATGGCAAAAGCGCGAAGCCTTATTTGTCGAACTCGGGTGCCGTTATCAACCGTTATGCTCCGCGGTGTTCGAAGCGGCAATGCGATCTGGCTGCGAAGAACTTTTGTACCGAGTGAGAGGTTATGCTTGCGAGAGGGCGGGCTTGATCCATTTGGTGAAGTACTCGACCCCACCAGCGCATAGCGGAGGTTCCCGGGGCCGGCCGGCATCGGTCCGATGAGGTCTATCGCCCATCGGCCGGAGGGGCCGGTGGGACGGAATGAGGGTTGCCGGAGCCCACGGCCTGTTGGAGTGGTGTGCTATCGGTGGCACCCCTTCGTAGTGCGACTAGGTGCATTGCGTCGTTGAGTGCGGTGGGCGGTAGAAACCTGCCCGAACACCTTTCCCACTAGCGCTGGGGGCCGTTGTGCGGCGCGAGATGCCTTCATGTATCTCCGCTAGGATGGCGCGACGCCTTCGCGGAGATATGCACTTTAGCCACGGGGCGGTTCGGAGGCTATATATAGCCTGTTGTTGACTAGGCGGTAGCCTCGGACCTACGCTCCACCCTCTTTTGTTCTTCTTTAGGCGTGGCTCGAAGAGACCCTTTATGAATGCTATGATCGGGGCTCTCCGGTCTTATTTGTGGATGGCGGCCGACCCGATTTGAGGGTCGTTTTCTTGGACCGCGGGGCTGTGAAGCACTTCAAAGAACACGTCTGTGGGAGCGGCTCCGCTCGGGCCGCGACCTTAAGCTTCGTCGGCCGCCGTTGTCCCTGCCGGATATGGTCTTGGTTGTGACGCCGAGGAAGAAGGCCTCCGTCCTCCTTAGCCTTGCCGTACTACTTCGCAGCTCTCGGGTGCTTGGCTTTGTTGTCCTTCTCGGCTTGTTTTCGAGACTACCTCCGAATCGGTTTTGATAATAGCCCTTGGCGGCCGACATGGCCCGGAGCTTGTTTAGAGCCGGAGCACTTGCCTCGTGATACCCGCCGTGTTGTTTGTGCACTTTGGAATTCTAGCCCGGCGGATACCTCGGCTTGACTCGGAGGGTGAAGTGATGATGGCCGCGATGCCCGCTCGCGTGCCCCCCGGGCTCCGTCGGTGTATGCAGTCCATATCGGGTCCAAGTTTCTTTACTGGTTGAATGTGTCCGGGGTCCAATCTGCAAGGAAATCTATGAGGGCACAGGACTTGATGGCTGTTCTGCCGACGAATCGATCGCGTGGTCTCCGATCTCGGTTGCCCACTTCGCTATTCGCCCCGCGGACTGCGGGTTTTGAATATGTTGTCGAGGGGAAACTTCGAAGGTATGGTGATTTCATGTGCTTGGAAGTAGTGCTTGAGTTTTCTTGCTGCCATGACCCTTTGCGTATGCTACCTTCTCCAGCTCGTATAATTTAGCTTTGGCCCTTCGAGGGTTTCGGAGACGTAGTAGATAGGGACCTGCTTGGGCCGATGTTCGTCGTCCCGCCTCTTTGATGAGCACCTTGGCGGCGGCGTGGGGTGATGCGGCAACATAGAGGAGGAGCCCTTCGCCGGGTTACGGTGTTGCGAGGGTGGTAAGGTTTTTCGGTAGCGCTTGAGTTCTTGAAGGCTTCTTCTTGCTGCGGAGGCCCCCAAGCGAACGGATCTGTGCCCTTCAATGTTTGGAAGAATGGTGGCCCCGCTCCGGCGACACGGAGATGAACTCTTTCCAGGCGGCGGGCGTCCCGCTAGTCTCTGGACCGACTTTACGTTCTTCGGAGCTCCATTGCGGTGATTGCTGCGATTTTGAAGGGTTGGCCTCGATTCCCTTGGGCGATACTAGGCGGCCCTAGTAACTTGCCCTTGCTCACTCCGAACACACACTTGGCGGGATTGAGCTTTAGCCTAACGCGGCTTGTGACGATGTTCTTTGGAGGTCCGTGATGTGGTCTTCCTTTAGCTTGCTTTGGACTACCAAGTCATCGACATAGGCCGAGATGGCTATAGATCTCGAACACCTCCGCGTCATACGTGCGAAGACGAGCCGGCGTTGCGGAGGCCTTGACCCATTCTTACGGCCGGTATGTTCGAAGGGTTATGAAGCTGGTCTTTTCTTCGTGCCGCCTTGGTTCATCCGATTTGGTGGTACCGGAGAAACAATCAAGAGTGATAGTCTCTCGCACCCCGCGGCGCATCGACTAGGGGCTGATTCGAGGAGCGGAAAGTCATCCTTCGGGCACGCTTTATGAAATTTGGTGAAGTCTACGCACATCCTCCATCGATGGGCTCAGCTGCGTCTTTGCTAAGGCTTGCTTTCTTCACCATGACAACGTTGGATAACCAAGTGGGGTACTTGGCCAGGAGGCGAATGACCTCCGCATCCGGAAGGCGGTTCACCTCTACTGTATTTGCTATCCTCCTTTCATCGACATCTTGCGGGCTTACGTTTCCGCGGGGGTGGCGTCGGACCTTATGTTGAGTGATGCTCGATGAGGTCCCCCGACACACTGTAGATCTTCCGCGGACCAGGCGAATCGTCGGAGTTCTCGCGGAGAGCAACTGCCGATAATTATGCTTCGGAGTGCGGTCGGGTGCGGATATGGTTACTTCTCTGTTGGGGTCGAAGCTGAAAAGCGACCTTTTTGTTTCCTCCGCCGGCGGGACTCGCGGGGGCTTGCTCCGCATCGCCTTGTGGCTGGTTCTCTTGCCTTTCCGGCCCTGTTCGAGGTTGTGGGCGTTCTTGCTGCCACGGTGACACGGCGCCCTCTGCATTTCTTGCTGCGTTTTGGTCTCCGAGAGGCGGCGATTATCTTGCCGGCGGAGGGCATCTTCATGCACGAATAGCTCGGGTGAAGGACCGCATCGAGCAGCGTTGGTGACTCAGCGACCCGAAGATGGCGTTATAGTTGTAGTATATGTCAACCGACATCGAAGGTTATGTTCTACGATGCGTGGATGGGCTCTTTTCCAAAGGAGGCGGTAAGGTAATTTTCGATGGTCCCCACCTGCTGCCCTCCGGCGAAGAGGGTTTCAATTTGGCGGAGTAAGTTCATCGCCGGGCCCATCTTGTCGAAGGTCGAGGCGAACGGGATGTCTGCGGGGAGCTGCACAGTGTCCACTAGTATCCTGGTCACTATCAACCCTCCGATGTTGGTATCGATGACCATCGCATCGGTGTGGGGGTAGTCTCGAGCTTCATATCGCTGGCGTTGAAGGTGATTGGGATGTGCGATCACCGCTTGTTTCTATGTGGCCCCTCCGGTACCGCGTGGTGAACCCTCCGATAGTGCTCTTTTTTATTTGGCGTTTGTTGCCATGGTCCTCATTGGAGCCTCCGGTGATAGCGAGGATGACTCCGTATGACGAAGTTCGCTTTGGCGACAATTGTCTGGATTTCTTGTTTTACTGGTGGGTGCTGGGTTTGAGGGGGTGCGGGCGGCGGAGGTGGTGGTGGCGAGGGGCCTGGCGTGGGTAGTTTGACTAACGAGGCTCGGGGGTGTGTGAGGCGGTACTCTTCCGGTAGTATCGTGGCTGGTGCTGGCTGAAGGTGTTAGTGTGGAAAGCTGGGTAGTGGAAGCCCGGGTGTGCTGGGCCCCGTAGTCGAAGGGAGTGAAGGTATAATGGTTGGAGTGGGTGTTTGCTGGTTTCCTGGTGTGGTTAACTTGCCTTTGGGAGTTTTGCGAGGCCAGCTCTCTATCCATCGCCTCTTTCCCCTTGGCGAAGTACGGGCATTGCTTGGTGTAGTGGCCTTTGCCCTCTCCGCAGTACTGGCAGTAAGGTTGCTTTTGCGGTGGCCTTGCGCGCCGGTGTCTTGGTTTGGTCTAGGGGTTCTTGGAGGGTAATTTTGTTTCGAGGCAGGTAGGCCGGGTTTTGGCTCGTGTGGCGGATTATTGGCGATGGCTCCGATTCGGCGGCGACGCCGGCCTTGGGTAGTTGTCGTGCGGGGGGTGACGTTGTGCTTGGTACTGGTTTTGCGGAGGTCGGAAGGCCTCTATCTTTGCTTTGTGGCTGTTATCGGCTGTCCATTATCTCGTGTAGCTCTGCTAGGGTTTTTGGCTGCCTTCGCTCGATTTTTGAATGATATGGACCTGGGCGGATACGAGGGAGACCACCGCCCATGATGACACTTTGGTCGGAGACCCCTTCGGTTCCCGGCCTTGGTTTGGAGAAACCTCCGCCACCACTCTTGCGGGGGGCTCGTTTGGCTTCGTACCACGTTTAGCGACTCGATCTTTGTTGATGAGTTCGAGTCGACCCCCTTGAAGTTTGCTCGGAGGGCGTCTCGGAGGTCGGACCAGCTTCGGATCGAGTTTGGAGGCAACGTGCAGTACCAAGACTGAGCGACTCCTCTTGCGATGATCACAAATGATTTGGCCATTGTGGAATGATCTCCTCCTCCGCTTCCACGGCGGCCTCGTAGCTCATAACGAATCGTCTGCGGGGTCGGAGGCCCCGTTGTATCTTGGCAAGTGCTGGTGGTCGTATGCCGGGAGGCCATTTCGCGATCTGAAGTGCGTAGGGAGAGTGGGGATTTGGGATCGTAATGATGATTACGCGAGGCTACGCCCGAGCGTGGCGGCCGGTGTCATCTCCGATGGGAATGGAAGGGTATAGCCGACTTATGCGGAGGGTTGAGGGTTGTGGATGCTGCACCGGTGGTTGATTCTCGTTGAGGTGGCGGTGGGGTTGGCGGAGGCGGGGCTTGCCCCCGAGCGGGGGTTGTGGATGATTGCCGGGCTACGGCTGCCCTCCACCGCCCGACTTCTTGCACCGCCTCGGCCGCTGGTTGATCCATGCTAGCTCGGTCCCGCGGCGGCTTTGTTCCCCGGCGTCCCGGCAGCGCCTCCGATCGGGGGCTGCGGCAACCTCCTCTTTTACCGCGATCTGGGCTTGGAGGGCCTCGGTGCCTGCTCCCCCTTGCTCGGTTTCCTCCTCTTCATCTTACAGTAGCGCTTTCGAGCCCTTGAGCGGATCCGCGAGGGTTCGCTCGGGGCGGAGACCTCTGCGCCACCGGTTCTTTGGACCACGGCCCCTCGACCTGCGGGCCCGCCTTGCTGAGCGTTAGGGCCTTCTTCCCCAGTGACCTCCGATATCGGGATGACCGGGGTGCGAGATGACGGTCCTCTCCCTCCCCAGCCGCGCGGAGGCTACTGGTTGGGTGGTGGCCGCATGTCGGCCGCTTGATGGCTTCGATCTGCGGGGGTCCCGCCGGGGGCGGGGTTGTCCGCTGCGCGGCCCGGCTTCGGTTCGGTTCGGCCCAGTGACGGCATGGCCCGGGCTTTTTGTGTCGATCCCCACGGACGGCGCCAACGTGGGATCACTCACCCCTTAGCCTTCGCTCCCGGAGAGGGGACGGGAAGGGGGCGAGGGCTTCCCAGGATGAGTCGAGAACACCAACGCAGCGAGGGGGGCTTCCGTCCGCCCGACCTTCGACCGAGTTGCCGAGGGTCGGGGGATCGGAGGGTGCCCGAGCCTCCGAAAGAGGAGGGGTAAGACGATGCGCGTGGCGAGACGTAGATGCGACAGAAACGATTAAATGGCACTTAAACTGGCCAACAACCGACCCCCTTCCCTGAGCCCGTACCCGGGTATTTATAGGAATACATGGGGTCAGAGGGGCTGATTTACAATTTAGTACATGGTAGGTAGGGGAACATTCACTTACAACTGGGCCCCCACAGGGGCAAGCTAGTAACTATTCGTACAAGGTTAGTACGGGGAATACACGCGTGTCTTCCCCCCGCCTGGGAGTCGTAGGGTTTCCCCATGCCGGCCGCCAGTGCCGAGCGCTAGCGGAGGGGACGACTCCGGAGGGGTCCCTCCGTTAGCTCTTCCTCGCCGCTTGGGCTCGCTACTTGGAGAGTTTCCCTCCGCCGGCGCTCCCCCGGTTGCATGTGGGGCTACTCCATTCTTGGCCATTGTTGGCTGCGGAGGCCTTTCTTTGACGGAGGAGTGAATGCTTCGCCGTTCGTATCTTGGCGGAGGGTCCTCCGCCTGCTAATCCTGCAAGACTTCACGACTTGTTAGCACAGGTTGTCTTGTCCTCCCGTAGAGAGGCCTGCGGAGCTGCCAGGGCTGGCGAGGGTCGCCCTCCCCAACACAGCCGGACTTCCGGCACCTAGCTCGGCGGGCGGAGGGGAGGAGGGGGAGGTTGAGGGGGGCGCTAGGGTTATGCCCGCTCGAGCCGCCCTCGAAGAAGCGATGGGGGAGAGGAAAAAGTCACAAAGAAAGGCAAAGTGGGCAAGCCATACATCCACTAAAAAAAACACACCCAAGCAGCCCCATTGTAATTTTAAAAGACTATTACCAAACTGGTTATCAACCCTGACGAACCCAAGTTGTTCAGGTGGTATCAACCAGGACCACGGCCCTCTACATCAAAACCACCCTAAACCACTCCCATGTGTCTTCCATCACCGCCTTGCTTGGGGCTAGCATGTACTGATAAAAAACAACTCAGAGACCACAACTGAGCTCCAAGCAATCAGATTACCAGGCAAAAGGCCAGAGCCATTGCTGATCATACTATCTCAAAGGTTTCTTGCGGCTAAGGATCTCTTGTTCTTTGAGGCGGTGCTGGAACCGTGCTAGGCATGCTTAGAGGCTGACCAAGCCTCAGAGACCTTGCGTGACAGCTGAAAGCTCAGTTGGGTCACGTAGTTGTCAACCAGGATACCTTGGTTGATAGCCGAGAGACAGACGGACACACAGCTTTGCATCGAACAACGCCCGACCAAAGTCATATAGCAGGCCAATTCCAATGGCCCATGATGCAAGGGGCAGGCCCGTCCTACTCCTCCCCGCCCCGGAGATCGCCGGCCGCTCTCCCCACTCCTTGCAACATCGGGCACCCTACAGCCTCTGCTTGCCGCCTCCTATCCACCTCTGCTACCCCCTCCTCGGCCGTGATACAAGGCCCACGGCAAAGGCGCAACCAAGCCGGCCGCGCTGTCAAGCCGAGCGCGGCGTCGTCCCCAGACCACCGTGGAAGCGCGGCGCGGATCATAGGTGCAGTCGCCAGCTATTAGCGAGGCGGTGTGGCATAGGCCAGGGCAATAACACGCAGCCGCCGCCCACCGGCGAGGCGTCACAGCAACCACACCGGCGTGGGCGTGGGACAGCGACGCTGACAGCCAAAAACATGAACGCCATGCTGCCTCCCCCCAGCTTCATCCAGAAGGTGAGCCCGTCCAGTCTGGTGGGCTACGGTTCCCCACCAGACCGGCGTCATCAGGCGCACGTCCTCCCGAGTCCGGGCTCCCCGTGTGCTCTGAGTCCACTACTGTAATGCTGTTTCGCGCAGTCCCTGTCAATGTTCATCTGCAAGGGAACAGTCATGAGCGCGAACGGACGGTGCTTGACGAAATGCCACCAAGCCGAGGTGCTGTTACCCGGAACAATATTTTGCACAAGGTCTGCTCTGCTCTTCTATTCCATCTGTTGGTAAGCACCCAAAACCAAAGGTTTGCATCTTTGTGTTGCTTCAAAACACTTTCTCAATCAAATTAATGGCTTAATATATTTATTGCAGTTCGTTCCAGGTACATGGCACTTCCGGACAAACAATACTGTCAGGTGATTGTTTCCATAAGTGAATCATGTCTCGTTAGTAATTCTTGCAATGCAACTTCATATGTAGATGAAATGCTCCTACAAGAATCCTTTTCTTTTCATGATCTACGGTTAACCTGCACAAATACAGGGATAGAGAACTCCTAAGAAGCACTAATACATTAATTAACAATTGCTAGATCTAGGATCGTAAACTAGGATGCACTCAAAAACTTTTTCATTTACTCTAGCAGTCAACTTTCATTTGTTGTAGCACATTAAAGTTTTCCATGTCTCGTCCTGTGTGTTAGACAATATATATAGTGTTTGCAATGGGTCATAATACAATCACAGACTTTCATAGTGTTAGCACTCTGTGTCTGTAAGAGTTGTGTTCTGTAAGCACCACATCCACAGCTATTTAAGCATTGTGTTTAGTATATATATAGGAAGAATACAAAGTGTTATGAATTTGTGCAGAAAATTGGACAGCAGGAAGAATGTGTTCCAGCAGATTTGTTCAGATTGTGTATAGAAAGCAACAGGAGAAAACAAGCAAATTGTACAGATTGCACTTGTAAGTCGTGCTCCTTTTTATTGCCAGGTATTCATTTTTTGCACTCCTACAGAGTGATGCATCTGTGTGTATGAGTGCATCGTTAATTGGTGGCATATGTTCAGCAAAATAATTTGCATGTTCAGGACTATAATTTGCAGATTTCGTTTATATTTATGTAGGCAAATTGATGACTCCTTGAATCGTCCATCTAAAATAGGCAGATTTTGTTTTGATACAGGCAACTTAATGTTTCCTTCCTACTGGATACAGGATGTGGGTTGCCACTGGGAATATATATGTGGATTGGCCAGTTGAGCCCACTCTTAACTAAATGGGCTACCTTGCGGTCCTATGCATTTGGTGGCGTGAACATGGTGATTAGAACGAGAATTTGCAAGAGGAAAGCATTAGCACAAAAAATACGACGTACCAGAGAACATGGAGCTGCTTTAGAATTGTGAATAATAACATCAACCCACATTCAGCAGATTGTTCAATCTCCCACTGACCAAGTTCTGATTCTGAACGATAATTAGCTCCACCATTGTGCCAAAGGTGGAAGAAGATCTTGAAACATGAAAACTGACATATTGATGCACCAGATGGATGCTCGGCTTGTCCTTCACAGCGCAGCTGGACAATGGTCCCGCCCAGTGTTTTCGGCCATCACAACACTTCACCAAACATGTGAGCTGGTTTGCATCTAAATTACTACAAGTTTATACTACCAACACATCACAGAGGAAGCATGGCGTGCAAGTTCCTAGCTCTGCGTGATGCACACGTTAATCAAGCAATTGAAAAATGGAAAGCTCACCTTTTCCCTTGTCGTCGAGTACTACAAAAGTTGTCTTCCTGCCCTCTGGTTATTTTGAATTGTCTCGTCCCGCGAGCTCTGCAGCTCGCTCACATCTCAATAACTTTTTATCTTTTGGAGCCACCGTAGTAAGGGGCTTGAAGATCCAGCCCAGCTGCAGCGTGGCTTCCTCCATCTCGACCTGTCTGGGTATCTCCTGCTACAGGGCTAAAATCAAGAACAGGCGGTGAATCTGATGTGAGATTACCTTCACCTTGCTTCCAACACAAAAAATCATATATATCTAATAATTTCCAAAGGAGGGTGTACATTAAGAACGTTTCTACGGGGTACGACTCCTTTTAGTCTTAATTATGCATTATGCTCCACTACTGTACTTTATTATCATATTCCTGTTAAGTCCAATGAGCTTCGGGTTGGACTGACGATGCCTCTTGCTCGGTTCCTGCCTCTTGGAGTCCCTGGTGTGCCTCATGTGTTCCATCACGTTCCGCTGGTAGTAGTGGCATCTAGACCGTGCTTGTTCCATCAACACCGTGGCTGCCGAAAATTTTTTCCGGCACCAGATGGCACACCAGGATAAATAATTATGCACGCGTGATGTAGATGAGCCGCCATGGAGCACATCTTCACTGCCATGGAGCGCACCTTCTTTCCGCATCGCAGCTGGTCATGGTCAATGGTCCCTAAACCCTAAGCCCGGCCTAATCTCAATGTGACACACACGTTAATCAAACAATTGAAAAATGAAAAGCCTACCCTTTCTCTTGTCGTCAATTGGAAAAGTTGTCTGCCTACTCTCTAGCTCTCTCTGGTTATTATTTCTAATTGTCTTGGCCCGCGGGCTCTGTACCTTGCTCCCATCTCTAGATCAGGGAACGGTAATGTATGCATTTCACTTTTCATTAATTTTGGAGCCACCATTGCGTGGGTCGTGAAGATGCAGCTGCTGTGCGCTAGGCTTCCTCGGTGAATCTGGGTGAGCCCACCTTGCTTTGCTTCCAACAAAAAACCTGCCCCCGTCTACTACTCTCTTACCACTAATGCAAGCTGCTGCCTGCAGGCGACGCACACACCGATTCGGAGCTTGCAGCCATGCAGCTGGCGACGGGGCCTTGGGGAGCCTGCTCCCCAAGCTCGTCGAGCTGGCCAAGAAGGAGTACGGCCTTCAGAAGGACGTGAAGAAGAAGATCCACTGCCTCTCACGGGAGCTCACGGTGGTCCACGCTGTCCTCCGCAAGATCGGCGACGTTCCACCAGACCAGCTTGATGAGCTGGTTAAGCTGTGGGCGAGTGAAATCAGGGAGGCATCCTATGATATGGAAGACATCGTCGACACATTCCTGGTGCGCGTTGAAGACGACCTAATGAGCCTCTCTGAGCCACACAAGCTCCGCCACCTCCGGAAAAAGGTGGGCAAGCTGTTCAAGAAGAGTAAGGCTCGCCGCAAGATCTCAACCTTGATCCAACAAATCAACGAGAAGCTTGAGGAGGTGGCAGCAAGGCGAGGCAGGTACACACTAGACAACATTGGCGCCAATCCAGTAGTTGCAAACACCATCGACCCTCGCATCCTGAGTCTACACAAAAGCGCGACCGAGCTTGTTGGTATCGAGGGACAGAGAGATGAGTTCATAAACAAGTTGTCCCTAGGGGATGGTGATGTGGATCCGTCTAGTACTACAAAGATGAAGATCCTCTCGATCGTTGGATTTGGAGGGCTAGGCAAGACCACTCTTGCCAAAGCTGTCTATGACCACCTCAAACTGCACTTTGAATGCCAGGCCTTTGTTCCGGTGGGTCGGAATCCTAACATCAAGAAAGTCTTGAGGACATTCTCATCGGTCTTGATAAGAAAACATACACTGATTCCAAATTCAAGGATTTGGATGAGAAGCAACTCATAGACGAAATCAACGAATTCGTCAAGGAAAAGAGGTACGTATGAGCTAGTATGACCACTGATTCATTAATCATTGCTAATCATCGATCACTGACTTACTGCTAAACAATTATAGCCGCTTAGATCATGGAACTGAACATTTCGTTCTTTATATATCATCATTTTATTAATATATGCATTGGTAAACTATTGGGATATTAATATGTTCCTTTTTTAAAAAAGGTTTTATTTTATTAAAACAAAATGATAAAAGGAATATAACGAATTAGTGATATAGGTATAAAAAAAAGAACTCTGTGAATGACGCCTCGTATTTTCATTTACCATTTCTTGTACATTCTTATAAATATATAGGTACTTGATTGTTATTGATGACATATGGGACAAGGAGGCCTGGGAATTGATCAGATGTGCTCTGCAAGGAAATGATTGTGGAAGTAGACTTGTGATCACTACTCGTATTTTTGAAGTTGCCAGATGTGCTAGTGAAGCTTACAAAATGCAGCCACTCTCCCATGACAACTCCAAAAAAGGCACTGGGTATGCCCTTTAAGAATAGTTGATGGTGAAGGGAAGTATTTTGATAGTCCTTCAGCTGAGGCATGTGAAAAGATTTTGAAGAAGTGTGGTGGTGTGCCACTAGCTATCATTACAATATCCAGTTTGTTGGCCAGCAAACCATGGGAGGACTGGTCTGAGATCTACAACTCAATTGGTTTTGGGAATAAAGCCAATAAAGATGTAGATAATACACGAAAAGGATTTTGTCTTTTAGCTACTATGATCTGCCGTCACATCTGAAGTCTTGTTTATTGTATCTAAGCGTATTTCCAGAAGATCATGTGATAGAGAAAAATAGTTTGATATGGATGTGGGTGGCTGAAGGTTTCATCTCTCATGAACAAGCAACAGCAGCAGGGGTAGGATTATTTGAGCTCGGGGAGAAGTTCTTCAATGAATTGATAAATAGAAGCATGATACAGGCACAAGAGACACAATATGAGGGGTACGTCAATGCATGCTCTGTTCATGATATGGTGCTTGATTTGATACATCAATTGTCGAGTGAAGAAAATTTTGTCACTATACTGAATGGTGGTGGGCGACAGAAACTTCATGGGAGCATTTCTCGCAGGTTGGCCCTACAGTGTATTGAAGAGCACAGCGTTGGTCAGCTGGCTAATATCTCTGTGGAGAAAGTGAGGTCCATCTTCGCCAGTGAGTGCGATTTTGGTGCATTATGCCGAAACCGAAACCTCCCATTTTTACGTGTAGTAGAAATGGCACAGTGTTCTCTTACCCAAGGCTGCAACGAAGATGTGTTGGGTCATCTTCGGAGGTTACTTCACTTGAGGTACCTCAGTGTATCGAGTGGCAGTGATATTAAACTGCGCCAACTGCCCACGGATGTAAGATATCTGAGGTTTTTGCAAACACTGGATTTATGGGGCACCTCGATATGGAAACTGCCGGAGGAGGTGGGACTTCTGATGCAACTTGTTTGCCTACGACTACAATTTAATGCGGGAACAACATTGCCAACTGGTTTGATCCGTAATCTGACGTCACTGCAAGAGCTGTATGTATTCTGTGATTATGATGAAGGTGCTACAATGCAGTTTGTGACGGAGCTGGGCCTGCTGAAGGAACTAAGGGTGCTCCAGACATCGATTTGTTTTTTTAGTGAGAGCATCAAAAGTTCTTTGCTGGAGTCCCTGGCCAATCTGCGCCATATCAAAGAGCTTGAAATTCGTGGCTATGACGACGAATTTAAGGCGTGTGAACCATTTGTGAACTATGATGCAATAAGGGTCTCCTGTCAGCATCTCCGTTTCCTGTGTGTAAGCGACTGCTTGGTGTTCTCTAAACTGCCAGCATGGATTAGCTCGTCGCATGCTCCAAACCTCTCCTATCTCAATGTGCAAGTGGTAGATGTGAATGACCAGGACATGGAAACCCTTGCCAAGTTGCCAGAGCTCAGTTGCCTCATACTGCATTCAAAAACTGACACCAAGTCAGTAGTTAGCATAAAGATTCATACTGATGAAGGTGTTGGCTACTTCCGCAAGTTGAGAATCTTAAAGCTAGTCGGTCAAATTATCTGGTTTGATCTGAGCAGCAGGGTACCATCATCTAATACTATCATGCCAAGTCTTGAATCCCTTGAGTTTGTGGTCCATGTGCAGTCCCTCAAATACGTGAACCTGCATCTTGGTTTTGGCATCCAGAACCTCGGAACAAGTTCGCTCCAGAGACTCAGAGCCAAATTGAACTGTAGAGGTGCAGGTCCTCGGGGGGTGGAGGAAGCGGAGGCTGTGTTGAAGCACGTGGCTGCAGTCCATCCAAAACATCCCACCCTTGTAATTGATTTTAAAAACAAAGAAGATTTGATGTCACGCTACCAAGAGGTACGTATGATGAACTGATCATGCATGCATTAATTGCATCCAAAGGGATTCTATTCATGCATGCTTTCAAACGCTACCGACTTAGTATCTTCCCAAACCTTGCTTCAGTTGTGAAGCTACCTTTCCAAGTACCGCACGAAATAGGAATAATGGAATCTAGCTATAGCTGCTGCTAGTTTCTCTTCTTTTAGTTATTGTTAGTTTTTTTTTAGGAAAATTAGTTAGTGCAAGACCTAGCTCCATCTTAGATATAGCAAATACCGGATAAATTTCTAACATCAATATCTCTGACTCTTACTATTCAAGGCGTCCTAATAGTTACTCTAAATTTACAATGTGTATATAGCAAAAGGAAGTAACAAGGCCACAGGCCAGCCCATAGAAATAAAACCATTCATACCTTGTTCTCATTTGCATGCATGTATCGTAGTGGCCTTGCACTCATATCACCATGGCCCACTTTTTTTTTCTCGAAAGCGTACCCATTGGCACGTGTTGCATTAAGGAAAAATATAGTTTTACACGTCGCACACTTTAGCCAAAATAATTGGCCGAAGCGCATGAAAGCACACAGACAAGAATCACCGGCTTAAACGGTGACTCAACGCCCGTGACGGAGTCAACAGCACGCGTCGCGAGTCCATGCCCAGCTGCCGAGGAAGGTGACGGAGGAGAGGCCCCGATGAGCTGCAGCAAGGTCACCATCATCGACATCGTCATCACCGGCCCGGTCCGGAGACGACGCCTCAGCCCACCGCAACGCCTTCAACCCGCCCGAGGAGGACGGGAGGAAGGGGGCGGCGCCCCGAATCTCCCCCATCCCTCGACGCGTCCACGGAGGGGGCGGCGGATAGGGAAGGGGGGCCCGCCCGGAGGAGGAGACGGGCGGGCGAAGGGCGCGGAGCGAATGGCCACACAGCGGGCGATGTCATGCTCGGGCTGCCCCGACGAGCCGGGAGCCGAGGTGAGCGGGTGGGTGGCCGCCTCACGGGCGACACGGACGGCGGGGGCCGGGCCTCACCGGCGAGAGTGGACGACGGTGTGAGAGGAGAGGGCCGCTGGTTTTGCCCGCCACGAATAACGCTGGCTGCGATCGACCGGCCGTGGGGGTGGATGCCAACGCCCGGGAGACGGCGGCAAGGAGTGAAGGGCCGGTTGTTCCGGCCACCTCGAAAGCTCGGCTGCGAGGACGATCGCCCCCGTGGGGGCCGGGGGGCCGATGGCGCCAACGACGGAGTGGCGGCACGGCCGGGCGTCCGTCCGCGAAGGATGACGGTCTTAGGGAGGGATCGCCGGCCCCGGCTAGTGGACCCGAGTAGGGACGCGGCCGCCATGAGCGGCGGCGGCCACTGACCGGGCCAGCGGCGAAGGGGGCCCCAAGGGGGACCGGCGCGGAGGAATGTTCTCGGCTGCCTGGTCCGAGCACCGGATGCCCGCCACGACCTCCCGAACCCAGCGGCAAGCATTTAAATGGACGGGTCGGGCGCGAACTCGGCACGCGGACGCCAGCGGCGCCAGTAGCTAAAGTGAGGGCCGCTGATTCCACGTAGACGAGGGCGGGCTCATCGGATCCGAAGCGGCGCCACCGGATCCACCCTCGGGGGCGGCGGGGGAGGGTGGTCGCCGGGCGGCGGCGAGACGAGGATGGCGGCCACCCTGCGTAGCATTGAGGGGGGGCGAAATTAAGGGCGGGAGGGGATGCGGAGAGAGGTGGCGGAGGTCGGGCGGGCGCCCCGGCCGGGGCCCGGGAGGCCACCGACGCCGGCGACGGAGGCGCTGGCGCTGTCCGCTAGGGGCAACGGCTCTATTTGCATCTCGCCGCTAGGGCGATGTTCTCTCCCTTAACTTGGTGACCACCACCATGGCCCACTTATTGCTGGGTGTTAGTAATACTATCGACCTTATTTACTACCTCAACAGTAGTAAAGTAGGTATAATAAGCTTCCTAATTTATTGTTTTTCCATCCTATAGTGGACGTCCTACTCCTTCTCCCTCTGTTCTGTAATATAAATGCATTATAGAAATTTTAAGATAAATTAAGATAGAGGAGAAGTACACAAGACCGTCATTTTATTTCCTGATCAGGCATTATCATCAACGTGATTAATGGGGTTGATATAAATGGAAAATATTTAATGTAAATTTGGTTTTTGTCCTCTAAAATGCATTATATTTGAGGGCAAATTTTGAATGCTACAATGCACTATATTACACTGGATAGAGGGAGAAGTACACAAGAGCTCTAGCCAAATATGAATAGTTACACGCACGCCACGTAAAATAAAATCTTTTATGTGGCGGGCGCGTTATGGTGCCCGCCACGCAAAAAATCTTTCCCGTGGCGGGCAGCTTTAAGAGGCCCGCCACGGAAATTTGAGAGGCCCAGCCAAAGGTCGGTCGGCCGAAAGCAGTCACCAATATAAGCCGGACTTAGGGTTTCACTCCTCAACCCACCCAACCGCTCTCACTCCTCAACCCACCCAAATTGACTTAGGGTTCCCGGCCCGAGCTCGGGCCTCTCCCTCCTCTCACTCCCTCCCTCTCTTTCTCCTCATTACACGCCACCGCTCCTTCCCTCGTACACGCCCACGGCTCCCTCGGTGGTTGCTGCTCCTCCGGCGGCGGGCTCCCACCGCGGGATCCGGTGGAGGGCGGCGCCTGGACGCTGGATCCGGTGGAGGGGCTGGGCGGCCTTCCTCCAACTCGTCAACGGCGAGGGGGGCGGATCCGCCACGGCGAGGTGGCGGCGGATCGGCGCGGAGCCGCGCACCGGCGGCGGATCGAGGGCTCCCACGGCGGATCCGGCACTCCGGCTCGTCAACGGCGGGCGGCGTCGGCGGCGGGCGGGCGTAAAGGCGTCACCGGATCGGCGGCGTCCAGCGTGGGGCGGCGTGGGGCGCGCTTGCGGGCCTAGATGGGCTCGGCGGGCCCGTGGATGGGCTCACCGGGCCTGTCTAGGGGTTTCTTTTCTTTTTTTTTTTTTCGAAAATATTTACCGTGGCGGGCACCGTAGCGCGCCCGCCACGGGTGATTCATTCACCGTGGCGGACGCACCGTAGCCCGCCCGCGGAAACCCAATGATTTACCGTGACCTCTTGTTAGTGACGGGCTCCAACGCCCGCCACGCAAAAACCGTAAACGCCCGTCACGGAAAAATATTTCGGTACTAGTGAAGCCTCGATGCACGAAGGCTCGGCCCGGTGCACGGTTTTTGGCCCGGTCCAAACACGGTCCGACATGGTCCGATTCGTGCTCGGGGGGTGGCCCGGTGCCCGCTACGAGGCCATGCAGGGCAGACCCCAAGGCACACGGGTCGGCACGGCGGGGCCCTCTATGGCCAAAAGCACGATTGGGCCCGGTCCACAAGAGAATGCCAACAACCCGGCAAACAAAAAAGCCCACCTTTGCCTCCTCCATAACCCTAATCCCCGGACCCACACCCCCACCGCCGCTCCGTTTCCCTCCCGGCCTCCGCTCACCGCGATCACGGGCACGTGGTGGCGCGGGCACGCAGCCCGCGCTTCGCGCGAGCATCCCGTGGCCACCTCCCCGCTCCCAAAGACGGCAACTCCACCAGCCACCTTCTCGCGACTTCGCCCCTTCTTCCTCCGGTGTCGGCGGCGGCAGCGCCGCCCGCCGCGGTCGGGCTTCCGAGCCAGCGTAGTCGCCCAGAGAGAGAGAGAGAGGAGGCCAACGAGAGAGGGAGGAGTCGGCGGTGTCGGCGTCGCCGCGGAGGAGGCGGGGCGACGCACTCTAGCGCCACCCCGCACGGCCGACGAGCGCGGCATGCCAAGCCAGGGGCGAACGCTCCTCTCCTCCTCCTGTGACTGGGCCGGCCTGGTTCATTTTGGACCCGTGCTTATCCGTGCGGCCCGGCATGGAAGGAGGCCCACGTGTCGTGCACGGGCGGCCGCTATACGCCCGGTGGTATGGGGAGGCACGGCCCGGTGGCCTAGCGGGTCCCTTCATGCCGTGCCCTATTGGGCGTGCCTAGAACGGGCCCGTGCTGCCGTGCCTGCCCGTTGCACATGTATAGTGGTAAATGTTGTTTTACATATGTTCTTTTTGACATAACAAATTATATAATTTTGAGGACTTCGAGGAGATACCACAAGGTACACGTAATCCATCGCAAGTTTGTGTGGTATCGCTTAACAATACTATGAAGAGTAGTAAGTACCTCGTTGTATGATCCAAAAAGACTTCATAAAACATACATATATGTTGTCAGCCAGACATGTAAAGATATGAGAATTCCCTAATCATAATAGATTCTTCCTGTGTGGAACATCATGCTTAATAATGTACTAATTACCATATAGTTTATATTCAATATTAATATGCCAAAATATCGACTTATCTTAATCGAATTGCACAGGTTATAAAGGTGCTTAAAGGTCATCAAAAAAGATAACTGGACTAGTATTTTCGCAACAATTTATGAAGGTGCTTGTATCTTCAGGTGCTGATGCTCAGGTGTGAATTATAATATGACGCCTTCTTGTTTTTTATTAATTGAAAGCATACTGAGTTAAAAGTAACATCTACACATGTGAGCATGGCTTCAACACCAGTGTTATATTAATCGCATTTCATAGCATCTTTTAATCAATTTTCTAAAAGATATAAAACTCTATAAATATTGTCTTGATTGCATGAAAATCATATCTAATATACTTTGTTTGTTTCTGAATCATTGTTTTTTTTTTTTTTTTTTTTGCTTTTTATTTTTGCAATGAAATGAAATTTGCAGCTATGTGTTTGGGGTACATCTGGTTGGTACAAGAAGACATCGAGATACATCAAGCATCCATCTAATGGCTCCAGTGCTTTAGTTGGTGATACAATGGTGCAATTTCACTATGATGAGGAACATCTTTTAGTAGTTCATGAGAGCCAACTGGCGATCTATGATTGGCTACTAGAGTGCTTGTGTTCGGTAAGTCATTCACAACATCTTCATCACAACAATATATATTCTTACCTGTCATATGCAGTCTTAACTATCAAGCCAGAGTACTACACATACGACATGATTTATATCATGCCTATCGAATGATCCTATAATAAACACAATAACACTGATATTTAACATTTCGTAACTTGATATGTAGTGGTACCCAAGAGATCCACTCCCTGCTCCAATTTCTAGTGCAGTATACTCACTTGGTTGTCTGATGGTCTGTGCTGGATTTCGTGATGGCGCAATTGGAATATTCGAGGCAAAATCTCTTACGTTACAGTGCAAGATAGCACCCTCTGCCTACATACCATCTTCAATATCCAGGTATGCGGAGTTTTGAGGAGTTCTTATTTTTGGATTGTTTCAATTCTGGTAACCAATATTCTGTTTCTGTTGCCTGTCTTGTTTCTAGTGGTGGTGAAACTGTCTATCCCACAGCTATTGCCACGACTCCGTGGAAGCCGAACCAAATTGCAGTGGGCTTGAGCGATGGTGCAGTTCTTGTGCTAGAGCCGTTGGATACAGACGACCTACAAGTGGGGAGCAACGGCACCTCAGAACAATGTCCTCCTAGTGATGTCAACAACAGCGGTGGTCACGGGCAAGTACTGGATGTCTGATCGGCCCTGACGAGAGGGAGACATGGCAATGCTTTCTTGGTATACAATGACAGTTTCGGTTAAATGAATATATTTACTCGACTTGTTTATGCAACAATCCAGTTGCGTATATACCATCTATCGCTAGATCTCCTCGAGATTTATATACCTGCTGATACTTGTGTTTTTAAGTCGTTGACTTACTTATTTGTAATAAATAAAATGCATGTTGCTAGTGTGGGTGAGACATTTCCCTCCCCGTCTCTCTTATTCTTTATTAAAAAAACATAACTGTATTGTGGACTATGTATTCTCTTATTTGTATTCTTCAAGCTGCTTAGGTTGAATTGCAATGCTCTTGCTTGGTGAATGATGTGAGATTTTGACATGCTTGTTAAGAACTCGTTCCAAGTGAGGGAAATTGTCCTTGGATAAAGTAGCATACAACATATACATATAGTGCCATTGCTGACCATACTATCTCGAAGGTTTCTTGCGGCTAAGGATGTAATGTGTCTTTGAGGTGGTGCTGGAACCGTGCCATCTGGTGTGCTTGGAGGCTGACCAAGCCTGCAGAGACCTTGCGTGACAGCAGAAGGCTTAGTTGGGTCACGTAGTTGTCAACCAGGCTACCTGGTGGATAGCCGAGAGACAGATACACACACTACATAATAAACCGACAGGCCTTGCTTCGGATCTCAGCCCACGAATCCCGTAGCTAGTCGCGGGAACGGATAAGCGTCGCCACCATGTCACTCTGCTCTATACACTGGTACGGTGGTACCACACCAATAGAGACCGTGGCAGACGATAAACGCAACTGCCGGAGGAAGACCTACTTCACCAATGTGGCATGATCACTGTCAACTCCATTCTTGCATCTTTCACTCTGTTTAGTTAGTTCCTGGTTCTTTTGCGCTTTGTTCGTCTTCGTCCCGGGCTGACTGAGGACACAGATGGATCAGATCACTCAGAAGCCCAATACCACGATTCGCCCAGCGACGGCAATGCAGTTCAATTCGAGAGATCCTCCGTTCGCTGTGCATCGAACAATAGCCGGACCAAAGTCATATAGCAGGCCAATTCGAGTGGCCCATCTCAGCACAAAACGCCTACAAAAAGACGGCCCAGATGCACGCCGCCTCTTTCCTCACCGACGCGGCGCTTGTACCGCGGCACAAAGGCCTGGACTAGTGAGATGGCGACGCTCCCTCCACCGCAGACAAGCTGGAGACCCACCTGACAGCCACCGGCGGGCTCCCTGAGCTGGCTGTTCAGCGGCACACATTCAGACATTCAGAGTGTTAGCACTCTGTCGGTAAGAGTTGTGTTCTGTAAGCACCACATCCACAGTTATTATGTAAGCATTGTGTTTGGCATAGGAAGAATACTTGTGCAGAAAATTGGACAGCAGGAAGCATGGGTTCTAGCAGATTTGTTCAGATTGTGTATAATAGGAAGCAGCAGGAGAAAACGAGCAAATTGTACTGATTGCAAGTGTGAGTCGTTCTCTGTTTTATTGCCAGGTATTCATTTTTGCACTCCTTCAGAGTGACGCATCAGTGTGTATGTGTGCATCGTTGGTGGCATATGTTTAGCAACATAATTTGCACGTTCAGGACTATAAATTGCAGATTTCGTTTTTTTATGTTGCCAAATTGATGACTCCTTCAATCGTTCATCTAAATTATGCAGATTTTGTTTTGATACAGGTAATGTTGCCTTCCTACTGGATACAGGGTGTGGGTTGCCACTGGGAATATATGTGGATCGGCCATTTCAGCACACTTTTAACTAAACTAGAACATCAGGCCCTTGGGCCGCCCTACAATGGCTTGAAGAACACAAGCTATGTCTATTCTCAACAAACATGACTTCATAATTCGATATGGTAACACATTACTAAAAAAAATCGATATGGTAACACAAAGATATCAAGTCCAAGATCAAGCATATCAAACCAATAGTTATAGTCAATTTGCACCCAAAAATCAAAGAGGCACTGTCACAAGTAACTAACTGAGCATATGTGCAAAAAGAAAAAATTATCAGAGCATTTTGGAATCAGCTACAATCTTTTGGTTCAGAGTGACTAAAGCTGAGGCTGCTGAGCCCTTCCACATCATCCTGAATTCTGAATTTATAAACCTTGCATCCACGTTTCATGCACCAGACTTGGGTGATTGAAGATCCCCGCCATGAGGAGCCCACGCTGGAGGCCACGGCGAGGTACGCCTTGGTCCAGAAGGTGGAAAATGATAATGTGAAGGAGGAGCTAAGGATGGCACTCAAGGCAGCAAGGAAGTACCAGCGGGGAGGTGGACGAGCTCCGAGCTCAGCTAGGGATGCCACCTCGCTACAAGAAGAATGAAGACCATCCTTAGAGCTTAGGCTGCCACCTAGAATTATGAGGCGTTAGTCGCGAGTCGTGTCGAGTCAGTTGTGTCAAGTGTGTGTGTTTGAGAAACTTGGTGATAGTTGTTTTGGATTGATGCTATAAATGTGTGATTTGCTATTTCATAATGATTGCTGGAGTTTATGGGCCTGTCTATGAACTCCTTAGAATTGGATTTAAGGTTTAAAGATTGATTAATATAAGTTTGGGGGTCATTTTATCTATCATGGCTGAATCTATTCTCTGGAGCAGTCTGTTCTTTTATCGCATATCTTTTTATCCGTACATGGTTTGGATCTGAAATTTTTCTGGGAGAAAGTAGACTTCTGTATCTTTCCAATGAGGCCTATATCATATTTTTATCTATTCGGATTGGGGAGTTATGGCAGTTTGAAAATGATGTTTCAGTGCTGTCTGGATGTTCAGAACAGAATCTGTTGTTCTCTGTTTTAGGTGAATTTAATGACCGAATCTGAAAATATGCAACACATGAAAGATGTAGATAATTTTGTAACCTTTCCAACGGTATAGAGAACACGTCATTTGAGTTTCTGGAACTCCAGTTATGGTCTGTTTACTGTACTACTGTTGTTGCACTTCGTCCAGAAAATTTCAGATTGTCATGTTTTGTTATTCGATCTATTGTTGGGTAACTCTAAGACTTGTGTATGTGATATTGGATGACAGATGGCTGCTCGTGGAAGAGGCCGTGGACGTGGTAGGGGCAGAGGTGGACCACCCCCACCACCACCGCCCCCTGTGATGACGCCAGAGCAACTCATGGGAATGCAGGGGCAGTTGATTCAGCAAGTGGTGCAACTCCTATAGCGAGAACCAGCGGAACCCGCGAGAATCGGAACCACCGGGGATTCAGCACTATGCTCCACCCGAGGGGACAGGCGTGCGGACTTCATGAAGGGACGCCCGCCAACTTTCTCGCATGCAGCTGATCCAATGGAGGCAGACGATTGGCTGCGGACCATTGAGAAGAACCTGGACATAGCGCAGTGCAACGACGCCGAGAGGGTGTTGTTCGCATCAGGACAGCTTGAAGGAGCAGCACAAGATTGGTGGGACTCTTTCAGGTTTGGGCGCCCCAATAATGCGCCAGCCATCACCTATCAACAGTTCAAGGCTGCGTTCCGATCATATCATATCCCAGAAGGCTTGATGGAGCAGAAGAGGGAGGAGTTCCTCGCTCTGAAGCAAAGGCACATGTCTGTTGGGGAATATCGGGACAAGTTTTCACAGTTGTCACTTTATGCTCCTATAGATGTGGCTACTGATGAGCATAAACAGCGCCTATTCCTCAAGGGGCTGTATGATGACCTTCAGCTTCAGATGATGTCGAAACATATCCCAACTTCCGGGCTATGGTGAACCGTGCTATTGTTATTGACAATAAAAGCGTAGGGACATTGACACTAAGAAGAGGAAGTTCAATGACAAGAACTTCGGGCGGCAACTCTCGTTTCCGTCCCAACCAGCAAGGCTATCAGCAGAAGAATCAAGGGAATCGGGGTTCTTCCTCTCGGTGGAACAAGGGTCCGAACAACCAGCATCCACCATTCTAGAAGCGCCAGCAGGACCATCAACAGGGAGGACAGCAACGTCCCAACAACCCCAACCAGGTCGTGATGAGGAATGGGGTGCCGGTTAAGTGCTATCACTGTGGTAAGGATGGCCACTTTTCTTTCAACTGCCCAGAGAAGCTGAACCCACAGAACAGGCCGAATCAGCAGAGTGGCTATCAGAAGCCAGCAGGCAAGCCGGGGAATGTCAACAATGTGAATGCTGACACCGTCCGGGGAGACGCCGGATGTCATGCTTGGTACGTTCAGCATCAACTCCATCTCTGCTAGTGTACTATTTGATTCTGGTGCTTTGCATTCCTTTATATCAGCATCTTTTGTTAGAGAGCACAGTATACCCATACTAGTCATGAAACAAAATATGATAGTAAATTCACCGGGGGGTTGCATGCAAACTTCACATCAATGCCCCTCTATTAGTATCTCTTTAAGGGGGGTAGACTTTGTGGTTTCACCGATCCTACTGAAGACTGCCGGTATTGATCTGATCTTGGGAATGGACCGGATGAAAAGGCACCATGCTCAAATTATGTGTCAGGAGAGTGGTTATGGTAAACAC
This sequence comes from Hyparrhenia diplandra, assembly GCA_015847255.1. Classification (NCBI taxonomy): domain Eukaryota; kingdom Viridiplantae; phylum Streptophyta; class Magnoliopsida; order Poales; family Poaceae; genus Hyparrhenia; species Hyparrhenia diplandra. Next base: position 226,816 of record JADLZK010012239.1, on the reverse strand, counting down.
TCCCAAGGGTGACAGGATCAGTGTTCCAATTACAGTGCAGCCACCTCCAACAGCCGTTGTAATCAAGTGATTGATGTTGATGATCTTCAGAACTATGTGGTTGAGGAGTTCCCAGATGTGTTCCCCGAAGACCTGCCAGGTATGCCACCTGACCGAGATGTTGAGTTTATTATTGACTTATTGCCTGGTACTGCACCCATTGCTAAGCGTCCATATAGAATGGGGGTAAATGAGTTAGGGGAACTTAAGAAACAGTTGAGGGAGTTGCAGGAAAAGGGATTCATACGCCCCAATTCATCTCCATAGGGTGCCCCTGTTATCTTCGTGGATAAGAAGGATGGTTCACAGCGGATGTGTGTGGATTACCGGTCTCCGAATGAGGTAACTATTAAGAACAAGTACCCGCTACCCCACATTGATGATCTGTTTGACCAGTTGAGAGGTGCCTATGTGTTCTCGAAGATTGATCTTCGCTCTGGTTATCATCAATTGAAGATTCGTGTAGCTGATATACCCAAGACAGCTTTCACTACAAGGTATGGCTTGTATGAGTATACGGTCATGTCATTTGGATTGACTAATGCACCTGCCTACTTTATGTACTTGATGAATAAAGTATTCATGCCATATCTGGATAAGTTCGTGGTAGTGTTCATTAATGACATACTGATATTCTCCAAGAATGTTGAAGAACATGCAGAACACTTGAGGTTGGTCTTGCATAAGCTTAGAGAACACCGGTTGTATGCTAAGAGGAGCAAATGTGAGTTCTGGTTGAAGGAAGTGGCATTCTTAGGCCATGTGGTCTCAAATGGTGGTATAGCAGTTGATCCTAGTAAAGTTTCTGATGTGCTGAATTGGCAACCACCAACCAATGTTAGTGAGATTCGTAGCTTTCTGGGATTGGCTAGATATTATAGAAGATTCATTGAAGGGTTCTCCAAGTTAGCTAAACCAATGACAGCTCTACTTGAGAAGAGTGCCAAGTTTGTGTGGTCTGAGAAGTGCCAAGCTAACTTTGAAGAATTAAAGAAGAGGTTGACTACTGCTCCTGTGTTGACTTTGCCTGACTTGAGTAAGAGGTTCTCTATATATTGTGATGCATCTCGGCAAGGTCTAGGCTGTGTTCTTATGCAAGAAGGGAGAGTTGTGGCATATGCTTCAAGGCAGTTGAGGAAGCATGAGTTGAATTATCCCACTCATGACTTGGAGTTAGCAGCTGTAGTGCATGCTTTGAAGATATGGAGACACTACCTAGTTGGTCATAAGAGCGACAGCTACACGGATCATAAGAGCTTGAAGTACATCTTCACACAGACAGATCTGAACCTGAGACAAAGGAGATGGTTAGAGCTAATCAAGGACTATGATTTGGAAGTGCACTATCATCCTGGGAAGGCTAATGTCGTGGCCGATGCTCTCAGTAGGAAGGTCTATGCTAATGAGGTCCAAGCAACCACCATGCCTGAAGAGTTGTGTGCAGAGTTTGAGTCGCTAAACCTGGGCTTAGTTGCCAATGTGGTGGAATTAGAGATAACACCTACCTTGGAACAAGAGATTCACAAGGGACAGCTGGAAGATGAGAAACTTCAAGAGATAGCAGCTAACGTGCCTTTGGGCAAGGCACCAGGGTTCAGATTGGATGAGAAGGGCACATTGTGGTTTGGCAAAAGGATTTGTGTACCTAAAGTGAAGTCGCTACGTGATGCAATTCTGCGAGAGGCTCATGAGTCAGCTTACTCCATACACCCAGGGAGTACTAAGATGTACTTAGACTTGAAAGAGAGATACTGGTGGTATGGACTAAAGAGAGATGTAGCTGAGTATGTGGCTCTGTGTGACACCTGTCAGAGAGTTAAGGCTGAGCATCAGAGGCCTGCAGGTTTGCTACAACCAATGAAGATACCTGAGTGGAAATGGGAAGAAGTCAGTATAGACTTCATTGTGGGGTTACCTTGCACTCAGAGAGGTTACGATTCGATATGGGTAATCGTGGACCGTCTCACTAAGGTAGCTCACTTCTTACCTGTAAGGACTACTCACTCAGGAGCAAGGTTAGCAGAGCTGTATATGGAAAAGATAGTGTGTCTGCATGGAGTTCCCAAGAAGATTGTGTCTGATCGGGGTACTCAGTTTACATCGCAGTTCTGGGAGAAGGTACATGATGCTTTGGGTACTAAGTTGAATTTCAGCACTGCTTTCCATCCTCAGACTGATGGGCAAACTGAAAGGATTAATCGAATCTTGGAAGACATGTTGAGGGCTTGTGCTTTACAAAGAGGGGACAGTTGGGATAAGAGTTTTTGCTATCTTTGAGTTCTCTTACAATAACTTGATTACCGGCCAGAGTCTCAAGATGTCACCCTTCGAGGCTTTGTATGGGCGTAAGTGTAGAACTCCACTGTTCTGGAATCAAACGGGAGAAACTCAGGTGTTTGGAACTGATGTCATAAAGAATGCAGAGGAGCGGTGAGGAAGACCGGGGGAAAATCTGAGAGTAGCACAAACACGACGGAAGAGCTATCACGCAGATACTAGAAGGAAGGATCCGAGGTTCGAAGTGGGTGACTACGTGTATTTGAAGGTGTCACCTATGAGAGGTGTTAAGAGATTCAATGTCAAGGGAAATTAGCACCAAGGTACATCGGACCTTTCAGGATTTCAGAGAGGCGTGGGGAGGTTGCCTATCGGTTGGAATTACACCGCTGGATTGGCGTGTGTCCACAATGTTTTTCATGTTTCTCAGTTGAAAAGGTGTCTGAGGGTACTAGAAGAGCAAATACCGTTGGAGGAACTCACTGTTAAGGATGATCTTACTTATGAGGAGTATCCAGTGAAGATCATAGAGAGGGCAGACAGAGTCACGAGAAGCCGGACCATTAAGATGTGCAAGGTTCAGTGGAATCGGTACTCAGAGGATGAGGCAACATGGGAAAGAGAGGATGATCCGAGGAAGGAATATCCGAAGTTGTTCGAGTAAGCTCAATCAAATCTCTGGACGAGATTCTCTTAAGGGGTAGAATTGTAACACCCTGAAATTTTGCATTTTTCGAAATAGATTAAATGAATTAAATATGCATCTTTGTGCTCATGCAATTATAGGAAATAAATAATTTTTATGAAAATACAATCAATCATAAGGCTAGATACATGTATGATGCACTCATGCTGCTGCATATTTATTTTGTGATGATTGATTTACTCAGAAATTAAATTGATTTTCGAAACCTTTTGAAAAAGTTAATTGAAAGCTGTTCAAATAAAAAGAAAAAGGATTTTCTTTTCCTTCTTTACTCTTTCTCCTATTTCGCTTCAGGGGCCCAAACCAGCCCGGGCCTTTCCTCCTTGTTTTCCTTTGCTGGACCGAGCCTTGCTGTGTCCTGCTATCGGGCCGGCCCAACTCGAGGGCAGCAGCTGCAGCGCTGCATTTCCCTTCCTCCCTTGTGCTGCTGACCGGTGGGTCCCTATGCTACAGCGTCGTCCCTTCCCCAAGTCAGATACGAACGAGCCCGACTCTGCTCGCTCCGCGCCGAACGAATCGCAACAGAGCGCGTCCGATTTCCTCGCGGGTCGACGTGATCTCTTCACCCGTTTTTTTGCTATAAGTAGGCCGCCTCCATCCCGTGACCTACTTTCCCATCTACTCGCGCTGCCATTCGCCTGCAGAGCAAGCCGAGCCGCCGCCATTGCCGTCCTCGCTGCCGAGTTCGGGAATCGACGACTCGTCCTCGTTCGTCGTCTTCGGCAGCGTGTTCGAGGTCCGTATCGACGTTTCAAAGCCGGTAGATTCATTCTCTTGCTGTTTTTCTTCGTGTTGCTCACGTACCGACGACGGAAATTGCAGACTCCGCCGCCGACCGCCGTTCCTCGCCGTACGCCGTCGTCAGTCGATCCCGCTCCGATTCGACGCGTTGGTGAGTCCGCCTTGATCTACTTGTTATTACCGTGCCATAATTTGGTCGGATTAGGGCCGCTAGGGCCGAGTTCATCCGTGCCGGCGAGCTTGCCGCCGCCGGCCATGGCTGTGCGCCGCGCTGTTGCGCGTTCTGACCGCGCCCTCGCACCTGACGAGGCCGCGATCGCGTCAGTCTCGATCTGATATCACCGGGGCGTCGAAACGCAGTCCGCATGGCGGATTTGTGCACTCCGGCGACCCACGCCGCCGTCCAGCGCGGTGGCGCCGCCGCGTCGGCACTGTTGCCGGCCGGTGTGGTCATGTTCCCCGACCCGGTCTAATCTGAGCTGATCAATCGAGATCCGACGGCTCTGGATCGGAGATACCCTTTCGGGTGGCTATCTTGCGTAAACGCCCCTGCAGGTTTTAAAGAACGCAGCGCGGTCCTTTGCGCGTTTTCGGATTTACGCATTGACTGCTGAAAAGAGTATTTCCGTCGGTTCAGTTCCAGAATGCGTTTTCAGTATTTACAGAACTGCCATTATTTTCATTTATTCATAACTTTCTCATTTTAACTCCAATTCGATCCGTTCAAATTGCGTTAGGATCGTAGTTAAATTTCCTAGATGATTATGCTTCTGTTAGTTCAGTTTTTCCACTGTTAATTTTCGTAGTTAGATTTAATTAATTACCTTGCATTAGTAGCCTTGTTTATTTCATAACTTCGATCGAATTAGCTCCGATTCGCGTGATCCTTACGTCTGTGTGACCGTAGCGAATCACAGAATGATTTATGAAACTTTTTTACTTTATTTCTGTACTGTTGGTGTATTGTTCTAATGATAGGCTTGTTTGCTTTGTATGTATGATTCGGTTTGGGTGTTCTTTGCGTGATGATCGAGTAGGCAAAGGAGCGGTTCGTGGAGGATCGAGTACTTTGGTGATCAAGACTTCTACGAAGACCAGCAAGAACAGCCACCAACCGCTGAAGGCAAGTATAGCTTGGGCTTCACCTTGTTGACCTATTCACCTAATCATTATTTCATGTGCATGAGTATAATTAATTTGCCATAAGGATGTCCTAGTTTTGTTATCGTTCCTTGTACCTTGGGTTACATGCATTGGGTAGAATTGCTAGCGCTCAACCTAAATATAAATGAACCCAATGATGATTAATGATGCTATGAGATGAATGGTGAACATGATAATGAAACAACAGGGCGAGGGAGCTCTTTTGATGCTCTTGGCCCTCCATAAGGACTAATCCATTGGCAAAAGCTGGGAAAACCGTACAACTGGGAGGGTCATATGGCTCGATCAGTAGTTGATTAGAAAGCTCTTGTCTAGCTTGTTGGGGGTTACCCTTGTGGCGCAAAAGGAGGTTGTCGGTTGGGTATAGTGCGGTCCCTATCCCTTTGTGTATAGGCTGCGTGTCATTGTTGCCACTGGGAAGGTTGGTCCTATATCTGTCGCCAGATTGAAACCTATAGCGGCTCCTGACCTGTTAGATAACCTTTTGAAAGGCTATGTATGATTTTCGTTGTTTAGGCCTAATTAACCTACTCAATTGGAAGTCATAACTCATAGTGAAAGTGTACACCTCTGCGCAGAGTAAAACTGTTATAACAGTCGTGCTCACGGTTATGAGCGGCCCGGAAAACTTGACGGAATAAGTAACATGATAATGGTGAACTAAAGGTGATAATGTTGTTGAGTTGAGAATGGTGATGAATGAATATGGTGATCTTGTATAACTATTGGGAAATAATTGGAGCTTAAGCAGAACTTAGAACTATTAGAATGAATAAAACTTTGACTTACTAAAAGCTCACCCCAGTATAACCAGTGTCAGCTTTGAGCCTCATCCACCCTTGCTATCTTGTTGAGTACGACATGTACTTACGCTTGTTTCTTTTGCATACATGGACAATATTCTGGATGGGTACAGATGGCTATGGCTATAAAGCATATGAAGATGATTCTTGGGCTTGAGTGTCAACCATCGATCTTCCCTGTGGAGTTGGAGGCATCATGGTGTTTAGTTAGCTACTTTATTATTGTTAGACTTCTATGATATTTATGTTTGAGATACAGTTTGTTATGTAATAAGGCACTTGGATGATACTATTCCTTCACTTTTGTCGTTATATGTGTGTGATTGATTCCTGGGCACACATATGATTCGTTATTCAATTTGTTTTATAAATTGAGTATGACAAGACAAGACAAGATAATCTCTATGTCGGAGACAAAGAGTAGATCTTTATAGTAGGCAATGTAAATTGCTGCCCAAGCACGGTCTCTGGGCAGAATAATTTGTAAGGAATTAAACGTAGCCTTTGCTTAGGTCTCTACTACCTCTACCTTGTGTAATAGCAAAACAATATGATGATAATTATCAATCCAAAACTTTTATTTTGATTAATAACACAGTGTAGGCAATCATCAAGTTTCAGAGAAACAAGATGTAGACCTCTTAATTAGATCACTACTATGGCACGGTTTCAAGGCAGGATAATTCACAGGGAATTAAGTGCAGCCAATGCCATAGACTCCATTACCATGTGTTGATTAATCAAAAATAATTAAGATATATATGTATATTGCAAATTTTAACAAGTCAAAGGTTAAAAATCATAGTTAAATTTGCAACTAAGTAAACTAGCAAATTTAACCTGTATGTGGTGCAAAATTATGGTTTGGGAGCACCAACATACCCTATTCTATTATATAACTACAAGTGTGACCTATGCGGTGTGCAGAGCGATCAAGTGCGTGATAACGTGTGAAGATGTCAATGTAAATGACGATTATGCATTGATTAGTTGTTACTGTGTACAGAAAATTGGTTATATACAAGGCCATAAGGCCCAATCGGTGCCAGCTCCAAACGGTGGCTTGCCACCAACGTAAGCCCCCAAAGGGCCTAATTAGTTACTAACTAATGACGATGATTATCCATTGATCAATGATTAATTAATTCTAATTAATCCTAACACATGCCAATGATCATTTTTTTTTTGAAACACATGCCAGTTATCATTACTTGGGTTGGATATGTACCTACTCAATTTGCTCACAACAAAAGAGATATATGATCTCGTTGCGCTAGCTAGATACATGAGTGAACCAATAATACGAGAGTACCTCAATTGGTCTCTAGCAATGTTCATGTTCTTTATCAATGTCACATTAGGATCATAAGGTTCGGAGAAGGCTTGATATCCATAAAAGCAAATCGGGTCAAGACCTTCTCAACATACTATGATTACAATAAAGTAATTCCACTGTCATCCTTAATCAGTGTAGTGTTTAGAATTACACAAGTACTATTAGTATCTTTAAATATGTGTATTATAAAATAGATTTAATGATCTATCTAATGACACTAAATACTATGTCTTATAAATATTACTACTTTCTTATATACATTTCATTAAAGTTGTGTACATTTGACTTTTCAAAAAGCGAGAACGGCATGTAAAAGAGGACTGAGAGAGTAATATCGGAGTTGATCGGCATATCATGCAAAGCGTAAGAGAATGGCAATTATACATACTCCATCCGTCCCTAAATAATTGATCAACATTTTTTTTTCGGTGTCATAAGTTTGACAAGATTTGTAGAAAATACATGAAACATTTGTATCTTCAAATAATTACTGTGAAAGAAGATTTAACCACTATCAAATGGTATTAATTATGTGCCATAAATAATTATATTTTTTATAAAATTAGTCAAAGTTATTTCTCGAAAAACGAACAACATTTGTTTAGGGACCAAAGGAACAACATTTGTTTAGGGACCAAAGGAGTATCCTGCAAAGCCAAAGATAATGGGAATCGGACGAGATCGACAACTCGTGGAAAGTGAAAGAGAATAGGATTCGTACACATCCAGCAAAGCAAAAGAATGGGAATCAGACGACGGAGCTTGTGCACGAATACACAGCTTATTGATGCTTGCTGCCCCTAGTGCCCCCACACATAGGGATATGGATGGATCGCCTTGCATTCTTGGCGCACATCGTCGATTCGTCCACCAAAACCCTGGCTTGCTGGCCCCGCACACATAGCGAAAGAAGATGCCCCCAATATATGTAGCATTCGTTTCATTCCAAAATAGTATCTCTAAACAGAAATAAAAAAAAATTGAAACTAAAATATATTTTTTGTTCTTATAATTCTCTTTCTTGTTCATTTTCTCTCGCAATTTCTATGATCCATGTATTCTCTATTCTAGTGCTTTTATAGCTTGCACTACTACAGCACGGACTTTTATTCCCGGCTAGGAACCCCTACTGTTCCCGGTTATAAAACCGGGGAATACGAGTTGGGGAATAGAAGTATTCGCACCGGGAATAGAGGTAGAAGCTTTTATTCGGTTGGAGGAGGTACCAACCGAGAGTAAAGCTCTGGCGGGCACGTGGCCGGCCATGAGCTTTACTCCCGTTGTTATCTCCAACCGGGAGTGAAGGGTTGTTTTTTTTTTTTTCTTTTCCAACCGGTATATACCATTTTTTTTTGCTTCATTTCAATTCTTCTTTGTCAAAAATGCTTGCTATAATCAACAATTTTCACAATTCTTGTTGCGGGCACAATTTATCTTTGATTGAAATTCATAGCTGGTACACATATTTTTCAAATCAAATAAAAAAATCAGCATCACAAGCTATACATCTCATCTTTACATCGACAGATTACACGTTATTTCCAATCGGATCACAAATGGCAATTCAATTTTTAATCTTTATAATAGAAACACGGAACAAAAAAAAAAAGGGAGCTCGAAAATCATCATTGCTATGGCTGGACTCCATTCTCTGCTCGTCTCCGCGAAAACCACGACGGTAGATCTACAAGAAAGAACTTGTTAGTTCAACGAAGTGGCAAAATTAGTGTATAACAAAATAAAAGAAATAGAGTATGAAGAAACCTCGTGCTCCAATGTGGCCCTGCGCAGAGGTAGCCATGGAGAGCCGCCGCACCCCCTCGCACCTCGTGCTCGACCGTCGGCTTTATGTGAGGAGGAGATGCGAGAGGGGCCGCGCCGTCGTCAAGGAGCGGGAGGATGGGGACGAGGAGGTTGGCCTCAACCGGCGGCTACCCGGCCGCCCGAGTAGGGCGCCGAGATCCGACGCTGGCCTTGAGTGAAGCCGCGCTAGCCGAACTTCGCCGCGCCCGGCCCCGGAGCATAGAGCGAGCGGGGAAGGGGGCTGTGGCGCCGCCGTTTGCCGCCTCCCGCCGCTTTCGCGATCCCGTGGTCCACCCAAATGGTCCCAACGCACCGCCCTAACCCTTTGTCCCAACGTGTGGAGGGGGCCGCGGGAGGGAGTGGCCCATGGCCGGCGTGGATGCGGAGCGGACGGGGAAGGACATCGAAGAAGCTATTTTTGGGGTGGAGACAGAGCGACGGGGAGGGAAGGAGATCGAAGAAGCTATGTTTGGGGTGGAGGCAGGAGCCGACGGAGGAAGGAGAAGGAGCCAAGTAATATACTCATACCTTTACTCCCGGCTCCCAATTCCAACCGGGACTAGAAGACTTTCACTCCCGGCTCATAACACCGGCCCGAGTAAAATTTGGCGGGCCACGAAAAATTTGGCGGGCCATGGAAATTTTGGCCGTGGTTTTCACATCCCTTCCATCGATTTACTCCCCGTTGGTGTTTCCACCCGGGGAGTAGATGTTTATTCCCGGTTTGGGTTAACAACGGGGAGTAAAGGTCTACATTTACTCCCGGTTGGAGACTCCAACCGAGGAGAGGTCCCGGGGCGCGGGGTCCTACGGCTGCGTGGCGTTTTATTCCCGGCTAGAGAGTCCAACCGGGAATAAAAGTCCCTTTATTCCCCGTTTAATTTTCAACCGGGAGTAACCGTGTTTTTAGGCTCGAGAAGAGAAGTCGTTTGTGTAGTAGTGTTGTACATGTACCAGTTCCACCTAGTCTGTACAAGGCATCTACTTTTTATCCATGACGACCCACTAAAAAGAAGTGATCATGCTCACAGTGGTGTACGACCTGGCATGGCGCCTCAAGTGAACAGCTGCTTTTTCTGCTTTATCACGAGAGTTTCCTTGCAATTGCAAGCCAGTGTATCACTACCACAACACACAGGCTCGGTCCCCCATGACACCAAAAAAAAAAAAGTGTGGGCCCATCCTGAAATGGAGTGCGGGCCACCGGAGCCTCCTTTTGTGCACGGCACGCTGCTACATTTTTGTTATAAAGGATAGAAAGGAAAAAAAAAAAAAAAAGATGTTACAACGATTTTACAACTTCTACTACCAACTCATAACTACTGCACACCAGGCTGCACCACTTCTATGCGATTTGCTAGTCCAAACCAGGTTATCAACATTGGTCAAATACTTGTTTTGAGAAGGGGCGGTCCTTGCACAAATGCGTGGGTGGATCATGTAGCCAATTTCTCTTTATTAACTTGTTAGTTGTAAGGATCTTTTTATGTAGCAACGTCCAAGCAAAAAATGTGCACTTCGCCTTGGCCTTAGCCTTCCATATCTGCATGATCCGTAAGCTTACTATATGACCCTTCGAATCGGATGCGGTGTGCACTACTTTCTGCGTATGTCATCCAGCCGCCAAATTATGCTATCTTCTCTAGCAACGTCAAGTTGGATTTGCAGAACAGCTTCCCATAGTATTCGTGAATTTCAGTGGCTGTTATGATAGGAGTGATATGAGAAATCCACTTGTCGTCTTGTATTGCCTTTGCACTGTTATGTTTTCCCTCTTTGCTTTCTTGAATAAGGTTGGCACGAAACTCTTAGGCACCCACTACCAGAAACTGGATATTTTATGAGAGGAGTGATTTTTCATGAGAGTGAAAAAAATAAACTCTCATGAAACTAATATTTTCATGAGAGTGATGCAAATCCCGCCACGAAAACATGTTTTCATGAGAGTACTCCACACAACGTCATGAAAATCGGTTGTTTTTCGTGAAGGTTTACTCTCACGAACATACAAAAGTCTCACGAAATCCATTCGTGATGGTTTACTCTCACGAAACACCATAAAAACAGTCATGAAAACAACGATGCAAACTTGGTGGCAATATACATTCGTGATGGTCAACTCTCATGAAAATATCAAAGTCTCACGAATTCCATTCATGAAGGTTCACTCCCACGAAATACCATAAAAATAGTCATGAAAACACCAATTCAAACATGGTGACATTATCCATTCGTGAAGGTGACCTCTCATGAAAATACCAAAGTCTCACGAAATCCATTCGTGAAGGTTTACTCTCACGAAATAACAAAAAAAGCAGTCATGGAAACACCAATGCAAAACTTGGTGGCAATATCCATTCGTGAAGGTGAACTCTCATGAAAATATTAAAGTCTCACGAAATCTATTAGTGAAGGTTTACTCTCACGAATACCATAAAACCACTCATGAAAACACCGATGCAAGACATGGTGGCAACATCCCCTCGTGAAGGTTTACTCTCGGGAAAATACCAAAGTCTCACGAAATAAATTCGTGAAGGTTTACTCTCACGAAATACTAAAAAAACACTCATGAAAATACGGATCGAAATATGGGTTGCTATTTTTCAACAGAAAAATAATTCCCTAAATACCAAAAATTGAAGAACACGAAAAAAAAGTTTTTTTTCATTTTAATCTATAGCAAAATTTTGTAACTAGTCTTTCTCCCTCGTACTAACTCCAAATGCGATCATTCTTTTTCCTAAATGTTTCTAAAATCATGCTCTGTCAATTTATTGTGTTCTTGTAGCTATTACTTCTTTTCATATTTTTATGTGACTTTGTTATATCAATTCAAAATTTGGATTTCAAAAAAATGACAACTCAGGCAACATTTTGAAAGAGTAAAGATTTCGGTCAAAAAGTCATGAACACAAAAGTTGTGCATCTCATCAAGATCTACAATTTGTATTTTGGTCATTTTCCATCCAACAAAGTCATGTTAACGTTGTTCACAAATTTTAGATATCTCTCTCATAGTTTCATAAACTATAGGAGAGATATCTAAAATTTGTGAACAACGCTTATCATGACTTTGCCGATGGAAAAATGATCAAAATACAAAATGTAGATCTTGATGAGTTGTACACTTTTATGTTCATGACTTTTTCGACTTGAAGTCATCTATTAACCCAAATTTTTGTTTAACGTTGTCAAAATTTGAAATTCAAAATTTGTATCATTCAAACAAACTCATCTCGTAAAAAGGACCAATACATCAAATATACATCTCAACGAGTTCTACAGTTTTGCTTTTTATGACTTTGGCATTTGAAACACAAAACACATCAGAAAATATAAAGTTTTTATAAATTGAAATTAAAATTATAATTTTTGTGATGGTAGACTCTCACGAAAAACTGCTCTCCTAATTTTCGTGGACTGAAACCGGGTTCCCAACCCTCACGAAAAATTGCTTTCCTCATTTTCGTGGACTAAAATTACGTTCCCGCCACAGCCCGCCTATGGATTCGCATTGGCGCCTAAGGGGAAAACAGCCCGTGGACAGTTTTTTTCATTTTTATTTTTTTGGCCCAAATACACCCGATGGACAACCCCAAACCCTATCCCTCCCTCCCCCAGTCGCTCCTCGCCTCCTCCTCGGGTCTCTCCTGCAGCCTCACGAGCGCCGTCACCAGGAAAAAAGAAGAACGCCGCCGCCCATAGTGCTTCACTCGCCGCCGTGCTAGCCAGCAGCGATGCCGCCTTCTTCTGCCGCCGCCACGCCGCTCTACTCTCCGGCCACTGCCACCCTCTCAGGTCGCCACCACTACCTGGCGGGAGGCCCCATGGCCGTGGTGTTTCACCCGCCGGCGTCCTAGCCAGCAGCGACGCCGCCCTCTCCGGCAGCTGCTGCGCCGCCCTCTCCGGCCGCCGCTGCGCCGCCCTCTCGGGTCGCCGCTGCTGCCCGGCGGGAGGCCCCCTCGTGCTCCTGGATCCAAGACCGTACCCCGGGATCCAACCGCACCCCTGGATCCTGCCTCCACTCTTGACCTCTGTCGAAGCTTTGAGGAGAAGGCAGCAGCGTCGAGCTAGGTTTGGAGGAGAACCAGTGACGTCGATCCGGGGATTCAGGGTTGCCGGTCTGGGCTTCTGCTTCAATCCGAGCAAGGTAATAAAGCTTCAACTTCATTCCCCCCAATTTTCTGTGCCGTGCTCTAAACGTTATGAGGATGCTAGCTCTACTCATTGTCATGGGTGTCATGGATGGCCTGGCCATAGACGTCCTAGTTAACCTTGCAACTGACGAACGTGCGGTGCGCCCACCGGCAGCCAAGACTTCCGGTTTCGGGTTTCCATCTCTTGTTCGGTCAAACGTACGTAGTACAAGGGAATCTGCTTTGCTAAACTCAGCAAACCGCCGACCAAAGATCCAATTTCTACGCTTGCAGGAACTGGGATTTGGACGGCCAAGCAAAACTTACGGTGGTAGCAGTAGAATTCAGCATGGCACTGAACATCTTGTGAGCTGTGTGTGTGTCACTGAATGGCACTGAACATCTTGTGAACATCTTGTCAGCATAGCAGTAGAATTCAGCATGGCACTGAACCTGGCACTCTCACCATCTGGTCCTGAATTTGTCAAGGTCTGAACTGAACATCTTGTGAGCTGTGTGTGTGTGTGTCACCAGCGTCAAGCCGGCTGCTAGCAGCTGCAGCATGCGTGCTGCTGCTTTCAGGACGTGTCCCTACAATACAACAAGGCAGCAGGTGCAATGGAACTGGACTTTCACTCAATTGAGGTCCATGGTTGTTCCCCCCATTTCGCACTGTTTTGCTTAGTGTTGCATTGAACTCAATTGGGATAATATGAATTGTGTTGTGTCTAGTATCAATTTTGCAAGATCTGGTAGACTAGTACTAAATCCAACATTTGCCTCACATCTGAACATAAGTGATGCTATGGTGTGTTATTAATTTATACTGAGTATCAAGTTTTTTGTTCAATATATACTAGAATATCATGCCCTGATGTTTGATGGTATGCTATAGAAAAATAATGTTATTTGTGGTTGGCCACTCAATAACAGAGTGTGGGTAACAATAGCCAAGTGCTTTGCAGTTCTGCATGTTATTACTGGTCTGAATACACGCACTCCAATTTGAGGCTTAACTATTATAAGGGATGGAGATGCAACCGGTACCAAGTCAAGTTGTATATATAGTCCACGTGTTTCAATGCTATGGAAAAGAGTGGTCCAGCTATGGTCCTTCATTTTATTAGCTCTTCTTTTTCACCATCAACCATTCTTGTTAAATACTTAAATCTAATGAAGTAATCTGTTTATTTGAGATCAATTGTAACTTTGGTGGGTGTCAATAAGAATCAGTAGCTTGTCTGGCCTAGTCTGACCCAGGGAAAACCTGCAGGCAGCAGCAAGCATGCATCCAGGAGCAGTTCCCATGGCTATTTGATAACCTCTTTTTAGGGTCTGTTTCAGTATTGCAATCAGCTCTTCCATTCCCACGGCTGTTAAAAGGACTCAGCATTGCATTATTTTTCAAATATAATTAGGATTTGCAGGCTCTAAAGCCACTTTCAATATGATGTGCGGGACAGGTGCTATCCTGTCAGCCTCTTGGATTATATGTTTAGCCTGTACTAGCAAGTTACCGTCAAACTGTCAATTCATTCAAGTACCATCTGGGATGTTCTTTATTTCCTTTGGATTACTGGCAATGAAGATGATTTCTTTTGTGTGTGTATTCAGATTTTGTGGAACAGAAATATCATTTACCTTGTAATTTGAAGTATTATTGCATATGCTTATGACACTATAATGTAGCAGCTTCATTTGCATGTGAAACCCATCCATCGTGACTGGATGGAGTTTAAAGCAAATCATGTTTTAGATGTGACAATGCTTTTCTATAGTCCTGTTAGTTGAGGGTTGTCCCTAATTCCACCAAGGCTTGTTTACAAAAGATAATGTTGTTTCCTCACTGCATTTGGTGTGCGTCAGTCCAAACAACATTTGCCTCACATCTAAACATAATTTATGTTACGGTGTGTTCATTATTAATTTACATTGGTCCATATATACTGAGTACCAAGTTTTTGTTCAATATATACTAGAATATCATGCCCTGATGTTCGATGGTATGCTATGGAAAATAATGTTATTTGTGGCTGGCTGTTCATTGCTATATATATTGTTCTTGTTTATTTGATAGCTGTGTGAATTTGTTCTATGTCTAAAATCATATATATGTTTAATAAAACCAGAAACAAAGGGAATTGCAGAACGTGACTGGATAATAAATCCTCATGACACTAGTGTGGGGGCTGATCTAATCTGAGTTATTTGTATGCACAAAAATGTATAATGGCTGATTTGATCTTTTTACTTGAACACTGAAACATTTCAAACACACTTGATCTTTTTAGGTCTCTATATCATCACATGCTGCCACTCATCCTCTTGAAATGCTTAGCGATGCCAATGACATAGTCATTGATGATGATGACTATGACTACAATGAGATGGATGACAGTAACAGCTATGATGATGATGACTTTGATGAAGATGATTGTTGTTCTGATGATTCAAGGGGCAGTGAAGATGACATGAGGGGTGGTGAAGATGACATGAGGGGCAGTGAAGATGACATGAGCAACCATGAAGAGGGAGGATGGCTGCGATGACAATGGGGACAGTGAGGCTGATATCAGTGATAACTGATGCAATGGATGTGACTGAAACTTGACCATTGCTAACCTTTTGGCTTCTTTTGCTAACCAGCCATGCTTGCACATGCTTTAAACACTTGGATAGAGTAAGTATGTGTATGTGCTGGAACCTTGTCCTTCTTTTGGTGTTGTAGTAATTATGTGTATGTGCTGGAACTTGTAGTATTGGAAGGTTAGGACTATGTGTTGGAACTTATCATGTTGGATGTCAAAGACAGCCTTTTAGTGTAGTGGTTGGACACTTGGATGGAGTTAGAATGTAATGCAATTGGAATCAAATATATGCATTATATGCTTGTTGGATTGACATTTGGATCATGTGTGTATTTGAAATTTGGTTTGAGCAGCTCCTGTTATGTAATTTTCATGATAGGCATTGACTCTCATGAAAATGTACTTTTGTGATGGTTTGGACATATTTTTTTGTGATGGTGTGCTCTTATGAAATACTATATTTCCTGTTAAAATTTTAAACTCTCACGAATTTCATTGCATGACTGTGACTCTCATGAAAATACCATAACTCTCATGAAATAATTTCATGACATTGAGCTCTCACGAAATATCATAAGTCTCACGAAATAACTTCATGACGGTGTCCTCTCATGAAATACTATAAGTCTCACAAAATAACTTGGTGACGGTGGCCTTTCACGAAATGCCATAAGTCTCACGAAATAACTTCATGACGGTGTTCTCTCACAAAATACTTTAAGTCTCACGAAATAACTTGGTGACGGTGGCCTCTCACGAAATGCCATAAGTCTCATGAAATAACCACGACGGTGGCCTCTCACGAAATATCCAAAAAACCCGCCATGAAAATAGCGATGCAAATCGACGGCAATGATCTTTTTATGAGAGTGACCGTCACGGTGAACTCTCATGAAATTAATCCGTGGCGGTGAACTCTCATGAAAGTGTGTATTCCATGAGTCTAATATCGTGACAAGTTATGTGTGACGGTGTACTCTCACGCATTATTTTCATGAGAGTAAAACCGTTTTTTTCGTGACTTTTTTTCACTCTCACGAAATCTCCGGTTTCGGTAGTGACCGCTCCTTTCACCCATGAAGAGGTCTAGAATTTGACCCTTTTTCCATCACCTATCCTTACGATCGTTGAGGCTGCAAAGTGGACTCTTAAAAGTATACTAACTAGGAGAGTTTAAATGCTAGAAATACACTTATTTTGAAACATATATAGAGAGTAATAAAGACAAAATCGTATCTACAAGATCATTCGACCAAAATTAAATTCAAAGTGTGTGTGTATATATAGAGAGAGATTGTTTTTGAACACTCACAATGCAGACTCTACCATAAAGTCAAACTATTTAGACATGGAGTCTTGTTTTTTCTCCCTCTCTTCCACACTACTACAGATTCGTTCATTACTGCCGCCGGCATCGCTGCCGAATCCATTACACCGGCGGTGATGAACCGTTCAAGCAGCGTGAAAATCGAAAATCCATGGACTCGACCAACACCGGCAAAGAATATTTACATCACTACTTTGGGTAGTATCGTTCCCCGACAGCGATCTTGATGGACACAGATGACTGCCGGATTTGAAATAAGAACCGACAGCGATTTGAAGACTAAGGAACAGTAAAATAAATGATAGAAAAAGAAGATTGACACGCGATCGAATAAAAATGACTGGTTCACTAGAACATAATAGATAATATTTTACAAGTACATAAGAATACTAGATAACTAAAAATAAAAGAAAGCGCCGCCGCCGCCCCTCCCCGTCGCCTAGGCCGTGTTCCCCGCCGGCCGCGAGCGCCTCCCTCGGCGCCTCTAGCTTCTCCGGTATCCCTCGGCGAGGATATAGGCAATGACGTCGATCTTGTAGGCGTAGAAGTTGGCCTTCTCCCCCAAGGGCTCGGTCACCCTTGGCGGGGACTTTTCCGGCCCGGTCGTTGAGCTTGCGGGAGCGCATTGCGGAGGCACTCCATGACGAACCCGTATCTCTTCAATGGTGTGGATGCCGGACATTGTATGTCGCCGAGGTTGCTGCGTGAACGGGGTTGTCGAAAGAGAGGTTAATTAGCGATGGAGATCATACCAAATCGAGGGTGCGGTGTACAAATATATAGTAACATGCCATGGAATACATGCGGATGATTGTCATTTCCCAAGGATGGCGCCATGAAAACATGGCTCCTCGACACTCAAACAATGACCGACTCATCCAATGGCCGTCGGCCCGTCTCTCCGGCACTTCAAGGCCGACTGGCTGCGCGTTTGCACGCGTTTTCTCCAATCACCACGCTTATGCGGCAACCAAGGCGACCAGCTACGCATTTGCGTGCGTTTCTAATGGCCGCTTCCTCGGCTGCCACTATGTTTCCCAAGGCACCAAATCCCTGGCCCCGGGTTCGATCCCGTATCGAGCCAGTTTTTGACCACTTTTTCAATAAACGATTGCTTAAGTTTAGGATTCCAAATGAACTTTAAATGATAATTTTTAAAGTATTGTAGATATTTATTTGATACCATAGATATAAATGGTCCTCACGGTGTGGACGAAATCTAATGATATTTATTTGATAGCATAGATAGATATCTAATTACACCATTGTTATTCTAAAATAAGGAGTGCTTTACATTATTTACCATTGCTTCAAGAACCACAAGTACCTTTAGAAGATGATGCCGACGGCACAGGGAGGGAGGGAGGGAGAGAGAGAGAGAAACTTGTGCTACCCGTGGGTCGGAGCACGAACAAATGACACTCAACTTGCCGTAGCACGTCCACAACACGTCGGGCTATTTAAAGAATCAAAATTGTACCGCCCAACGAATAGCTATGATGTTTTTTTTTCTTTTTCTGACAACGGGAGTACAATAGCTGTCACGTTCACTTCGCGTGCTCACATAGGCCCGTGAGAGCAGTGATAGGTCACGGTGGTGCATGCATGGTGCTCGCGTGGAGAACCGCGTTGCCGGTATTGGATTTGTCGGTTCGAAATCAACGGTGTCTCTACTTCCGATGAGAAAAAGCACGTGCGCCCGGCCGCAAATACGGCAGGTTAAATCAATATCGGTAAAAACACCTGCTGGGTGTAGTTTTACAACCGGCGGTGATCACGTCGATCACCGTCGGCACCAACTATCCTGCGGTGGTATTCAATATCACTGTCGGGTGAAAACTGAGACCCGGCAGTGATTTCACATAGTCAACTACCGCCCAGTTTTCCCCTCTGACCGGCTGACCACTACACCACACTACTGCCACATCCTCCGTACAATGGCAGTCGCCTCAACCATGACATCTCGCCTATTTAAACTGCAAGAGGGACGCTGTGTTTTGCACCCAGTTTATCCTCTGTGTTCTTGCCTTGTTGGTTCGTCCTGTAGTTGCTACTCTCTCCTCATAGTACAAGGCTTAGTTTTGAATTTTTGTGTCTTGGGTTTTGGATCTAGAAAATCTTTCTCTACTTATTTTCCTTGTTCTTCGTCCTCGATCTTCTTTGCTAGGAGTACTTTCCACATACATCTGGCATCTCTTTGGGAGAAAGCCCTCCACATACGGATATGCGTAGTCCACGAAAATGGTTTACACAAAAGGTGCTAGAAGAGTCTCACTAAAGATAGAGGGACACCGGAGATTGGAGCTGCCATGGGTACGAAGATTCACAATGCATCGATCCGTTAGGGTCGAACTCTGGACTCATATTAAATGCGGATACAAAACCCCAGGCACAAGGGCATTCAAATCATATGGATCAAGCATGACAAAACAATGATCATTGGACGAAGGATGAAGTCCAAAGTCCAAAGTCCATGGTCCTCTCCAGCATTGAGCCAAAACAAGAAGGTTGAGGAATAGTCTTCATCTTCCATCTCCGGTTGAATCTCATCCTCCAACCTCCTCGTGCGGTTCTTCGACATAACTCGCCGCATGTTTGATGGGAGAGATGCTAGAAGAGACTTACTGAGGCGGTTAAATTTTAATGTGTTTGTACACTTTGATTGTAGCATTGACCTATCTCGTGAATAAGTCTTTGTTATCATATATTTAGTTTTATGTAAGGTCTTTGTTATCGAAATATGTAATTACATTTATTATCTATTGTATTTTTGTTTTGTTATATGGATATTGATTGGCTCTTTGTTGGTATACCTTATAGCATAAAATATAGAGGTTTTTAAAACTGAAATAAGGGCTTAAAATGAATATTAACATAGTATAGGGGCCTCACTAACATGATTCCATGAGTTTTGGTGATTTATATATTTTTCAGGGATTAAGTAGGAATATGCCCAAGAGTTTGCAAGCCCTACGACATAAAGACGTATCCGTAACGTAATCCAACTTGGAACCCACACAAGAATATTCTAGAAGACACCGAGAAGACACGAGACACGTCGGGACCCACCTGCCGGGCGGGCGCGGCCGCCCTAATAGGTGGGCGCGGCTGCCCTTGTGGGCCCCCTCGTTAGCCTCTACTTCTAGGTCAGTTCATAACCGCCTATGAGGAGCAATCTAGTCCATCTATCAAGGTCGGGTTTGATCCAAGGGTCTGTGGTGCATCCTCCTGGCTATATAACTGCATCCCCCGACCCCTGGGTGAAACCCTAAGTCATTCTACTCCATACCAAGTCCATCATCAAGACCCCAAGTCAAGATCCCAAGCCCTAGTTCCACCATAATTAGAGCAATAGTTATCTAGGCTAGTTCTAGAGGAAGTCAAGTATTGTCTTGGATTCCTAATCGTCAAGAAGTAGCGGAGCCGAAGCTTCGTGGGCTTCTCTCTTGTATCTAATTTGTAAGTATTTGATTAGAATACAATTGCCATGACTTTATTCTATTTAATGATTATATTCTTAGTTATATGCATCCATGCTTATTATGATTATATATTTAGTTTAGTATGTTTGACTTTATATTCAAGCATGGAGTCGTATAGCGCCCCTTTAGTTGCGCACTTTTGTGGGTGGTCGACAATGTGTAAACGTGGTGTTTATACAACGTTTGCCTCGCGACATCACCCTATATCCTGAAGTGTGGTAGATCGTGGATGTGATATTGCCATTGAGTCCTTTGTAATCCACCCCCGAATGTAGGGCTAGTTGAGCTTTATTACTATGGTAGACTTGTTTTGTTCCCTGATCTTCCTTAGTAATGTTCACCATGTGTAGATATATTGCTTTCATGCCATGATGACTAGGTGTATTGCACTAATTGTAGTATGCATTGACATATAAGTAGGAGTAACTTAGGAATATTCTGTCTGCTCTACCTATACCATGTTATTTAGCCTATTATGACACCTCCTAGAGGCACACCATGATCTTTGACTTGGTAGTTATCATTATTATCATTTATCTTATTATCTTTATTATGTGACTTACCTAGTTTGAGTTTAGTATGATGCATATGGTTTACTCTACATTACACCACCGCAAGTGAATCAACTTAAATCATCAACCTGCCCATAGCCTACCCCTTCCCCCCGGTAAAATATAAATACGATACCGGATAGACTCCCGGTGAAGTGCTACAATTGGGTTATTCTATCCGTGGCGCTTGCGGATACCATATAGATATTATCATTGCAAGAGATTCAAGTGTCATATTAAGAAATATCCGTTCACACATTTCTTTAGCGTTGTAAGTGTTGACGGTAGTTATTGACCACTTTTATATATATGGAATGCTATCAATTATGAGATGAATGCTATTAAAGTATTATTATTTCTAATGATTTCCACGAGTTTTGGTGCACACTCAGTTTTGCAGAGAACTCCTAATATTCCGAATATTGAAGAAAAGAGGAGAAATAGAGTAATAGAAGAAAAGGACCAAACCAGGGCGATTGGTATAAATTCCGGGGGTGCAAATGAGATGAGGAGACAACTCGCAAGGGCGGGGCCCACCGTCACCGGTGGGCCGGGCGGCACGGGGCGTGCCGCGCGGCACGCTCCGGAGGCGCACGTCACCAGCTTTCCGGAAGCTTCCTCCACCGACCTATGGGAACCCTAGAATTCACTCCGGCCGTCCATTTAAGTCGGTTTGATCCAACGGCTCACATCCATCCCTCGGGGCTATAAAAGAAGGGGCAGGGCTCCCCCCTGAAACCCTAATTCATTAGCTATCTCATCTCATTGATTAGAGAGGGATCCCAATGTGAGGAACTCTCTCTCTTCAATGTAGATCTAGGGTTAGACTTTCCAATGTAATAGATTAGATCTAGTTGAGAGTTAGGGAGAGCGGAGCTGTGCTCCGGTTCTGGAGAGTCTTCAGAGTTATGGTATGTCTTTGTATCTTCTCTACTAGACTTATGCTTTAATATATTTATCTTCTCTATTTACTTTTATGCTTTCCATATATATGTTTAGTATAGTATTTATTCATTTGCATGGGATCTTTGCTCGTATTGAGTGCTCTAGTTATCATATGTGATTAGAGTAGTAATCGATAGTGTAGACATGGTGTTTAGACTATAGGTTACCTGAGGTTGCGCTCAATCCTCCGGTTAGTTGTGGTAGCCCCCTGGGGTGACATCTCTGGGCCTTTGCAATCCACCACGTTAGGGTTGATGTTCGTAGAGCTTTTGGCAGCCTTCCCCAACTACTTCTTCCCGTCTTTCTCGAGAGTTGGAAAGGTACAAGTGCACCAAAGTGTTTGTGTATGATTGCTATATCTATCCATATTTAGTTATCTAGAACCAAAGTAATAGAGAAGTATTTAGGAACCTTGACCTCTCCCGTTATCCTCTTGATTAGTTAGTCTATTCATTTATCATATTATTCTTTTAGTCATTATTAGTAGATTACTTTTAAGCTTTAGTATTCATAGTATTATTTATATTTATTATTTATCACTTACCCCTTTAGTCTAGTTGGTTTGCTAAGTTAGCGGATACATGATTGTGAGTTATTAGAATTCTTTACCATTAGCTTCTCTGTGGATACGATACCTAGAATACTCCCCTAGGGAAAAGCTACATTGATGTTCAGGGCGCTGCGAATCTCTTTATTCTTTTAGCACTTAACAAACGTCAACAGTAAGCTAGGGTGACAGACTAGTTTCGTAAGCAATGCTAGAATGTGTGGTACAGCTTTAGTACCTATCTTGGTGAGATTAACTCCACCATAGATAATGTTACAAAGTCATACACCATAACTAACTCCGTCTAACTATATTAACTTTCCGCTCTAACTCTTACTGGAATGTGAGATTAACTCCACATCCAGACTAACTTATTAGATAGATACCATCATACATTTCTGGCGCCATCCTGAGAGTGGGTCTTAAATCCATTCTTTTGTGATTGCGTTAAGAAATGTCAACACTCTTCGATATCTTTAAGTTCCCATTTTTTACCCTTCATCGAACATAATAAAAGACGAAATACAACAAGAACCCCTACTGAAATCGAACTAATCCAAAACCAATGTGAATGAAATAAAAAGCGCTATCTG
Organism: Hyparrhenia diplandra; assembly: GCA_015847255.1. Lineage (NCBI taxonomy): Eukaryota > Viridiplantae > Streptophyta > Magnoliopsida > Poales > Poaceae > Hyparrhenia > Hyparrhenia diplandra. The sequence continues at coordinate 203,775 of JADLZK010012239.1, read as the reverse complement.
GCCGCCGACCTCCATTTGCTTGAGCCAACACTTGCTGAACTTTGAGCGTCTCGGCATACGCCGCCGCCGCTCTGTCTCTTTCCTGTTGCAGCCTTTGGAGCATGGCCTGGAGTTGCTACAGGTCCTGGGCTGACGTTGCCTCTCCTCCTGGTGCTGCATCTTGCCGTGTTACGGCCCCTTCCCCTTCGCTTGGGGCTGGATCGGCTTCTCGATCTTTGTCTTGTGATGGTTCATTCACGGGCGTTGCGTAAGCACTTTTTGGTGCTACGCTTGGGCGTGTCCCTCTCGTAGGAGCAAAGCGGTAGCTGATCTAGCGGTGATTTTTCTCTTTTGTGGAGCCATGGTTTTCCTTTGGCCCCATGGTGGGCGCCAATGTTGAAATAGTGGGGTCCAACAATTTGACTATCTCCGCCCCGGACGGAGCTCTTGACCTCGAGAAGGCGTATGACAAAGTACCGAGAAACGTCATGTGGTGGGCCTTGGAAAAACACAAAGTCCCAACTAAGTACATTACCCTCATCAAGGATATGTACAAGGATGCGACGACATGTGTTCGAACATGTGATGGCGATACCAGTGGCTTTCCAATTCACATAGGACTACATCAGGGGTCAGCACTTTGCCCTTATTTATTTACTTTGGTGCTGGATGGGGTCACAAGGTGATATCCCTTGGTGTATGCTCTTTGCTGATGATGTGGTGCTAGTGGACGAGTAGAGCAGGGGTAAATAGGAAGTTGGAGCCGTGCGTGCACACGCTAGAGTCGAAAGGGTTCGGGACCGACTAGGACCAAGACCGAGTACATGATGTGCGACTTCAGCCTGACTAGGCATGAGCATGGGGACGTTAGCCTTGATGGACAAGTGGTGGCCAAGAAGGATACTTTTTGGTATTTAGGATCTATGCTACGAAAGGATGGCGACATTGATGAAGATATTAGACATAGAATCGCAGCCCGGGTTGGCTAAACCGGCGTCAAAGCTTCGGCATCCTCAAGAACACCGACCGCTCTGGTCGAGTACTACTACTATCTAAACTACAGTTTGTTTATATTCCTCTATTCCTGAACTATTTCCTCCGTTTTAATTTGTAAGTCGCTTTGACAATTTTGGTACATCCATTTAGCTATGTATCTAGATACAATAATATGCCTGGATATATAGCAAAATGCATGAACCAAAAAAGTCAAAGCGACTTAACAATTTGGAACGGAGAGAGTGCAATCTTTTGTGATCTGTGCCTCTGTGGATTGTGTAGTCCTCATAGACTGCCTATTACAGAATTGAACTGTATAATATTAGGGCCTTGCTAATTTTCAGGTGGCTGAAATTTTCATATCTGTTCAGGCGACGAAGCTACTTCAGTGATTTCCATCCAACAGCAGGCATCTACGCATCATCCGGTGTCGCCTGAATTTTTCAGTCACCGAAGTGAGGAAAGGTGATAATTCTGTTGCTTATTTTCTTCATAGATGAATACACAAGCTCGAGAACACAACGACCCGCTCTATCGAAAGTACTACTACTATCTTGTCTTACAAAAATTTTCCTACTAAACGAACTATTGCTAAACTACGGTTTGTTTATATTCCTCTATTCCTGAACTACTACCTCTGTTTCAATTTGTAAGTCGCTTATGCTTTTTTGGTACATCCATTTAGCTATGTATCTAGATACAATAATATGCCTCGATACATAGCAAAATGCACGAACCAAAAAAGTCAAAGAGACTTACAATTTGGAAACGGAGGGAGTGCAATTTTTTATGATATGTACCTCTCGTGGATTGTGTAGTCCTCAAAGACGCCTATTACGTAATTGAACTGTATAATATTAGGGCCTTGCTAATTTCGAGGAGACTGAAATTTTTCAAATCTGTTCAGCGACAAAGCTTTTTTTTTAGATAATGGATGAGAAAAACATCCGGCCTCTACATCCGAGGATGTACACGGCCAATTATTACAAGTAGTTGATAAAAAGGTAGAGCAAAACAAGTCTCTAAAACAGGATAAAGAGAACTAAAGCAAATGATAAATGTGCTTCCACCCTCCGTTGGGAAACTTCAAAGTAATCACTTCTAGTTTTACGCTAATTAGCGAGAGTGTGTTCTTGTCTTGTTCATCCCTGCAACGGGGCGCATTACCACAGCCAATAGGCTCCTCCGAAAATAATCATGCGACAACGAAAAACTTTCATTTTATTAAAGATAATATCATTTTGACAATAGCCAAATGACCCAACATATAGCTACGACGCCAACCCAAATCAAGTTTCTAATCCTTTTATTCTTAATAGTAAGCCATATACCAAACATGTGGCTTATAGATCTAGGGTCTGGTTTAGGCTAGTAGCATAAAAAGATGATCCTCCATACCGTTTTTGAATACGGACAATCTAGGAAAAGGTGTTGGATGGTCTCATTCATATTACAACTAACACATTTAGGGCTTCCTTTCCAGTTTTCCTAGCAAGGTTATCTTTTGTTAAAACAACTCCCCTTTGAAGGAACCAAAGAAAGATCCTAATCTTTAGGGGAAGCTTCAACTTCCAGATCAATTTATGTCGAAAAGGTGATTGATTGTCCATGAGGTCCGGATACATAGATCTAACGGAGTATAGCCCAGATTTGGTTAAGTTCCATTTGAAAAATATCTGAACCCTCCACCAACTCAACGTGATTGATCTCGTGCTACGAGATTAATCCAATCAGATAGTTTGTTTCCCACGAGTGCCCTTCTGAAGGATATGTGCAGAGAGCTCGTGGCCATCACTTTTGCCACAGATGCACGAGGGTCACACACTATGTTGTATAGCGATGGATATCTATCTTTGAAAGGTATTCCCCCTACCCAAGTGTCGTCCCGAAGCGAGTTTTGTTCCCATCTTTTATAATGAAGGAACCTTTGACCATCACCTCATCTTTAATCCGCATGAGACCCCTCCAAAAATGTGAGTCATAAGGTTTAGCCTTAACCTGAGTGAGTGATTTAGATCTTAGATATTTGTTTGTCAGTAAAGTTTGCCACATGTCATCAGTGTTTAGCAAATTTACCACCCATTTTGCTAATAAGCATTTATTTTGTAGATTTAGATCTAAAATACCCAGGCCCCCTTGGTCCTTAGGTCGACACAAGATGTCCTATTTCACGAGTCTATATTTATGTTTCTCTCGAGGATCCTTGCCAAAAGAATCTTGATCTAAAATGATCAAGATTTTTGAGGACTCCTTTGAGGATTTCAAAAGAAGGACATCATAAACATGGGTAGGCCGCTAAGTACCGAATTAAGCAGGACTAGTCTGCCTCCATAGGATAAGTACTTGGCTTTCCAACAAGAGAGTCTTTTCTCAAAGCGTTCCTCAACCTTTCTCCATTCAAAATTGAGGAGTTGTCTGTGGTGCATTGGAATCCGTAAGTATCTAAAAAAAAAGTATTCGCCGATATTACAACCAAAGAGATCGAGATAATATCGGCGACGGCTACTTCATGATTTCCATCCAACAAATGGCATCAACCATGTCGCTGATTTTTTTCGATCGCTAGGAAGTGAGGAAAGGCGATAATTCTACTTTGCTTATTTTCTTCATAGATGAATACACAAGCTCAAGAACACCGATTGCTTCCGTCGAGTACTACTACTATCTTGTCTTACAAAATTTTTTCCTACTAAACGAATCGTTGCTAAACTACGCTTTGTTTATATTCCTCTATTTCTAAACTACTACCTCCATTTCAATTTGTAAAAGTCGCTTTGACTTTTTGGTACATTAATTTAGCTATGTATCTAGATACAATAATATGCCTGGACACATAGCAAAATGGACGAACCAAACAAGTCAAAGCGACTTAACAATTTGGAACGGAGAGAGTGCAATTTTTTGTGATCTTTGCCTGTTGGTATAAATTATATGCACATAATAAAAACAAAGATATCCGCAAGCGCACAGATAGAAATACCGTTGTAGCACTTCACCAAAAGATGAACTCCCAATTTTAAAATATCGAACCCAAAGGAACAAAGAGGTGAGTATAACTAGTGTTTACCCAATCCACTTCACAATCAAAAGTACTTAAGAAACTAGCTAGAATTAGGAGATAACACTGGCTTATAGCTCTAATCTCGATAAACCCCAGTTTATTTATTCTATCGTGGACGCTAATCCTGAATAAAGTAAAGCAAAATTACTCTACTAAGAACAGACAAAGCCTACCGTTCACTTCTTGGCGGGAAGTGGGCTACAGAGGATTCAATAAAGCTATAAAAGTCACCTTACGATAGTACCACTGATTCCAAGCCAAAAAGTGGCATTCACAGATAACTCTAGTCTAAGCACCGCGCATACACTAGACACTATCCCTCTAATCAAGAGCAACCAAGATTAAAGTACTCAAAAAGAGTTGCAAACTTGAAGAATAGAATAAACCAAAACTTACTTTAATTATGAAGTCGAACACCAGATAATCTCTGAATACACTCCTCCTCTTGCGAAGAGAATGATCCCTCGTATACAAGAGAGAAGATCCGACAGCCGAACTCCTCCGAAGCACTCCTCACTAATCTCTCTATTTCTAATAAACTTGATTGCTAATCAAGATCCGTAGTAGCTAATCTAGAAGTGGCTATGCTCTAATCATAGGATCTTGACTTCTCTAACCCTAGACTTCTTAGAGAGAACTCTGAAGAAGGAATTCTATCTATAAATAATGAATTAGGGTTTTGAGGGGGTACCCCCCTTCTTTATAGCCCCATAGGATGAATCTCAGCCCTTGGATCAAACCGACTTGATGGGACGGTGTAGATCTACTCCATAGGTCGGTTCTAGGAAGGTTCCGAGAAGTAGGACACATGTCTCCAAAGGGGTGCCGCGCGGCACCTGGGAGGGGGGGGGGGCCCCACCTCCAAATGTGTGGGCCCCAACCTTTGCGAGCTATCTTCTCTTCTCATTTAGACCTTTGGAAATTGTACTAATCGCCTGGTTCAGTCCTTTTCTTCCGTTTCTCTATTTTCTCTCTTTTTTCGCTCTGTTTACTGTTTTTTTTTGAGTTCTCCCGCAAAACCGAGTGTGCACCAAAACTCGTGGAAATCATTAGAAATAATAGACTTTAGTAGCATTCATCCCATGTTTGATAGCTTTCCATATATATAAAAGTGGTCAATAACTACCATCAACAAGCTCCCCCACACTTAGGCTTTTACTCGTCCCGATAAAAGGATGGTTTACTTTAGACTTAACTTAAGATCAAGACATCAAACATAAATGTTCCATAATCTTTCCTGTCTTGTGGGGTTCAAAGTGTCTACCAACGGACTTTTAGGCGGTTGAAAAGTAGAACATCCGAAACAGATAACCTTTTTATCTTTAACCAAGTTAATCGGAGTTTTTAGCAAAGTTTGAAAAGAAAAACATAGCATATCATCTCCCATAAATGATACTCTCAATCACTAGGTATATGTGGTATTTCTGGATCCTCTCCAAAGCAAAAAGAATGCTCATAAATATCGGCTTATATGGATTTTCAAGTAAGTCAAGGATTAGCATACTCATCTTGCATATATTATCAAAAATCAAGACCAGTAGGGTTCTTTCAAGAAGTGCAAAGTGTGTGGAAAATATAGTGGCTAAAACTAATTCCACTATGCTCAAAGAAACTTGTCTCTCTTTTGGAATAATGAAAGCTTATAAGAATAAGGACCATGACCTATCTTTCTTTTTCTTTATCTTTTCCTTTCTCTTTTTTTTTACATGACTTGAGAGAGGGCATCTAAGTACCCATTGTTTTCATGTGGACACTTGTCCTTTTTACTCTCTCTTTAGTTTTTTTTTTTCTTTTGCATAGCCCATGCCTTTTCTTTTATTACAACAAATGAAGATAGAGAGAGATGAACACAAGTGAGCATTTTATAAATTCTAAATATTTTTGTATCTATTCCCAGTGTAGGAACAGATTTTTGAGATGGAAAGAAAAGCATGTTTGTGCGTACTTCCGGTGTGAAAGTAGCAAGTATATCTCGGGTGTACGTGTTTCTTGATGAACCACACTACATAGATCACTAGTATTGAAATTAACTCAACACAAAATAAGTAGCATATGAGCTGGTTTGTCTACATATTTCTAAGTATAAAAGACTCGGTAGGACATAGCATTTATCATACGGGAGAAGTATAGCTATTCATTTTAAGCATTTAAAAAGAATACTCTCCGAAAACAAGATGTCAAGATTCGATTCACTTTATTACGCTATATCATACTTCACAACAACTTAAGTAAAATGGGGTCCCTAATAAATAAGTTCCCAACAGCAACAAGATTTTCAGGAAATATTATGCAAGTCTATCACTTAAATTATGACTAAAATAAACTTAGCATGTTTAAGCAAAAGCTCGTATCATAGCAATTTAATTTGGAAATTGACCTAAGCAATGAACAGGTCAAGACTAACGAAGACATGAAAAACATTTAATAAGCAAGCAAAGTTCTAATAACTCAAGAATAAATTTAAGCACATAATACTCGGAACTTTTTGTAACTTTGTTTGAAGGCTGTTTGTTGTGATCTTTCCCCCACACATGTCTCTTTTATAATTCTTCATTCCCCGCAAAACATGTGGAGACAAGTGCATTTCCAAACACACATAAATAATAATAAAGAGAATAATGATAAAATTAAAAACTTAAGAAAAAAAAATTAAAAGACTCAAATAACTTATTTATTCATTATTTATTGACTCAATAGCACACAAACTCGAAAAAACTCTAAAAATTAAAAAAGACTTCGATAACAATTTATTTATTCGACTCCCACTTGTAATACTATGGGCTCTAGAGCTCTAGGATCTCTCCAATGGCTATAACTAAATCACTCAAAGTGGAAACCTGAGCCTCTAGTGCCTTAAGCTCATGGTAAGTGGTATTAACCATCGAGCATGGGTGAATCCTCGGGAGTGTATCCCTGGGACGAGAGAAACTTTCTCATCCACCATCGCCACCGTCTTCCTTGTCTTCTTCACCGACGTTGAGGAAGGATCCTCGAGAGCAGACCTCTTCTTCTCCATAGGAGGGGCAAGAAGTTGAGGCGAGTAACAGTGCGTCCCGAATGGTGCGCATTCCGGGGAGAGCCAGTGGTGCTTGGTTTGCAGGTGCTGGAGCGGGTGCCCTCCTAACTTGAGCTGGGGCAGGAGCTGGAGCTCTCCTCACCGCCGGTCTTGGTTCAGGTTCCTCCTCCCGAAGAACCATAATGGTCCACCTTAGCGGCATCATCCGGACAGGCTCGTTAAGCGTCCGGTGAGCTAGCACCCTCGCCCGACGAATGGCATCGTTGATCACAATGCGAGGAGGCCTAGAGCAAATAGGGTCGGAAGTCTTAGCCATTTTGTCTTGCTCAGCCATTTAAAAGTGAATTGTGGTGGAACCCTCTCAAAAGTATAGGCTCCTCAGATGAGAACGAAATGAAAAGAATAGGTCCAGGGTCTATTATATAGTCCGAGGGAATGGTTCGGGGCTTCCTATTTCGCGATATGGTACTAACCATTAGTATAATTTCCCGAACAAAAAAATAATAAATAATAAATAATGGAAGAAGGCCGGACACGAATGGGCCTGAGGGCCGTCGGCAAATGGCTTTATCGGGTGGTGCCGCCCGGCACCGGCACACTCCCGCGTCCGGACTTTTCTACTTCATTTTAGCTCAAAATTGACCCCTAAAATTATTCTAATGATTTTTAATTCTTTCCAAAAATAGATTTGTGGATTATGATGGCAATATGACAAAATCGAGGCTATCAACTATCGAAGAAGGAATATCGGGTTCAAGAAAAGTTTAAGTCGATGACCATTTACCTTGAATAATGTACCTTTGTTAGTTTGTAGAGTCACCGCACCATGTGATGATGAATTCACCACCGTGAATGGTCCTTCCCATTTACTCTGTAGCTTTCCATGTTCGAATAATTTCACCCTGGAATTAAAAAGTAATACCTTGTCTCAGTGCAAACTCCTTCTTTTGATCCTCTTGTCATGCCATCGTTTGGTTCTTTCTTTATAGATCTTAGAATTATGGTAAACTTTCTCTCGCCATTCTTCTAATTCTGATATTTGCATTTTTCTCTTTTCTCCTGCGGTTTCAAGATCCATGTTCCATCGCTTGATAGCCCAATGTGCCTTGAATTCTAACTCGATAGGTAGATGGCAAGTCTTTCCATAAACCAACAGATATCGAGACATACCCAAAGGTGTCTTGTATCTTTAAATTACTGTATGCCCAAAGTGCTTCGGTGTCGATCTCTCCATATAGTTCCCATTTCATTAACCGTCTTACGTAATATGTTCTTGATCTGCTGATTTGATGTTTTACGCTTGGCCACTTGTCCGAGGATGGTATGGTGTAGCAACATTGTGTCTAATCCCATGACTTCGTAGATAGTCATGAAATTTTCTATCAATAAAGTGTGATCCTCCATCACTTATTACCATCCCTGGGACTCCGAATCTTGGAAATATTATTTCTTCAAACATCTTTCTCGAGCTTTTTGAATTGGCCTTCTTGCATGGTATTGCTTTAACCCACTTGGAAACATAATCTACTGCCACCAAAATGTGCTCACAATTCTTTGATGGTGAGAAAGGACCCATGTAGTCAATCCCCCACACGTCAAAGAGCTCGATCCGTAGATTGTTGGTGAGTGGCACAACATATCTTGAATTTATATTGCCATGCCTTTGATATTAATGGGTGGAGGTAATTGCTCTATCACCTCTATCTTAGCTTTATCCACTTCCATCCCCCTTTCAGATACTAGGTGTCCTAGCACTATTCCTTCTCGAACCATAAAATGACACTTCTCCCAATTAAGGACTAAGTGTTTCTCCTCACATCTTTGTAAAACTCTATCTAGATTGTCGAGACAATCGTCAAAAGTCTTTCCATAGACGGAAAAGTCATCCATAAAAACCTCCATAATCTCTTCAATCATCTCAGAGAATCTAGACATCATATATCTTTTAAAAGAAGCTGGAGCATTACATAGCCCAAAAGACATTCTATGATATGCGTAGGTACCGTAGGGGCATGTAAAGGTGGTTTTACTTTGATCATTTGGATGGATGGGGATTTGATGATATCCAGAATATCCATTGAGGAAACAAAAGAAAGAGTGGTTTACCAATCTTTCTAACATCTCATCAATGAAAGGCAAAGGAAAATGATCCTTCTTAGTTGCCTTATTGAGCTTTACGTAATCAATACACATTCTCCAACCAGTAATGGTTCACTACGGAATTAGCTCATTTTTGTCATTTTTGACAACAGTCATACCTCTTTCCTTAGGTACAACTTGGACAGGGCTTACCCACTCACTATGCGGCATAGGATAGATAATCCCGGCATGCAATAGTTTCAAAACTTCCTTCTTTACTACTTCCCTCATCGCATTGTTTAGCCTACGTTGTGGCTCTCTAGAAGGTGGTATATTAGGATCTGTGGGAATGCGATGGGTGCAAAGAACCGGGCTGATTTCTTTAAGCTCTTGGAGTGAATAACCAAAAGCAGCTCGATTTCTCTCGAGGACAGCTATAAATCATAAAGATTCCTCTAGGGATAGCTTATTGCTTATAATGATAGGATAATCCTTATCATTATTAAGAAAATCATATTTAAGTCCAGCAGGTAAAGGTTTAAGCTCTATACGAGGTCTGGGAGTTTCTAAGAGATCTTGTAGAGGTACAGGATCAATAGGATCCTCATCCTCTTCTTTAATGAAAAGGTGGGCATCTTCCTCTAGTTCTTCTTCAAATTCTAATGGATTATCAAAAGATACCTCCATGACTTCTTCTAAAGGCTCTAGCTAGGGAGGAAACTCAAATTTTGTTTTTAGAGCATGGTCATAAAATATAGAGAACTTAAGGCCTCTCCCCGAAGCTAAAGTCTAACCTTCCAAACTCTCCTTCCATAAGAAACTTTCCTATAGGTTGACCTATTAGGATGTCGAACTCTAGAATGTCAAAGACATAGGAACTTAGCTGGACTTGTATTCCATTGATAATCATGGGGTTACATGAAGAATCCCAAAACATGGAACAATGTGTCCAAAAAGGTTCTTTAATCATTTGTCGGTAGGAGACAAGACTATGTTGTCAACATAATCTTGTGTAAAAAGAGCAGACATGATATTGACTCCTACCATGGGATTATATAGGGCATCGAAAGGTCCTCTATTAAATTGGCATTTAATGGGTATAGAAGGTGTATCTAATCGGATGATATCAGGTGAAAGCTCTGACTCTTCTACCCACTCAAAGCTCATGATGGAAATTAATTCCTTCATAGTCTCTTTTAAGAACTTCTCTTCAGAGAGCTCAATTGTTAGAGACTGCCCATAAGGTTTTCTCTCTACTTGATATTTTGAAGTGTTTCCAAAATCGGAAAACAATTCGTCTTCAAAATCAAGCATAAAATTAGAAAGAGGAATGTCCTCCTTCTCTTCTGGACCTAGTTTAGGATCTATAGGTTCTATAGTTTGGGATGTTTCTAAAGAATCTGGCTCTACTAGTTTTGGCTCCTCTAACCACTTCTCCTTCTCATCAGAAAGACATTGTGTGATGCGTAAAAGGATAGCCTTAGCATCATCTAGAGTTTGGTGCTAAAACGATCCTCCTGAGGATGTGTTAATATAGTCTAAAGTGTGTTGGTTGAGGCCCATATAGAAGTGTTGTAGAACCATAGGTTCAGGTAGGGCAAGGTTGGGACCAGAATTTAGGATTGACTCTAGTCTCTCCCAAGCTTTACCTAAAGATTCATCCTCTAATTGTTTAAACTTCAGGACTTCTAGACGAAGTTTGACAACCCTGCGGACTGGGTAAAATTGTAGACAAAATTTAAAACGTAAGGATTCCCAATCCCCTTGAAAACTATTGTTGCGAAGCTTATACCAATGCTTGGCTTCTCCCCTCAAAGAGTAAGGAAAGAGCTTCCACTTAAGGGTTTCATCATTCATACCCTTCAAGTGTAGGCTAGCACAAGCTCGGTCAAAATCACTCAAATGAGAATAAGGATTCTCATACTCATCTCCGAAGAAAAGATTTTCCTGAACTAATTGGATAAGATCGGGCCGTAACTCATAGGCAGAAAGATAAGATAGGTCTATTTGACTCACCGGCCTAAGGCACAACTCAGAAGGTGCTCCAAATTGATATAAATATTTTTGTGTCATTTTCTTTTTATATAAAACAGGAAATAAAAGCAAACAATAAATGCTAAAGAAATAAATACTAAAAATAAATGCAATAAGTAAATACTGAAAGTAAATGCAAACAAACAATAAAAGATAAATGATAAATATATGATACAAGATTAAGGTAATACTCTAAGTTACTATCCAAAAAAACTACCATTCCCCGAGAACGGCGTCGAAATGCTTCTTGGTATAAATTATATGCACACAATAAAGACAAAGATATCCATAAGCGCACAGATAAAAATACCGTTGTAGCACTTCACCAAAAAGATAAACTCCCAGTTTTAAAATATCGAACCCAAAGGAACAAGAGGTGACTATAACTAGCGTTTACCCAATCCACTTCACAATCAAAAAGTACTTAAGAAACTAGCTAGATTTAGGAGATAACACTGGCTTCTAGTTCTAATCTCGATAAACCCTAGTTTATTTATTCTATCGTGGACGCTAATCCTTAATAAAGTAAAGCAAAATTACTCTACTAAGAACAGACAAAGCCTATCGTTCACTTCTTGGTGGGAAGTGGGCAACAGAGGATTCAATAAAGCTATAAAATTCACCTTTATGATGCTACCACCGATTCCAAGCCAAAAAGGGGCATTCATAGATAACTCTAGTCTAAGCACCGCGCATACACTAGACACTATCCCTCTAATCAAGAGCAACCAAGATTAAAGTACTCAAAAAAAGAGTTGCAAACTTGAAGAATAGAATAAACCAAAACTTACTTTAATTATGAAGTCAAACACCGAGATAATCTCTGAATACACTCCTACTCTTGCGAAGAGAATGATCCCTCAGAATACAAGAGAGAAGATCCGACAGGCCGGAACTCCTCTAAAGCACTCCTCACTAATCTCTCTATTTCTAATAAACTTGATTGCTAATCAAGATCCGTAGTAGCTAATCCGTAGTGGCTATGCTCTAATCATAGGATCTTGACTTCTCTAACCCCTAAACTTCTCGAGAGAGAACTCTGAAGAAGGAATTCTATCTATAAATAATGAATTAGGGTTTTCGGGGGGTACCCCTGCCCCTTCTTTATAGCCCCATAGGATGAATCTCAGCCCTTGGATCAAACCTACTTGATTGGGCCGGTGTAGATCTACTCCATAGGTCGGTTGTAGGAAGGTTCTAGAAGCGAGGACACGTGTCTCCACCAGGGGGTGCCGCCCAGCCTCACCTCCCGACGTGTGGGCCCTGGCATTTGCGAGCTGTCTTCTCTTCTCATTTAGACCCTTGGAAATTGTACTAATCGCCCTGGTTCAGTCCTTTTACTCCGTTTCTCTATTTTCTCTCTTTTTGGCTCTGTTTTTGTTTTGTTTTCTCGAGTTCTCCTGCAAAACTGAGTGTGCACCAAAACTCGTGGAAATCATTAGAAATAATAAGATTTTAGTAGCATTCATCCCATGTTTGATGGCTTTCCATATATATAAAAGTGGTCAATAACTACCATCAATAGTGCCTCTGTGGATTGTGTAGTCTTCATAGACTTCCTATTACTGAGAATTGAACCCTATAATATTAGGGCCTTGCTAATTTCGGTGGCTGAAATTTTTTAAATCTGTTCGAGGCGACGAAGCTACTTCATGTTTCCATCCAACAAGTAGGCATCAACACGTCATCCGGTGTCGCCTGAATTTTCAATCGCCAGGAAGTGAGGAAAGGTGATAATTTTATCCTCAGATGGAAATGGAGTTGTAGAAACTAAACCTGACACCTGATTGCTACTATAGTGTTGTTATCTCGTGTGTTTTTGTCATAGGAAACCGCTATTACTTCTGTCTTTGTACATGAATATATATATGTGTGCTCAAGGAACACGACTGCTCTGTAGAGTACTATAACATTCTTGTCTTACAAAAATATGCCTATCAAATGAACTGTTACTAGACTATAGTTTGATTATATTCTAGTATTCTTGAACGACATTTTATTTGTTCTCTGCCTCAGTGGTTTGTTTAGTCCTCATAAAAAAGCCTATTCCAGAATTGAACTGTATAATTTTATCCTCACATGGATATTTTTAGTTGTAGATACAGAACTTGACACCTGAGTGTTACTATAATGTTGTTATCTATGTGGTTTTGTCATAGGAAACTGCAACTACTGTGGCTTATTTTATTTATAGCGATGAATATACGTGCTCAAGATAGAACAATAACTACACCTTTTCCTCCCCTAGAACTGCCGGTGAAGCTTTGTCGTGTGTGCTTTGCTGTTGACGACCTTCGAAAATGGTAAGTTACAGCTATGTGATATACAAACCCTACTTATTGTTAGCTTTTTTGAGTGCTAGCTGTTGACTTCTCTGTGTAACCTAAATCTGTTTGATGTAGGTGTCTGATGGTACCACAGGGGGGCATTCAGGAGTTTTTACTAGAGAGGGGCAGCCATTTGGCTGTCCGATGCGAAAGCGGAGGGTCAGGACACACACAAGGTGGCTAGAAGGCAAGATAGTTGTCACGACGCTCAAGCCGAACGGGTTTCGCACCGAGAAGGGGGCCATGCTAAGAATGAAGAGACTTGCTGGTCTGATTGCTAGACAAAGGATCCCTTGCTCACAGATTCAGTCTCTTCCTTAAGTGCTGCAACAAAGGAATTGTTATTTGAGGACTATGTCCAGAATTCATTGGAGTTTCTAGGCAACTTAAGGCCCATAGCATATAAGAAGCTGTGGTAGTCAGTAGGCAAAAGTTTTAGGACCTTCAAAAGCGATCTAGTGTGGAATTTTGTCATGAAGGGGTTGGATGCCATGGTGAAGCACCCATACATCACCAAGGACGATTGAGCAGCTTTCGCTGAAGCGAAGAGCAGCAAAGAGGCACTGGCAACAAGTGAGAGATACAAGCGGCTTAGGGAGAAGAACAAGCATGACCACTACCTGGGGACAAGAGGTTATGAGGCAAAGTTCAAAGTGTGGGAGGAGGAGGACACTTACTTATTCCACAATAGCATCGAGAATCCTTGACATGAATTTCCAATGAACCGCGCTCGGCATTTTTTGCGTGCACGGTGCAGTTTGGCTGTGTCAGGTAAAAAGACTACAATTGTTTGGTCAGGTGAAGAGTCTCGGTCTTTATCTGAGAAGGTTTTAGAGAAGACCGCCCATGCTTCTTCTGAGGGCAATGGTGTAAGGGAAAGAGATATGCTCACAGAGGTCCTGGGCACCCTAGAGCGGGCAGGCGTGTGCGTGGTATGTCTAGTATGGCTGGTTGGAAGTTTTGGCCGGCTTGCGCCGACATGTACAGAAAGAGGAAGTCTCCAGGCGCGGCGGCCGAAGCATATAGAGAAGAGTTTGGACCTCAACTAGTTGAGCTCACAGCTAAGGTGGCGGCATTGGAATCAGGAGGACATGGTTCACCGCCTGCCAACACCCCTAGCTGTGTAGGTGGTGTGAAGAGCAGCTGCACACGAGAAGCCGATCCGGATGCCAAACCGGATGCTGGAGTTGAGATAGTTTCCACGTCAGCACCATGTACCCTTGCAGTGAAGACTCGAGATTATTGTTGATGGTAGTTATTGACCACTTTTATATATGATTTAAACCATCAATTAAGGATCACTGCTAGATAAATATTATTATTACTAATGAATTCCACGAGTTTTGGTGCATACAGTGTTTTGCAGGGAGAACCCAGAAAACCCTGGAAAAAGAGCCGAAAAGAGAGGAAAATGAGAAACGGAAGAAAAGGACCAAATCCAGGGCATTAGTACAATTTCTAGGGGTACAAATGATGAAAGAATGAAGCTTGAAGAGGCGGGGAGGCAGACCCCACGAGGGGTGGGGCACGGCGGCACGCCCCCGTGCTTTCTGCGGCACCACCGTGGAGGATCCACGTGTCCAGCTTCTAGAATCTTCCTACAACCGACCTATGGAGAAGATCTAGTTCGTCCAATCAAGTCGGTTTGATCCAAGGGCAGAGATTCATCCAAGGGGGCTATAAAAGAAGGGGCAGGGCTACCCTTTGAAACCCTAACTTCATTAGTCTTCAGTATTTTTCAAAGTTTAGATACATTGTAATTAGAGAGAGTGATTAGTACTAGGGTTTCTAGAGATTAGAAGATTAGAGAGCTCTAGTTCTTCAAAGATTAGAGTAGTAGACTTTCTAATTTATTCAAGGAAGAGTCTTGAGCTCGGCTTAGGATTTCAGATCTATTATATTGGAGATATTTGGTAATAAATTTATCTTGAGTTCTCATTATGATTATGCTTTGTTTTATTATATTATTGATTGTTATGTTCTTCATATATTCTAGTTTGATATTTGATATAGTTCTAGTTATTGATTATTATATGCTTGAGATCGTGGACACTTTAGCCTTTATCTCGAGGGGTTAAGTCGTAAGTTATATGTAGGCATGGTGCTTAGATATAAGTTATTTGTGAATGACCGCTTTGTATCTTTGGGTCGTGGGGTAGTTCGTGAGGGTGACAGGCTGATTGAGTCTTCTATAATCCTCCCCCCCCCCCATAGTGAACGTTAGGATATGGTCGCGACGGAGGCTAGTTTATCTCATTATAAATCCTCCTTAGTTGATATCCCTCTTGCTATATAATATGATTTGCTTGTGCTATATAAGATAATATTTTTACCTGCTATGCTTTGACTTAATGATTAATAGTTATTTAGAAGTCCTTATCTCGTAATACCCACGATTGTCTATACTAAATTTAGTTGAGTCTCTATATCTCTCTATCTCATGGAATACCCTAGGCATTGTTTTTTATTTTTATTATTGTCTTTATTTATTTATTATTTATATTTTGTATTTAGACCTGCTAGAGCATTGGAATGATTGATTTTATGAACATAAAATATAGAATTGCCATGAGTCATATGAATGTTGCCTCACAGTCCTTTCTTGGGGAAAAAAAATAAATTACGATACCTGGTTCATCCTAGGTGAAGTGCTACAATGGTATAGAGTTTATTTTCGGTTTATATCTGTGCACTTGCGGATATAATGATTTTATATGTGACAACATAAGTGTAGATTTATTTTATACCCGGTGTTTCTAGGCGTCGTTGAGGAGTTATTCTACCTACCCTTAATTACGACGACGTTTAGAAATGCCAACAAGCATTTCTGGTGCCGTTGTCAGGGATGGGAAGAGTAAATATGGCTCTATACTAGAAAATTTGTTACATAAAATCATAACCTTTACTTTAGTAGGATCACCCTTGTTTGTTTTCTTTTTCTTTTTTTTTATTTATTTTCAGTAAGATCATAATTGGTTGTGGATCATCAGTTTCTCATCAATTTATTATCAACCAGATCTGAAGAAGAGGATTTGAAGTCAGTTGATGCTATGGCAACCAAGACTCTGCACGAATTCTCAGCTCCTAGCATTGAGAATATTCGTGTTGGACCAACATTGAACATCAAGGAAGACTTTGAGTTGAAGCCAAGCCTCATCAACCTGATTCAAACCATCACTTTCAGTGGGAAGCTACGTGAAGATGCCACTACTCATTTGCAGAATTTTACGGAGATTTGTAGCACCATTGCTATCAAGAATGTCCCACATAAAATAATACTCCTTCGTTTGTTCCCATTCTCATTGGAGGGACGAGCGAGTCATTGGTTCTACATGGAGAAGAAATGATTCACCACTTGGGCATTATGTGCCGAAGCATTCTTAGAGAAGTATTTTCCAGCTAGTAAGACCAATATGATGAGAGGCGTAATCACAACATTTTAGCAAAGTTGAAAGGAAAATCTATTCGGATGCATGGGAGCGTTTTCAAGATTATATTCAAGATTGCCCACAACATGGAATGGAAGAATGGCTGCTTATACGAGACCTTCTTCCATGGATTAATCGAAAGATCACAAGAACAACTTGATGCTACTGCTGGAGGGTCATTCATGTCCCTCACTCTTGGAGAAGCCCAAGAAACAATGGAGAAAATAGCGAGAAAATCATGGATGGACATCATGCAACATTCAACCATGCCATGAAAGTGAAGAAGTTTCAGAAGAAGTACGTGTTGTGTCAACTAAGATGGATGTGTTAATGGATTGACTTGAGGAGAGAGCAAGATACAAAAAAGATAGACAAGTTATTCAAGATGCATATTCTGCACAGAATCAGAAAAGGAAACGTTTGGAGTCTCCTGAATCCAAGGATCTTAGTATTGTCAATTCACAACAGAAGGACCAGGGAGAAATTTAGCCAAAATTAATTATTCAGGGCAAGTACCAAGGAGAGTACAAGGCAAAACAACCTCCTCTACGAGAGTTAATTCTTCAGCAATCAAGAGTTAATGAGATGGTTAACAAGAAGCTTTCTGCCCATGATAAGATATTAGAAAGTGTTAATGAAAAGTTGGATCAGTTCTCATCTGCTTTTCAAGAACAAGATGCTTTTAATAGGAAGATAAAGTCTCAGGTGTTGCATCTGTTTGCTAGATTGCCTGTTACACCTAGCCATGAGCAAGTGCATAATATCACTACAAGAAGGGGTAAATCCACACGTGACCCACCTTATCCTAAGGGAGCACGGAGGCCCTCAAAATCAGTGATAGTATAGGCAGAATCAGAAGCTGAAGAAGAAAGAGTTGAACCAGAGGCAGAAGCTACACAACAAGATCATGAGTTGCAGCATGATTATCATGATACACAACACTTGCCATTTCCAAGACGGAATGAAAGCAGAGCCAAGAATGAAGAGCAATTCAATAAGTTCGTGAAAGTGATAGAGAAGCGATATATCAATGTGCCATTGATGGATGCCATGCAAGTGCCTACTTATGCAAAATATCTTCAAGACATCCTCAACAACAAAAGGCCGGTTCCTACCACTGAAGTCATTCAAATTGACAGAGGTGTGTAGTGCGGCAACATTGAATATAGTGCCTAAGAAGAAGGATCCTGGACATCCTACTGTTGAATGCTCAATTGGAAGTCACACTTTTGAGAGTGCATTATGTGATCTTGGAGCTAGTGTCAGTGTCATGCCAAAGACAGTCTTTGACAAGCTCAACTTCACGACACTCACACCTACTTCAATATGCTTGAATTGGCGAGACCAATCAATTCGTTATCCTATTGGAATAGCAGAGAATGTTCCAAAGACAAATCCGAAGCTTTGTTGTCCCAAGACTTTGTGGTGCTTGATATGAAAGAAGATATAAGAACACCAATTATATTCGGAAGACCTCTGCTGAGTACACTCAATGCTCACATTGATGTCGGAGTTGGAGAATTAAAGTTCACTATTAATGGAAAAGAAGAAAAGTTCGCTTCAAGCCACGACGAGCAAGCCTCTCTTGTAGAAGCTAATGAAGACAAGGACTTAATGATATCTCCGGCACAAGAAGGTGGACTTGATCAACGAATTATATCCACTAAAGATGCAATTATTCCGACTCTGCAATAAAAAGGTAATTCGGTAAAAATCTACGCTTCTAATTTTATGCATTACCATTATTTATTTCTTGCCATAATCTTTGCTTAGAAAATTTAAAAATAATTTTTCCTTACATGATATTCTCCAAGCCTCACATAAATAGGATTTATGGTGCGTCAAAACCCCTATAAGTAATATTTATTTACTTGTGGAGGCAGAAATTTATGAATTTACCATCATTAGAATTCTTATTTTTCATAGATTCATGAAATAAATTTTGTTGTGGTACATTTTGTAGGGTATTATACGGTAGAAATACGGAGACACATGGGACCCACATGTCATAGACTCATCTCTCCCACCTACCACACTTTTTGTCTTTTTCATTTATTCAAATTTCAAAGCCAACCCCACATGGGACCATTCTGACAAAGAACAAGCATTGGAGTGAATTAAAGGGGCAAGGACATGGCGGGGAGCATCTCGAGGAAGTGGGGCCTACCAGGCCTTTGGCCGGTGCCGGGCGGCACGCCCGGGCCGGCGGCACCCCACTCCCACTTCTCTCTCCCATTCTTCTCCTACCTCCTTTTTACCTCATCCTCATCCCCGAAAACCACACTAGTCGCCCCAGAACCAAGCACAACTTCATGAACAACCTTGAGCTATTTTGGAGAAAAGATTATGGGAAGTGAAGGTGAAGTGGTAGATCCTTGTTTATTTTCTCTAATCCTCACATTTCCCCAAGTTTTTGTGGAGAAATTTCTTGCAGCAAGGAGCCATGAAGGGTTGGAAATCCCTCTCATTCATGGTGACAAGGAGTAGGTCAAGAGGAAGCTCACACCAAGCACACTCCGAGATGGACCTTGATTCACCAAGACCTTCCATGGGAGGATCTTCCTCTCAACAACCCCATGGTGAGCCTCTTTCTCTCTTGAATATCAAAGATATCCATTTTATTAGTCATGAAGAGATGGCTACATATAGAAAACTTAAGCACAAAGAGTTTACCTTGACACCCATCATTGACCCCGAATTGCTTGCTTCTACCGGTATGGATGTAGAATTTAATGAAGTTTTTAGGAGCATAGGTTGGGGGATGCTTGGGAAATAAATGAAAGAGGGTGTAGGCTACTCACTACTGAATTTTTATGCACCCTAGAGTTGCTAGAACATGGAGTATCATTTAGAATGTTTAACAAATCATTTTATGTGAATTGGATGCAACTTAGTCAATTGCTAGGTTTTCCTGATTATGGCCATGTTGATGTTGATTTAGCTTTGAGAAGCTTTGATAGAGATAGCTTTTGGCTAGACATTTCTGGCATAGTTTTAAGGGCAAGAAAGAAACCTTGCACTGATGAAATTCACCATCCCACTTTGAGATTCTTGCATAGATGGATGACAATAACTTTCTTTCCTAGAGATGGGCTTAGAATTGTTAGAATAGAGGAATTGAAGTTGTTGTATGCCATGATTAGAAAGATTAAAGTTTCCCTGTCAAATTTATGGTTGCTCATTGGATTGCCATGCCTAGTTTGAAGAGAGGAAATATTTCTTGCACATCTTGGATTACTCGTATTGCTACTAATATTGGTTTGTTGCAAAATACTACCATTGAATATATTGTTGAACCTCGTTTTGTTGGTGGTTATCAATTTTTCAATCATGCTCACCTGCTTAAAAAGAATGGAAATCAATTTGTCATGTTTTATCAGGGTTACATTAATGAATATGTCTTACCCAACCCTTCTATGGGGTTGTATGTGGTGGATAGTTTTGTCTTTGACTTGCAGGAGGAAGGACTATCCTTTGGGAGAAGCACAGCTAGACACACCAGAAACCCACAACCTCACTATCAAGAGCCCACTTCATCTGTTCCAGCATTTGAGGAGTTTTATGGTTTTGAGCAACCTGGACCAGCAAGACCACATGGAGCAGAGAGAGATGAATGGCCAATACCCCAACAATCAGAATCTTCTACTAGTACTTCTTGGGGAGGCCAAGGTGAATCTTGGGGCCAGGGACACTTTAATGAATATCAAGAGCAAGAGCATGGAGATCCTAGTGGTATGCAAGGAGGGCGTATGTATTTCTCTACAGCACCCTCCTATGAACAAAACCTTCCAGGTTCATTCCCTTTCCACCAGCAGCAACCACATCACATTCCCTATGTGTCACCACCTTATCAGACCCATCAGTATTATCCACCTCAGTACCCTCGCCAGGAGCCACCACCAGGAGAGAATGTAGGTGAGATTTTGACTAACTTTGATACTAGAATTGGTCATCTTGAGACAGGTCCGCAGGAGTTGCAAGAGAGAGTGCAGCAGATAGGAGAAGACAACCAAAGATTCCATGAAGAGAGCAGGACAAACTGGATGTATCTGTTCGAGGAACTGCACCTTGCACCACCACCACTGTTGACGTTTCTTAAGTGCTATAAGAATAAGAAGATTCTACAAGCGCACAGAACATCAATGTAGCTTTTCCCTAGGGGAGTATTCTAGGGTATCGTATCCACAGGGAAGCTAATGGTAAAGAATTCTAATAACTCACAATCATGTATCTACTAACTTAGTAAACCAACTAGACTAAAGTAAGGGTAAGTCATAAATGATAAGTAAAGCTATAAATACTAAAGCATAAAATAATAACATGTCTATAAGGATACTATGATAAATGAATAGCTTAGCTAATCAAGAGGACAACGGGAGAGGCAAAGGTTCCTAATTACTTCTCTAATACTTTGGTTCTAAGGTAACTGAAGTATGGATAGATATAGCAATCACACAATAACACTTCGGGACATCAGAACACTAGCCACAGAAAGGGGTGAGAAGG
Organism: Hyparrhenia diplandra; assembly: GCA_015847255.1. NCBI lineage: Eukaryota > Viridiplantae > Streptophyta > Magnoliopsida > Poales > Poaceae > Hyparrhenia > Hyparrhenia diplandra. The sequence goes on along the minus strand of JADLZK010012239.1, from coordinate 182,349 downwards.
GGGCTAGGAAGCTCTGACTAAAGTCCTACAAACACCAACCCAAACGTGGTGGAATACGCCGGCCATCGTGGGCTGTCACCACCTGGGGCTACCACAAACTATCCGTGGGATTGGGTGCAATCTCAAGTAACCTCTAGTCTAGACACCATGTCTACACTATTAACTACTACTCTAGCTAACCGGAATAACTAGAGCACTCGATGCGAGTGGAGATCCTATGCAAAGTAATAACTATACTAATCATAAATGAAAGGCATAAAAGTAATTAGAGAAGATATATATCAAAGCATAAGTCTTGTAGAGTGAAGATACAAAGACATACCATAACTCTGAAGACTCTCCAGAACCGGAGCACAACTCCGCTCTCCCTAACTCTCAACTAGATCTAATCTATTACATTGAGAAGTCTAACCCTAGATCTATATTGGGAAGAGAGAGTTCCTTACATTGGGATCCCTCTCTAATCAATGAGATGAGATAGCTAATGAATTAGGGTTTCAGGGGGGAGCCCTGCCCCTGCTTATATAGGCCGGGGGGATGAATCTCAGCCCTTGGATCAAACCAACTTGATTGGACAGACTAGATCTACTCCATAGGTCGGTGGAGGGAAGGTTCCAGAAGGCTGGACACGTGGCGCCCTAGGGAGGGTGCCGCTAGCGGCACCGGGGGTGCCGCCCGGCCCCACCCTATGGGATCTGGCCTCCGGCTTCTTCGAGCTTCATTCTTTCATCATTTGAACCCTTGGAATTTATACCAATGCCCCGGATTTGGTCCTTTTCTTCTGTTTCTCTATTTCTCCTCTTTTCTCCAATATTACGGAATATTCCGGAGTTCTCTGTAAAAACTAAGTGTGCACCAAAACTCATGGAATTCATTAGTAATAATAATATTTATCTAGCATTGATCCTTAGTTGATGGTTTAAAACATATATAAAAGTGGTCAATAACTACCGTCAACAACCACCACCTCGGTGATTGCATCGGCTAGCTTGGGGAGGACCCCCAGTCGGTAAGTTTTCTTTACTCATTTTATTTATGCGTTTATTTTTGAGCTTTTATAAGAAAAACCATAAAATGTGAAAAACCAGAAAACCAAATAAAAATTAGTTGATAGATTTTCTTTCCAAAGCATGATAAAATGAAAACCCAAAAATAGAGTGTGTAACATAGTTTGCTTTAGTCATTTCAGTTTGTTTGCTTTAGTTTGTTTTAATTTGCTTGCTTTTTAGTTTGCTTTATTATCTTGTTTTTAAGAGTCTTTGTTCATGAGTAGAGTCTCATGTTTTAAGTATGCTCAAATCTCTGAAATGCCTAGTGCTTAATTCTTCTACGGGTTACAATTTAATTTGACATGATAATTTGCTCTACACTTTGATACCCGTGGGTTGCATATGCTTGATCTTTATCTAGGTAATTGATGGATATGATATGAGATAGTTTGAGCTGCTATTTTTTTATTCTAAATGAGACTAGATTCCTGGAGATTCATCTTTTGAAAAAATTGAAAATCCTTACATGATGAGATTCTACATGACTGAGTGTTTAATTTCCTACCGAGCCAAATGTTTGATATTTAGAATTAGGAAAACCTCCAAATCACATATGCTATTTGCTTTGATTTGATGTTTGTCAAGCTTTGTTGTATACCTTTTGAGAGGTTTGCCACACTCTTAAAATCAAGATCACCTACACACTCCACCATCCGCTTGTATATATATGCATCATTATGCTATTCCTACACTGGGGGTACGCATCCATTTTCATTCCATCCATCAGAAATTGTGTTATGCTCCTACACTAGGAGAAAACACTCCAAAAATATTTCTTTAGGTTACTTGTGAATAAATGCTCCAAAGTTTATTTGTCTCTCTTATAATTATGTTGTTGTAAAAAGAGAAGCATGGGGCTATGCAAAAAAAATAAGAAAAAAGAGAATTAAAATGGACAAGTGTCCAACATGAAAACAATGGGTACTTAGATGCCCGCCTCTCTGATGAAAAAAAAAAAAAAAAAGAAAAGACAGCCCATGTTTCTTTTATGTTCTTAAAATTCAAAATAAGAGAGAGAGTTTATTCCTCAAAACAGGCAAAGTAGAATTAGGTTAGCCACTATATATATATATTCCACCATATTCCATACACATGCACTTCTTGATTTGATTGTATGACTCAACTCTCTTTAGATCCATTGTTTGACTTACAAATATAATCTTTGCAAATATGCCAATTTTTTTAGAGTGCCACTCCTATGAGGTCCACATAAGCCATTGAATTTTTAGAGTGAGAGTTTACTTTGAAAGAGAGCATATCTTTATTAGTGTTATAGAGAGGATCCATAAATACCACACATGAGTGATTAGAGAGTGTCATGCAATGAATCTCTGAGTTTTATTTTGAAAATTTATAAAAACTCGGGTATGATAGTTGAAGGAGGAATTTGAAACATAGTGCTCACTTGATCGTTCGTCTTTCAATTACCCAAGATATGTGTGAATGCTTGAAAAGCCCCATGGTTGAAAAGGATAAGAGTAAGTTTGAAAGTTAAACTATTTTATATCCGGATAGAATTTCTATGTGCACCTTTGTTACGCTAAGGGACTAGCAAAAGTTAAGCTTGGGGGAGCTTCTTGATGGTAGTTATTGACCAAGTTTATATATGTTTTAAATCATCAATTAAGGATCAATGCTAGATAAATATTATTATTACTAATGAATTCCACGAGTTTTTGGTGCATACACATTTTTTTGCGGGGAGAACCCGAAAACCCCGAGAAAAAGAGTCAAAAAGAGAGGAAAATGAGAAACGGAAGAAAAGGACCAAATCCGGGGCATTAGTACAATTTCGAGGGGTACAAATGACAAAAGAATGAAGCTCGAAGAGGCCGGAGGGTAGACCCCACGGGGTGGGGGCCTGGCGGCACGCCCCCCGTGCCGCGCGGCACCCTGTGGAGGATCCACGTGTCCAGCTTCTGGAATCTTCCTACAACCGACCTATGGAGAAGATCTAGTCCGTCCAATCAAGTCTGTTTGATCCAAGGGCTGAGATTCATCCAAGGGGCTATAAAAGAAGAGGCAGGGCTACCCTCTGAAACCCTAAATTCATTAGTCTTCAGTATTATTAAGAGTTTAGGTACATTGTAATTAGAGAGAGTGCTTAGTACTAGGGTTTCTAGAGATTAGAAGATTAGAGAGCTCTAGTTTGTTATGGAAGAGATCATCAGCCCTGAAGGCGAGTATTCGTTTCATGAATCGTGAGTTGCTTCTGTTTCCCGTGTTGCATGACGATCAGGTGAATACATGCATGTTAATCGTGTTATTTGTGTTGTAAACAATGCGTGGCGTGCCCTGAACAACCGGGTATGTCTGTTTGAAGAACATTCTGATATGCACATGAATTTTCAGAGATACACATGAATTTTAAGAGATACACATGAATTTTTGAGATACACATGAATTTTCAATGCCGCTGGCGTCTGCCATTTGTTTGTGATCGGACCTGTGTATATGTATTATATATGTATTAATAATACCAATGCTTTGGTCTGCAGAGACGGTTCTAAGTCGTAGGCGCGTCTGCGGCGTTATCATTAATCTGACGTCTCGGTTTTTGTAGAGGCGTCTCTAGTCTCGACACGATGCAGACCCATCTTAACGTGTCCGCGTAATACCTAAATAAGTATAGACCACCGCGGCTAACGGCGTGTCATGTACCAGAATTGGGCCAGCCATGGGTGGGCTAGGAGGGCCCAACCGGCCACGGTCGCCCCAGGGAAGGGGGCGCGCGTGGGCGAGAGGGGGCCGGCGCCTCTGCGCGCCGCCGCCTCCACCTTCCCGTCTCCGTCTCCGCTTTGTCATCAAGTTAGGATTATCTTAAGACTTTTTGGTGTGCAAGGGATATTCCAATCATATAAGGAAAACCCTTATTAGAAAATAAATAAAGATTGCTTGTAAAAGGCATTCCAATCGTATATGGAAACCTTAGGGAGATTGCTTAGATTACAAGTCCTACTAGCTGGGCTATATAAGTAAGGGGTGCAGAATCTCTTAGGGTGACAAGCAATAAAGAAAATAATCTCGTTCCTCTCTCGTCCCCCCTACCGCCGCCGCCGCCCAAGCCCCGTTAGCGCCGCCCGCCATCACCACGCCCGCCCATTGCCGCCGCACACCGCGCCACCACCTCCCCTACCGCCACCGCCCTCCGGCCGGCCGCCAGTCGGGCGACGCTGCCCTCGCCGCCCCTACACCGTCGCCGCCACCTCGGAGTTCGTCGTCAATGTGTCATAGCCGCCCAATCTAACCGGGTTTGTGACGAGCGTCTCATAGGTTTTCGGAATAATTTTTGTCACGTGAATCCGTCTATAATATCTAAATAATTAAAAACAAATGTTTCCGATGCGTCTCAGAACCCCGCCTCGTAGTCTCGGTGTCGCCTGCCGAAAGCATCCGATACAAGCGTCCCGAAGTCGCGCACGCTACGGTCGAAAGTAAAGTGTGTCCGTAAATTAAGCAAAAATTACGGACGTGCGTGACAAAGGGAGCATCCGTGAAAAGGGATAAGGAACTACAGATAGGTAAACTACGCGACGCCGTCAGAACGTGCGTAAAAAACCACGTACACGGGCATGACGCATGTCTCAGAAACCCGATCGTATTACGATCGTCTATCATTCGCGCAGTGCGTATATTACTAATGGTTTACGATGGGTCGCTGGCTGGGCGCCTCGCGCCGTGTACCGCGATTATAGGCGCATGGTACGCCGCGACGCGTGTCGACATGCGCGTCATTGGTACGCACGCATCTTTGTAAAAAGGTCTGCGGCAAATAAGCTTCTACTGATCGTATCTTTGCTACGGGCGTTACTAGAATTGGACGCGGTACAATCGATTACTAATGCCGCGGATCCGTGAGGTTTACAAAAGATACGCTTGCTTCTTAGATAATAATGTTTGTAGATACTCGTGTAGACCACGGTCGCGCAAAAACGCTACGACCGTATCGTTCGCGACGGGCGCTGCGTGTGTAACAAGGTTTTACTACAGACGGAAAGTTTGAGACGCACTAAAACATGTCTGTATTAAAGCCTGTTGCAGACGCATGTTACGGACATGTCTATAAAGTCAGACATTTAGAGACCCTAATTAGCAAACGCGCCCGTGCGTGACTGTAGATGCCCACACGCGACTGTAGAGGCCTTTTTTTACATAGTGTCCATAAAGTGGCAGCATTGCTATAGCACTGCCGGTTGCGGGTAAATAACCGGTAGTGATTAGGATTGGGGTGAAAATTTTCAAATCTATCTCAACCTCCCGCCATTCGTTCCCTACCGTGCCGAAACCAGCCTTGCCGATATATATATATGTGAGTGGCTCGGAGCGATATTTTGGCAATTCATTTGAACCCCGCCAGCGCCGAAAGAGCACCAGATTCATTAATGGAGCACCATCAACTCCCATGTCACCGTTCGTCATCCCCTACGCCGCGCCCGGGCCGTCCGTTCCCGCATCCCCGATGGTTCCGCTCCAGCGGAATCGAGGCTTGACGGCGTTCTCCCACGCCGCGCTCCTCCACTCCGACGTCCCCAACGCCGCGCCGGCATTCTCTGCCCTTCCACGGTGAGAACTAATGATCCCTTTAGGTGTTCGAGTTTTTACCTATGAGAATGAGAACTAATTCGCCGCTGTCCTAGCCTCGCCTTGCCCGCTTGGTCTTCCTCCACGCCGATGGAGGACCGCCGCCACACCTCACTGCTTTCCGCAGCCTCACGTCGTCTTCCTCTTCACCGCCCGGCGCCGTACCGACTGCGACCTTGTCCTCCTCGAATCCTCCGAGACAAGATAGGAGCGCACGAGGCGCACGGAAGCTTGGTGAGTGCGTCGGTCACTGCCCTTGAGGTGTTCGTTGAAATGCCCGTGTGGATAACTGCAACCTGTTATTTTCCTTTTATACTTAGATATTGCTTTCAAACAGTTCCGGATCCATAATAACAAATGAGCTCTAAAACATTATGGTCATTTACAACATGATTGAAGACAGACTAGTGCTCGAATTGTGATTGAGATTCATAGATTTTGCTTTCAAACAGTTCGGATCCTTAGTAACAAATGAGCTCTAAAACATTATGGTCATTTACAAAGATGATTGAAGACATACTAGTGCTCGAATTGTGATTGAAATTCATAGATTTTGCTTTCAAACGGTTCCTCGATCTATAGTAACAAATTAGCTCTAAAACATTATGGTCATTTCAAGTATGACATACTAGTGCTCGAATTGTGGTTGAAATTCATGAGTTAGTGTTGTTCGAAATACAGTTTGGATATTTTAAATATATGTCTGTGCTTACTGTACAACATTTATGAATAACATAACATTATCATCCTATTTTGGTTACATGTATAGGCAAGCATGGCGTGGTACGTAGTGTTTGTTGGTCGCGTGCGGGGATCTATCTAACTTGGGAAGATTGCTATGCTCAAGTCCAAGGCTACACTAATAATTGTTACGAGAAAATACAACACCGAAGGTGAAACCTGTCATCGCCTACAATGGTGCAAACTAGCCGCCCCCGGAGATTGAAGAGAAGCCACCCCACATAGTTATGAAGATTGCCGAAATTGCTGCTAATTAGTCTTGGAAAGATGTCATGCTTTTTATTTATGTCTATGGTCATTGGTCTTCTTATTTTAGAATTTGATGTAGGCTTAGTTTCTAGAACATTAGGTGGATTTTGTTGTATATAACCATTAAATCCTATAATGTTTTGACGATATTAATGTAGGATGATTTTTCAGATTTAAAAGAGCTGAATTCCACGAATAAATTCAAAAATTAAAAAAAATAAAACAAAAACGTCCGGTGGCATGGGCCCGACGGTGAATGACAAACAAACCCGGTAGTGTAACTACACCAAACACTGTAGGTTTGAATTACAAACCGTCATCGATGACGAAAGAGCACCGTCGGCTGCATTAACCAACCGATAGTGTCCACTCTAATAACGCTTTGTCGGGTTGAAATCAACCGACGATGTTCACATAAAGTTCATTAACGGGTCCAAAGTACACCGACATTGTTAGCTCTTCGATACACTATCGGGAAAAATCTAACCCGATAGTGTTATTCTCTAATTTCGCCGGTTCGTTAAAGCCCCGACGAAGGCTCTCAATATCAACTCGCCGCCCGACTTCGAACCGGCGTTGCTTGGATCAAAAATGCCGCCGGGCCGATGGATCACCCGGCGGTGTTCGGTGACGATCGCGGTGCCGGTTTGATATGCAACGGCGCTCTCCTCAAATCACCGCCGGTGTTTCGACTCGGTAGTGTTTTGAAACCCACATCACTACCGCTTTGGTTCTGCCGGTTCAGTTTTTTAGCAAAGGAAGGGGGTTTGAGCCCGGCAGAGAATGTACAATGCTGTAGTAGTGTTAGGAGATAAGAGGTTAAGTTTACAAAGATTGAGTTTGTTGAAGGGCAATCCAATTTCGATAAGGATCTCCTAGTTTACTTAAGAGTTAAGTCTCACCGGGATTATAAATACTAGTTCACCAACCCGTGCTATCGCACGGGTTTGAACCTTAGGACAACTAATTAATAAAAATTACTATTTTTCTCTTTACTAATGTTCTAAAATAATAGCTATAATCGGTACTCAATAGTGGATATTTAGTTACGATAATCTAACAATTATTGATTTATTTGTATTCTTCGTCCATATCCATTGTTTTATTAGGTTGCAACATTACGTATCTCCAATATACATATAATTGATCATTTGGTTAAACTAAGATGGCTATAGCTATAGACCATATTTTGACGACATGAATCTAATTTTTATTCCATCAGTACACTATAGTGGATAATCGGTTATGATAATCTAACTACTATTGATTTATTTGTATTCTTCATCCATATTCATTGTTTTATTAAATGGCAACATAACGTATCTCCAATATACATATAGTTGATCATTGGTTAAACTATTACGGCTAATACCTATAGACTATATTTTGAAAACATGAATCTAATTTTTATTCCTTAATTTCCCCAATTTTAAGCTTATTAATTGCTTAGATACAACATCTTTACAATGGTGATTATAGTCTACCGATTTGATGACAAATGTTTATGATTTCTGCAAGAATTTTAGGTCCTATTTCTTTTTTTTTTTTCTAGTAATTCCGTGAGTAATAATTTTTAGGTTCAATGTTTTTGTAACATAAACTTATAGTATATAAACTTTTATTTCATTCCTTTATTGGATATCATTAAAATCTTTTAACTTCCAACATTTGATCTAGTTGTTGTAGAATTTTATACACATGTTTATTTAAATATTAATTCTTATTTTTGTCGTTATTCCAAATTTTCATTTTTAATTTATTAAGAAAATATTCCAGGTCCTTTTCTACCCTCTTGGTTCTCACAGTGGCACTCAAAGTGTTAAAAACAAATAATGCTTAAAATTTACATGACATAATGTTTCAATCAAAATGATTAATCATGCTTTAAACATAATGGTTTGCAAAATTTATTATCATGAATATTATAGTATAACTTAAAGTGAAAGCTAAGTGTCATTACTTTGTGGCTTGCTGAGGATAATATTCTGTGCATGATAAGCTTATAAAATAATAAATATTTTTTCTAATGTATACATGTTTCCCTTGTCCATTTAGTGGAAATTAACTTTGTGCATAATTGTAACTTAATAGTGGCAGAAATTTGTATTTCAGATTTAGGTACCAAATAAATAGGTACATCATAATGCCATGTATGAGTAATTTGAATGCAAACTTAGGGGCCTAATTAAGCATTTTCTTTCATAACGATAAAGGTGACAATAATTTATAAAAACACATTAGTTTAATTATCTTTTATAAAAAACACATCAGTTTTCCATTGAAGCCTTTTTTGATTACTCCATGGTTCGTTGCCCCTTAACTTTGTAGGATCATTAATTAGATTGTGTTATATCAGGTCATTGTCCCTAATTTTTTTAGCATCTAGCATGTAAACTCGATGTAATTAACCCAATGACATTATTGTTAAAGTAAACAAAAAACTATACCTGATGGACAATAATGATTATATCAAGAGTTTTTTGTTCCAAATCATCCAAGGACAATAAAGTTGAAATTAAAATTATACAGAATGGTCAATAAGGATGATACCAGGACTTATTTCTTTGCCACAATCAAGAAATATTGTCTCCTGTACCCCCGTGACTCTTGCTTTGATTTTTTTTTCACAATTCTTTCCCAGTCCAATCTCACTTAAACTTTAATTACCATGCCAAAACAGTAGAACCATAATGACATTATTGTTAATGTGAAAAATTATACCTGATTGTTAATCAAGATTATATCAAGGTTTATTTATTCAAACTAATTAATGAACATTAAAATTAAAATGAAATTATACCTAGCGGTCAATAAGGTCATATCATGATTTCTTTATTTGCCACAAAGAAAGATTGCATCCCATACTCGGTCACTCTTGATTTGATTTCTCAAATTTCTTTTCATGGTCAAATCTCACATTCTCACTCGAAGTTTAACTATAAAACTGGTATGCCATAGAAGGAAGATTAAACTGTTATTATGGGTTCTAGCAAGATTGCCCAAAGAATTAGTGCATCATATAAAGAAATTTAATCATAATTATGAGATCTAGCAAGATGGACATACCAGATGCGGTCAGTGCGAATGTTGATGTAGATGTCATGGACGTCCGTAATGCTGTCATGGCAATGGTGGTCTGCGTGTTCCTGTACCACTCATCTTTTTTCCATGCTTGACATGGATGAGCTGATTCCTGGCACCGTGTACTGCTGGCCTCCCCATCAATCTTCTTTGGACACAAAGTAGATGGAATCGGCATTGACAAACACCCACTCACGGTCCATACTTGCATCCCCATGATGCTGGCTCAAGCACCTCCTTCGCCCCCTCAATGCAGCTGGCTTAAACTTCGGTGGTCGGTGCACAGCCAGATGTTGGTGGTCGGAGCACCGATGGAGGCTCTTTCCTGCATCCCTTTGAAGCGCTCACATGCTTGATGAAAATTGTCAGCTGTTTTGGAGTCTAGGAGTTCATAGATTTTCTGGATGCCTAGATTTTAGCCTCTATTTGTTGGCGGCCGTGCAACGTATCCTCCATGGCATAGGTGGGTAATTTTCTAGAAGAGGAAATAGATCTAATGGTTACGTGTTGCTGGAGTCTTTAGATTGGATGGCTAGATGTTTCGATTAACGTGGGAATTTCTAGCATTTATCTTTTTTTCTGGTGCATCCGGTGAGAATTAACGTGGAGGCTTAATTGAAGCCTCTAATTAGTAATAGTAAGACTTCATTGGAGCCTCTAATTAATAATAGTAAGATGAGAGGGATGTAATCAACTAAACTCAAGTAATAGAAAGAGCCCAAGCTCCCTATTCACCGCTCTCCTGCTTCCTTTTGTTATTGTCTTGGCTAATTTCTGTTTGATTGACGGTCACACCATACCATCGTTTAATTGTCGTTCAACCTCGACCGGGCGTGAAGATATCCCGCTGATGCCGCACGATTTCCTCGACGTACGTCCCTCCTGCTTCAGAGTTCAGATCATTTTAGCTGAGAGAACTTTTAGGTGGCTAAAGTTTACCTTTAAAATTTCAGTGAACATTAGTTGGATGGATACAAATAGGGCCTCAGTTAATCATCGAGGCAGGGCCACTTACGCCATGTTTACCGGTGCCTTTTAGATCTGAAGTTTGCTAGCGACACATATCACAGAGCAGGAAGCAGAGAGTTGTTTTCCTCTTTCTTTTGTGCAACTTGTTGCTAACTCTTGCCGCCTCGCTCTTTGTGATTGTGACACACGTTAAGGCCAGGGACAATGATCTGCTAAGGGCGTCTGCAATGGTAATAGCTAGTGCTATCTATGTAGTCGGCTGACGTGGAGGTGACAGACAATAACAAAGACTATTTTATATTATTGGACCCACATGCTCCTCTCACATTTCTTGAGCTACGTGAAATAGTCTAACTATTGGATATAGCTAGTGACTACTCTCTCTTACTTTTTTTTTCCTTCCCACGTCACATCTAGATAGCCAAATAGCCAACCATTGCGGGGACGGCCTAAACACCCACCTACATCCGCTTGGCGCTGCTTCTGTCGCCGAGCTCGATCTTCACAGAAACCAATGCTCTTCTTCAACTTTTACAGAATATGTGAATTGATGCATGACATTAATAAGCTGTCCAAGTATACATACAAATATTACTTTGATTAAAAAAAAAGACTAGTTATTGTATGAACTGGTGTGTAAACTTGTCTGTTGATGACTTGTCTTGGCTTAGCCAAGTTTAATTGGTCCTGCTTTAATCAAGCAATTGAAAACTGAACAGGTCACCATTTCTGTCGTCGTCAACCAGAAAAGTTCTCTCTCTCTCTCTCTCTCTCTCTCGATCGATCGATCGATCGATCGATGCGCGGCTTCCTCGACCTGCGAGGAATACCAAGAACATGCGGTGAAGCTAGGTGAGCCCACCTTTACCTTGCTTTCAATTTCAACACAAAAATCAGCCCTGCTTACTACAAGTCTACCACAGTATCACTAATTTAAGCTGCTGCTTGCAGGAGCCACCGATCAATATTGCAATCATGGAGCTGGCGTTGCAGGCGATGGGGAGCCTGCTGCCCAAGCTGGGTGAGCTGCTCAAGGAGGAGTACAGCCTGCAGAGAGGCGTGAAGAAGAAGATCGAGACCCTCTCACAGGAGCTTGAGGCCGCGCATGCCTTCCTCCGCGAGATCAGCGACGTGCCACGGACCAGCTCAACGAGCTGGTCAGGCTGTGGGCACGCGATGTCAGGGAGGCGTCCTACGACATGGAGGACATCATCGACGCATTTCTGGTGCACATCGATGCCCCAGAGCCTGCTACTGAGACAAACAAGCTCCGCCGCCTCAGGAAAAAGGTGAGCAGCTTGTTCAAGAAGAGCAAGGCTCGCCGCAACATCTCTAGCCAGATCCAAGAAATCTACAAGAAGCTTGCGGAGTTGGCAGCAAGGCGTGACCGGTACAAAACACCTGGCAGTGTTGTCACCAAGCCATCAACGACCATCGACCCTCGTATCGTGAATCTGTACAAGATTGCAACAGAGCTTGTTGGCATCGAGGGACCAAAGGATAAGCTCATAGATATGCTGTCCATCGGTGGTGGCAGCAATGATGAGCCTGATAGTCACTCAAAAATAATAATTATGTGCGTGATAATAAGATGAAGATAGTCTCTGTTGTTGGATTTGGAGGGCTGGGAAAGACTACACTTGCAAAAGTTGTATATGACCAGATTAAACCACATTTCAAATGGGTGGCTTTTGTTCCTGTGGGTCGAAAACCTGACATCAAGAAAGTCCTTAGAGATATTCTGATTGACATTGATAAGGAAAAGTTCTGCAATTTGAATTTGACAATGTTGGATGAAAAGCAACTCATGGACGAACTCAAGGAATTCATCAAGGAAAAGAGGTACGAGTTTAATCACTCAACACAACGCTTTTAGTTATGTTTCAGTAAGTACGTAGCCATGCAATTTTTTCCTTATAGCTTATTTATTTTATATATTACATTAAGGATGCAGGAGCGCATGCTCCACTTCAAGTCTATGAATTACTACAGTAATCTGGATCCATACACAATTAATTTGAAAGAGCCATAAAAGAAGTAAATCTGTATTTTCAGCCGGAAGCAAAACCAGTTGTACAAAATATAAATTTATAGCCACCGACTATTTATGTTCGATAATGCTGCTGCTCTGTTCTTCATATGCTTTCTCATTTTAATTACCAAAACATGAAGGCAACTGCACTATCATGTGTGTAGGTACTTCATTGTTATTGATGATATATGGGACATGGAGACTTGAAATTAGTCAGATGTGCTTTGCAAGAAAATAATTGTGGAAGTAGAGTTGTGATCACTACTCGTATTTCTGAAGTTGCCACATATGTTGGTGAAACTTACAAAATGCAGCCACTTTCTCATGACAACTCCAAAAATTATGGTACGCAAGAATAGTTGATGGTGAAGGGAAGTATTTTGATAGTCCTTCAGCTGAGGCATGTGAAAAAATTTTGAAGAAATGTGGTGGTGTGCCACTAGCTATCATTACAATAGCCAGTTTGTTAGCCAAGAAACCAGGGAAGACTGGTCTGAGGTGTACAACTCAATTGGTTTTGGGCATAAAGGCAACGACGATGTACATAATACCAGAAGGATATTATCTTTTAGCTACTATGATCTGCCTTCACATCTAAAATCTTGCTTCTTGTATCTAAGCGTATTTCCAGAAGACCATGTGATAGAGAAAAATAGTTTGATATGGATGTGGATGGTTGAAGGTTTCATCTCTGAGGAACAAGCAAAAAAAGAAGGGATTGGGTTATTTGAGCTCGGGGAGAGGTTCTTTAATGAATTGATAAATAGAAACATGATCCAGGCACAAGAGAGAAGAAATGAAGGGTACGTTGATGCTTGCTCTGTTCATGATATGGTTCTTGATTTGATACATCAATTGTCGAGTGAAGAAAATTTTGCCACTGTACTGAATGGTGGTGAGCGAAAGAAACCTCAGGGGAGCATTTGTCGCAGGTTAGCCCTACAGTGTGTTGAAGAGCACAACGTTGGTCAGCTGGCTAATATCGCCGTGGAGAAAGTGAGAACCATCTTTGCCAGTCGGTGCAACTTTGGTGCATTATGTCCGCGCCTCCCATTTTTACGTGTAGTAGAAATGGTAGAATGTTCTGTTTCACAAGACTGCGACAAAGATGTGTTGGATCATCTTCGGAGTTTACTTCACTTGAGGTACCTCAAAGTAGAGAGTACGTTTATCACTGAGCTGCCTAGGGAGGTAAGATATCTGAGGTTTCTACAAACACTGGATTTATATGACACCAAAATAAAGAAGCTTCCTGAGGAGGTGGGACTTTTGACGCAACTTGTTTGCTTACGAACCAGTGATGGGGCAACTAGAGTGCCGGCTGGTTTAATCGGTAAGCTGACATCACTGCAAGAGCTGTGTATATGCTTGTCTGAAGGTGAAGATGCTACAATGCAGTTTGTGAAGGAGTTGGGCCTGCTGAAGGAACTGAGGGTGCTGGTGCTCAAGACTTTGATTTCTATTAGGCGGAGTGAGAGCATCGAGAGTTCTTTGTTGGAGTCCCTGGGCCATCTGCACCATATCAAAGAACTTGAAATTCATTGCTCCGACCATCAGACTTCTAACAGGGTGAACCGTGATGCAGGATGGGTCTCCTGTCGGCATCTCCGTTTCCTGCATTTGGCGTACTGCTTGGTGTTCTCTACACCACCGCCATGGATTAACTCGTCGCTTGCTCCAAACCTCTCCTATCTGAATGTGCAAGTGGAAGTTGTGAATGACCAGGACATGGAAACCCTTGCCAAGTTGCCAGAGCTCAGTTGCCTCATACTACATTCAAAAAGTGACACCAAGTCAGTAGTTAGCATAAAGATTCGTACTGATGAAGGTGTTGGCTACTTTTGCAAGTTGAGATTCTTAATGATATCTGGTACATCAATCTGGTTTGATCTGCACAGCAGCGAGTGTAACAGCAGCAGGGAACCATCATCTAATACTATCATGCCAAATCTCGAATTCCTTAAGTTTGAGGTCCATGTGCGGTGCCTAAAAGACAAGAACCTGCATCTTGGTTTTGACAAGATGCTTGACATCCAGAACCTCGGAAGAAGTTCGCTCCAGAGAGTCATTGCAAAATTGAATTGTGAAGATGCCGGTATCTGGGAAGTGAAGGAAGTGGAAGCTGCATTGAAGCACGCGGCTGCAGTCCATCAAAAACACCCCATCCTTCGAAGGATGAGAGGGTATGGGAAGGCTGATGAGCTGATCAAGCATGCACATTTGAACATGCTGGCTAATATATCGTTGTGGAGAAAGTGAGGTCTGTCTTTGCCGGTCATTATGATTTTTGTGCATTATGCCCACGCCTCCCATTGTACGTGTAGTAGAAATGGTAATTTTATATATGTTACCAAAGACTGCGGCAAAGATGTGTCGTATCATCTTGGGAGTTTACTTCACTTTAGGTACCATAGTCTAGAGAGTTCTAGTATCATTGAGCTGTCTTGGGAGGTAAGATATCTGAGGCGGGACTTCTGATGGAACTTTTTTTTTTTTTTAAAGATCCGGTTTCCCGGCTTTGATTAATAATAAGAAGATGAAGCAATTGTCAGGTTACATGCGCAAGTGGCGCAAAACAACTGCCCATGGTTGACATGCCGTCAAGCTGGGCGTGGAGGACTAATCTGACTACTCACATTCTA
Organism: Hyparrhenia diplandra; assembly: GCA_015847255.1. Lineage (NCBI taxonomy): Eukaryota > Viridiplantae > Streptophyta > Magnoliopsida > Poales > Poaceae > Hyparrhenia > Hyparrhenia diplandra. Next base: position 167,005 of record JADLZK010012239.1, on the reverse strand, counting down.
GAAACAACCGATGTGCATCATCTAGTTGCACTATCATGGGACCTCCATTATGTCCGTTCCTAGCTCCAATGTAACTTCTGATGGAACTTGTTTACCTGCTAGCTGATGACTGGAAAAAAAGGGATGTGTGTACCATGTGATGAAGATGAAGATGCTGCAATGCAGTATGCGAAGGAGCTGGGTCTGCTGAGGGAACTGAGCTGAGGGTGCTCAAGATTTGGTTGGATTCATGTTAGTAGTGAGAGCATTGAGAGTGCTTTGATGCAGTCGCTGGGCCATCTACACCCTTGCAAAGTTGCCAGAGGTCAGCCTCATGCAACTTGGTTTTGACAAGATGCTTGGCTTCCAGAACCTCAGAACAAGTTCACTTCAGGGAGTCGCAGCTGAAGTGAAATGTGGAGGTGCCAGTACTTGGGATATGGGATGTGGTTGAAGCAGAGGCCCTGTGGCACGGTGAGCACGTCGAGGAGAGTCCATGCGGCACACGCCATGTGCCGATGTGCACCCCGTACTTGGCCCTCGCGAGATCGAGCATGCATGTCGCCTTGCGACGGCGGTGGCATGGGCACGCGCTGCTGGTGGCCCTTGCATTCTAGTATGTTTTTATGGCGTCGCCAAGGCGACGAATACGCGTCGTCTAGTCGTCCGAGCGAGATTTGAAACCGGGCGTCGGGGTCACCGCGACTCCTTCGGCTGGCGGGAGAAGGAGCGGAGCACTGCGCGCGCGGGAAGCAGCTGTGGCTTCCCAGCTGTCGCGGGGCTGCTCACGACTCACGCGACGCCTCGTGCTCTGCTTTTCCTCTGCCTTTCACGTAGGCAGAGTACCTCTTTTCCTGTCCTCTGTTTTTTTCTCCTGCTTTTCATGTTTTCTCCTTCCTCTGTTCAGAACTATTATACTCGCGTGATGTTGCATGTTTGATTGTGCTTGGATAGGGGTATAAACTGCTGCTGTGCCTAGTGGGTAGTGGCTGCTTGCAAAGAGTCTAAAATTGGCGGCAAAAAAGGTGCATATCAATGTATGTTTGTCCTGCTCTAGTGTAGGTGAGGGTATGCCTATTATGTCGCCTCGCCACGCGACTAACTCGCCTAGGGGTCCTGAACTGGGTGGAGCGCCGCGGATTCCCTTACCACCGTAAACACATAGCTTGCAGCAACGAAGCTGACGCTCGTGCTGGGCAAAATCATGCGGCAAGATGTGTGCTTCCAATTCGCCGTGGGTGGCTAAGCCAAAGCCACCAGCAGCCCATGCCAGTGCTGCAGCTAAGCGACCTCCTCGACCTCGTGAGAGGTGGAGCACGGGGCACACATGGCACGTGCGGAACGGTCGTTCTACGACGCGCTTGGCGTGCAACAGGGCCTCGGTGTGGGCCAAGTGGCGTCCTACCCCACGGAGCGTGACGGCGGTTTCCTACTGGTGGACACACCTTGATCAGGTCTGTGCTGTCTATGTTGCTGCTGTCAGTACGCACGCAACCCAGCAGAAGCACTGGCCGTGCGCCGACATGTCAATGTAACCCAATTTTGACTGCCACGGGAGTCAGCTAAACCAGTAGCTAATACCACTAAAGGGGTTAAATGTTTAGAGCGTGCAAATACATCAAAGTTCATGGTTTATGTAGTCTATTTCCTTCTCAAAAAGCAAATTCATGGGCTACATATGTTTCAGACGATCTCCCTCTTGAGCCTCACACACCCTTTTTTAAAAAAAAGATCAGGAGGAGCTAGGGGCTCCTACTGTAAACGTGTTAATAAAGACCAAATGTCAAAGGATACACCATAAGACGACTGAAAGCAAAACAAAAGAGAAGGAAAGGATAACAAACTAGGGGGCAGAGAAGGAGAGGAGGAAAATCCAAAGATTTACAGAGTGGAAGTTACCCATGATTCTAACAAAGGGGAAAGCCTCACACACCCTTGGCCCATGCCATGCATGAACTAGCTTTCAAATGAGCATATTGATAAGTATAAATTTCTGTGCAGCCCGAGGCACGACGACACCGCACGAAGCCCGACTTTTTGCCTCGGCCTAAGCACGCACGGTCAGGGCCTAGTGGCAAGCGGGCTGGGCTAGCACGGCTCGGTGGAGCAGGCCGTGCCTGGGTCGCACCCCAGGCACGCAGTAACGGCACGGGCATAGCCCTCGGTATAGAGGATGGCCCAATAACGCCCGTTACCATAGCAAGCTCATTCGTATTTCATCCACAGCCCAACAACTCCTCCCAACCCTATGTGTTACGGTAATGCTTTTGAGTGGCACGTCCGAAAGGGACAAATCTAATAGGACACGCGGGCCTCATGCGCACTGCTGGCCCATCACCGCCCCATTACCGCACCTGAAATATCCCCACCGCAATGCCATCTGCACCACACATTTTTTCACCGTCCCCTTTCTTCTTGCTGCTCACCGCGCTCCCTCCCGGCCGCGCGCCGCAGACGCCGCTGCTCCGTGCAGCGCCGCCCGACCCACTCTCTCCCTCCAATGACGCCGGCGAGCCAACCTCTCCCGCGCCCGCCCAGCCTCCAGCGCGTCGTGCGCCATCTGCTCACCTCGCCCGGCTTCCACGACGCCGTGGCGCTGCTCCAGCCCAGCACGCCCAGCCTCCACACCGGCGGAGCTCGAGCCCGGCATGCCTCCCCAACCTCGACGGTGCTGGTGGTGCTGTTGCGCGCCCGTGGTGGATCCATGGATCTCGGCGGGCGGAGCTCAAGCCCGCGCCGCGCCCCACCTTGGTGTGGCTCGCCCGGCGCCCCTTCCACCCTCTCCCCGGGCAGCTCCACCACTCCCACGCCCTACTCGGACCCCTTCCTCTCGCTTGCCTCCCTCTCCCATTATCTGCAGCCCCCCCCTCACCCTAGTGGCTTGATTTTGTGGGGTTAAAACAATCGATTTGAGCAATTGATTTTGAGATGTTTCAACAGGTGTTTCTTGATGTTGCGATTATTTATTTGAGATGTTGCAATATGATTTTTGATGTTGCAACAATCGATTTTAATATGTTGCAACATTTTGTCTCAGATATTGCAACTATTGATTTTTGAGAGTTGCAACATATTTTGCTACATGTTGTAATAGCCAATTTTAATATGTTGCATGTGTCGATTTGGATGTTGACACCGTCGATTTTTCTACATGTTTTTAATGTTGCAACAATTGATTTTTAGATGTTGCAATATTTATTTTCTGGTGTTGCAAATTGTTGGCTAATATGTTCCAACCCGTGGCGTCCTCCCTCAACTCCGGGCGGTGCTCACCACGACGAGCCTGCCTGCTGCGCGCCGCTCCCGTCGGCATGGCTTCTTCAGCACCGCAGCTGCTCTCGCCGTCCTTGTTCACATGCCGGAGATGGGCATGCGGCCCGCCAGCGAGAGACTGTTACGGCGCCGCGCGGCTCGGGCAAGGAGCGAGGTGGGGGGCGGACGGCGACGAGTGTGGGGGGACGGGCCACGGAGGAGGCGACTCTTCTTTTTGAGCGCTGCGGCGGGAGCGGGGCATCATCCGATGTCTAGTTAGCCTAGCAGGTGGGCGGGGCCGGGCGTCCGATGGAATTTTTCCCATCGACGTCCTAGCGCCAGCGCTCCCCTCTTGCATCCCATTGCCCCTCCTCTCCACTCTCCAAATGCCTCCACATCCTTCGCGCCACTGCCCCAAACCATCACCGCCGAGTCCTCGCCGCAGGTCTTCTCGAGAAGCGCCCGTGCCGCCACGTCTTCCCCGAGCCGAGCAGGGCGCATCCGCCGCGAATGTCGGCAATGCTCCGCCTGCAGCTGCTCGCCCATGACTCCACTCGTCCCCTTCCCTCTCTCTATGGGCCTCGCTAGCCCGGCACGAAAACCGCCCAAGAGGGTCGTGCCTAGGCCATCGGCCGGCACGGCCCATAGAGGCATGGCTTGCAGGGGCACGGCGAGACTTGTCACCCGGCTCTCATCGGGCCATGTCGGCCCGTTGCTGTGTTGGGCCGGGCCAGGCTAGCCCGATGGCCATGTATATTGGTAAGAGACTAAGAGAGCAATGTGGGAACCAGAGAGGAATCTTTTTTTTTTGGAATAATCAGAGAGGAATCTTGACCAGACCATAGATGTAGAGGCGAGGAGATTGTGATTTCACAACTATATTGTAATATGCTACCCTCATTTGCAGAGTACATGGTGTGTTACTGATTGTGAGTATTAGTGTAACTGATTTGCTAATGAATCTTCAGTATTTTTCTTCCCATTTGCTAATGGATATTTCGTATTTTTCTTCTATTATTATATATAGTTAGCTTTCCAGAGCCTTGGTATGGCGTTTGGAGATTTCACATGACCGGTTGCTAAGCTTTGGCTGCGGTAGGACTGGAAACAGAGCAATTGCGCATGGAGTGTGAATATTTTTCATAACATGTGCATGTCGCACATGCATGCATATATTTTTCATAACAGCTACTTGAAACTTAAACCAATCGCATGACTTCAGCAGATTTCGAGGTCAATGATACATCACCGAGGAGCCAGATTATGTTGGTTTGTTTTTTTTTTGCGTGGAACGTGCTGCCACTTTTGCATCGCTGGCAATGCATGATCAAGCAAAAAGTAATGCAGAGTCAACTTTAGCTTGCTCCCATAGAACACTGCTAACAACTATATTTTTCTTTGGGTGCCAACCACTGCAGATGCCCCTATCATGTGCATGTATTCTGCATCCGGCCGGCCTCACACAAGCCAGCCAAGCCAGGGCCAGGGCCAATCCACTCCTGATGGCAGATGTAGGAGGGTTTTTTTGCCATCCTTACAGAAGCTACAGGTTCAATTGCCATCCTTAAACGAGCCACTACGCATTTGCCCCAGAAAACAGTAACAACCATATATTTTTACCATTTTAGCTGACATGGCACGCCACATATGCACGCCAGCGTGGCAGCGTTGCTGAGAACCACTCCTGGGCATTGGAAAAGATAGCTTTGCCCCTGCAGTTTTCCCCCTCCACTCGTTGGCGGTGCACGCCCCACATGTAAGGTCCTTCAACCTCCCGCCCGTCACCATGCAACAAGCCAGCGAGGGGAAGCGGAGGGGAGCAGCTCGTCTGGAGTCGATAAAAGGTTAAATTCGCCGAGGGACCCCAACAAGGACGACTTCAGCGGCAACGGATCCGGAGGCTGACATCGAGGCACCTGCTGGTCTCCTCCGGCTCGTCCTTGCTCTTAGACCCAGTGCTCGAGGACGGTGGCGGCGAGGAGTAGCGCCGGCGGCGAAGGCGGTTCCTCCACGGCAGCCACACACACTCCAACACCAACTCACAGGTCGCGCTCGTTGGCGTCCGTGTCTACCCCATCGAGAGCCTCGAGTACGAGTAGGCCCGCCCGCCCCCAATCAGTCGCGAATCGCTCACTTGGACTTGCTTGCCTCAATTAAACCGGTCGCGCGTGCAAGTGGGACTGGAGGCTTGCTTGGACTTACTTGGGCGCGAGCCGAGGGGTGGACTAGAGGCGCGAGTGTGCAAGTGCAGTTCCAGATGAGCTCCTCCCCTCCCCTCCCCTTCCCTCGCTGGCTGCTTGCGCGGTGACGGCAGGAGGTTAAAGAAGGACCTTACATGTGGGGCCCACGCATCAGCCAATGGAGGGGGGAAACTGCAGGGGCAAAGCTGTCTTTTCAAATACCAGGAGTGGTTCTCAGCAAAAGGCTGCCACGCTGGCGTGCATAGATGGCGTGCCATGTCAGCTAAAATGGCAAAAATATAGGGATGTTATTGTTTTGTGGGGCAAATGCGTAGTGGCTCGCTTAAGGATGGCACTTGAACTTGTGGCTTTCGTAAGGATGGCAAAAAGATAAAAAAAACCGATAAAAAAAAACCCCGATGCAGGAGGTCGGGATATTGATGGCGATGGTGTGAAGCATGAAGCTCCCACTGTTATGTTGCTTTCCGACAACCCCGACCATCGACTGCTTCAAGAGCAAAGCGGACGATCTCAGTCACACGGAAGCAAGGAGAAGGGAAAAGATGGACTAGTGGGGGTCATTTCATTGAAAGTGATCTCCAACCCGTGTGAAAGTAGCCTCTCCCTCAAAAAACGAACTAATTGAAAGTTGGCTTTTGGACAAGCTAAGGGCATGTATAACCGAGAGACGAACATCTCTAAGCAGTTGGGCGCAAGATTTGTGGATCCCTCGCCAACGGACGCATCAATGTTCATCTCTAAGGCTGGAATGGAAAACCGATGCTCGTTATCCATTGTTGATAAACACGGTTGGTTGCCGATTTGCGAGATCCCGCTATCGGACGCTTGATGGACACCCGAGGTTCCGGTTGCCGGCGCCGAGACGTTGTCATGGCCGAAGGAGTGCGGGCGGAGATGCCGCCTCCACCTTCGCCGATGATGCAGCAATCGAGCCGCCCTTCCTCTCTTCTTGTCTCCAGCAAGCACCTTGCTCTTCCTAGCCGTGGTGCTCAACATCACGTTGTTGGAGGATTGGCGTTGGCGAGGAAGAAGAAAGGAGCAGGTGGTGATGGGGAGGAAGTGAATAGGCAGCGATGGGAAGAAATAGGGGCAGGTGGGAAACTCCCCCCACCCCCCCTCCCCCGCGCGCAAGATACAACGCTGCCCGCCTCGCCTTCTCTCGCATCGGAGAACGGGGCGAGTCCGTCCGCATCCCGAACAGATGATGCTCTCATCTTCGGCCTACACCATAAGGGATGGGGTGAAGTGCCACGATGTGTACAGCGACGAAGCCAGCGTAGCGCTGGCCGGCTCCAGCCCCACCTACACATGCGAGACATGTGGAGCCCTCCCTAAACCCTCCCTTAAGTTTTATGTTTAATTATAGAGATTAGGAGGTGCCAAGCTTTATTAGAAGGGCCTAAGCCCCAGCTAAATCTTTTTCTGGCTTTGTCGCTGACGATGTACATGCCCTAATGCTCTAGATAAGGGATTTGGTTGGCTTTTGGGCTTTTTTTTTTTTTTTTTGGAGGAAATGCTGAAATCAAAAGCAACCAAACACCCGCCTAGAGTAGAAACCATATGTGATTTCTAACATATATTGAGACTACGATAAGGTACTTACAACTTACCGTTGGTATGACTTTTGCAGTTTTCAAGGTCAACGATACATCACCGAGGAGCCAGAGTTTTTATTTATTTGTTTTGCGTGGAACGTGCTGCCTCTTGTTGCGTCGCTATGCACTGCCTGACGACGGACAGCTGGAAACAGATTATTCAAGCAGACAAAAAACAATGCAGACTCAAACTTAGCTCCGCGTCTGTAGCTTTTGATTCCGCATCCCACTCCGGCCTTACGGAAGTCAGTCTGGAGGGCAGGGGCTGGATCTGCAGGGCGACGGCGTGAAGCTCCCACAGTCTCATGTACGGTTTGCTTCAGGCCAAGAGCAGGCGGTCACCGATCTCCATCTGAGTAAGCCTTTTATCGATCCTCTCTGTCCACGACATTGTTCATTCCTCACCAACACAAACCGTCCCCAACTTACCAGCTACTGCGTGCAGGATCGGAGCCACCACCACACCCATCGAGCTTGCACTTGCATGCAGGCCACATATGGAGCTGGCGACGGGGGCGATGGGGAGCCTGCTCCTCAAGCTGGGCGAGCTGGTCCAGCAGGAGTACGGCCTGCTGAAGGGCGTGAAGCAGAAGATCCAAAAGCTCACACGGGAGCTCGAGGCGGCGCGACGCCGTCCTCCGCAAGATCGGCGATAGTTCCACGAGACCAGCTCGACGAGCTGGTCAGACTCTGGGCGAGTGAAGTCAGGAGGCATCCTACGACATGGAAGACATCGTCGACACATTCCTGGTGCGCGCGTGGAAGACCCCGATGAGCCTCCCCGAGACACATAAGCTCCGGCGCGCGAGAAAAAGGTTGGCGGGCTTTTCAAGAAGAGCAAGGCTCGCCACAAGATCTCTAGCCTAATAGATGACATCAACCAGAAGATTCAAGAGGTGGCAGCTAGGCGAGGCATGTACACACTTGATGGCATTGGTGCCAAACCTGGAGCTGCAAACACCATCGACCCTCGCATCCTGAATCTATACAAAAGCACGACCGAGCTTGTTGGTATCGAGGGACCGAGGGATGAGCTCATAAAAAAGTTGTCCCTAGGGGACGGCGATGTGGATCTGTCTAGTACTACAAAGATGAAGATCCTCTCTATCTTTGGATTTGGAGGGCTAGGCAAGACCACTCTTGCCAAAAGCTGTCTATGACCACCTTAAACCACGTTACAAATGCCGGGCTTTTGTTCCTGTGGGTCAGAATCGACGTCAAGAAAGTCTTTAGAGACATTCTCATAGCCCTTGATAAGGAAACTTACACTCATTCCAGATTAAAGGGTTTGGACGAGAAACAACTCATGGATGAAATCAACGAATTCGTCAAGGAAAAAGAGGTATGAGCTAATCACCGATTCATTAATCATTGCTAATCATCACGGCCTTACTATGACATAATTATAGCCGCTTAGATCATGGAACTGAACATTTCGTTCTCTTTATATCTCATTTAATTTATTAATATATGCATTGGTAAGCTACTAGGATATTAATATGTTCCTTTCTAAAAGTTTTATTTTATTAAAGGAAAATGATGAAAGGAATATAACAAAATAGTGATATAGGTATATAAAAAGAACTCTATAAATAATGCCTCATATTTTTATTTACCATTTTTTCTACATTCTTGTGAATACGTAGGTACTTCATTGTTATTGATGATATATGGGACAAGAAGTCCTGGGAATTGATCAGATGTGCTCTGCAAGGAAGTGATTCTGAAGTAGACTTGTGATCACTACTCGTATTTCTGAAGTTGCCACGTATGGTGAAGCTTACAAAATTCAGCCACTTTCTCATGACAACTCCAAAAACTTATTTTTACGCAAGAATAGTTGATGGTGAAGGGAAGTATTTTGATGCTCCTTCCGCTGAGACATGTGAAAAATTTTGAAGAAATGTGGTGGTGTGCCACTAGCTATCATTACAATAGCCAGTTTGTTAGCCAAGAAAATAGGGGAAGACTGGTCTGAGGTGTACAACTCAATTGGATTTGGGCATAAGGGCAACGACGATGTACATAATACCAGAAGGATATTATCTTTTAGCTACTATGATCTGCCTTCACATCTAAAATCTTGCTTATTGTATCTAGGCTTATTTCCGGAAGATAGTATCATAGAGAAAAATAGGTTGATTTGGTTATGGGTTGCTGAAGGATTCATCTATGAGGAACAAGCAGCAGCAGCTGGTGTAGGATCATTATTTGAGCTCGGGGAGAGGTTCTTCAATGAACTGATAAATAGAAGCATGATCCAGCCACAGGAGAAATTGCATGAAGGGTACATTGATGCATGCTCGGTTCATGATATGGTGCTTGATTTGATACATCAAATTTCGAGTGAAGAAAATTTTGTCACTGTACTGAATGGGGTGAGCGAGAGAAACCTCAAGGGAGCATTTCTCGCAGGTTAGACCTACAGTCTGTTGAAGAGGACAACATTGGTCAGCTGGCTAATATCGTTGTGGACAAAGTGAGATCCATCTTTGCCAGTCAGTGTAACTTTGTTGCATTATTTCCGCAGCTCACATTTTTACGTGTTGTAGAAATGGTATGTTCTGTTTACCAAGTCTGTGACACAGATGTGTTGGTTCATCTTGGGTGTTTGCTTCACTTGAGGTACCTCAGAATACAGGGAGTCTCTATCACTAAGCTGCCTAGGGATCTAAGATATTTGAGGTTTCTGCAAACACTGGATTTATGTCACAGCTGGGTACGCGAGCTTCCAAAGGAGGTGGGACTTCTGACCCAACTTGTTTGCCTACGAGTAATGATGGACACAAGAGTGCCAGCTGGTTTGATCGGTAAGCTGACATCATTGCAAGAGCTGTGTGTGCCTTTTAAAGGTCGAAATGCAATGCAGTTAGTGAAGGGGTTGAGCCTACTGAAGGAACTGAGGGTGTTCAGGACTATAATTGATACGAGTGACAGCATGGAGAGTTTTTTGGTAGAGTCCCTGGGCCATCTAAACCATATCAAAGAACTTGAAATTACATTCTGGCGCTTTATTACTTTTGAGAGGGTGATCACTGATGCGGGATGGGTCTCCTGTCAGCATCTCCGTTTCCTGCATTTGGAGAGCTGCTTGGTGTTCTCTAGACTGCCGGCATGGATTAACTCGTCCTTTGCTCCAAACCTCTCCTATCTGAATGTGCAGCTGGTAGTTGTGAATGACCAGGACATGGAAACCCTTGCCAAGTTGCCAGAGCTTAGTTCCCTCATACTGCATACATACAATGGCAAAAATCAGTAGTTAGCTTAAAGATTTCTACTGATGAAGGAGTTGGCTACTTTCGCAAGTTGAGATTCTTAGATATACGTGGTTCATCTCTCAGGTTTGATCTTCGCGGCACCGAGTGCAACAACAGCAGGCCGGTAGAATCATCTAATACTATCATGCCAAGTCTTGAAGCCCTTTATTTTTGTGTCTATGTGCGGTCCCTAAAAGACGAGAACCTGCACCTTAGTTTTGAAAAGATGCTTGGCTTCCAAAACCTCGGAAGAAGTTCACTCCAGAGAGTCACGGCCTTATTGAACTGTAAAGGTGCCCGTTTTCCGGAGGTGGAGGAAGCGGAGGCTGCGTTGAAGCACGCGGCTGCAGTCCATCCAAAACATCCCCACACTTGAATTGGACAGGGTGGATGATGAAAATATGATGTCAGAACTCCAGTTAGAGGTACGTATGATGAACTGATCATGCATGCATTAATTGCATCCACGTTATATTATATTGTTGACCCAGGAATTATATTCATGCATGCTTTCAAATTAAATCTTTGCAATACATAGGCACAATGAAATGTTTATTCATCTCAAATCCACGCTCACGCCTTGCTTCAGTTGTGAAGGTTACCTTTCCAGGAACCTCACGCAATAGGAATAATGGAATCTAGCTATAGCTGCTACCAGTTTCTCAGCCAAAGTAGTTTTCTTTAGGGAAATTAGTTATTGTTAGTCCTTGCTCCATCTCTAAATTTGATATCCCTAACTCTTACTATTCCAGGCATCCTAATAGTAACTCTAAGGACCTGTTTGGCGGAAGGAGCACCAGCTCCGGCTCCGGCACTGATAAAGGGCACTGTTCACCTGACAAAACACTGTATCAATACTATTTACAGGAGCTGTTTTTATCTCTCTACTTCCTCTACTCTCACTGACACTAGCTGCTGTTCATCGGAGCCGCGGAGCGACGATTTCGTGGCTTCTCCAGCTCCTCCTCCTACCACTACAGTATGTCTACAGTATCGGGCCGGAGCCGGTGCTCCTTCCACCAAACAGGCTCTAAATTTACAGTGTGTATATGCCAAAACCAAGTAATAAGGCCAGCCCATAGAAAGAAAAAACCATTCAACTCGTTCTCACTTGCATGCATGTATCCTAGTGGCCCACTTACTGCTGGGTGTTACTGCTATCGACCTTATTTACTACCTCCTAGTAGTAAAGTAGGTATAATAAGCTTCCTAATTTATTGTTTTTCCTCCCTATTGGGGATGTCCTACTCCTACTCCTTAATATAATGCATTCTAAAAACTTTAAGACAAATTAAGAGAGAACATATAAAAGACATGTGTACCCTCATTTTATTTCCTAATCAAACATTATCATCAATGTCATTAATGATGATTAGTTAATAAATGGAAAGTAGGTCTTAATTTGCTAAAAAATAAGAATGTAATTTAAAAAGTAAGTCTTTTTTTACTCAGATTTTTGCAAAAAAATAATTTACATTCTAATACATTTTGGAATTGCAATTCAAAAAAGGGTTAGTTTTTCCTAGTTGTATGTGAAAGACATATATTGCTACAAATCAATCCTCACAATTTCCCTAAAGCCCGGATACATAACCCCAACTACAAATTAACACTACGAAGTGTGGCACTTGACTACTCAAGGACCGTAAAAAAACGCATGAAAAAGGACCACAATTTTGAAATATGTATATTGTTATCGTGAAAAAAAGGAAATATGTATATGGTACGACTGACAAGGGACTCATGACTCATGAGTGTTGCGTGCCCAACTGAGTGTGCATATGCTTCTTTCTATTTTTCCTTGCAGTTTAACATATTTATTTCCTAACCGTATGAAACAAATGTTAGGTATGTTTGGAAATGAGCAGAGCCCCTGAGTTATTAATTAAGTCCTGAAATTGGCAGACATCGTTGGCTCAGAAGATATTCAAATACTGTGTATGCCAGATCCGGAAGCATCTTCAAGCAAAAGTATGTTCAATAACGTTTATTTAATGCAAGGAATAACACACATCACTATGTGTTGATGTGCCTATGATTTTGGTGACATAGCACAAACCAAACGGTTTGATAGAATTTAAGACTGTTATGACCATATTTAGAGTGAGGGTAAATCTTTTGTACTCCCTAGGAGTAGCTACTCCCTCCTCCTACCGCAGTATATTCCTCGGCGGGAAGGGAAATTTTTTTCTACTCCTAGTGAGTAGTTACTCCCATGTCTATATATATAAAAATTCTGATTAGCATTGTGTTTTATTTGTTTTCTACATAGGTTATGTGCTTGCTATACATACATTATGGGATGGCACTTTTGGCTGTCAGCTCCAATGCTGTTCATAAGCTGTGGAAATGGGAGCAGGGTGACAAGAATTCACGGGGCAAGGTAAGTTTGTCAGGACCACTAGCTTGTTTTGATCGCAACAATGCAGTTCTGTATGGTTGTTTTCTGAAAACCATTCATCTACTTCGTTAGTCGTCCAAATTTATCCCACCTGTATTATGGCATCCGAAAAGTGGCATTCTAATGACAAACGACACTATTGATGGAAGCAACCCTGAAGAAGCAACAACCTGCACTGCACTATCTAAGGATGGCTATCTAATTTTTTGTTTCTGATGGTCAAGTCAAGTTTTTCGACATGAAGATATTCGTGGTATGCCTTCTTTAGTTGTCTATAAGTAGTTAATTCCATGTTTGATCTCTTACAAACCATGCATTACTTCTATAAAATAATTTTTATTTCGTGGACTTTCTTTGGCTTCTTCATTGATTTTGTGGAATCTCTTACAGTTCAAGCATTCTTTCTTGGCACCTCCACCTCCTGCAACTTTCCTTGCAATCCACCCAAATAGCAATAATCTCTTGGCTATTGGAACGGCGGACTCTTCAATTCATATCTACAATACCATGCCAGCTAAAGTGAGTATTAAAACGTGAATATGTGATCTCCTGTTTCCGTGAATCTCAGAGTATCGGAAAAACACGTTATATATGGTTCTCACTGGAAATGTGGTAATCTACCCATCGTAAAATACCTATATCCTTTCATCTTTTTACTTATGTTCTTTTGACATAACAAATTATATAATTTTGGGGACTTTGAGGAGATACCACAAGGTAGATGTAATCTATCGCAAGTTTGTGGTATCACTTAGCAACACTATGAAGAGTAGTAAGTACCTCGTTGTTTGACCCCAAAAGACTTCATAAACCAACATATGTTGTCAGCTAGACACTTAAAGATACGAGAATTCCTTAAAGATAATAGATTCTTCCTATGTGGAAAATCATGCTTAATGTACTAATTGCTGATTAGTTTATATTTAATATTGATACGCTAACATATCAAATTACCTTATCCGAATTGCACAGGCTGAAGTTGTGCTTCAAGGTCATCAAAAAGGATAACTGGACTAGCATTTTCGAAATCAATGGAGTTGCTTGTATCTTCAGGTGCAGATGCTCAGGTGTGCATTATAATATGACGCCTTCTAATATATATAAAAAAATTGGACCAAACAATTTGTTTTTTTTTTTTTTATTAATGAAATCAAAGTTGCAGCTATGTGTTTGGAGCATTGATGCTTGGGAGAAGATTAAATCGAGATACATCAAACATCCATCTAATGGTTCCAGTGCTTTAGTTGGTGATACAATGGTGCAATTTCACTATGATGAGATGCATCTTTTAGTAGTTCATGAGAGCCAACTGGCGATCTATGATTGTCAACTGGAATGCTTGTGTTCGGTAATTCACAACATTTTCATCATAACAATATATTTCCATCTGTTACTTGTCATTTGCAATCTCGACTATCAAACCAGAGTACTAACATATGACATGATTTATGTCATGCCCATAGAATGATCCGATGCCTTGTACTAAACACAATAACACAGATATTTAACATTCCGTAACTTGATAATGCAGTGGTTCCCAAGAGAAGCACTCCCTGCTCCAATTTCAAATGCAGTATACTCAGTTGGCTGTTCGTTGGTCTATGCCGGATTTCGTGATGGTGCAATTGGAATATTTGAGGCAGAATCTCTTACGTTACAGTGCAGGATAGCACCCTCTGCCTACATACCATCTTCAGTATCCAGGTATGTTTAGCTTCAAGCAGTTTCTATTTTTGTTTGAGTAGTACTTTAAACTCTGGTAACCAGTGTCTTGTTTCTGTTACCTCTCTTGTTTCCAGCGGTGGTGTAACTGTCTATCCCACGGTTGTCACCGCACATCCTTGGAAGCCTAACCAAATTGCAGTGGGCATGAGTGATGGTGCAGTTTATGTGCTGGAGCCGTTGGATACAGACGATGAACAAGTGGGGAGCGACACCTCTTCAGAACAATGCCCACCCAATGATGTCAGCAGCAGTGGTGGTGATAGCCAACCGAGTGTCTGATCAGCCGATGAGTTGACATGCTGATGCTTTGGCCTTCGATGATAGATTCAATTAAGTATTTTGCTTGGCCTCTAGATACATTATTCAGACAAATGGAACTACTTTTGTATGCACCCATCCAGTTATGTGTACGCCATGTATCGTCAGATCTCCTATCTATGTGCTACTAGTAGTGCTTACAAGTCGTTGAGGACTTCCTTATTTGTAATAAACATGCACGTTGCTAATGGGTGAGACATTTCACTCCCCATCTCTCTTGTTCTTTGTTTATTTAAAAAACATATTTGGATAGTGGGCAATCAGTGTATTCTCTTACCTTCTTATATACAAAGACCTTTGTGACAATGCTGAGTATCAGCCTGCCCAATTCTCGAGTCAAGTTGGCTTTGGCTGAATTGCAACTGGAATACTCTCGTTTTGTGAATTGATCTGAGATTTCGACATATGCATTGTAAAGACTCGTTCCAAGTGAAGGAAATTGTCCTCGGATAAATTAGTGGAGATTTCGACAGGCGGATTCTGCTGCGCACCCACACACGCACTACACTGCAACTAGTAGTATCTCGATTTGAAAGTGGAATGGTGTAGCAGCTCTGGTTTCGGCATTTCAGTTGTCGTGCACAGAGCAGTGCTCGTGGGGCGTGCGTGACTAGGAATGCCGCGATCTGTTCTGTGTGCTGTTTGCAGCGCTGATATAGCCGAGGGACACACAACAGGCCAATGATGAGTCGATGACTCCGGTAGTCCCGTCATCGGATAAGCTTCGTCAACGGATAATGTTGGTCCGCTGCAGACAGCACCCGAAAGTCAACCAGTACGTCCTCGCTCGCCGATCCGCGCCTCCAACCTGTGCCCGTCGAGGAATGCCTGCTTCCCTTCCTACATGGGCTCTGTGTTAGCGTTAACCACGCCATGTTCGTGCATGGTATGTCAGGCTGGGTTGACGATGGTGCGTGAGTTGCGACGGGTGTGTGGAGATGCAGAGTGTAGGTGCACTTGATCTCATGCATGTGTTGTCAAGTTAGCTAAGTTTAGGTGGTGGCCGAAGATAGCTAAGTGTTGCAGGGATGGCCATCGGCGTGTGGTTACAGAGGCATGCACAAGAGCCGCGGTCAAGCTGGACACCAAGTCTTGTGGAGAGCAGCGGCTCTGCGAGGAGAGCGTTCGTGCGCATGGTGAAATCAGTTTTTTTTTTTTTTTTTTTTTTGTTGCGTGTGTGGCATGTTGCCAAGGCCTATAAATGGTCATGTAATCCTTGTGTATGAGCTGAGCCGAGAGAAACAGAGAGTGTCCGGTGTAGTGTCGCCGCTGTGGCGTTCGTCGCCCCGGCAGGCGTGGGTCTCCCGGCGAGTCTCCTCTCGTATTCCAAGTGTGAGCCGAGTTGTGTATTTCATTAATAATAGCCAAGATACAGGCGTGTATCGCCGCGGCGTTCGTCGCCGAGTTTTCTTTGTCTATTGTTCTTGTTATTGTGATCGTTCGTCAATCCTCGGTTCCAACACTCTGCTCTGCACCTCCTTCCCCTGCTAGCAGCAGCAGGCCAGGCCCATCACCCTCTCACGGAGGCAGAGTACCTCTGCTTTTCCTCTGTTCCGAACTCTGGATTATACTCGCGTGGTGTTGTATGTTTGCTTGTGCTTGGATAATTGGACAGGGGTATAAACTGCTCTGCCTAGTGGCTAGTGGCTGATTGCAAAGAGTCTAAAGTTGGCAGCAAAAAGAGGTGCATATCAATGTATGTTTGTCCTGCTCTAATGTAGGTGAGGGTATGCTTATCAGCTTATGGCGTCGCCTCGCCACGCGCCTAACTCGCCTAGGCGTCCTGAAGGGGTGGAGCGCCGCAGCTCGCCTTACCGCCGTAAAAATATAGCTTTCAGCAAGGAAGCTGACGCTCGTGCGAGCAGCTTCATAAGCCTCCAAAATCATGCGGCAAGATGTGTGCTTCCACGTTACCGGCCGTGGGTTAGCTAGAGCCAAAGCCACTAGCAGCCCGTGCAGTGTTGCTGCTAAGAGCAAGTATAATAAGTCCTAGTCAGCAGGCAGTAAGATAGTCCATGTCATCAAAATCCAACGTGGAGTAGTGAGAACGGTGGAGAGAGAAGGGAGCGGGCGCTCCGCTATCCGCCCAGCTGAATCGCAGGCCCAGAGGCAAAAACGCTGACTTTACAGCCCGTGTGAGCGATAACGCCGGCGTTTTGCCGCATCAGGATCCCGTGTGCTTCTTCCACATCGTCCCATCTACATCAGCTGTATCCATGGTATGTGTTTGACAAAGTGGCTACAAAGATAAGGCCACAACGGATGACATGCACCTACTAGTATTAAATACTTTATATCTTTAAAAGAAAGGTGTGTTAGGTTGATCTCCACAGGCCCAGTCCAACGAATGGGCCCACCTTGGTTCTCGCGCCCTGATCGGGGGCGCCTAGCCCAAGATGGCTGGTGGGCCCCCTCGTCACCGCTGCCATATTAAATAGGTGGGGAGCCGGCAGCTCGAGTCACGAGGTTCCCCGAGCCGCCACTTCCCCACCGACAAACCCTAACACCGATCTTAGAGGGTGGCGCTGAGTGACGGGAAGTCTGCCGACGCCACTGCATCCTCGCCACCGGACTGCATCACGTCGACAAGGACGCCATGGCCGGATCGTCATCCTCTGCATCTCCTGCTCCTCCGACCGGATCTGGTTTGGCACTCCCTCTGCATCCCCGATCTCACTGCTGTGGTGCTATCTCTCTCTACTCTAGTAGATCATCTAATAGGATCTTGATATACCTGATTCACCCACTAGATGACTCACTAGACAGCTCCCTAGTCGATCCAATATTAACAAGGTGTAACAGCCAACCTAGTAGCTAGCTTATTATACAGGTATATGTTGATGATGGCTTCAAGTGACATGGCATTTGTTGCAGCCGGCAGCTGGCTGGGCTTATTATCCTTGCTCGAAAGCGACCTCCTCGACCTCGCGAGGGGTGGAGGGTGGAGCACAGGGCACACATGGCACGTGCGGCGCGGTCGTTCCTTGATGCGCTCGCAGTGCAACAGGGCCTCGGTGTGGGCCAAGTGGCGGCCGACTCCACAGAGTGTGACTTGGCCGAGTTATCGAATGAGCATGCAGTTCCCGCAGGATCCATAATGGCATATACATTGTCACCCATGAAAAAAATCCACATCTGAAAATAATGGAAATATAAGTAGGGTCAGATTATTTCCCTCACTCTTCCAATAGTAAGATTGGTGTAAAATGCATCCCGCACAACCCAAACCAGTTTAGCATGTATGGCACCTGCAAGTTGAAAGTTCAGAACTGGAAACAGAAAGCAACACATTCAGACACCATGTCTCCAAATAACATCTCACAACCTCATTTTTTTCCTGTGAGAAAATGTCTGCATGTGCCTCCCAAGTTTCAACAGCTCTGCAGCAAGTTGATCCGAAAGAGCATAAACAACGTATCTGCATTTCCTTTCATTTAAATGGCAATAACACATGATTGATTACTCGTGAAGAAAAAAAATTGAGAGCACATAGATGTCACTCCAGTTCAGACACAGACTAAAGGAAACTGGAAAGTACTGCTAGCAAGGAAGATCGAGGACGAAGAACAAGGAAAATAAGCAGAAAAAGATTTCCTAGATCCAAAACCCATGATACTAAAATTCAAAACTAAGCCCTCTGTATTATGAGGAGAGAGTAGGAACTACGTGAACGAACCAAGAATGCAAGAACAGAGAGAAGAAACTGGGTGCAAAACATAACGTCCCCCTTGCCGTTTAAATAGGAGAGATGCCGTGGTTGAGGTGACTGCCATTGTACGGAGGACGGGCAGCAGCGATCTTGCCAAAGATTGGTGCGATGGTCAGCCCGCCGAGTTGAGAACTGTGCGGCCATTGAATATTCTTTAAATCACTGCGGGTCTCGGTTTTCACCGGCAAGTGATATCGAATACCACTGCCGCGGCTTGCACCGGCAAAGGTGATCTATCGACACGCCGGTTGTAAAACTACACCCGCAGTGTTTTTTTACCGACATTGATTTAACCCGGCCGACGCTGCAGCTGGTGCCACGTGCTTTTCTCATCGGTTCCGAAGACACTGTCGGTTTCCTAACCGGCAGTGAATACTACTGGCAACGCGGTTCTCCACGCGAGCGCCATGACTGCTCTCACAGGCCTCTGTGAACACGCGAAGTGAACGTGACAGCTATAGTATTGTACCTACTCCTACTACTACCATGGTCAAAAAAAGAAAAAAAAAACGTGATAGCTATCCGTTGGGCGGTACAAGTTTGATTCTTTAAATAGCCCGGTAGTGTTGTGGACGTGCTACAGCAAGTTGAGTATCATTTGTTCGTGCTCCAGCCACAATTAGCGAAGTTTCTCGGCTCCCTCTCTCCCTCCCCGTCGGCATCATCTTCTAAAGGTACGTGTCGTTCTTGTAGCAATGGTAAATAATGTAAAGCACTCCTTGTTTCAAAATAATAATGGTGTATTTAGATAAGTATCTATCTATGCTATGCAATAAATATTATTAAATTTCGTGAACAATATTTATAGCAATGGTAATCCTATTAAACTTCGAGCACCGTTCTTGAAAAAATGGTCAAAAACGGCTCGGTGGGGGATCAAACCCGGATCGGGATTGGGTGCCTTGGGAAACGCAGCGGCAGCCGAGGAAGCGGCCATTGGAAACGCATGCAAACGCCAGAGCGGGTCACCCTTTGGTTGCCGTGGGGATTGGAGATCAAAACACGCGCAAACGCCAAGAGCCGCCGCGGTCGCCCTTTGAGTGCCGGGAGACGGGCCGGCGGCCATTGGATGAGTCGGTCATTGTTTGAATGTTTTCATGGCGCCATCTTGAGAAATGACAATCGACCGCATGCATTCCATGGCTTGTTACTATATAATTGTACACGGCACCCTCAGATTTGGTACGATCTCCATCGCTAATTAACCTCTCTCTTTCCATAACCTCGATCACCCAGGCAGCTTCATCGACGTACGTACAATGGCCGGCAACTACACCATGGCAGAGCTTCAGTTCACCGCCGACGCCTCTATGACGTGCTCCGCAAAGCTCAACGACTGGCCGGCGATCGGCCCGCCAACGGTGGCTGGGCCGTTGGTGGAGAAGGCCAACTTCTACGCCTTCAAGGTCGAAGCCATTGCCGATATCCTCGCCACGGGATACAGGAGAGGCCGGAGGCGCCGAGGGCGGCGCCGAAGGCCGCGGGCGGAACGCGGCCTAGGCGGTGGCCGGGGAAGGAGGAGGGAGGCGGCGGCGCCGCTTTCTTTTTATTTTTATCGGTTTGTAAATATATTATCTAGTAATATATATTGAACTAGTCGTTTTTAATTCGTTTGCGTGTGCAATCTTCTTTTTCTATCATTTGTTTTGATTGTTCTTTGGTCTTCAAATCGCTATCGGTTCTTATTTCAAACCTGCGAGTGATCTGTGTCCATCACGACCACTGTCGGGGAACGATTCAACCCGGTGGTGATCTAAATCTTCACTGCCGGTATTGGTCGAGTCCGTGGATTTCCTGATTTTCCCGCGCCTGAACGGTTCATCAATGTCGGGCGAGGTTCAGCACTGCCGGTGGACGTAATTCCGGCAGTGATGCCGGCGGTAGTGATGAACGAATCTGTAGTAGTGTGTGTCCGCCAGACTTCATATGAGCAAATCGAAGATTCAAAGGTATTTGAAACAAGGTTTCCTTAGGCGCCACTCTAGTAGCATCAAGCCATATCTCACTGAAGCTAATAAAAAGTCTAGGTTGCAGTGGTGTGTTGACATGATTAAGAGGGATTTGCATGGTGATCCAAAGTTAAGAGATTTATTTGACTTTGTGTTCATTGATGAAAAATGGTTCTTCCTCTCTCAAAAATCTGAAAAATATTATTTGCTACCGGAAGAAGATGATCCCCACAGGACTTGTAAGAACAAGAATTACATCCCTAGGATCATGTTCTTGTGTGTTGTTGCTCGGCCAAGGTTTAGGGATGGGAATTGCATTTTTGATGGTAGGATTGGTTGTTTTCCACTTGTTACTTATGAACCGGCTATGAGAGGCAATCAGAGAACTGGTTGTGTTCGTGGAGACTTGGTTATGAAGCCCATAACTTCAATCACAAGAGATGTGATTAGAGATTTCATGATCAACAAGGTCTTGCCTGCCATTCGTGCCAAATGGCCAAGAGAAGATGTGGGGAAACCAATATTTATTCAACAAGATAATGCCACCTACCCACGTAAAGTTGGATGATCCGAATTCTGTGAGCATGCTAAGCAACAAGGATTTGCCAACCACCCAATTCTCCAGATTTCAACATTCTTGACTTGGGTTTTTTCGAGCTAGTCAAGCAATTCAATATAAGAAGAATGCAAAAACATTAAACGATCTTGTTCCTGCAGTGCAACAGGTATTTCTTGCACAAATAGCACGCATGTTACATTGTTTCTTCAACAACATTTTTTTTGCAATTGACTCATTTCTTGCACACTTTTGTAGGCATTCATGGAGTATTCGGCAAACAAAGCAAACCGAATCTTTGTAACACTACAAAGTGTTTTGACGGAAGCTATGAAGGTGAAAGGAAGCAACAAATTCAAGATTCCTCGTCTGCCAAGTTCTCTCCCATGCGAAGCATCTTTTGCTAGATGAAGCCGTGGCTATGCTTGCTGCATGAAACAAATAGAATGATGCTAGTTACTAGCTTGTTATCTTACCATTATGTATCAAACATCCTTGTATCAAACAATTAGATGAAGCCATGGTTAGTTAGTTGTTATCTTACCGATGTTTTGTCATCATCCTTCTCGGCAGCGAGCTTGCGTTCGTGCTTCTCGTCGAGCATCGTCTTGAGCACTTCTAGATCCAAACGGCCGGGCAAACGATCTGTAACTCCGGCGCCATGGCGGCCGGCGACGCGCGCTAGAACAGGGCGGCCGGCGACGCGCACTGGAACACGGTGGCGGCGGTGCTGCTCCGATGGAACGCGAGATCGGCAGCGTGAGGCGCGCGGCGCGAGCAGTGAATAGGATGGAACGCGAGTAAATACTGCGTGCGGCGCGTGCGTTGGGGAGAGTTACGATGGGAGTTACTACGCGTGCGGGGATCGAGTTACGATACGCGTGCGTTTGGTTTCCAGGGGTAAATCCATCCAGTTTTCTAATTGCAAGCCAAAAGTCCATCTAATTGTGAAACTAACTGACCACCCTAAAAGCCCATCTATTTGTGATATGGAGGGAGTTGTGTTACTAGCATATATTGAGACTACCATAAGGCCAGCCTCAATGAGGGTTTCATAGGTGTTTCATGCACATTAAATAAGGCGCCACATCAGCAAAAGTCCACTTTTTGAATGAAACATTGAGGAGAGAGAAGGAAAAAGTTTCATCTTCGTGAAACTCTCTTGGCACGAATACCAACTATCCCCGAGTCATGAAATTAAATGCCTATGAAATCACAGAATGAAACTCTCCATTGAGAATAGGGGCTTCATGTAAGTTTCATTTCATTTTATATGACATGGCACTCTTGGAAACAACGTAATGAAACTCACCATTGAGATTGGCCTAAAGATACTTACAACTTAAACCACTGGTATGACTTTTGCAGTTTTCGAGGTCAACGATACATCACCGAGGAGCCAGAGTTTTAATTTATTTATTTTGCATGGGACATGTTGCCCTTTGTTTAACGATGTCAATGGATATCCAATGTCCATATCCAAACCCATACCCGTGTTGTTTGGAGAGAGTATGGATTATCTAGTAATGTATGGATATGGGGAGGGTATACCCGTTACGCCCGCTACTCCAAATGGCTTGCTCGTTCTTTGCTTTTGCTTTACTAGTTCCCTGCGTTTACTTTTGCTTTGCTTTGCTATTTCTTTGCTTTGCTAGTCTCTTACCCATTGAAAAATCCAGATATTTATCCTTTGGGTAATTGCACATGGATAATTAACAGGTATGGGTACGATAACCGATCAGCTTACGCATCGTTAGTCTTGTTGTGTCGCTATGCACTGGATGACGACAAACAGCTGGACACAGATTATTCAGGCAGCCAAAAATAATGCAGAGCCAAACTTAGCTCCGCGTCTGTAGCTTGCTCTGGTAGAACACTGCTATTAACAACTACTGTAGTACTCCCTCCGCCTCAAAATAGATGTCACTATGGAAAAAGTGCTTTGGTCAAACTTTTTCAACTTTGACTACGTTTGTAGGAAATATGTGCAACATTTAAATCTTCAAATAAATTTGTTAAAAAACTAGACTTAAAGATCTTTCCGACCATACTAATTACTTAACATAAATATTTATATATTTTAATATATAATTGCGGGCATTTTGAAAACTTTGACTTCTCGAAGCGAGAATGACATCTATTTTGAGGCGGAGAGAGTATATTTTTCTAGGGTGCCAACGACTGCAGATGCCCTTGTCATCATGTGGCTGGCATTATTCCGCATCCGAAGTAAGAGCAGGGGCTGGATCTGAACTATTATATCCCGTTTCCTGAAAAGTCAAATGATTTTAATTTTAACCAAATTTATACAAAAATTACTAAAATTTGTATCTCCGAGTAGATGACACAAAAATTACTAACTTATATTATGACACAAATATTACTACTATTTTGTATAAATTTGATCAAATTTGAATTTGTTTGACTCCTCGAAAAGCGAGATTTATATTCTTTTTGAGATAGAGGTAGTACAAATTTGCTTTTAAGATTGCAAGAGGGAGTAATGGAGCAGTTGGCTTAAACTGATTGTTTGACTTTTGAAGATTTCGAGGTCAGCCACCCATCACCGAGGAAAAAAAAAAACAAAATAATGTCGAGCCAACTTAGCTCCAGCTCTACAAATTGCTCCGGTTATCACACCCCAGCACCTCCCTAGCTAGGGTGAGAACCCAACACGAAACGGGCAACTGGCCAAGATTCGAGTCGAGAGAACACGGATGGGCACAGTCTAGCTGATGCTTGGAAATGAGGAGGAAATGAGGAGGTTGCTTCCTTGCTGGTGCTGGGGCAGTGGGTAGGCGCACTCACTCCTGGAGAGGTCATGAATCGGAGGTGGCGTGCTGTGCATGTCCGCGCTTCTGTAAAAAAAGGTCCTTGTACGTCTTCCATCCCCTCGAGCCTCGTCAGTAGAAGTCAACCACGACGGCGAGCGGCGTGAAGATGACGATGCTCCCCTATCTCCCTCCTGTTGCTCCTTGAGGCCAAGGTTAGAGCAGCCGTCGAATCTGGGTGAGCCTTCCCCTTCCTCGCTGTTTCTCCGACGCGCAGTGCATCTTGTTACCAGATCCACAAATTTAACACCAAGCTGCTGCTGCTGCTCGCAGGAACCACACGCCGCGGTTACAAGCATGGATCTGGTGAAAGCTGGTGTGATAGATGGTGTGATAGGGCTCCTGATCACCAAGCTGGACGAGCTGGCCAAGAAGGAGTACGGCCTCCAGAAGGGCGTGAAGAAGAAGATCCAAAAGCAATCACGGGAGCTAAGGGCCGTGCACGCCGTCCTCCGCAAGATCGGTGATGTGCCACCAGACCAGCTCGATGAGCAGGTCAAGGATTGGGTTTGCGATATCAGGGAGGCGTCGTACGATATGGAGGATATCGTCGACGCGTTCTTGGTGCACGTCAAGAGCAGCCATGAGCCTACTGACACAAACTTGCTCGGGCGACTCCTGAAGAACGTGAGCAGATTTATCAAGAAGATCAAGGATCGCCGCAGGCTCTCTAGCCTTATTGACGAAATCAACGAGAAGCTCGAGGAGGCGGCAGCAAGGCGTGGCAGGTACACGCCGACAACATTGGTGTCAATCCTGTAGCTTCAACGCTATCGACCCACGTATCCTGAATCTATACAAAAAGCGCAACAGAACTTGTAGGCATTGAAGGCCCAAGGGATGAGCTCATAAATATGCTCTCCTTAGGGGATGATGTTCACGGGTCCGATATGAAGCTGAAAATCATCTCTATCGTTGATCTGAGGACTGGGCAAGACTACTCTTGCCAAAGCTGTATATGATCACTTTAAACCGCAGTTCAAGAGGAGAGCTTCAGTTCCAGTGGACCGAATCCTAACATGAACAAAGCAGCCGATGACCAGCTTAAACCGCACTTCGAATGCGGGTTTTTGTTCCAGTTGGTAGGAATCCTGATATGAGAAAAGTTTTTAGAGACATTCTCATTGGTCTTGATGAGGAAAAGTACCCATATTCAAAACTAGTGGGGTTGGATGAAAATCAGCTCATGGGCAAGCTTAATGAATTCGCCAAAGAAAAGAGGTACGGATATAATCATCGATGTCCCAATGCTGATCATAGCTTACATTGTGACTTTTAGTTTCAACTTTCAGCAACTTACAATTATATATATTCCTTCATATCTTATTGTTTTACTAAATAAAGGCTTAAAGGAGCTAGCACATTCCTTTATATTCTTTCTTCATTATCTTATTTGTTTCATTAAATAAAGGATGAAAGGAGTTAGTACAACCCATCTTACGAGAAAATTTATCTAAATGTATGGTTTAGAAAGTACTATTTTATTATGTAATTTTCAAGACAAGTGCTTAGGTGAAATCCAAAGTCCCTTCAGGAAGCACTTAACAAAAATTAGATTTTAATCAAAATTAAATTCAGAAGCATTCAAACCAAGCTTAAAATTTTCATGGATGTTAAAGATGCTGCAAATTCATGCTACATGACATGTTTAGAAATTTTTGACTTGTTTCAAGTACCTTGCCAAACAATAGCATGCATGGAAGACTATTTTTGTGTGGTCATTTGTTGTATGTAATGATAAAAAAAAATATCATTCTATTTACAAAGGCTAAGAAATAAGAAATATTTCTAAGTCATAAAATGTTGTTGAAACCACTACATGACAGTATCCTATTAAAATCGCCTTCTAGGGGAATCCCTCTTGATCAACCTGCATCTATCTCTTCAACCCTTTTCCTTGCCAACTTCCTCAGCCTGGGCCATTACTGCTTCACCGTTTCTTTAAACCTTCTGAGAAGCTTAACGCCTTGTTTGCACATTTTGTTGTTCTTTGTATGCTTGCTCATATTTTTAATTATGATCTCATGGCTCTTGTGTTGTCATGAATGTATAGGTGCTTCATTGTTATCGATGATATATGGGACAAGAGGTCATGGGAACTAGTCAAATGTGCTATGAAAGAAAGTAACTATGGAAGTAGACTTGTCATAACTACTGTATTTCTGAAGTTGACACACATGCCAGTGAGGCTTACAAAATACAGCCACTTTCTCGTTATAATTCAGAAAAATTATTGTTTGCAAGAATAGGTGATGGTGAAAGGAATTATTTTTATAGTCCTTCAGGTGTGGCATGTGAAAAGATTTTGAAGAAATGCGGTGGTGTGCCACTAGCTATCATTACATTAGCTAGTTTGTTAGCCAGGAAACCAAGGGAGGACTGGTCTGAGGTATACAACTCTATTGGATTTGGGCATGAAGCAAATGAAAATATAGATAATACAAGAAAGATTTTGTCTTTTAGCTACTATGATCTGCCATCACATCTAAAATCTTGCTTATTATATCTAAGCATATTTCCGAAGATTCGATCATAGAGAAAAAATAGTTTGATTTGGATGTGGGTTGCTGAAGGTTTCATCTCCGAGGAACAAGCAACAACAGCTGGTGTAGGATCATTATTTGAGCTTGGGGAGAGGTTCTTCAATGAGCTAATAAATAGAAGCATGATCCAGCCACAGGAGAGATGGCACCAAGGGTATGTCGATGCATGCTCTGTTCATGATATGGTGCTTGATTTGATACATCAATTGTCAAGTGAAGAAAATTTTGTCACTGTACTGAATGGTGGTGGGCGACAGAAACTTCAGGGGAGCATTTCTCGCAGGTTAGCCCTACAGTGTGTTGAAGAGCACAGCGTTGGTCAGCTGGCTAATATCTCTGTGGAGAAAGTGAGGTCCATCTTCACCGGTCAGTGCGATTTTTGTGCATTATGCCCACGCCTCCCAGTTTTACGTGTGGCGGACATAAAACAATGTTCGGTTTGCAAAGACCACGGAACAGGTGTGTTGGATGGTCATCTTGGGAGTTTACTTCACTTGAGGTACCTCAGAGTAGGGACAAACTTTATCACTGAACTGCCCAGGGAGGTAAGATATCTGAGGTTTCTGCAAACACTGGATTTATGGAACAACAGGTTAGAGGAGCTGCCAGAGGAGGTGGGACTTCTGACGCAACTTGTTTGCCTACGACAAGGAAGGTATAAGAAAGGAAATGGGCCAGCTGGTTTGATCGGTAAGCTGACATCATTGCAAGAGCTGTGTGTATGGTGTAATGAAGATGGTACAATGCAGTTTGTGAAGGAGCTGGGCTTGCTGAAGGAACTGAGGGTGCTCAGGACTGAGATTTCTGTTTGCTCGAGTAAGATCATTGAGAGTTTGCTGGAGTCCCTGGGCCATCTTCACAATATCAAAGAACTTATATTTTCTTTCCCCAACAATCGGGGTTCTAGGGTGAACTGTGATGCAGGATGGGTCTCCTGTCGGCATCTCCGTTTCCTGGATTTGAGGGAATGCATGGTGTTCGATAGACTGCCGGCATGGATTAACTCATCGCTTGCTCCAAACCTCTCCTATCTGAATGTGCAAGTGCTAGTTGTGAATGACCAGGACATGGAAAACCTTGCCAAGTTGCACGAGCTCAGTTGCCTCGTACTGTATTCACGAAGTGACACCAAGTCAGTAGTTAGCATAAAGATTCGTACTGATGAAGATGTTGGCTACTTTCGCAAGTTGAGATTCTTAGCGATACATGGTATATCCATCTGGTTTGATCTGCACGGCAGTGAGTGCAACAGCTGCAGGGCACCATCATCTAATACTATCATGCCAAGTCTTGAATACCTTGAGTTTGAGGTTTATGTGGGCTCCCTAAAAGACAAGAACCTGCATCTTGGTTTTGACAAGATGCTTGGCTTCCAGAACCTTGGAACAAGCTCGCTCCAGAGAGTCGAAGCCTATGTGACCCGTGAAGGTGCCGGTCCTCGGGAGGTGGAGGAAGCGGAGGCTGCACTGAAGCACGCGGCCGCAGTCCATCCAAAACATCCCACCCTTGTAAGCGAAAGGGGACGAGATATGATGTCACGCTACCAAGAGGTACGTATGATGACCCAGGAATGCATGCATGCTTTCAAACGCTACCGGCTTCTTTAATTCCTCTCTCCTGTCTTTCTTTCTTTCTTTGCAATAGGCGCAATGAAACGTTTATTCATCTCAAATCCACACCCACGCCTTTGCTTCAGTTGCGAAGGTACCTTTCTAGGTACCTCACGAAATAGGAATAATGGAATCTATAGCTGCTGCTAGTTTCTCTTCTTTTAGTTATTGTTAATTTTTTTAGGAAAATGAGTTATTCCTGTAACTCCTACTATTCGAGGTGTCCTAATATAGTTACTCTAAATTTACCAAAAGCAAGTAACAAGGCCAGCCCATAGAAAGAAAAAACCGCTCATCTCATTCTCACTTGCATGCATGTATTGTAGTGGCCTAATAAGCTTACTGGGTGTTACTACTATCCACCTTTTTTACCTCAAAGTAGGTCTAATAAGCTTCCTAATTTGTTGTTTTCCTTCCCTATAGTGGACGTCCAACTCCTAGTACGCCAAATATGAATAGTTAAATTTCATCAAAAGAGCCAAAAATGTTTAACAAAAGGCCACATAAAGCAAATTAAATAAAAAAAGAGGGGGATAGTCTGGATTTTCCATCACATAGAGTCGTCTGCCACTCATCAATGCCATAGTTAACCATCCGGTCGGTTGTGCCTTGCTGACACGACTAAGGCCAGATACATTTATGATGATTTGATATTCATGGTCACGGGGTTTACAATATGGGTAAAAATTCTGTCTCGACTCTCAAGCAATGAACATGAAATTTCAAATTAAACTCAAACAATTTATTCTTTTTATAGAAAAAAATCATCATTTCACACAAGAAGCACTGTCAAAGCGTCGTGCATGATAATAATTATATTAACAATGAAGAAATGACACAATGTATCACTTAAGAAGAGCAGTGGTAGTAAAATGGACTAACAGTAAGTGGCTTATATGTTGGTGGTGTCGGACATGGGATTCTGTGAGTGGGGAAATTGAATAATAAATTTGCAGAAATTTAGGGCTTTTGGTAGAGCTATAGGATAGAGAGGCCACTTTTGGAAGATTTGGTGTAATTACAGAAATATGAATTCAACCAAACAAACTCGGATGGTACAAAAATTTATCGAAGTCCTAGCAGAAAAGATGATATTTAGGTATTTTGATAAAACTTCCCTGAAATTGTTAAGCCTTTTGGTTTTGGATGCTTGTCACCGCTACAAAAACGATCTTAATTTGCTAAAGAATAAGATTGCAATATGAAAAAGTAAGTCTTTTTACTCAGATTTTTACAAAATATTTTTTACTCAGATATATTGCTGTAAATCAATCCTCACAAATGCCCTAAAACCTGGCTACATAACCCCAACCCCAAATTAACATTATGAAGTGTGGCACCTGACTACTCAAGGACCATAAAAATGCAAGAAATGCAAGAAAAAGGGCCTCAGTTTTGAAATATGTATATTGTCTTACTGACAAGGAACTCATGACTCATGAGTGCGGAGTGCCCAATTGAGTATGCACATGCTTCTTTTTTATTTTTCCTTGCAGTTTAATATATTGATTTCCTAACCGTATGAAATAAATGTTAGGCATGTATGGAAATGAGCAGAGCCCCTGAGCTAGTAATTAAGGCCTGGAAATTGGTGGACATCATTGGCTCAAAAGATATTCAAATAATGCGTATGCCAGATCCGGAAGCATCATCAAGCAAAGTATGTCCAATAACATTTATTTAATGCAAGGAATATCACACATCACTATGTGTTGATGTGCTTATGATTTTCATGACATAGCACACACCAAATGGTTTAGTAGAATTTAAGACTGTTATGCTCATATTCAAAGCAGTATATAATTCTGATAAGCACTGTGTTTTATTTTCTCCATAGGTTATGTGCTTGCTATACACAGATAATGGGGTGGCACTTTTGGCTCTTAGCTCCAATGCTATTCATAAGCTGTGGAAATGGGAGCGCAGTGACAAGGTTAGAAAAGGACCACTAGCTTATTTTGATCTCAACACTGCAGTTCTGTTTGGTTGTTTTCTGAAAACCATTCATCACTACTTTGTTAGTCGTCCAAATCTGTTTCACCTGTATTGTGGCAACCGAAAAAAGGGCATTCTAATGGCAAACGACGCTACTGACGGCAACGTCCCTGAGAAAGCAATAGCTTGCACTGCACTATCAAAAAATGACCGCTATCTGATTTCTGCTTCTGGTGGCAAAGTCTCATTGTTCAACATGAAGACATTCAAGGTATGCATTCTTTAGTTAATTCCATGATTCATCTTTTACAAATCTTGCATGATTACTTCTGTAAAATATTTTTATTCCGTGCCTTTCTTTGGCTTCATGGATCTTGTGGAATCTCTCATAGGTCATGACTACTTTCATGGCACCTCCACCTGCTGCAACTTTCATTGCATTGTACCCACTAGACAATAACATCATAGCTATAGGAAGGAGGACTCTTATATTGACATCTACAACGCCCATACTGATGAAGTAAGTATTAAACATGAATATGTCATCCCCTGTTTTCATGAATATTAGAGTATTGGCAAAACTCACTATATATGTTTTTAACTGGAAATGCAGTAGTCTAACCATCGTAAAATAACATGTTTCTTTTTTAGGGTATATATACCCCTATTTTACTTATATCAGGATGTCATTTTACATATGTTCTTTTTTGACATAACAAATTATATACATTTTATGGACTTTGTGGAGATACCACAAGATACATGTAATCTCTCACAAGTTTGTGGTATAGCTTAGCATCACTATAAAGAGTAGTAAGCACCTTGTCGTATGACCCAAAAAAAAGATTTCATAAACCATACATACGTTGTCAGCCAGACATTTAAAGATTTGAGAATCTCCTTAAAGATAATAGATTATTCCTATGTGGAACATCATGCTTAATGTACTAATTACCATTTAGTTAATATTTAATATTGATATGCCAAAATATCAACTTATCTTATTCGAATTGCACAGGTTGAAGTTGTGCTTGCAGGTCATCAAAAAAGATAACTGGACTAGCATTTTCGCAATCAATGGGGTTGCTTGTATCTTCAGATGCTGATGCTCAGGTATGAATTCAAATATATATAAAAATAGACCGGCTATTCTTCGTTATTTATTAATTTAAAGGATGTTGAGTTAAATGTAAGCTATGCACATGTGAGCATGGGTTCAACCCAATGTTATATTTTATCGCATTTCATATAGTCCTTTAGTCTATAAGATCTTTAAATATATTCTAGAAAATTTTGTGAATTATACTTGTTTGTTTCTAAATCATTGTTTTTTCCCCAAATGAAATGAAATTTTCAGCTATGTGTTTGGAGCATTGATGGTTGGGAGCAGAAAAAATTGAGATACATCAAGCATCCATCTAATGGTTCTGGTGCTTTAGTTGGTGATACAATGGTGCAGTTTCATTATGATGGAACGCATCTTTTAGTAGTTCATGAGAGCCAATTGGCGATCTATGATTGGCAACTAAAATTCTTGTGCTCTGTAAGTCATTCACAACATTTTCATAACATATATTTGCATATCTTTCTTACCATATGCATCTTTGACTCTTGAGTCGGTGTACGAACATATGGCATGATTTATATCATGCTTGTAGAATGCTCCTAATCGTATCGATGCATTGTAATAAGCACATTACACACTAATCTTTAACCTTTCATGATAATGCAGTGGTTCCCAAGAGATTCACTCCCTGCTCCAATTTCGAGTGCAGTATACTCACTCGGCTGTTTGTTGGTCTATGCTGGATTTCGTGATGGAGCAATTGGAATATTCAATGCAGATGCAGAATCTCTTATGTTGCAATGCAGGATAGCACCCTCTGCCTACATACCATCTTCAATATCCAGGTATGTGGGCATCTCCCCACAGTCTTTCTCTTTATTAATGAAAATTTTGTGTACTGTGGGCATTTCCCCACAGTCTTTTTACCGTCAAAAAAAAAAAAATCCAGGTATGTGGAGTTTCAAGTAGTTCCTATTTTTGGTTTGTTTCAATTCTGGTAACCAACGTTTTGTTTCTGTTGTCTTTCTTATTTCCAGCAGCGGTGAACCTGTCTATCCCACAGTGGTCGCTACACATCCCTGGAAGCCAAACCAGATGGCAGTGGGCATGAGCGATGGTGCAGTTCTTGTGCTGGAGCCATTGGATACAGACGACGTACATGTGGGGAGCAACACCTCCTCGGAACAATGTCCACCAAGTGATCGGCCGACAAGGTGACATTGCAATGCTTGCTTGTCATACAATGACGGATTCAATTAAATATTCAGCTTTGGCGGCTAGATCAAATGGGACCGGTTGTTTATGCGCCAATCCAGTTGCGTGTATACCAGTGGATCAAATCAAGGATATATATACTTAATACTAGTGTTTTCAAGTCATTGAGGACTTCCTTATTTGTAATAAATAAATATGCACGTTGCTAGTGGGTGAGACATTTCCCTCCCCATTCTCAACTCAAGCTGGCTTAGGTTGAATTGCAATACTCTTGCTTGGTGAATGATGTGAGATTTTGACATGCTTGTTAAAAACTCGTCCCGGCTTCCAGGTGGTGGAGTTGTCCTATAGTATAGAGCATATATATATGCAAGTTTGATTACATATGCTCTTTTATTTAAAAATATATATATATGAGAAGGGTATTCAAGTAAACGGTCACAAACAGAAATGCACGATAATGCCAAAGACTTCTTTTATTCGGTCATATGTACCATCGTCCTTCATGAGTATTCATCAACATAATTTGTAACAATGATCTTCTTGATCTTTAAATAATTAGATGGCATATCTTCAAGCTAAGTTCAAAATCAAAATAATTATATTCAATGCTTAGGACCTCCATGACCACCTCCACAACCAAAAGAGCCAAGACAACCACATACCCTAAACCTACTAATTGATAAACTGACTAATGTTGTTTTGTTGTGAGAGAAAATACAATGTTCCATGGCTGATCAGTTAAAGCAAAACAGGGCCTCAACTTGATTCACACCTAAAGTTGGAGAGAAGCGGGAGCCCTTCTAAACATTTGGATCTTGTCAAGAAAAAAAAAAAGAACACTAGCAAGGTCACAGAATGTTCATCAAGTTGTTAAGAAATCGCTTCTCTCGATTCGCACACAAGCACACAAGAACACAGAGAGAGTTTGAGAGGAAGAGGATCTTTCTGTATTCACTTTTCTGGTTGTTGTTCTTGTACATCAAAGGGTGAAAGTGACTCCCTATTTATAGAGGAGTTTTACAGGATGAGTACAAGATTATATAGTGTGTGAATCATCTAGACTTCTTCCTCTTCCTGCTGTAAATTTGGCCACCATCAAAGTCTATTGTTCATATATTGTAGCTTGACTTTGATTTACAATACTCCCCCTTGGCCAAATTTATGCTATGTGCATGTCTCGTTAAAAACTCCCCCCAAAAACCTAGTGGGAAAAAAAGGTAGGAGAAAAGAGTACATCACATGCATCGCTAATGTTGCACCTGTTGCCTCGTTAAAAACCTTGCATGAGAAAACCTAGTGGGAAAAACTCATCAAGGGAAAAAGAGTACAACAGTTGATGCTTCAGTCGGTCTTCGGGACCGACTCATGATCTTCAAGATCACGACCAGGGGCTATGTTCTTGGGGATATGCCTCCCCTGAACCCCCGCAACTCTCGGGAGCCGCCTCATGCCGATTCCACGAACACACTTATAGAAACTAGAGGCGGGTAGGGACTTGGTGAACAAGTCTGCAAGATTGTCACATGATCTTGCTTGCAGGATCTTTATTTCCCCGCTCTTCTGGAGCTCGTGGGGATAAAAGAACTTTGGAGCAATATGCTTTGTAAGATTGCTCTTCACATAGCCCATGTGCATCTGTGCAACA
The DNA here is from genome assembly GCA_015847255.1 of Hyparrhenia diplandra. NCBI lineage: Eukaryota > Viridiplantae > Streptophyta > Magnoliopsida > Poales > Poaceae > Hyparrhenia > Hyparrhenia diplandra. Next base: position 133,215 of record JADLZK010012239.1, on the reverse strand, counting down.
CATGCTGCATTATCTTCATAGATAATGGTGGGGGTGTCAGCGACGCTTAAATCACATGACTTCTGGATGTGATTAATCATACGTCGCAAACCAAACGCACTCCTCGCGGCGCTTCGCATAAAAGCAATTATCTCTCGAAAGTGGTTGGTCGAGGTTGCAACCAAGGTCCGCTTTGAGCTCCAAGAGACGGCTGCACCACCATAGAGAAACACAAAACCAGTCTGTGATCTGGCATTATGTGGGTCGACATATAGCCAGCATCCACGCATTCCCCACCATGGTTGATTCTTGGTTCTTCGGGAACCATAGACCAAGGTCCTGGGTACCTTGAAGGTACCTTAGGATAGTTTTAACACCGACCCAATGTCTTCTCGGTTGGGGCAGCACCGTATCTTGCCAACAGATTTATCGCAAATGCAATATCGTCTTGTGCAGTTTACAAGGTACATCGCGTGCTCAATGGCACTTAAGTATGGAACTTCAGTCCCAATACTTTCTCATTATCATCCCTTGGTCTAAATGGGTCCTTCTCTGCTTCCAGGGATCGGACCACCATGGGGGTTTTGAGAGGGTGGCACTTGTTCATATTGAACTTTTCAAGTACCCTCTTCGTGTAAGTAGACTGGTGCACAAATACTCCTTCAGGGAGGTGGTCGAAGCCGCAGGCCCAAGCGTAACTTGGTTTTATCCAAGTCTTTCATCTCGTGATTCTCGCTTTGAGGCAAGCCATTGCCTCCTCAATGTCCCTGGCAGTCCGGTGATACTTTAATCATCGACATAAACTGAGATGATGCAAAATCCATCATTGGATTTCTCTATAAAAACACAGGGACGATCATCATTGTTTGTGTAACCTCTCTTCAGGAGAAAGTTACTCAAACGGTTGAACCACATCCTTTCGGATTGTTTCAACCCATACAACGACTGCTGCAGGCGGACGCTGAACATGTTGCGGTTTTTGATTCAGTCCAGGGATCTTGAGTCCTTCAGGGACTCTCATATATATTTCGAATCAAGTGACCCATACAAATATGCGGTCACAACATTTACCAACCGCTTTTTAGATTTGGGTTAGCTGCCATAGATATAGTATTGGAACATTTATGCCACTTATAATCGGAGAGCAAGTTTCATCATAATCAATGACGGGTCTCTGCACGAACCCTTGTGCCACTTGCCTCGCTTTTGTGCCAAGTTTATTCCTCTTCAGGAGGAAGACCCCAACTGCATCCTTCGGGGATGACTTCTTGAGATGTTGGGACAGCAGTCCCAAAGACATCTCTATCATAAAGCGAGCGCAACTCGCCTCAATTGCTGCTTTCCATTTGTCTCAATTGGAGTGCTTTTAGGCACTCTCTCTGGATCCGGATCCTTTGAGTCAGCAATTTTTAAGGCAAAATACTTGTCGACAATAGTGGAATTTCAATTATAAGACTCTCCTGATTCCACATAATTAGTGGCGATCCTTTCAAATGATCATCTTCCCGCTCATCGTGATTTCCCATAACGATTGAGCTGGGGCATTCCAATCTTCCAATGCGATAGAGCGCGCACGACGCATTGGGTTTTCCATCTTCAGGATGGTGTCCTTCGTGGACTTCCTCAACTTCAGGTTGAGTTGCCACTTCGGGGGCAATCTCGACTTCAGGTCGAGCTTCTTCAACTGGTTCCTTGAGTGATGCAAGTGGCTCGAGAACTTGTCTATGCGGACATCTCCGCGAGACCTTGTCCGAAAGACACCGGAGGTCTCCCCTCAACCTAGGATCGGGCGGAGACGATAGAGTTGATAACCTTCCGGGCTACCTTTACTCTCTCCAAATAAGACTTACTTCAGGTAAATGCGACCTTGTCACTTTTCTGATCAGTAAAGGCAATTTGGCAGCTCATTTGCAAGTATTGCAAATGTATCATCCTCTGAACTTCTGGTTTAGACTTACTAGTGCGTGGACATAAGGAATGCACTCCACCATTTCTTTTCATGCAATTTCCCGGCATTCTTCCGGATGCCTTCTCCCCCTAATGCTGGGAAATGCAATCAGCGTACTGAGCCCTATGAGATCCCCAATCATAGGCTCATATATCCCTAGTGGGGTCATTTTGATGTACGCTGATTTGGCGATATTGGCACATATACCGCACAACTAAATATGCGCAGATGGGAAATACTTGGTTTTTTTCATGCACTAGCTGTATGGGGGACGTGCAGTTGGCCTGAGCTGGATTAGTGTTGCCACCTGCAACACAATATGTTTCTTACTGTTGGCAGCCTATAATTCTGCAATCCTCCCGATCCTTTGATCAGGGTTAGACCATTTTGCACATTCCTAATCTTCAGGATTAGGGAAGCCTCAGCCAACAGAATCATTGATGATTTTTCTCATCATATCCAACTCAGGAAGACCCAATCGGTCATGCCATATTTTTGTAAATATGGCTTTCATCGCAACATTTCCCTCAGTGGGTATGTTGTACAATCCCATTGGCAATGAAGGGAGTATTTCCACCACAAAATTGTAGTATGTAATAGGGAGAGCCAGTGTGACACTTTCGGTGCCCATGATTGCTTCTGGCAATAGTCATAATATTCCCTTTTGTCAATGTTTGGAAATATCTAGTCTCCCTTATCGGTGGTGTTATTGTCCATAGGACAAATCTCCGCTTCAGCCATTTGGGCTCCCACGAGGTATGATAATTTGGGGATTTAGCATACGCTAGAAAACTATACCGACATTCATAAACTGAAAACAACAGTGAAAATGCTCTGCAGGAGCATACATGGCCATTCAATGTGTTACAAATGCTCTTCAGGAGCATGAATGGCCAACTCTACTTACCTATGTGGACATTGCATTACGATATTTTAGAGTTTTGTTAGATCCCTAAACATCATCGAGAAGGTTGTCCTCACTATCTTCATCATTTTCATTTGCGTCGACAAGCATGCCGTCGCGTTTTTGAGCTACAAGCTCAGTGATGAAGTGGGACTTATGTTGATACTCCTTGTCCTTTCTTCCGAAGGACTTTTGGTAGAGTTCAACAAGTCGCCTCGGGAACGACGGTCCCATGTCTCCACATCTAGAACAACGATCTCGTTGTTTAGATGTTGCACCCATTTCCTTCTCGGATTTGCTTTTACCCTTGGGCTTTCTCTTTCTATGGCCTCCAATGTGGTTTTGCGATGAGTCTCCGCAACTTAGATATGTGCTTCGTGCACATCCTTCTAATAGGCCATTTAGAATGATTATTCATGATAATCTTATTCTGCCTCTCCGCAACTAGTAGTACTATTATCAACTTCGAGTACTTGGAGTACTTTGAGTTCAAGCATTTCTGTTGTAGTACTACATTGCTGGGATGGAGGGTAGAAAGAGTTTTCTCGATCATATCGATTAATACGTGATCTTCTCTCGCCACATAGACGCAGCTTGAGACACAATCCGTTAAAGCGAGTTGTACGCCGCCACCGACTTATAGTCTTGGAAGCGTAAAGGCGATCCACTCCTGTTGTGCTTTGGAGAGCACAATCGACTCACGCTAGCTAAATCGGTCCTTCGGGGACTATCATAAAACCAAAGGATCATCCTCGCCATACTCGGACTTCAGGTGCGGGTGTGAATGGTGTTGCTAAAAATGCAACGCCTTTGCTTTATCAGGTATTGTGGTCTCATCCTTGCCAGCTTCAGGCTGAGCAATGGTATGATCGAGGTACATACTGTCGAGATTGATCTCGACATCGATAGCCCAAGTGAGGTAATTGCCGCCATCCTTGGCGAGTTCAGCAAATTTCCTCTTCGCAATGTCCGACGTGCTGCACAAATACTGTGCAAGATTAGTGAATGTCGGCTACGCGTAATCTTCAGGATTACGAATATGGTGTAATCTTCAAGATTACACACATACACACATAGTCTTCTGGACTATATTTTCCCCAATTATCATATGCATATAATCTTCAAGATCATATGCCATATATACTAAAAAAATATAGACTTGCATAAAAAATAAATATGCAACATTTAAATAATTGCAAGAAATTAAATTGCAATAAATAAATAAAGTAATGCTATAAGTTGCAATAAAATAAATAATCATGCCATGTATGGTCTTCAAGCCATGATTTTTTCTACGGGCTTCATGCCGGGTAGTGGCATGACATGGTGAGCTTCAGGTCACCACTAAATATTTACGGTTTTACAACCGCTCATATTTGATCTTTGGTGCACTGACCAAATGATTTATGTCGTAATAATATGAGGACTGCTGGCCTCTTTATCTCGTGACTTTGGGTCACTCTGATATATGGTCCAGTGCACATGGATCAAAGCAAACTCGCTTTGATTGTAATCTTCAGGATTACAAGCGTAGTCTTCGACTACGTATTTAAGCAATCGTCGAGATTACTTTGCTCAAATAATATAAATTGCAATAAATAAATTACGGTAAATAAATTTGCAGAATTTAAATACCAAAATTTAAATTGCCATAATTAAACAAAGGTAATTACGCAAACAAAAATGGAATGGCAGAACAAATTGTCATGGTGGCTTCAGGCCACAAAGAGGCCCATTCTCGAGGTCTTTGGGCTGTCCAGCAGGCCCCATCGGGGGGCTCGATCGTTTCGCCAGTCCATCAAGACGAACGGCTCAGTTTGCCCGATCTGAATAAAAGGGAAGGGTCAAACCCTAACCCTAACTCTTTCTTTCCTTTCCCCATTCTTCCCCTTATCTCTTCCCCTCTCTACCTTATCTCTTCCAAAGACAAGCTACGAGAGGAGGAGGAGCGGCGGCGGCAAAGATGGGCCCGCGACGCTCGGGCTGTGGGCCACTCCGCGCTGGGTCACGCAAGGCTAACGCGCCCGCGCTGACGGCGGGGCCGGCGCCCCCACGCGTGCGCCGCACCCGTGCCCGCATCTAGGTGGTGGCCGCGCGCCGGGCGGAGGGAGGCCGGGAGGCCGCGGTGCCGGCGTCCGCGCGCCGCCGCGCCTGGCGCCGGGAGGGAGGGGGCGCCCGACTTCGCCCCGGGAGACGCGGGCGGCGGTCGGGCTGGCCGCGCTGCCGGCCGGTGGCCGCCCGCGCAGCGCCGGCCGGGCGCCCCCCCGGGCCGGCGGCGGCCTGGCCTGGAGCCTCCGCGCGCGCCTTGAACGGCGGCACCGGCCTTCGGGCCGGTGAGGGGGCGGTTGTGTGGGGCAGGAGCTCCCACGCCGCGCTTGGCTCGAGCGCAAAGGACCAGCAAAGATCACCGACCGCGCCATGGAGGTTCCAATCCGCCGCCTTCGTAAGCGTAGGTGACCGACCGCCGCTCTTCGTGACGAAGGTAAGGGATTCATGTATGTCTACGACATCGGAGGCACTTCGTGGCCTATCTTTGGCGAGCGAAGGCGTAGCCGTTTTGCGCGCGCCGGGCGGGCGGAGGCGTAGCCGCCCTGCACCGCTACCGTCATCTCCGGCCGTGGACGGTGACGGTAATCACCGGCGTTGCCGACGCCGCCAACGACCAGGTGATATGTATGTGACGTGCATGTGCTTGCTTAGTGAAAAGATTGTATAGGGAAACACAAGCATCATGAACCATTTGTGTAAGAATCGATTTCGATTTCTCACCTTCTTACCCTTTAGCTCGGTTAGAACTTCGTGGCCGATAACGTGTTAAGAAACCGTTCTCTCGATTCGCACACAAGAACACAGAGAGAGTTTGAGAGGAAGAGGATCTTTCTGTATTCACTTTTCTGATTGTTGTTCTTGTACATCAAAGGGTGAAAGCGACTCCTATTTATAGAGGAGTTTTACAGGATGAGTACAAGATTATACAGTGTGTGAATCATCTAGACTTCTTCCTCTTCTTTGGCCACCATCAAAGTCTATTGTTCATATACTGTAGCTTGACTTTGATTTACAATAACTGTCACATGTCTCGAACAGGAAGAAATTCCATAAATACAACAGCTTCCCTGTTTTCACTCAAAACAAATGGGGATAAAGCAATTTCAAGCACTAAAACACGCACATCCTTTCCTTCCTCAATGCAAATAATATATCAGTAATGAATATACAACAATGTATCGGTTTACACAACGACCCCGCGGCAGAATCAACCCACTGATATCTGCAGACAGTTCAAGTTTCTCCTCGAACAAAATGAGGAAAAGAAAAGAAAGGCAAAGTGGGCAAGCCATACATCCACCAAAAAACACACCCAAGCAGCCCCACTGTAAAAAAAGACTATTACCAAACTGGTTAGCAACCCTGACAAACCCAGTGTCCAGGTGATATCAACCAGGACCACAGCCTCAACATCAAAACCGCCCTAAGCCACTTCCATGTGTCTTCCATCACTGCCTTGCTTGGGGATAGCATTTACTGGAGCTCACAGGTAAAAACAACTCAGAGACCACAACTGAGCCCCAAGCAATCAGATTACCAGTCAAAAGGCCAGAGCCATTGCTGATCACGTTATCTCGAAGGTTTCTTGCGGCTAAGGATCTCTTTGTTCTTTGAGGCGGTGCTGGAACCGTGCCAGGCGTGCTTGGAGGCTGACCAAGCCTGCAGCCTTGCGTGACAGCAAAAGCTCAGTTGGGTCACATAGTTGTCAATCAGGCTACCCGGTTGATCAACTTCTGCCAAAAGGTTCATCTCCTGAGACAAACAAAGCATGCATTTAAGCAGCATGGCAAAATGAACAATATTGTGAAGCTAAAAGAAGCAATCTTACAACAAAAGAACAAAAAGGTTAAAAGCAAATAAATGTTCACCTCTTTATGATAACTGGACATGTATGTGCATATATGTGTACTATAGCTAATCACATTTCTTCCTAAGAACAAACGAATATCTATCAAGGTAAGATTTGTCCATTGATCCTCTTACAACATAATATCAATTCTACAAAATTATGTTACTAAAAGGCATGTAAAATACTACTTTGTCCCAAAAGGATGCAATTCTAGGTCTGGTCAAAGTCAAACTGTCTTAAGTTTGACGGAGTTCACAGAAAATATTACCAATAAGTATGACTCCAAATAAATGTACCAAACTAATGATACTTCATTAGTATGATAATATTAGTATCTTTCAATACAAATTTAGTCAAACATCAAATCATTTAAGCACCATTCACATCGGTTTTGGGATGGAGTACAAATCTATTGGTATATCTTTTTGTCCACTAAACAAATAAACATAGATAGATTTTTAACTAATTGATCATCAAAGATTACAGTCTAGCTTTTAAATTCTAATTTGCCATAAATTCTGAAATGTAGGTGGTAGTTTACAGTGAGATGAAGCTACAAGGCAGCCAGGTGCTGCTTCTTGCACAGGAAACTGTGAGAGAATTCTAGCTGTTGCATCTGCAACAGTGCTGCTTTTAAGAGCAGCTGAACAGGCACATTGTATACAGCTGTCAATATAAGAACATTATCATGGACATTATTCGGTAGAATAAGACTTACTTCCCGCACGATCTCCATAGTATTCTCGATTTCCTTCCTGTGAGCTGCTATGAGGGCCTCCTCTTCCTAACATACAAAAGAAAGCTTAGCACTACATCTTGATGCAGGATAAAATAACATAGCATTTTCGTTCTTTACCTCAAGAATTGCATCAATTTCTACATCATCACAAGAACTTTCCTTTTCAGATTGTCTTGATGAAGCAGAAGCAGATGCTGGCCTTTGCTGCTGTTGCAGCTGCTTTGCCTGCTGCATCTTATACCCAGCCCGACTTGTCTCAGGACCATTATCCTTTTTATGTAATTGCTCTGCCTATCAGATTTCTCTTCTCTATAAGCCTTTCTCCGAGGAGGTGAGACCTTTGTGACTTTCTCCTCCTCCTGTGTGTATGATGAATTCTGAACCAACTGTGCCTTACTAGTGAAAGCAGTTTGGCTGGACTTCATATCATACCTCTCCCTGTCATTACCAGATGCGGTGGAGTTTTCTTCTCTCCCTCTATTAGAATAACTTGGAATCATACTAAAGGAATTTCTGTCAGGCTCCACAGAAGCATTGGAAATCAAATTTTCAGTACCCTTCCGGTAAGTATCAACTGGTCTCTTCTCTTGAATCTGATTAGGAATTTCTTCAGCTTCAGCAGGCAATGGATAAGATGGAGCTGACGAAGACTCCGGCTAGAAGTGGTAGTTGGTCCTGTTGACTGCTCTTTTCTTGTGTTTCCACCCTTGGAGAGACTTTTGACCCTGTTATTATCAAATTCAAGTTAATGACAGGAAGCATTTTTGAAACAAACAAATCACGATATCACTTCGATATAGCATTGTTACCTATCAGCGTATCTCAAGGTATTTAGTGTGTGTTCACATGAACCTGCGTTTGGAGAAATGCAAGAAATCATCACTGTCCTAGAGTTACCAACAAATGAGTCACACGAAGAACCTCTGTAAGCTTGCTTCCTCTGAAAGGAATGTGTATCTGATCATTGTCAAGAGCTCGAATGCATTCCTTCAGAGCTAACAGACTTTTATTTATCTCTGCCCCCCTCAATCCTGATATATGACAACAAGTTGATGGTTAAAATAAGTGAGATAGCAAAGGAGCTTGAGAAATCAATAAAGGAGTGCAAATCTGCAGAGACATAACCAACACCTTGTCTGTCTATCATTGTCAGTAGTATCAGCACCACGTTCACTTCCAGCAAGATCAATAAATGATATTTTCCCCACAGCCTTTATATTTTTAGCTTCATTAGCATCACGATCTCTCTGTCTCCCTGGTATCTTTTACGATGATATATGCTTCTTCACAGCCAGTTGCAGAATAGCATGTGACCTTGATGATTCCTCGTTGGCCCCTGTTGACCCTGTGCTCCTGGCTGCATTCCCTCTTTCAATATATTCCTTGACAATCTGGACATCAGAAACCTCAAATTCTTGTAGACCAACAATGCAAACTTGTTTCTTGCCATCCTCCCTCATTAGTAGTTGCCTATATTAAATAAAGGATAGAAAAATTTTCAGTTCAGGTAGAATAATTGAGAAGTTAAATCTTGAGAACCCAAAAGGAAGTGTCGTTGTTTCAGACAAAAAATTTCTTTTCAGTAATTGATAAAAAATGTAGGTTGGAACTTTAACTGTGTTTTGTAAATCTACAATGCTGCTGTTTCTAAAAACATCAAGTGGCATTTTGGCCTAATATCCTAAAACATGGATTTCTAATCCAAGTAAATAATGGCTCAAGACTAACAATAGACTATGTATAGATGGAAGAATAGATACTTTAACATGCTTCAACAGTCACACCAGTGATCATCATGAATACGAAGCGATAATCACAGATGCACAAGATCACCCACACACAACCAGGAAGAGGGAAAAAGTCAATGTGACTGGTATTCAATACATCAAAATCATTAAGGTAGAAAGGTATGCCATTTTTAAATATTTGCGTAGTTCATGTAACCTGAAAAATAAAAAAGAAAATCCAAAAACTAACCTTCTGTCAGAAAGAAGATCAAGAGTTTCCCACCATATATTTTTCGAAATAGCTAAGCCACAGCTTAAAATTCTGATTCCGATAGACAGGTTGGTGCAATAGACGAACCATGTCTTGTGCAGCTCTCAGAGGCAGAGGCTGCATTGTGTATGTCTTGCCACTGCCTGTTCACAAATTAGATAGATAGTAGGTCAACAGAATCTATTAGAAACCACAATGCACTTACGCACAAAAATATATACTGATAACCCTGTAATAACAGAATGTACTATCTAACCTGTTTGTCCATAAGCAAAACATGTTGCTTTTTGTTCTCTGAAATATAATTGGGATTATGGGCTCAACTGTTTCACGGTAAACCTGCCCAGAAAATTCCATAAGGTTAACTGTAAGTTCATTTTGAGCATACAACCTCCTGCTTGTTCAAAAAAGAAACAGATAAAAAAAGAGCAACACCTCATCATTGGAAACATGTTCATCAAGGACAGCGTCGAAACAAAATTCATGCTGCTCCACATAGGCTGTCAGATCAACCTTCCAGTGGAAAGAATATGTTAGCAGACAGCATAAAGTTAGGAAAGAAGGGTCTGAAGAAGTACTTGTGAAATCTTAAGTTATGAATTCAAGTTTATCCTACAACATTTCAAAATTATTTTAGAAATGTTTTGGAAAACATATATATATAATTATATATAGCTGATAAGGAAAACAAGCAGCATTTCAGTTAGTTTTGATGCTTTTTTTTAATAATGTTCTAAAGGATTATTTTAAGCACCGCAGGTTCACTGCACAGGTTCATTAATAAGCTCAGAAATGTGTATGAATGAACAATGTTAAACCCAACATCCTAGTAAACAGGAGACATTAAGTTATCATTAAATTAGAACATATTAAACCGAAATGGTGGCAATCTCTTCCTGCACACACACAACACTGGAAAGCTACATGTCTACTTAGGTACCCATCCGATAGCTATCTAGCATGGTAGGCATGGAATAGTATCAGTATTCCAGGTTTTGATACAGTTAATATGACTAGCAGCAAGTCAGTAACTCTACCAAAAGTTGACCATCGAATGCATCAAATAGACAAATGATTGTAGCTTTATTATATAAGCAATTAAGCACAACAAAAACTTCCTAAAGATGAGTCATAGATACCTTCAGCTTAGGCTCAAGAGACTGTCAAACATGATGAATCATGCACAGTTATGATGTCTTCTTCCTTTCGAGATAGCTCCTTTCTGTTCAAAGGTCTTTTCCTTACCTGGAAATGTGAAGGACTAAGTCAGGTATGTCAAGTATTAAGCAGATTCAAGCATATCACTTACTTGAACAAGATTAGCATACCACTACTTTAATCTTTGCTACATTGTTTTCTCTAGCAGTGCTCTCCTTTTCACTGGTCACCACACCATAATTGTCTACTGGGACTTGCTGACTCCCTGATATCACATCCTCATCATCATCATCAATATCTTTTGGCATAAAAGGAGACGGCTCAAATGGTTCAGATGCTACATCCTGCCAACAGAAAAATAATATGCTTGAAATAGACTGAATGAAGCCACTTGATGAATCAATATGAAATATTGTTTTGGCGCATAGATCATGCAATAGCAAATGTTTACAAGGCATACCTCAGACAGCAGCTCTGTATCATCCATAGCATGAAGGTCTAGAAGTCCAGCACCAAGTTCCCCTCTAAGTTCAGGTGAATAAAACCCCTCCACAGGGTTCCCACCACCAAAGCTCTGAGCCGTTGGTGTGTAAGGCTCAGACATTGATGTGGGTGCAGACTCACCAAAATTTAGTCCTCTTAGAAGCGTATAAAGCCTCTGCTTTTCTTCAATCGATTCTGGCCCATAGCCCTATGAAACAATAACAGTAATGGTGATCATCATTTATGCAATCGCACATGTTATGCATATGTAAACTCCTATCAGTAGGAAAACCATAATACTTTTATGTAGTGGCATGCAATACTTGAAGGAAGCAATGTTAGAAGAAAACAGAAGAATTTATTTAGTTACATTACACATAACAAACAAGGAGTAAATAAGGCACCTTAGTGCATATGTGTTGAAAGTTAGATTCAGTTTAACTTGGTGGTCCTTGTCATACTAGATTCAAGTTAGTAGGGTTTCAACTTCTAAATGATGTGATCATGCATGGTTGCTCACAATAGGCGATCATTTGTTGCTGCAGTCAGTACAAGTTGCCTTTTATCTGAGCCATGTTGTTTCTAATATAACAACAATAAACGCATCGAATAAAACAAATCGTCTCTTATTGGTTTCGTCAGACTCTTTTGCCGAGAGGACAGAGAGGAGTATGGTATTCAAAGGCATTCCAAAAGAAATGGTAATTCAAAAAATCAAAATACCACCTAAAGGAAACCATAATAAAGAACAAAAAAACAAGTCCTCAATTCCATTCTAACGATTCTCTTTCCGGACACCATTTAAAATACAGGAAAGTTTACACAATGGATAAAGATGTCTACAATAATCACAGATGGCTATCAGTTAGACAATGTGGGGTTGTTTGCCCATGAACTAATGGGCAGGGCATTCCATACAGCTCACCACACTCCTCAATCAACAGGCCATGAAAAAGCATAGAAAAAGATATTGTAGATTCTAATCATGCTGACGTAGCCCAGACAGCGTGACAGCACAAACCAGTCACTGATGAAGCCAAAGATGAACGATGATCGATTCCGCCCAAAAGCAACAAACCCTAAATCCAATCGCGGGATTCCAAGGCCTCATTCGACAGCAACCCGATCCGGAACACGCGGCATCGGAAGACCGGCCACCATCACGGTCCGCATTCCAACAGGTAGATCACGCATTCATTCATCTCCCGAGAGAGGGGGGGCAGAGGAGGGACAGCTCACCTGCATGAGGAGGCTGGACAGCATGCTGCTGGCGCCAGCGCCGCCAAGCCCAGCAGGCAACCCAGCAGCGCGGTAGTCGGCGGCGGCGGCGGCGGAGGAGGAGGCCGTGCCGAGGTGCTGCAGGCCCGTGGACTGCAGGAACCGCGCCATGACGGCGTCGCCCGAATCGCCACCGCCGCCCATCGCGGCCTGCGCGGAAGCGCCCGACGGCCCCGGCGGCGGCGGCGCCCGCGCCGCCGCCGGCGAGGCGCTGCGACCTCCGCTGGGGCGCCAACTTGGCGTCTGGGGGCAGCGAATCACGCGTCTCCCGAGGCGTCGCGGGCGGCCGGGGATCCCAGATCTGCGCGAGCGAGCGGGCGGAGGGGGAGCGGGTCGGGAATGCGGAGGCGCCGGATTTGAGGGTGAATCGGGAATTGGGAGGAAGAAGAGAGTTGGCCTCTGGGGCCGGGTGGCTGGCTGGCTTCTCTTCTTTTTTTTTTCGCCTTTTGTGGAGAGAGAGAAAGCGATTAAAGGAGTGGCAAAAGGTGACTGCAAAATGGAGTTCTTGAGTTGGTTTTTTAAAAATTTTCATTTTTCATACAAAAGGGTGTGGCTTTGTTTTCGATTTTTTTTTATTTTGCAGAATGTTGTGTGTGAAAAGGACTTGTTTGTTTTTTTGGGGGAGAAAAGAGAGAGGAGGACTTGTTTGTGCGTTTTCGGGAGAGAGGATGGCTGGCCGGCTTCGGCTTGTTTTTATTTTATTTTTATATCAACTCTACGTGTTGTGTCTTGTGTGTCATTAGTGGTTTGGTAATTACAATTGAAACATAATCTAGTATCGCACAAGTGGAGGAGGCTGGGTTAGAAGAGCATTTTTTTTACATGGTGGCCTTACACCACCAATCAAATGATACACACATTGATGAACTATCAAAAGTTTTACCAAAATTTGCAAGTCCTAGCTACCTATATCAATCCATGGCACCTATATTGGACCAAGAGGAAGAATAAAAGGACTTTCTTTGAAATATGGAATAAAAGCACCATGACTTGAAGGAATGAATGTATGATCGAGTGTTTTAAAAAAGTTCACATTTGTAGCCAAAGTAACTACGTCAATAGTACTATATCAAAGTAGACAAGTTCAGTGTATTTGCTAATAAGATTGATGGTCAAATTGTTGGTCCATAAGCACACTATCACTCAAAGAGGTTTTCGTTCTTGTTTCTAAGTTGTTTTTTTTATCAAATCAGCAGGGAAGTCCCCTACCTATTTTTTTAATTCAAATAAATGAAAGAACGGGTTTTTACATAGTTTACAACCTTCTAGGCTCAAAGCAAAAGGAAAAACGGTTACATAAGGCTATCTCTGATGATGGCACTTCTAGATGGCTTGACGTTAGTGCACACTAGTCCAAGTTGTTCTTTGAACATGGCTTTCTAGCGATTCAAGTTTTTCGTTCCATTATCAAAGATGATGTTTTTTCTCAATTTTCAGATTACCCAATAGGTTGTGATGATTAGTTCCCTGAAGATGGGGCTATTGAAGGAGTTTCTGCTATGAATTATCATATCAAGGGGAGGAATGTTGAGGTTAAACTGAAAGATAGTTCCAGCAATCCATACTGAACTAACATTGAAAGAACAGATGGAAGCAGGTTTCTTCTATAGACTGGTTGCAAATAACACAATTGTAATCATCAAGATGACTATTCTCTGATGATTTTTTTCTAAGTTGTGGGGGTAAAAGGTGGAAATGGTGGTGCTAGTTATCCACTCTTGTGATGAACAACAATAGGAGAATTTTAGCAAACAAAGTAGCAACAAAAATAACAATGACCTCCACGACTGACATGATGATTTAAAACCCACCTCAAGGTGAAGGAATAAAACACTATGAGACCAACTAATCCGCCAAAAGGGGGAGGGAATATATGGTGCAATTTGGACCATCGGTTTGGCCTCCCAAATATTTTTACAGATTTGGTTACCTCAAATATATTCTAACTTGAACATATTCTCCGTAGGGATTTAGTTAGCATTTGTAAACATTTTTCAAAGCATGTTCACTTACTTCCTCATCACACACTAGGTCCATTGCATATGCAAAGTTAGTTCAAATCTAACGGGACTTGATAACCATCTTCGCTTTAGTCCCCCACCAATGGTACACCCATATCTATCCTAAACCTGACCCATACACTTTTAATGCATCTCGGTTGGTGAAGTTAAAACCTCTAGCTTATACCTTTGCCTTCGGGCTTAGTTTTCATCTTCTCCTTCTTCTCTAAGTGCGAGCTTTAGCTTTATATGGCTTGATCTACGTCTCCATATGGACCATAGCTCAATCAAAACTCATTGAAAGCATTAGTCCATAAGCTATCACTCTAATACCAAAACCAGGTATAGGGCTATCAAAAGCCCCTTAAGTTATCACTCCAGCACTCGGCTTGAATTATTCTCTTTTGCTCTCCGGTGGGCTATGTTGACTAATGCGCCAAATAGATGTTACATCCAGCATACCCTTTTAGAGCTTGTATATAATACTTATGTTTTCCGTGAATTTTTTTCATAGTCTTGATCAATATAGAGGATCTTTGGTAATGGTAATATCACAATAGTAACATGAAAAACATAGAACTTGTATATATACAGGCCTTCTTCCGCATGTCCACCTACACGGAGTTGGGGAATGGACGGTCCACCATGTTTTGGATAGGGAGATAGATACAGGCTAGGGAGGGAGGGCGGAGACATCACACCTTCGTTGATGGACTTAAATGCGGCCATAAATGCATCTCCACCACCGTGGCCGAGGAGCTTCAGGGACATGCATGGGCTCGCCTGATCATGGGCGAGATCACCGTGATGATCACATATGAGTACTTCAGGGCTGCGGGACCTCGTCGACCATGTGCGATTGTTTTACGCGATGATCTCCTCATTCGAGATGGATGCCTATCCTCCACTTCGGCATATAGGGCTCTACAAATGACCTCCCACCCAATTTTGGGATGCAAGAGGATCTGGAAGACTTGGGCACCACTGTGAGTAAAGATCTTCCTCTGTTTGGTCGTGTAGAGGCCACTAGACCATTTAACAAGAGGAGGCGCCATGGCCTCGAGGTAAACGATAACTGCTTCCTTTGTGACCAGTGGTAGGAAACCATTGACCACATCATCGCTTCATGCTCATTGCCCAAGCAGGTGTGGTGGACCATCCTCGCGTCCTCGGCGTGGATACCTCGCGGGTGGGTCACCTCCCTGCTAGACTGGTGGGATCGATGGCGACTGAGATGGCTTGGGGACAAGATGAAGGGTGCCGCACTTTATTCACCTTGGTGGCCCGGTAGATTTGGAAGGAGCGAATGCAACGCTCTACGTAACTCATCTTCTCCCAATGCACACTTTCGCGTTGTGTAAAAAAACTATTCTGCTTAATCACAAAGGTACACAAACCTTATGCGTATTCGAGAAAGAAAAACATGAAAAATATAGATATGTAGAATCTGCAAATTAACTATAATTGTAGAGTCATAATACTCTACCACTAATTAAGATAGTAGAAACATGAGCCTGTTAAACGGCTTATCTTAGTACCAAAATCAGCCATATTTTCTCACACAAAGATCATCAAACCAAATAGCCGGCCAAGCCAGATAATTTCTCTCACAAAGATCACCAGCCATACGACCAAAATTTAACAGGCTCATATATATGATGAAATTACAGATTTTAATAACAGAAATATTTCCATTTTTCTAAAAAAAAAAGTGAAGTATATAATGTAGATGCAAATAGAGGCCACGCCACGTCGACACTACCGCTCCGGACTTACTAGACTTGAACGGACGGAACCTCCACAACGGCCGTCAGCCACGTGGGAGCGGGACTGGGACTCCTCCAGTTCCGCGGCCGGCGCCGGCGCCGGCGCCTTTGATCCATCCGTGCATGTCCATCTCCCGTCGGCGAGTGAGTCAGAACTGAACTGAGCTGAACATCTGAGAGTCCAGAGGCTCAAAACGACTGTCAGCGTAACGGCCGCAGCCTGCAGCAGTGCAGAGCTTGCATCCAAATCGTCTCTGCAGCTGCTGTACGAGCAGACAGTTGGAGTATCATGTATGCCTGGTCCAAGTCAAGGAGGAATCAGGAATGCGGTGCGATGCGATGAACCACGAGAGGCTCGTTCTCCGTCCGAGAGCAACAACGTATCTGGTCGTGATCCGATTCTAATTAACAGCTCGTGACACGGATTTTTAATTGGCTATGCAACGTGACACGGAATTTCGATCGGTCCTTTTTTTGTTTTTGTTTTGCAAAAGCCTTCTCGGCAAAGCTTTACTCGTCTGAAAAACTTGTTAGTCATAGCTAGTTTGCTGTAATGGTGTCATCGACCCAAATACAAGACTCTTTAAATACAAACACATGCCGAGAGCTAACTAATGAGAGCAAAAGTTGTTTGGTTTCTCTATTATAATGCTCAATGGAGACTTCCGCAAAATCTCTCCCATAATTCGTAGCATTCATGGTTCCTTCAAAAAAAAAAAAAAAAAAAATCATAGCATCCATCGAAGATTGGAGGTCATGTTGTTGTCGGAAATCCCCATTTAAAGAGATTATATAGGCTGTTGGAGCAAACAAGCGGCCATGTTGTCCACGCCAGTTTTTTTCTTGGCCGACCGCTTGATTCGTGATGAATGGACTGGATCGCTGACCTTCGGCTTTGGTCCGTTCTTGGGAAATTGTCCTGGCGGTCCGGGTTGCGCGCGTGGTGTTGTCATCGGCTGTTGGTGGTCACCCTGCCGCGCTGTCGTTCGTTCATTGGCGGGTTTCGGGTGGTCCCATGTGTCTGTGGCGGTGGCAAACTACCTAGGACACAGGGGCTTCACACGCCGTCGCCGCGGTCTAGCTTCTGCCTTTGTCGCGTCCAGTCGCGGGTGAGTCCGTTGGTGTCCATGGTCAGCGGCGGTGGGCCAGCTTTGTAAGCAGCCCATGGGGTCCGCGACAGTGAGCCCACGGCCAATGAGGTTTAGACAGCGTTGAGGCTGGTCGGCGGGTACAGCCGGCCCATGCCTCGGCGTGGGGGGCCTGCGTGTGTCCGTTGGCCTGGGCCCTGGGGAAACAGGGTGTTAAAGGGCCGGCTCGTCGCGCGTCCTGCGGCTGTGTCTGCCCGTGGGGCCATCGTCTCCGGCTTGCACATGGGGCCCGTCACGTCATTGGTTGTTGGGTGGCTCGGGTCCCAGGCGCGTTTCGGCTTCTTTGGAAGCAGATATAATCAGCCGCTCCACTCCCTCAGTTTAGATCTGCTTTGGTAGCCGGCTTTACTGCTCGGTGATTTTAAGCTTTCCCTCTCCCACCGCCGCCTTCCCCTGTCTCTGTCCCTGCGCTCTCATCTCCGCCCCCGCTTCACGGAGATTGGCCCGTTTTCCACCTTGCCGCGCGCCGTCACCCGTCTCCATCCCTCGGTGCCGCCCAGCGTTGGCCGTTTTTGCAGGTGCTTGCCGTGGAGGTCCAGATCCGCTGTGAGGTGGAGCCGAGGCCGTGTGCTGCCGCGGTTTCAGAGGAGGGGGAGGAAGGCGGTCGCGGCGCTTTCTGCGGCAGGGGACCAGGCCGCGCGTTGCTGCTGCTGGTAAGCCTGCTTCACCCATCTTGTCCCCTTCTTATTGGTTCTGTGTGGCTATCGTATCTTTTGAAAAATAATCATTTCCTTATACTGATGTACTATTAAATTGAGAAGAGATGAAAGACCTGAACCATAATCATGCTGCACTGACAATAAGACATAAGCTGAAGTGCCTTATTTTCCATCGAACATCAGAAGATTCAGTCAAAACATAATATGGTTTATTTAACCTTAGCACAATTTCACTGAAGTTGTAACGTCCTAATATCAGTGGATGAGAGAAACTAACCTTGAGATATGTAACATATGGTGATTTGACATAACTCCCGTCGCTCATCTTCAGCAATAGAGCTAAAAGATCAGCCTTTGGACAATCTCTGAGTATGGCTGCATCCATGTATCCATCTGAGAACTGCACAACAATCACAACATTCAACTTCCTTGAGTCGAATACTAAATCAAGACTGACAAAAAAGAAATCCAGAAGCCAAGTATGGAATTGAACACTCAAATACATGACACATAATGATTTCTAAACCAACCATGCAGAATCACTCATCATGGTCTAAGTGTACATTTAAACATTTTTTTACTACTTCTTAATGCTTGTCCTGAGAATTCAGTTCCAACATTCAGAAAAAAAAAAAAAAAACGAATACCTTTGTACGGTGTTGAAATTGAAGTGCCCTACACTGTCCCGGTCCGATGTTACCGTAGGTTTTTTTCGGGCGCCCATGGAAGAATCTGCAGCACCGGCTTTGTGAGCAGGCTGCCCCCGCAAACCATATCTTTTTTGCAGCCCTTTATGGTTTAAGTAGTTGTTGATTACAATTTTGAAGGATTAGCGTTGTGTACAGGGGTTGGCCCGTGCTACGCGTTCTGTTCCTGCTGCGAGGGCCACCGTGTTTTAGGTGCATTAGCACAAGAACATCATGATCTTGTCGTCCCGGCTGAATGCCTTATGAAAGAGGTGGCCATGCTAAGTTTTTGTTCTTTAGGTTGTTCCCTGTATTGTGTGCTCTGCTTTGTGTGATCAGATATTGATTCTATTTAATGAATGGGTGCCCTATGGACCTGTATTGTGTGCTCTGCTTTTGTGTGATCAGATATTGATTCTATTTAATAAATGGGTGCCCTATGGACTGGTGATGAGCCTGTTTCAAAACTGAAAGTTGTATAACCAGCTATAGTTTCAGAGTTCCTTTGGGTCTTCTCCCTGTGGTTGCATTCTATGGTGTGTGGTTGCCTTTGCCATCCAAAGCAACTTCTTTTCTTATAGGAGACTCACATATGTGCTCGTTTCAGGCGCTTTTGCATAACACTATATGAACCGTTAATAGTTATGGCTGTGCGTGGTGACTTAATTTGGTTTGTTTTCTCTTCTCACCGTCTTAGCTTATTCACTGGTGCCTGCCCCAATGCCTTCCAACCAGCCAAAAAGAAAGCTGCGTCGTGCCTCCCCGTTGTTGTTTTTGATCACCCATTCTCAAGTACATCCCTATTGTTCTTCTTCTTAACCTTTGTGTGACGCTTTCCTATAGCGGAGGGTGCGCATTATATGCCCAGCACCCTATCAGCTTTCGAGTCTCGGCGTAAGCGCATGAAGTACTTACATCAGAAGAAGCTTGCTAAGTCAGGTGCTGCCTCATTAGGAAAACTCATAGTATATCCTGTTTACCTGGATAAACACTGATACATGCCGTGTGTTGTCGGGTCCCCCTCCATTAGGCCCGTAGATGATGCAGGGTGCCCCTGGATGTGGTCATTTCACCCAAGAGTACATCGATGCACTCAAAGGTTGGGCCTCTTTTGTGTTAGATTTAGGCTGGTCTTGCTGCATTCCCATGTTTTATTGTATGCTGATTTCATGTTTCTTTCCATGGTGTATGGTTCTCTGTCTGCTTTGGGGTGATCGGTGCTGGTGCCTAGAATCTTACGCCGACCGTTCAGTACTATGGAGGACCGGACTACACCTGTAGACACCGCGGGCGCAATCTTTTGGATGCGTGAATGTGCTTCCAATCACCCAAAGGTGTAAGAGAGGGTAGGATAATTTACAACGGATGTTGTAGAGGTGGTAAAGTGGACATACCTCCTTTCAACATGCTCCCGAGCCCCTTAGGTCCCCTGGCTAGATTTGATGGTAACACCGAGTCCAAAAAGATTCCTAAAGAATATACGCCAATACAACCGGCTCTATTTGCCTTTACATCCATGGGAGGGAACATTGATAGATCCTCGAACAATGGTCGTGGCCCTCCCCCGCTTTTAAAGTTTAAATCAAGTCCACCACCGTATAGGTCCTCTCCTCGGACAATGGTGAGTCACCAAAGTTCCTGCTTGTTGTATGTGTATGATACGGCCGAACGAGCTGCAAAAATAGATTCGGGGGCGGTGCACCCAGACCTTGCACCGTCCTGAAACTCTTGATCTGTCATTCTTTGGCGGTTGCTCAAGATGCTTGATGACCACAACCCGGGCCGGGTCAAACAATTTAGACTCGCTAGAGATATGTTGGCGGCTAACAGCGATGATGATTTCGTGGTGAGGCTTATTGGGGCAAGGGAGGGTGATCCATCCAAGTATAATCTTCCTACGGTAGAGCAACTTGCGATGGTGGTCGTTGGAGATTTCACGTTGGATACTTTCGAGCGTGATATTGTCGTGCAGCCTAGGTCTGGTCGGCTAGAGCAAATTTCTTCTTTACATCCTGCTTTTATGGCCCTGCAGTACCCTCTCTTGTTTCCACGTGGTGATCGTGGTTTCAGTCGGCGTGCCTTACCGCGTGGCATAAGCACATCGGGTGAAAACAAACGAACCGTAATAACGATGCAAGATTATTACGCCCGCTTGTTTCCATTACGTAAAAAACCGGCCAAACCCGTTCACATGCTACGTGCCCTATCCACTCAAGCCAAGATCGATGCACGCAGCATGTGTTGACGAAAGCGACTTTCATATGTGATAAAAAACGAGGCAAACACAACGTGTAGAGACCCTACGGGCATAGTTGATGCTTTGTTGAAAAGGGAAGTGTAGATGGAAGTGAGATTGGGAAAAAAAAAACCGCTTTTACCTCGCTTCTCATACCGGTGGCGACGCTATATGATCCAAAACTATCATGATGCGATAGCCATTTGTCGAGTTCACGGCCCTCCCCGATTTCTTTTGTCACGTTTACGGTAACCCAAAGTGGCCGAGATTGCTGCTGCACTTGCCTTTGAACCTGGTCGAGGAAGCCAAATGATAGGGGCGGATATGGTGGTCAGGGTCTATAATATGAAACTCGAGGAGCTCCTGGCTGATATACGAGGTGGTACCACCTTTGGCCCGATTAGCGCTGGTGAGTATTGTCCTTAGGTCCACTTATCCCATCCACTTGAACTTTCTTAGTGATTTCCCATTCCTGTTTGTTTTGTTAGTGCTGTATACTGTGGAGTTCCAAAAACGGGGTCTTCCTCATGCCCATATAATTGTTTGGCTGAAACAAGATACATTACATCCATCACCTGCGTTCATAGATAAATTCATAAGTGCTGAAGTTCCTGACCCATGTACAGATCCTCTTGGGTATGTGCTTGTGGCTGAACACATGGTTCATGGTCCATGTGGTCCAAGCCATCCCAACTGTCCATGCATGAAAAAAAATAAATGTTCAAAACGATTTCCAAAACAGTATCAACCCAGCACAGTAATAGATGAGAATGGCTTTGTCGCATACAAGAGGTCAGATAACAAGAGATATGTTGAGAAGGGTGGTAAAAAATTGGATAGCAGCTACATTGTTCCATATAATATGTCATTGCTTAAAAAGTACCAAGCCCATATCAATGTAGAGTGGTGCAACAAGGGCTTCTTCGTTAAATATTTATTTAAATATGTTACAAAAGGGCCTGATCGTGGAAAAGTTTACATACAGAGAATAAAAAATGGAGAATCAGCACCCTATAATGAACAAACTAAAACTATTGATGAGGTTCAGGAATACCTAGACTGTAGATACATATGGTAGCAAGACGCTTGTTGGCGAATATTTGGTTTTGATATACACCAACATTATCCAGCTGTAGAAAGATTGGCTGTCCATCTTCCAAATGAGAATCCAATTGTTTATGATGAATCGTCTGATATAACTGATGTGGCGAGATTAGAGTTCCTGCGTAGGACAACTCTGACTGAATGGTTTGTAGCTAATCAATACAGCCCTATTGGTAGGGACCTCACATATTGTGAGTTCCCCTGCACAAAGGGAAATGGGATGCTAAATCTAGGTCCTGGGAACGCAGGCGGCGAGGTTCTGGTAAGATAGGCAGGTTATATTATGTGCATCCTTCTGCTGGTGAGCGGTATTACCTTAGGATGTTGCTCTTAGTGGTCAAAGGTGCTAGAAATTTTGAAGAGCTTAGGACCTACAATGGCACTGCCTATCCCACGTTTAGGTCTGCGTGCAATGCCCGTGGCTTACTAGGTGATGACCAGGAATGGTACAAAGCTTTTGATGAAGCTGCTGCTTGGGCAACGGCAGCACAGCTTCGGAAACTCTTTGTTACTATGCTTTTGTTTTGTAAGGTCAAGGACGAGAGAGCGTTTTTTGAAAAAGCATGGCGCTTAATGGCTGATGACATACAGTACAGGCTTAGAATCAACATGAGTAATGCTGGGTTCAATGTCACTGATGAGGACCTTAGGAACTACTTGCTAGACGATATTCATGATCTTTTCAGGATACACGGCGCTAAAATACGTGACCATAGTTTACCAGCCAAAACCAAAAATTGCACAGACATTCCATGTAACAAACTCATCGAAGAGGCACTGTCATATGATGTTGGTCAAGCTACCCGTGACGCTGAAAACTTAGTGGGTAAGCTAAACACAGAACAGGTTAATGCATTCAATTTGATCACTAAAACTGCTCTGGCTAACAAGCCAGGATTCTTCTTTGTATCTGGGTACGGGGGAACTGGTAAGACATTTCTATGGCAATCCATAGTTGCTTGGATGCGTTCGCGTCAAAAGATAGTACTCTCCATAGCTTCATCCGGTAGCTTCAATTTTGCCGCCTTCTAGTGTAATCGCCACTCACGGTTCAAGTTACCATGTGATTTGCAAGAAAATTCACTCGTGACATAAAGCGTGGTTCGAAACTTGGTGAGCTGATTGCGCCTACATCTCTTATCATTTGGGATGAGGCTCTAATGACCCATAGAAATGCATTTGAAGCTCTAGATAGAAGTCTTAAAGATGTCATGGTGCCCCACAACGAAAATGCTGCAAGGTTACTTTTTGGTGGTAAAACTGTGGTGTTGGGTGGTGACCTATGCCAAATTCTACCTGTCATTCCGTGTGGTGGTAGGGTCGAGATTGTGAATGCTTTGCGATAGTAAACTCTTCTTTATGGAGACATGTTACGCTTTTGACGCTCAATACAAACATGAGGCTTAGTAGACCGTGACCTTGACTCGCAGACACAAAAAAGAAATTGCTGATTTCAGCCAGATGGGTACTAGATATCGGTGAGGGTAAAATCGAGAGCTTAGATACCGATAGTGAGACGCAGGTGTTTAATTAAAATACCCCCCGAAGCTATTGCTAATGCCAAAAGAAGATAAGGTCGCGGTTATGGTGAGCACTATTTACCCGTAACCCGCATAGCAACTATGGTGATGCACTCGTACTTTGATTACACGAGCCATTCTAACACCAACGAATGAAGCCGCCGATGCTATTAACTCATATGTGGTGTCGCTAATACCCGGAGACAAAGGGAATACCTAAGCTATGACAAAATTGTTGAATCCAAAGACAATCATGAGTCATATGATACGTTGTATCCTATAGAATTCCTAAATGAAACAAATGGAAATAATTTTCCACACCATCGTCTCTGTCTTAAAAGGGGGGTGCCAATAATGATGCTTAGGAACCTTGATCAAGCAGGTGGCCTATGTAATGGGACAAGGTTGATTGTTACAGAATTAGGAGAGACAGTAATAAAAGCAAGAATAATCACAGGTACACATGTTGGTGAGATAGTAGGCATACCTAGGATTTGCCTCAACCTAAAAACTAAAAGACTACCATTTGAATTAGAAAGACGTCAGTTCCCGGTTAAAGTTTGTTATGCCATGACCATCAACAAGAGCCAGGGTCAAACCCTTGAACATGTTGGCGTATACCTGAAAAGTCCTGTTTTCAGCCATGGGCAACTATACGTTGCTGTCTCACGTGTAACTTCAAAAAAAGGTCTCAAGATGCTCATAGAAGATGCGGATGGTAATTGTACGATGATGAAACACAAAATATTGTTTACCAGAAATACTATTCATGCAAACAACCAGCCGCGATGGATCATAGCCTCATTATTTCGTCCCCCGCCCGCACCCTTTTCACAAAGGCCGACGGCGTTTTTTGAAGATGCTTATTTTCAGTTTAATTTTGATAGCCTACATTCCTGTCTCAATAACCAAATGCATAGCTTGTATGCTAATGACCTATAAAGATAATTTTGTTGACTGTAAATTCCTTTTGTGTTTCTTTGTTCCTCTTGCGTGCGTTTCACCACTTGCCTTTTTATACATTGGACCTTTCCATATTCAATAGCACCGTCATCTCAGGTTTCTGGAACTGTTACTCCTGTTGCTCACATCCATTAAGCTTTTCTGCTAACCAGTGCATTCTATTAATACAATGTTTACATGCAAGCCGCAGCGATGGCTTTTTCGGCACTGCCCTCCTTCGCCTCGGTGATTGGCGTCTTGTCATCCGTGGTCCCGTGTTTGCTTTGCAAGTGGGAGTACCGCGGAGGGAGCGATGATGGACCAATACAACATGTTGATCCGGTCTTTGTTGATGAGCATGTCTGTCCTCATTCCTTTTAAATTACTTCAATGCATAGTCCACTGTTGTGGGATTTCTAAACCTGAAAACCCAACCACTAGCTGCATGCTTCATGAAACTCCATGGTTACAGGTTTGCTGATGCTTATTTATTTGCTTACTATAGGGGAACAGCCTCTATGGTGAGATCCCTGGACCTGAAGTTGAAGCCAAAAGCCCACGGCTATAGGAAAATGGTATCTATGTCATCGGGTAGGTTCCCGTGTCCAACGCAAAAGTCATCCTACAGGGCTGTTGATGCTCCATACATGGTGGAGTTCACCCTGCACACCACAATCTCAGATGCAAGGACTGATCTGCCTGATTTCCCCAAATATGCATACAAGATCACTCCTATAGCTGAACTTCCTGCATATGCCGGTGACACTACAAATTTCCTAGGTAAGCCACTGTCTTGCTAAGAAAAATAACTTCAGTTATTCCTTCATTCTCTTACTGTAATTTGGATTCTATTATTGCAGATACCATTGGAACATTGGTCGAAGTGTCCGACGTGCAGCCCGTCCACATGCCTAACAAGCCACCTACGGTGTCCGGGCACATTGTTCTCGTGGGACCTAAGGTTGTACATTACCTATTAAAGACATAGCTCCCTGCCTATGCTGTTCTTAGAGCCCTTATGATCTAACCTCGAACATTGCCCTCCAAAATTCAGTTACTCTGAAATGAAGATCACGCGGGGGACGAGAGCGGCGCCTTCAATACTGCAGCGCCTACAACGAGAAGATCAGCTAATCCAATCGTCGTCTTGTTTGTTGGAGGCCTCATGAAATCTTTCCAGGATAAGTACACCTCTCTTGCTTCCTGCATGGCCAGGTGTCTTCTAGCTACGAATACATACCCATTCATACAATCTAACAAATTTCCATTACCATGTTCATTTGTTTCAGGCAGATACTACCTAAGTGGCAATGCAGCATGCCGTTGGTATTTCAACCCAACCATTCCAGAAGCACGGCCACTGTATGACAGGTATACTATTGACCGAAATCGAACATAGCATCTCCTCTACCCGCCATTTAGCCGACATACCTTATTTATGCACGCAATCACAACCGGAGGCTTGAGATACGGCCGATTGCATCTCCAATACAAAGCTAGCCGGGTCCGAGAATCGAGCATCGGCTCAGCTTCAGGAGAAGACACTTTTCCAAATGAACCAGATCAACCCTTATGATTTCTCTGTAAGAACACTTTTATTATAGAACAATGACTACCACTTAAAAAACATCCGTGCTGCGCGGCTATATGATCCTCATCTCATGTTTATGTACCAACAAAAAATGCAGGAGGATGGCTACCGCTGTACTGTTACTATTGGACGCCTTGTTCCTGGTGCATCATGGTGGTTCCCATCATGCAATAAGTGCAGCAAATCCTGTGTCCCGGATGGTACTGGTTACAAGTGCATTCCATGTGGCAAAGACTGCGCCGTTCAAGTTCAAGTATGTGCCGCCCATTGTTTAGTTCCTTCCCGATTCTATGATAGAATATGCCTGGGTCCTAAACACGAACCGCTTCGGTACAAGGTGCGCTTCACGGCTCTGGATGGCAATGATGAAGCTGAAAATGGTTTGCTTCGGTGACATAGCTCGACGGATCATTGGAAAGCCGGATCGGCGGCTTCTCAGGGACATCAACGGGCCCTACCGCATATCCAGTGACATCACAAAGTTGGTTTCTCTTAGGTTTTACCTTTGCAGTTACCATGACACGTCGAGGAGCTTCTACAAGGCCAAGAAGACCTCCAGGCGTCGCCGCCGCCCTGGTCACAAAGACATGGCCATCCCGTTCTTTGCCCGGGTAATGGTGGGCGTGATCTTTCGCTGCCCGGAAACGATGGACACCCCGGCGCCGGTCGGTCACCCGATGGCTCCTCAGCCGATGGTGGAAGTCGGGATACACTTGGACAGTCAACTCCTATTACACCGACTAGCGCACTGCCTTCACCTGCCCTTTCCGATGTATGTTTCTCATGCCACTACCGCTAACCATGAATCTTCCATGCTTTACGTCTGTAATCTGATGACTTCTATTTGTTGCAGACTCCACCACCGAATGTTGATTCCCTTGAAACACCAGGATCCAACAAACGTAGAAGAGGGTACTATGTTTACTTTACCTCCAACTCATTCAGCCCTAAACTTTCATCCGTGACTAACTAACCGCTTATCTACGATTGGTAGGACAAGGGGTGGCAAGACCCCTACCTCTCGTAAGCTTGTCATGACAGATGATGATGTGGCTACGCATCTTACTACGAACGCTCCGGGCTCTAGGTATACTTACGGTGGCATCACCATGCTTTCCCAATTTCGCTGATCCTTAGATAGATCGGAAATATATCAAAATACATTTAACACTCGACGATAATGCCATAATTCTAGATGTCTTCTCGTGCCTTTTTAAAGATTGCGCCGCCGGGCGATGAGGGTTCGATGGTGAACGCTACTCTCGAAACATTCGCCCACTACGGTGGGCAACTAGATAAGGTCAAGTTTTAACCTCCACGCTTCTTGTTTATCCATCTTCTTTCCATCTACGCTTTATCCATTGCCTATGAACCATTGATATTAGCTGAAAATCTACACAACATTTCACACCTTAACGATTACTACCGTACGCTTCATTACCTTCATGTTCGAAATTAAAAAAAAACAGAGAACACTTGAGTTTCAATCGTGAAAATCACACATCCTAATTCAGCAGCAGTCACCAATTACATTCATTATCCACACTTATCACACCGCCGTTTAATTGATAGCACCGGTTTTAGCTTAGTCGACATTAAACCACAATGTCCGTCTGAGGCACCGCTGACCGGAACCAGACTTTTGGTTGGACTGGCTCCATAACATTGGCCGTCCAGAGAAGACTTCTGCCTTTTTTTGCTGGCGTGGTATCCTCTGCATCGGAAACTGACGCATCGTGACTTTTGTGTTGGCTTGACCCCTGTATGGTCATGTAGGCAGAAAGAACTTGTGTAGTTGTCCTGTCCACTCTAATGTGGTTGTCTGAACTTTTCCTTTAGTTGTTGTGAACTCCTTATTCGGATGGCCCTCCACCTGGCCTGAGGCATGTATGCCTGGCTGTATGCCGGCTACAAAACTTGCTTTCTGAAACAGCCATGGCTGCTACACTGATCTGCACCTCGGTAAGATTCTTGATGGTGTAACAACACCTACAGGCTTGTGCCCTTGTACGCTCCATGATTTAGCTGTTACAAGCAACATTTATTACGCTGTAAACAATTCAGTGCTGCCAGAGAACCAGCTTTCATTATGTCATGCCGTCTTTCTTATTCAATTCCTTGCTGTTTTTTCAATGTTGTGACCTGTGATGGTGCTGCGTGCAATTTCTATAGCCCATGTAATTGCCTGTAATCTATGGGCATGTAATTTGAACAAGTCTAAACTTCGGCCGAAGCACCTGGTGCTCTATCAATTATGGCACAGCCTGCCTCTCTATGATCTGCCACAGGTTATCCAAATATCACCTGAGCCAATCCACGCGCGCATGGGCGCGCGCCATTCACTAGTCCTTAATAGTCTATACAGCCTCTATGCAATCGGATGGTGCAGTAAATGTTTGGCCATTTTTAGTACTCTCTCATTCCAAAAATAAACAAACACTCTCCTAGGAATGGATCAGCACATTTGCATAAACATAGAGAGCACACAGAGTTACCAATTGTATGATCCAAGCTAACAACCACCGTAAATAAAACAAACATCACACGCACGACAAGCGCGTAGAGCAATTACCAAACATGAATTAAAAAAAAAAACTTCATCATTCTACTTTTGTGATATGCTTCTTTTTTTTTTCCTTGTTACCTCTCTTAGCATTTAAAAAGCATGAACGTGTGTGTGCTACTTCATCGTCACAACATATGTTTAGACTGATGCAACTTTTTGTTAGACGAGGTATATTCATTCGTAGATTATATTTCTATAGATAAAGCTTCCGGCCCGGTGCTTCAAACTTGGATTCTTCCCTTGTCAGAACACGTAGTTTCATATAGATGTGGAAAAGAGAAAGGAGAAGATGGTGATTCACTAAAGTGTTATAGATACAGAGATAGCTGCAAAAAGAATCGGTGGCCTGTAGAGGATCACGACAAGTGGTCTATGCATGGGCATAGAGATTGAGAAAGACACGGGTGCGTGTGAAGAAATGCTATTTAGATGAAAAAATAAAGTTAAAAGGCAACGCTGGGCTCAAAAATATGTAATAGCGCGCCTATACATTGAGTGGTGGGTTGTTACCTTGGTATGTTATGTCCAATCCTATGTGCATGGCAGGTTGCTTTTTATTTGAGACCAATGTGAACTACTACTGTTGTAACTTGTAAGTAGAACCTACTCCCCATCCCAGAATTGTAAGTCGTTTGACTTTTTGGCTTCAAGTTTGACATTCGTCTTATTCAAAAAAAATTTGCGCAAATATAGTCAAATTTAAGTCATTCTTTAAAAACTTTTATTAATAAAAAAGCCACGGCAAAAGAAGTGATATTTTACACAATTTTTTGAATAAAACGAATGGTCAAACTTGTTGTCAAAAAAAAGTCAAACGACTTATGGAGGTATATATTACCACAAAATCACTAACAACTTGTGATTTGGACACTGTGTGAAAGTCGTGGAAGACATAGCTAGCTAGCTACTGTTGCTAGCTTGGTATACGTGGGTGGGTGACCTTGGGGCACCACCAACGGTACGGAGTCAACTATCGTCGCTGGAGATGCATGCAACGCTCATTCCGGTTGCTCACAAAGCGAGCGCGTGACATGGTGGCCCTGTTCTTTTTGGCAG
Source organism: Hyparrhenia diplandra (assembly GCA_015847255.1). NCBI lineage: Eukaryota > Viridiplantae > Streptophyta > Magnoliopsida > Poales > Poaceae > Hyparrhenia > Hyparrhenia diplandra. The sequence continues at coordinate 103,556 of JADLZK010012239.1, read as the reverse complement.
CCAAGCTGTTGTGACACAATGCCAAGACCGGCCGGGTGAGGTACTGTACGGTGGAGGTAGCGTTGGGCACAACTTTAGCTTCCTCGATCGGGCACACACTGACACTCGGGCCATGACGTACGCAACCACGGCGAGTGACGTCCACGGCCACCGAGGGACGTCATCCTCTTTACAACCGTTGACCGTTTCTCCTCTCGTCTCGCCGCCGCTAGTCAAACCTGTGTGCGCTGCCGGTGGCCGGAGCACAACCAACCTGACCCGACGCGACGCCCGCCTCACGACTCACTGACGAAAGGACCCAAACGGCTTCGGGCCCACAGATCAGACGACTGCCTGCCGGGCGCCTTCTGCCTTCGTGGTGGACACCGGGCAGGTGGACTACTGGCTATTTCCTTTTTTTTTTTTCTATTTTTATTATTTTAAATTTTTTTTAACTACGGGGCGCAACGTACATTACCAGATTTACTTTTACCACGTACAGTACAGTGATTGTTTTTGCTAATTGCAACCTGTTTTTCTGAAATTTACACGGATGGCCCTTACTTGGATGCTACTCATACTAACTCGCCGGTAGGAGCTGCATGCAACTGCAACACTGCGCTCTGGTTTCAGCTCCTCTCCTCTGACTCTTTTCCTTGGAACGCAAGTCAAATTTCACGAGAATGCTGACATGGGATCGATCGGAGCTCCTTCCATGTGCCTTGCTCTTTATTATATATATATAAATAAATGTATATATATTCTTTACTACGAATCTGGTACAAGGCGGCATAATAATAACAAAATGTGTAGTGTGCCAGCCTAAGCAAAAAAATATACATATTATACTGTTATACATGTAAAAGGATCGATGGTGTACTGTATTAAATCAATAAAGTATAGTTCCCGCATGCTAAATCGACTCTAAATCACCATGGCTCATTTTGGTTTTATCATAACTTTATCTTCTCTAATTTTAATTAAATTTATTACAAAAAAATTGTATACTAGCAAAAATTGTACATGCAACAACACACTGTAATGCACGTTAAATTCAATTAAACATACATAACCCATAACATCCATATATGTCCACAGCTAATATTCGGTTATGTCATATTATACAAACTACTTGCAGAATACAAATTGTCCTCACTTGGTTTACGTATTAACGTATGTTGTTTTATGCATATACTACTCAAGTATAAGAAACTGTAACAAGTCAAAAATAGTCCCTAGTGTACGCATTGTAGTACATTTGTACAACCGACCGTTAGAGTTGTACTACTAAATACCAAATTACACGAGGTTCTCATCGCAAAACATCCGTCTTACTGTACTGTATTCCCTACGCCGCCCCCAGTTTCTTTTTTTCTCAGTTTCTTTTTCTCTCTCTATCTCTCTATCTAATTTTCTCGTGGAGGCGAGCAGATAGACAGGAGAGAGAAGAGACGCAGCGCAAGAAAGAGAGAGAGAGAGAGAGGGACACAGGAGGCGGGCGCTCTCCTCTCGATTGGACACGGCGCGAGCACCCCGAGGGCGGGCGCGATCCCCGAGGCACGGGGGTGGGGGTTACAGCCTCGCCGTCGCCGTCGCCCGTCTCCGGGGCGGCCGTTTCGAGCTCGGATTTGCTGGGATCCGGCCAAAGAAATCCCGCGGTTGGTGAGGAGGAGAGGAGGGGAAGGGGAGGGGAAATAGGGGATGGGCGTCGGTGCGGGCCAAAGGAGCCGGCGACGGCGACGGCGGGGGAGGAGGAGGAGGCGGCGGGCGGGAAGGAGGACAAGGCTGCGGCGGTGTCCTGCTCGATCTGCCTCGACGCCGTGCTCGCCGGGGCAGGGGAGAGGTCCACCGCCAGGCTGCACTGCGGCCACGAGTTCCACCTAGGTAAATTGCCCCCGGATCTGTCGCTGGATTCTTGCCCTGCTCGTGGTTCAATTAAGGTTCGGTGCTATTTTTGGGTTGGACGGGCAAATTGGATGCGGGGACCCTTAAATGTGGCCGAATTTCGTGAGTAAATGGCTTGATTTTGCGGAATTAGGACCGGTTCACAACTTAAATAGCTGCCTCTGGACTGAATTGGGGGCTAAAAAGCTCTAAAGGCCAGATCTTTTCAGCTATATAGGCAGAGCTTTTTTGTTGCATGGACAGGTTTTGTCGATGAGATGTTTGCTGTTTTAGTTGGCTTCGTATGTAGGTACTGTCTGTGAGCTAGATTTGATGGCTGAGGATGATTGGGGTGGGACTGTACACAGTTCAGAATTGAGGTCAAGGTTGCTAATGTCTGATTTTTTGTGTAACCTTGAATCATTGAGGGTGACTTTAAAGTTGATGAGCGAATTTTGTACTCTGTTACTCTATTACTTGATAATATAGTTCCAATTTTTGGTACACTTTAACGTCAGGAGGAGGGTTTGGGCAATTACACCAGGTGGTTATTCCTAGATTTATGTAACTTTTCTGTGGTTTTTGTTTACCTCTTTCAAATATCAGAAGTGTGCCTGCTCTGCCTTTGTGTGTGGTATAAGTTGAGCCTGTTTGGCGTGACTTTGAGGTTAGCAACTCTGGAGTTTTCCTAGAAATTTTGGGGGTCTTGAGATTTTTTATTGAACTACGGTATAAACTCAGATTTTGGAGTTTGCTGGTCCTTCAAATTGATTTAAGCATGTTTCAAATGCAAATATTGAAACACAGGAAAAACTAAAAGTGACAAATTTCAATTGTCAATTTGATGATCTCATTGGATAATCATTGTTGTCTGCTGTAATGAATTTAACCTCATGTCCTCACCTATTATATTCCCTTCTATGTTAGATTTTTAATTATTTGCAATTTGAATCTTTAGTAAATACTAGGCTGTCAGCTGTTTTAAGATGGCCAGTAAGAGGATTAGAGGAACTTTGCAGGTTTGTTGTTAACTTACCCTTAGGGATTGCTTGAATATATAGACTATAGAGATTCAGGTAAAAATCTTTCCTGATATGTAGGGACATTGGACTAATATCTAGCGCTCAAAACAATTTGTGTGTAGTATATATATTACTCAACAAATATTTAGTTGTTATATTGATAAATGTAACCATGTGCTTCTTGTATATGCTGTATACTCACTAAAGTTAATTTTAGTGGTATCTGTCTTCCTCAGATTTGCTTTTAGCTCAACAGTCCCACATGTCACACAAATATAAGTCAATTTTGGACATTGACAAGGTATAAATGGTAGATCTCTGATGATATATCTAACTAAAAAAAGGATTATATTTGATGGAAGAATGTTTCGTGATGAACCTATTAACATCAATCTCACCTTGTCAATCTATCTAGTTCTTTATAGATTAGTGGTCAAAGCAAAGTTGAAAAGGTTTGACTGACAAGAATCTTAAAATGGCTTATGTTTATTATAGGAGGACGTATCCATATGGTTGTAATTGAGTTCCTAGGGGGTTTGCCACTTCCGTAGTTTTCTGATGAAATAATGCTTTCTCTCAGTTTTCTACAGCATTTGTACTAGGTTGAGGGTGGTTTTAGTTGCTTCTGAATGTTTGTGCCTATTTTTTCTAAATATGGTCTTCAAATAGAGATTGGAATTTCGAGAACCCATGATACTACAACATGCTTTCATGCATATCCAGGGGCAAATTTAGGGGGAGGGGATGTTTATTGGGGTTTGTCAACACTGACGGAATGTATAAATCATTTAGCAAAATATCATGTAATGAAGCTGATCCTGATGACCCTGATAAAATCAATAAATCCTTTTTAGCAAAATACTGTGTATATCATTATTCTTTAGCTGGTACGCCACTTACAAAATGACCAAGCATATTGGGTATCTAATCTTGATTTGAAATGTCTGACTTGATAGTTATGGGAGATAAAATAAGTTTTACTTTTCCAAAGCATTCGATGTGGCCTCTTCCTGGTCTTTGAATATACAATTTGGTGTTCTTTAGCAAGTAATTTCTGGTTTGTAATGTCACTGTAGTGAGATTAGATACTGAATTGCTGATGGAGAATAGTTCTTCTCAAGGAATGTGCTTATTATGTGGTGTGAAGTTGTGCTAGTTTACTTTATCGCCATTTCTTATTCTATTATGCTGTCTTAATAACCTCTATTGTGTGAACTAATCAGGATCAAAGCAGTGCTCTGAATTTTCACACTATCAAAGCAGTGCTCTGAATTTTCTTTTGCTTGATATCTTTGGTATGCTAAGAACAAGTTTTTCTCCCCAGATTGCATTGGATCAGCATTTAATGCCAAAGGGGTTATGCAATGCCCGAACTGCCGCAAAAATTGAGAAAGGGAATTGGCTTTTATGCAAATGGTTCCCCGATCAGCACATGATGTTAGCATGGATGAGTGGGCACATGATGAAGACCTTTATGATGTTAGCTACTCAGAAATGGTATGTGACTGTGTCAGCCATATTCTTAAATTATTTGCGCTTGTTAAAGAGACTTGACTTCTTGTTAGTTTTTGTATTGGCTAGATGCCTTTTTTTTTTCTACTGAATTTTCCTATATTTCAATGTGTACTCCTGTTGCTTGATATAAATTATAATTCCTCATGCCAACTGACCATACTTTTGTTTTGGTGTACATGTTATGCTACATGGACCTTTTATTCAGAGACTTCTACTAAGATCAAGAGCTTTATGTAGCATATTCAGTGTTTTAAAAACAATGCCTGAGCTAATTGAGCAATGTTCTTGCTACATGAATAATCCTGGGACCAAACACTGTCCCTTCTTTTAGATAATTATTTTTATAATGAATGTTCAGGGTTCCTTGTTGCTTTTTTTTTTTAAAAACATTTATGTGGCTCATATAAATCCTAGTTTGCTTTACTCTAATAATCCACCCTAGTTTAGTTTGTTTAGTTGATTCCTCATTTGCTGGCATTGTTTTACTTGCAGAGGCAGTTCTTGTGTGTGATTATCCTAATAATTTTATATTTCTGTTTTGTGCAGCCATTTCGATTCCATTGGTGTCCATTTGGTCGATTAGCACAACTTCCATCTTTATTTGAGTATGTTCTGCTTCACATGATTATTTTTTACTCTTGTTTAACATTCTGTTCGAGGATTCCATGCACTCAGTTTCATCTAATTAATTATGGGCTAGTAGGTTTAACATACAAGCTGCATTATTTACCAAGAACACTGATATCATTTGTTCAACTTAAATCACCCATTTGGGATTTGTGATAGGTGCTTTACTTATGTACACTGTATTGAAGAAAACAATTGAGCCAATCCTAAGATCCAGTAGTGTCGATAATTTATTTTCTAGTTGTAATCATGCGAGAAAAACTGATGCAGGGCAATCCAGCTATTTGTTTTTTTAAGCGGAAAACTTGATTATTTGCATTGCAATGCAATCCTGAACATCTGCAATAATGATTTTTTTTTTTTGTTTGGGAATGTCCATAGTGGCATTCTTGCCAAGATAGAGTATACATGGCCCTTTTTTTTTTTCAGTAGGATAGAGTAATGATTGACAATCCATATTGCCATAGTGCTTCATGTGTAATGCAAGGAAATTATCATGGATAGTCAGTGATTTTTAAGCGGAAACTTGATCTTTTTGTGTTGATATGCAATTCTGAACAATCTGCAGTAATATATTGTCAGATTCCACACCTGCTAGTTTGACCAGTGCTTAGTTTAAAATCGTGTTTGTTCTAGTTATCTCCTAAGATTTATCAACAAACCTGTCTATCTGTTCTCTTGCTGCCTGTGAATCCCACTCTTTTTCTGTTACCTGTTATGGAAAAATTAGTGCTATTCACTTATACCTTCCCTTTTTTTTCTATCAGGGAAGGAGAATCATCACCTCCAATTACATGTAAGTTCTGATTTGCATTGAGCACTGTGTAGTAAAATTGAAATTATATTGAATATGTTTGGATATTGATCTTGCAGTTCATGACTTCATGGGACAACATGTGTTTACGGAGCAAGTAGCTGTATCTGCCGCACCAGGGACAACTCATCCTTGCCCCTATGTGGCATACTTGCATCCTCTTCCACCACTGACGTCATCGTCAAGCTCCCATGTCCCTGAGAGAACTATGGATCGCCCTGCATACCATGATCATTGGAATCCTATGGCTGGGCCATCAGATGTTAGGCCCTTTTGCAAACAATGCAACCTGCTGATTTCCATCATAGCCATTGGGCACACGTGCCCCATTCTTATGCTCAACCCAACAGCAATAACGAGCAGCCAGGAATCCCTTTTGGAACAAGGGCTGCACGGGTTGATGGTGATAGCCAACGTCGAGCATCCGTTGTTTCTCCATCTTACTTCAGTAATGGGTAAATTATACTTACCTCTTGATGAGCTATGCTATGACTTTGCTATGAAAATATGAATTTCTGAATCATGCATTGTACTCTGAGAAGATGCATCATTATTTTTTAGTAAAATGAATCTAAGCAAACAGTGAAAACCTGGGTCTCTTAGCATATATCACTTGTGAATATCATTAAAAAATTTCTTGTGCATATTTATTGTTGTTACATTAGTGCATTTGCCTTGACTGCACTACTCAATTTCCCTTTGTTTAATCTTTACCTGACATAATAAGGTTGGGAGAATAAATCTAGAACAAAAGCTATATTGTTATAACATCAACTATTGCCATACAGTCTAGTATCTTATCCATGGCTGTGACTACTGCTGTTATAATGATTTTCTTGTTTGCAGGTCTGGTTCCAGATCTAGACCTCCCAGTGTTCCTCCTCTGATGCCTCAATTCATGAGGGCTCATGGCAGCATCAGCGAACAGTACCAACAGAATTCATCATCTAGCCTATTTGTTGGGGCCCATAGGTCAGGAGGCATGCGACCTGCCCCAGCACCTCTACCAGAGAACCCGACCTTTTTCCTTGTTCCCGCCCGGGTTCATCTGGCCATAGTTCGATGGAGACTGACGACGTGGGGGAGCCTACGCCTGGGAGCGACGGTTCGCCCATACCCTTTAATGCCCGTGGACTGCGAGACAAGCTGGTGGACCTCACAGCAGCAGTCTCATAGCACATCAGAGCCTACATCCGCTCCAAGGAGGCTGTTTGGGCAATGGCTCGGCGTCGGCAGGTCGTCCCTGAAAATAGATCGCCTGAGGGGTCTTCCGTATCGGCAGATGCACTCGCCGCGGATGTAGACCCTCGCTGCCGAGAATCCAAGTTAATTTGGAATCTGAGTTGCTTGTAAGAAACGATGGGAAACCCATTGTATTTAAGTTAAGCCGGGCTGCGCCGTAAAACTTTAAACTTTGGGGGACAATGTTCGAGGGGCCAGAAAACAGGAAATGATCCGGCTGAGAGGATATTTTGATTTGGTTTATGTGAATTCCATCTCGTACATATTTGAAATCAAGTTGGGATGTTCGAGCTTCGAAATGTGACATGATTTCTCATGCTGAATTTCTGTTGATCGACTGATATCAAATGACTACATTCCGTTGCATGGTACCTGTTGAGCCGTAGTTCGTGAATCATTTTCGTATTATAAATAAATCAGAACATGTCAAAACCTACATTTCATGCAGTTTCCAACAAAATAAATAAATAAAATATTTAAACACTCTTACCATCGATTTGCAGCTGGTTTTAGCATTGTAAATAAAATGTTGATTTGCAGACATTAGTAGTGTCCACCTAGGTAACCTGACTGGAATCGCTACACAGTGCTCGTATTAACCTTTTTTTTTTTATTTTTATAAATAGTAGTTTCAAGTGCTCGTATTAACTTTCTTTTAAAATTGTAGTTTCAAAAAAAGCTTTTTATAAATTTGATGAAAATGGCCTATTCTACATTTAGAATTGCCTTTTTTTTGGACCAGAAGTAAACAGCACCATAGCAGCACGGTTATAATTTTTCAAAAAATCCATGGAAACGAAACTAAATTCCGCCGCCCCCGCCCTTTCCTCGCGATCTCCCACTACTCTCCATCCCCATCACTCTCTCCTCGCGATCTCGCGGAGCGGAAACCCTAGTGAAACCCCCCCCACCCTCGCGCGCGATGCTGCACGAGCTCCTCCTCGCGCTGCTCGGCTTCACCGGCGACTTCGTCCTCGACGTCTCCCCTTCGCGCCGCCGCGCCGCGTCCCAGGACGCCGGCGGGGACGGAGACGGAGACGGAGACGGAGAGGTGGGCCCCCGCCTTCGTCCTCGCGCCGGACATCACCTTCCTCCAGCCATCCGAGAGGTAAGGGCGAACACGCCTGCACTCGCCCGCGGACGCGAATCTGTGGCCGTGCTGTAGTGCTGTGTGGCGTACGTGATCTGCGTGGGGATGGGGGGATCTTTGTGCTGGTGTGGGGTACTCGGAGTTAGGTGTGGTCGGGTGCCACCGAGTTCTGGCGAAATTTATGCAGAGTTTTACCTGTATGGGTTGTTGTTGAGAATGCCTGGGCACAATTTCACCATTTGATGTTTAATTGCTCATGAAATTATTGACATAGACCATAGCCATCCTATTTAAAATTATGATCATACCAGTAAGTACTAAGCATGCTTTCTGAAATTTGCAATGAAACCAATACACTGGTTGAGTCGATCAGTCTCGTTATACAATCTGTGGATTTTGCCATTATCTCATTAGAAGGTCACAAATTTCATGGTAATGATAAAATCGATACTTATATCCTGTCTTCTGCTCAGGAATAAGGCTCCCATTTTTTATCCTGACAAGTGCAAAAAAACCACTGGATACACTGACAAAACTGATACTTATCTTCACTAGAATTCACCTTCACAAACTCTGAAGTGCAATCTGTCCAGATGTCTTAAATCAATATTCTAGTGTCTTTAGCATTGTAATGATAATGAATATATAACATGATTTACCTAATCGAATCCAACACAAAATAGAGGTTGCTATGCTGAATGGCTTTTCTTCTGCAGGACTGCTATTGAGAGGCTCATATCTCTGGGATTTTTTACTACAGAGAACTGAACCGCTTTGCAACCGAGGTCTAAATGACCCTGAGCTGGATTCAGTCTGGTGTAGATGTTTCATCTCCTCATTCTGATAAATCTCAGAAGGGAAAAGTGAGAAAAGGGAGTGTGTACAGGAGGGCAATTGCCAATGGTATTACTGAGATTCTGTCAGTATACAGATCAGCTGTTCTACAGGTTGAGCAAAACCTGTTGTCAGATCCATTGCCTATCCTTGCGACAGTAACTCATGGGTTAAATAAGGTATGTCCATGAACATCTCTCAACAGCGTTTTCTGTTTGCAATTACCATCTTCTAACTGACAAATCTATGTTGTATTTTGTAGTATATATTATCTTATGATCTTTACTGTGCTTACGTCTTTGCTGCGCTAAATGCAGTTTGATGTCCTTCTGCCTCCACTGTATGAGCTTGTTATGGAAATTGAGCAGAAAGACATCAAGGGTGGACAACTTCTTAATCTTTTGCACAAACGATGCCATTGTGGGGTTCCAGAACTGCAAAGCTGCATTCAGAGGTATAACTTTACCATTATTTATTAAAAGACATCCTCTCTCTCTCTCTCTAAAAAACAATTAAAGACAATAGAACTGCAATTTTGATTTCTTTCAAGCTTTGCATGGAAACTTCTGTGCTTCCATCTTCATTGCAGTTACTTTGCAGCATGCTCTCAGTTTTCTTGCATATGTCCTAACTGTTGAATTTTTATTTGTTCATTTTCTTTTTATATTGTTTTAAAAAGGATAGGTTACTTTGGCATGGGCACCAGGTCATGTTCAACCAGCTGACATCTTGGATGGTTTATGGGATTCTTCAAGATCAGTACAGTGAATTTTTTCATTAGAAGGTATGTTCAATTTTTTTTATTAGAAGGTCAGCATCCATACTACTTCGTTCATGTCAAGTTCACATTGGTTTGCAATATGATACATTCCTTATAGATGACATAAATTTTCTTTTGTCACGCACATTGCAAGTATTTTTTTTTTTCTGTAGTGTTTTTAATACAGATCATTTGCAGTTTAATGTTGTTGACCTGAGGGATACAACAAATTGTGTGACAAATATACATTGGAGTAGAACCTGTTGCCTTCAGATGACTAGTAGTCCTAAATGTTGAATGTTAACCCATGGTTTGTTTCCTAATATATAAAACTTGGGCTTTGCATCTTAATTTTCAGGCAAGGCGACAGGGGCGGGGAGATTGAATCATCTCAGCATGATGTTTTTGATAAGTTTAAGCAGAAATTAGCTAAAGACACACCCCTGGCTAGTTGGCATACAGGATTTCATGTATCATTGGTATGTTTATATTCTTAAAATTAAGTGCTTGTTTTATGTAGTAACTTTTAGCATGGATAGTCATATCCTTTGTTTTTGAATATACACTTCACAGGACATGTTGCCTGAGTATATCCACATGCGAGTTGCAGAGTCCATTCTCTTTGCTGGCAAAGCAATAAAGGGTGCTTCAAATCCATGTCCTGGTGCTACATTGCAGGAACCTGTTAACAAAGCCAGAACTCTAAAGGATCTCATGGAATGCAGAACTTTGTAGGAGGTTCTGGTGCTCCAAAAAAATTGCCAAGTTTCTCTAACATCAGCGCAGAAGAATTACTGCCACAAGCTGAAGCTGATAAAATTGATGTCATGCTCAAGGAGCTAAAGGTTAGTTGTCAACTAGGAAACTTCTGCTGGTACTGTACTGTTTATGTTACCACCATCTTTTTTTGCATGTACGTTTCCCTTCTGTATTACAACTCCTTTTGATGCTATCTATATAAAATGGATAACTGATTTGGGCATATGGTTACTTGTGTTTCTGCAGCATTCTTCTGAATTTCACAAACGACCTTTTGAGTCTGCTGTCGGTTCAATACGTACAATTGCAGCTAATCATCTATGGCAGGTACTGATGTTTCAAAGCATATATACTCTTTATATTTGATCGGGGAAAGGAACATCACACACTGTTAATTTTGGTAAAAGCTAGTGGTGGTACGTGCTGATCTCAACGGTCATTTGAAGGCATTGAAAGATTATTTTCTTTTAGCAAAAGGTGACTTTTTCCAGGTATGCATGCACTTCTTTATCCAGGACATATGGCTTTTCCTTTGATCCTTTCCTTTTACATGTGTGTTTCTCAATTGTTTAGTAAGATCATTATATAGATTTGTGCAAAATTGTTGTTTGGCTTGTTTTCTGACACAAGTGATCATGCTTCTCACCTAGTGTTTTTCTTGAGAAAGCCGCCAATTATTGCGTTTACCACCTCGTCAATCTACTGCGAAGCAGATCTCATGATCCCATTTCAGCTGGTGAGCATGTTCCCTACTTCCCTTTGTGTTCCAAAGTTTTGATGATACACAATCTCATATTCTCTTGCTGTTGATGTTAGTTTCATCCACCCACCTGGTACCTGCTGTAGTTCTCTTATGTGTCGTGATGACTTATCTCAGCAAATAGATTTGATTGTTGCAGTGGTAATCTGCTGTTAATTCCTACAGGCTGCACTGAAGACTATCGGCGAGGAAGACAAGTACTTTACCAGAGTCTCATTAAGGTCCAGCATTTTGAATAGCTTCATAGTAATTTATTTCAGGGCCTGCCTAGTGGATAGCTCTGCGGTTGTCAACTGATTCTATTTCTATTTTGTAGGATGCTATCATATGGTATGAAAAGTAGCACATCTCAGAAAGATCTCCAAAACCCAATGCTTCAGAGCTTTCTTCACAAGGAAAAGCTACATCAGAATTAGCACTTGATGGGTGGGATAGTATTGCTCTGGAATATTCTGTCGACTGGCCTCTGCAGCTCTTCTTCACTCCTGATGTTCTGTCCAAGTAAGTATTGTATGACCTAAGCAATTCTGAATCTCAATAAAGCTACACTCCTTTTGGGTTACATGGTTTTGTTTTGAGTGTACTCATACTTTAAAAACATTACGAAACATGCTCTGTTGGACCCTCAGAGTTCACAGTTCTTTTTACTATTTGCTTCCCTTTTTTTATCTCCTAAGATGTATGAATGTTATCCAGGTATCGCAAGGTTTTCCAGTATCTCATCCGATTGAAGAGGACACAAATGGAACTTGAGAAATCCTGGGCAGCTGTAATGCATAGAGACCATGCTGATTTTTCTGATTACTGCAAGGATCGGAAAAATAACTCTGCAACACAACTGCGTCGACAACGCTCGAAGCCTTTATGGCGAGTAAGGGAGCATATGGCATTCTTGATCAAGAAACCTACAATTTTACATCCAGGTAAAAATAAGATATGCTACCATGTGTTTATCACAATTATTTTTCTTTCCTTTTTCCATATGTTTTTGGTTCAGTGGTTGTAGGATGTGAATGAATCACACTGAAATTGGATTCTGCTTTTGATGACATCAATGCTGAACATGCCTTATGTTATTTGTTTATTTTGTTTTTTCCACTCCAATCAAAATAACCTTATCCTTTAAAAATTGAACTTACTTTTCAGGTTGATGTAATTGAGTCGCAGTGGAATGTTTTACAATCTCATGTGCAAGATTCACATGATTTTACAGAGCTAGTGAGCTTTCATCAAGAGTAAGAAACTAATTTTCAATTTATCCTGGACAATCTTAGAACTTGTTTTTTTTTTTTTTGGCAGGAATAACCTTAATTTCAAAATGCTTAGATTAGATAAATCATGAGTCAAATGTACACGAGTTTTCTTTTGGATGAATACTTGTGTTTATTACTGATCAGTCCATCTAATATTTTCAATATGATCTTCCGTACTTCTGTGCAATCTTGTTTAATAAACCCTGGCATTTAATTTCTACTGTTAGAGAATTCTTTTTAACTTGGTGTATTACGGCGTGTTACCTTGTTTTGCTTGATTATTTTGGCATCACAAAACCAGTTTCTGTTGATAAATAATAAGGCTCTTGCACTGCAGATATTTGTCAGCGCTGATTTCACAATCCTTCCTGGATATTGGATCAGTCTCAAGGATACTAGACAGCATAATGAAGCTTTGCTTGCAGTTCTGCTGGAGCATTGAGCAATATGAAACTCGCCCAAATATTCCTGAGATCGACCACATAACTGAGGTATTTATGTTCCCTTTTACTCAAAAAGCTTAGCATAGCATTTAGCATGCTCAAAAGTCTCGAGTCCTAGTAAACCATACTTCATTCTTGCCATGGTTCGATGGTAACCAGGAGTTCAACAAGAAGTCAAATTCTCTGTACACTATCTTGAGGAGTAGCGCCTCGCGGTAGTCAAAAGCACCTTTCCTGAGGCAATTTCTGATGAGGCTAAACTTCAACTCTTTCTTTGAGGTAACCTCCACTCCACCAACTAGCACACTTTTACTTTATACCAGTAGACATGTTTCTTTGTCCTTAATTTGTTGGATTTTGTTTTTCGGTAACAGACCACCGCAAGGTGATGAATGGAAGAATGCGCCCAAGCACTGCAGGTGCTCAGCTATAACAGGGACTGTTGATGTGCGACTTCACCTCTCAGAGTTTTACACGGGAATGGTGGTAGTGACTGCAAGAGACAAGGGGAGGAGTTTTCGTAGTTTATGTAAATTAATTATGATCCGGTGCTGGTTGTCTGTCATGGAAAATTGATTGCAGTTGCAGATGATTCATGCTTGTGCCATTGGTATTGTGTTTTTCTGCTGTGCTTGCGTTTGTTAATGCTAACCTAGTCCGTATGGCCTCAATTGTACGCCCGCAAACTGTACACTCATTCACCGTGGGAATCTGGTTGATAGCACAGTGAAATGTAGCTACATGTTCTATCGAGTGGGCTGCTGCCGCTCCTGTGCTGTCGTGTGCTAGAATTTGATACCTCTAGTAACATAGGTTATGATTAGAGTCCTGTTCGACTAGACTACCTCCTTGGTATCTGTAATCCCCGATGGTTATACTAACCTGAGGGGTTAAGGCCTTCTAGATTAATCTTCTAGAAGATTTTGATCCTTGCTGAGGTAGTGGCCAGCGAGTGGAGGTGCTGCTGTGTTAGCATCGAGCACAAGGGTTGGTAGAAAGAAAAGAGGGATCGGATGTAGTAGAACAGCAAGCGAGGCTGATCTAGGAATAGATACACGACGGACTGACTGATGAATCTCCAACACCTCCAAAGGTGCAAAAACGTCGACTCTTTCCATGTATATTTGGATAAATTTTGAGAAAATTTATTTTTATGTGTTTTGGATGTTTTTTGAAAATACTTTTAATTCGATTTACCACTTTCAACTTTCAGCTTAGTTCGATTTGATGTAAAAACACTAATACGTACTGGACTGTTCATGCCTGGTGTACTGGACTGTTTATGCCTGGACCTGGTCCGTCAGTTCGTGTCAGCGGCTCCATCTACCATCTTATTAGTACTAACAAACTCCCTAGTTGTCTAGGTGTCAAAGCTTCCCATCATCGCGGCTTAGCCTAGAAACGGCTTCACACGGTGGCGATGGACAAATAACACAACCCTCTAGTTGCTAGGCGTCAAAAGCTTCCCACCATCGCGGGTGAGTCTAGAACGACTTCACATAGTGTGGGGGTGACCGACACCACCTTGTTGTTGTGCACCCCTACCACCGCTGGCGTGTCACGGAAATGGCTCCACGGGTTGTGGTCAGAAGGCCCTTTATCTAGGCAGGGACGATAGTCGGTGTTTGCGACTTGGCGTCCCACCATTGTGGGTGTGTCCATGAGTGGCTTTGCGTGAGTGTGGCGGCAAACGACACCCCGCCATCAAGGTGTGGAAACTTGTTGGTGCGCATCTCCCCTCCTATGGGCGGTCTCTTTGAACCAACTATGCATGGTGTGGAAGAGACCAGCGATCCCACCTGGCCGAAGTCGTGGATGCTTATCGAAACGAGAGCACCGGGCAAAGGTTCTAGGTGAAATCTAGCTCAGGACCATTCTAGTCCCGATTGGCGAAGTTCTCTCTTTCCTAGAGGCATCACCTGAAGAACCTCTTTTCGCTTCTTCTATCCGGGTCAACTCGCTCAACCCTTGCCATAAAAGCTCGGGCGAAAGCCTTGGCAGCAGGTGTTGCAAATGACGACGATTTCGTTGTGGCATCATTCACCGCCAGGGAGTGTTCCTTGGTGTTGTAGTTCCTTTAATCCATTGTGTTGGGAACACTGTTGTCTCTTTATTAGTTGGATAATTAAATCTAGCACAAGTGCTTGGGTGTTGTACTAATTTAATTTAGTCGGTTTTCTAAAATTGTCCTGAAGACATGGTTCTCGCTTCTTATTTTTTTTACTCTCCGTGAAAAAAAAGAATGTAAATCTCATTTTTCGAGAAGTCAAATGATTTTAATTTTAATCAAATTTATAAAAAATTTACTAACATTTTATATCTCCGAGTAGATGAAGTATAAAAAAAATATATTACATGATTAATCTAAAGATACTTATATTATGATACAAATATTACTACTATTTCCAGTATAAATTTGATCAAATTTGAAATTGTTTGACTTCTCGAAACTTGAGATTTATATTTTTTTTGAGACGGAGGGAGTAAAAAAGAGTCTGTTGAGGATAAATGATACTATTTAGGTGGGGGGATGCTCGAATCGACGTGGCTGCGTGCTATAGTCAACCCATACCACTCATACCACCTCGCCCTTGTTACTCCACCTATCAATCTCCAACGCTCTCACTCAATGAAAGCGTGTACATGGGCTCAACCCGACTAACTGTGTGCAAGCACATTTAGGCCCAACTCATCATCTCAGGCCACGAACCCTGGAGCCCCAATGACCCAAGAACTTCCGTAGATGGGCCGGTAAAGGCCAGCACATTACCAGCAACATGGCCCCGGTTACACTGCTGTTGTGCTAACCAGAATGGACTCTAGAATCAGGTACATGCTTGGCCTGGTTTGTCTCTATTTGCTCCATCTTATTTTGCTGATGCCTCAAATGCCCAGATACTCTTTTCAAGTATGAGTATTGTTGACGCCGAACAGGATCCGGATCACATAGTAGCAGGGCCTTGGACGCAAGGGCTGCCATGGACAAAGAATACAGTGAAGATGTCACTCTTTCGCTGCGAAGAATGGAGAGGTTTACACAAACAAACTACTAAATAATAACCAACGTGCTTACGTGACGAAAAACTAGTTTTTCACGCAAACAAACAAAAGTTATCGTCGAAGCTCGCTCTCCTGGGAGGGGTCAAGGTGCGGGCAATGCCGTCATTCAGTTGCTCTAGGTCGGCATGCCTAGGATGTATGCTTGGTCGCCGGATCAACGGACAAAAACACCATTATTATGAGAAGTAATGATTATGCCAACACCTTGGCCTTTATTTTGCAAGTTGATTAATCATATTGGTCACATTCATGAAGTAAAACAAAAATGCATATATCATGCCCTTGGGCCCGAAAGCCATCAAAATGAGTTCCATGGGGGTAACGTCTGATATAGTTAAATATTTTTAAACATACACTTAACATATGTTTACACCCATTGCAATATATGCAAGCATCCATAAAACACATGTGCAACACTCACTGGAAACACATGAAACTAATGGAGCTCAAGACTGGCACAGAGGTAGGGCTCATGCACACACAAAAACAGTTTTTCATTTTAATATATAACCACAAAAATCATTTCATGGCGTTGATTTTGGTTTTCCATGCATGGCATTGAGTCCATCGGTGGTGATAAGGTCCACGGTTAACCGGCCTAACAATGAGGGCTTTGATGCTTGCCGCAGGTCAATTGATTTATCACGGCGGCATCTTAGATGTGCACGTTACGGTTAATGATTTAAGAAAAAAAAAAAAAAAAAAAACTGCATGTGCCCGGTCCATCCATGGGCGTCTGATCCCATCTAAGGGCCGTAGCACGCCACCGATGGATCTAGTCACCAATGGATCTAGTCGATCCCATCGCCCGGATCGCGACTAGAGCGCCACATCGATTGGATCCGGGCACTGCATTGGGCCGCCGCACTACGAGGGAGGCGGAGCCACGAGGTGCTGCCCGATGGTCGAAAAGCGCCGTGCTCACTAGTAACGAAATGATTTGCGAGCACTTGTAAAATTTTTTTTCGTGGCGGGCACCTTTTTGCCCGCTCACGGAAAATACCCCGCCATCGCCCAAATTTTTTTTTTTGCGGGCGCGTGATTTTGCCCGCCACGGGAAGATTTTAAAGTGGCCGGTCGTTTTCAAAGGCCCGCCACGCGAAATAAAAGCCCGGTTGCAGTGCCAAAGCGAAAGCCCATTATCACATCCGTGCTCGGGTCCATATAAAAATGAAGCCTCCCCAATCCTACCAACCCTAACTCCTCTCCTGCACGATTGAGCCGGCCTCCACTCTCTTCTCTCCCTCAGTGACAACCGCTCCTCTCTTCTCTCCACTCGGAAGTGAACTTTAGGCGGCACCGGCCTCCAGCGCGGCTCACCTCCTCTCCCCGTGGCTGCTCACTCTCCCCGGCGCATGGCTCCTCCTCTCTCCCGGCGGCGGCGGATCCACCACGGCCTCGGCGGCGCCTGCTCTCCCCAGGCTTGGAATTCCATGAAGCGACCTCCACTCTGAAACAATAAGGGAGCGACATGAAAAGGTACATAGAAAGTTAGAGATTGGATAGGTTAGAAAGTTTCCAATCTGGCTATAGAATCGAGGCTAGACTTTCTCGGTTGTGGGATCAAATGCCTCGCCCTAGAGAACCTAAATTTGAACAAATGGACCATTAGAGGGAGTTTTCTAAGAATCACTTGTCATAGACTGAAAGTAGAACTTGTTTAGAGTGAGAATTGGAATTCCATCGAAAATCTTTGTATCGATCTCAATGCAGAAGAAACAAGAAGGGGAGCGACACAAAAGGTAGATAGGAAGTTAGGGGTGGATAGGTTAAGAAAGAAGTTTCCAATCCGTCCCCATAGAATCAAAGCTAGACTTTTTCGCGGTTGTGGAATCAAATGCCTCACCCTAGAATCTAAATTTGAACAAGTGGACCACGAGAGAGTTTTCTAAGATTCACTTGTCATTTGCCTCAAAGTAGCGCTTTGTTTAGTGAAATCATGGAATTCCATCGAAATCTTTGTGTCGACCCTCCTTCTTAAAACAAGAAGGGGAACGACATGAAAGTTAGATATGAAGTTAGGGTGGATAGGTTAGCAGAAATTTTCCAATCCGTCTATAGAATCAAGCTAGACTTTTTCGCTGGTTGTGGAATCAAATGCCTCACCCTAGAGATCTAAATTTGAACAAATGGACCATTAGAGAGTTTTTCTAAGAATCACTTGTAATAGGCCTCAAAGTAGCACTTTGTTTAGAATGAAATCTTAGAATTCCATTAAAAATCTTTTTATGTCGACCTACATGCTTTGAAACAAGAAGGAAACGACATGAAATGTACATAAGAAGTTAGGGGTGGGTAGGTTAGATGACGGTAGGATCATTTGCAATGTGTTCCCCAACCGTTAATATATGTTTTTAATTGTGGCATTTGGGATCGTGACGCTGATTTTAGTGCGAACTCTAAACAAAGAGTAGTTTCCAATCCGGCTTTAGAAACGAGCTAGACTTCTTCAAGGTTGTGGAATCAAATGCCTCACCCTAGAGAACCTAAATTTGAACAAGTGGACCATTAGAAGAGTTTTTCTAAGAATCACTTGTTATAGGCCTCAAAGTAGCGCTTGTTTAGAGTGAAATCTTGAATTCCATCGAAAATCTTTGTGTCGAGCCTCCGTACAAAAACAAGAAGGGAACGACATGAAAGGTACATAGAAAGTTAGGTGGATAGGTTAAGAGAAGTTTCCAATCTGGCTATAGAATCGAGCTAGACTTTCTCGCGGTTGTGGAATCAAATGTCTCGCCCTAGAGAACCTAAATTTGAACAAGTGGACCATTAGAGAGTTTTTCTAAGAATCACTTGTCATAGGCCTGAAAGTAGAACTTGTTTAGAGTGAAATCTTGAATTCCATTGAAAATCTTTTGTATCGATCTAATGTGCAGAAACAAGAAGGAACGACACGAAAGGTAGATAGGAAGTTAGGGGGTGGTTAGGTTAAGAGAAGTTTCAATTACATTGTATAGAATCAAGCTAGACTTTTTTCACGGTTGTGGAATCAAATGCCTCACCCTAGAGATATAAATTTGAACAAGTGGACCATTAGAGAGTTTTTAAGATTCACTTGTCATATGCCTCAAAGTAACGCTTGTTTAGAGTGAAATCTTGAATTCCATCTAAAATCTTTTTGTATTGACCTCGTCTTTGAAACAAGAAGGGGAACGACTTGTCAAAAGCCTAGATATGAAGTTAGGGTTTAGTAGGTTAGATGACTTGTAGGATCAATTACAATGTGTTCCCCAACCGTTAATATATGTTTACGATGTGACATTAGGGATCAGCGACGCTGATTTCAGGCGTCAACTCTAAACAAAGAAGAGAGTTTCCAATCCGGCTTTAGAAACAAGCTAGACTTCTTCATAGTTGTGGAATCAAATGCCCCACCCTAGAGAACCTAAATTTGAACAAGTGGACCATTAGAGAGTTTTTCTAAGAATCACTTATCATAGGACTCAAAGTAGCACTTGTTTAGAGTGAAATCTTGGAATTCCATCGAAAATCTTTGTGTCGACCCGCATAGAAATAAGAAGGGGAACGACATGAAAGGTACATAGCAAGTTAGGTGGATAGATTAAGAGAAGTTCCCAATCTGGCTAGAAAAATCGAGGTAGACTTTTTTTCAAGGGTTGTGGAATCAAATGCCTCACCCTAGAGAACCTAAATTTGAACAAGTGGGCCATTAGAGAGTTTTTCTAAGAATCACTTGTCATAGGCCTCAAAGTAGCGCTTGTTTAGAGGAAATCTTGAATTCCATCGAAAGGCTTTGTGTCGACCTCCATACCGAAAACAATAAGGGGAACGACATGAAAGGTACATAGAAAGTTAGGTGGATAGGTTAAGAGAAGTTTTCCAATCTGGCTATAGAATCGAAGCTAGACTTTCTTCTCGTGGTTGTGGAATCAAATGCCTCGCCTCTAGAGAACCTAAATTTGAACAAGTGGACCATTAGAGAGTTTTCTAAGAATCACTTGTCATAGGCCCGAAAGTAGAACTTGTTTAGAGGAAATCTTGAATTCCATCGAAAATCTTTGTATCGATCTCCTACATCAAAACAAGAAGGGGAACGACACCTAAAGGTAGATAGGAAGTTAGGGGTGGATAGGTTAAGAGAAGTTTCCAATCCGCCTATAGAATCAAGCTAGACTTTTTCGTGGTTGTGGAATCAAATGCCTCACCCTAGAGATCTAAATTTAAACAAGTGGACCATTAGAGAGTTTTTCTAAGATTCACTTGTCATATGCCTCAAAGTATCTCTTGTTTAGAGTGAAATCTTGAATTCCATCGAAAATCTTTGTGTCGAGCCGCGTCGTAAAACAAGAAGGGGAACAAAGAAAGTTAGATATGAAGTTAGGGGTGGATAGGTTAAGAGAATTTTCCAATCCGCCTATAGAATCACTTTTTTCGCGGTTGTGGAATCAAATGCCTCACCCTAGAGATCTAAATTTGAACAAGTGGACCATTAGAGAGTTTTTCTAAGAATCACTTGTAATAGGCCTCAAAGTAGCACTTGTTTAGAATGAAATCTTAGAATTCTATTAAAAATCTTTGTGTCGACCTACATACTTGAAACAAGAAGGGGAACGACATGAAATGTACATAAGAAGTTAGGGTGGGTAGGTTAGATGACGGTAGGATCAATTACAATGTGTTCCCCAACCGTTAATATATGTTTCATGTGACATTAGGAATCAAATGGCTGATGCTGATTTCAAATTTGAACAACTCTAAACAAAGAGTAGTTTCGAATCCGCTTTAGAAACGAAGTAGACTTCTTGTTTGTGGAATCAAATGCCCCACCCTAGAGAACCTAAATTTGAACAAGTGGACCATTAGAGAGTTTTTCTAAGAATCACTTATCATAGGACTCAACGAAGCACTTGTTTAGAGTGAAATCTTGGAATTCCATCAAAATCTTTGTGTTGACCTCCTGCATAAAAACAAGAAGGGGAACGACATGAAAAGGTACATAGAAAGTTAGGGGTGGATAGATTAAGAGAAGTTCCCAATCCGGCTATAAAATCGAGGTAGACTTTTTCGCGGTTGTGGAATCAAATGCCTCACCCTAGAGAACCTAAATTTGAACAAGTGGACCATTAGAGAGTTTTTCTAAGAATCACTTGTCATAGGCCTCAAAGTAGAACTTGTTTAGAATCAAATCTTGGAATTCCATCGAAATCTTTTGTATCGACCTCCATACCGAAACAATAAGGGGAACGACATGAAAGGTACATAGAAAGTTAGGGTGGATAGGTTAAGAGAAGTTTCCAATCCGCCTATAGAATCGAAGCTAGACTTTTTTTGCGGTTGTGGAATCAAATGCCTCACCCTAGAGATCTAAATTTGAACAAGTGGACCATTAGAGAGTTTTTCTAAGATTCACTTGTCATATGCCTCAAAGTAGCGCTTTGTTTAGAGTGAAATCTTGAATTCCATCGAAAATCTTTGTGTCGACCTCCGTAAAAACAAGAAGGGGAACGACATGAAAGTTAGATATGAAGTTAGGGTGGATAGGTTAAGAGAATTTTCCAATCCGCCTATAGAATCAAGCTAGACTTTTTCACGGTTGTGGAATCAAATGCCTCACCCTAGAGATCTAAATTTGAACAAGTGGACCATTAGAGAGTTTTTCTAAGAATCACTTGTAATTGGCCTCAAAGTAGCACTTGTTTAGAATGAAATCTTAGAATTCCATTAAAAATATTTTGTGTCGACCTACATACCAAACAAGAAGGGGAACAACATGAAATGTACATAAGAAGTTAGGGTGGGTAGGTTAGATGATGGTAGGATCAATTACAATGTGTTCCCCAACCGTTAATATATGTTTCGATGTGACATTAGGGACTCAAGATGATCTTGATTTCAAAGCGCGAACTCTAAACAAAGAGTAGTTTCCAATCCGGCTTTAGAAACGAGCTAGACTTCTTCGCGGTTGTGGAATCAAATGCCCCACCCTAGAGAACCTAAATTTGAACAAGTGGACCATTAGAGAGTTTTTCTAAGAATCACTTATCATAGGACTCAACGAAGCACTTGTTTAGAGTGAAATCTTGAATTCCATCGAAAATCTTTTGTGTCGACCTCCGCACCGAAACAAGAAGGGGAACGACACGAAAGGTACATAGCAAGTTAGGGTGGATAGATTAAGAGAAGTTCCCAATCCGGCTATAAAATCGAGGTAGACTTTTTCGCGGTTGTGGAATCAAATGCCTCACCCTAGAGAACCTAAATTTGAACAAGTGGACCATTAGAGAGTTTTTCTAAGAATCACTTGTCATAGGCCTCAAAGTAGCGCTTGTTTAGAGTGAAATCTTGAATTCCATCGAAAATCTTTGTGTCGACCTCCATACCAAAAAACAATGAGGGGAAATCGACATGAAAGGTACATAGAAAGTTAGGTGGATAGGTTAAGAGAAGTTTCCAATCCGCCTATAGAATCGAGCTAGACTTTTTCGTTGTGGAATCAAATGCCTCACCCTAGAGATCTAAATTTGAACAAGTGGACCATTAGAGAGTTTTTCTAAGAATCACTTGTAATAGGCCTCAAAGTAGCACTTGTTTAGAATGAAATCTTAGAATTCCATTAAAAATCTTTGTGTCGACCTACATACCGAAACAAGAAGGGGAACGACATGAAATGTACATAAGAAGTTAGGGTGGGTAGGTTAGAAGACGGTAGGATCAATTACAATGTGTTCCCCAACCATTAATATATGTTTCCCGATGTGACATTAGGGATCGCCGACGCTTGATTTCAGCGCCAACTCTAAACAAAAAAGTAGTTTCCAATCCGCTTTAGAAACGAGCTAGACTTCTTCGCGGTTGTGGAATCAAATGCCCCACCCTAGAGAACCTAAATTTCAACAAGTGGACCATTAGAGAGTTTTTCTAAGAATCAATTATCATAGGACTCAACGAAGCACTTGTTTAGAGTGAAATCTTGGAATTCCATCGAAAATCTTTGTGTCGACCTCCGCATCAAACAAGAAGGGGAACCACACGAAAAGGTACATAGCAAGTTAGGTGGATAGATTAAGAGAAGTTCCCAATCCGCTATAAAATCGAGGTAGACTTTTTTTAGAAACGGTTGTGGAATCAAATGCCTCACCCTAGAGAACCTAAATTTGAACAAGTGGACCATTAGAGAGTTTTTCTAAGAATCACTTGTCATAGGCCTCAAAGTAGCTTTTGTTTAGAATCAAATCTTGAATTCCATCGAAAATCTTTTTGTGTCGACCTCCATACCGAAACAATAAGGGGAACGACATGAAAGGTACATAGAAAGTTAGGGTGGATAGGTTAAGAGAAGTTTCCAATCTGGCTATAGAATCGAGCTAGACTTTTTTGCGGTTGTGGAATCAAATGCCTCACCCTAGAGATCTAAATTTGAACAAGTGGACCATTAGAGAGTTTTTCTAAGATTCACTTGTCATATGCCTCAAAGTAGCGCTTGTTTAGAGTGAAATCTTGAATTCCATCGAAAAATCTTTGTGTCGACCTCCAATAAATCAAACAAGAAGGGGAAACGACATGAAAGTTAGATATGAAGTTAGGGTGGATAGGTTAAGAGAATTTTCCAATCCGTCTATAGAATCAAGCTAGACTTTTTCACGGTTGTGGAATCAAATGCCTCACCCTAGAGATCTAAATTTGAACAAGTGGACCATTAGAGAGTTTTTCTAAGAATCACTTGTAATTGGCCTCAAAGTAGCACTTGTTTAGAATGAAATCTTAGAATTCTATTAAAAATATTTGTTTCGACCTACATACTGAAACAAGAAGGGAACAACATGAAATGTACATAAGAAGTTAGGTGGGTAGGTTAGATGATGGTAGGATCAATTACAATGTGTTCCCCAACCGTTAATATATGTTTCGATGTGACATTAGGGATCCATACGATGCTGATTTCAGCGGAACTCTAAACAAAGAGTAGTTTCCAATCCGGCTTTAGAAACGAAGCTAGACTTCTTCGCGGGTTGTGGAATCAAATGCCCCACCCTAGAGAACCTAAATTTGAACAAGTGGACCATTAGAGAGTTTTTCTAAGAATCACTTATCATAGGACTCAAAGTAGCACTTTGTTTAGAGTGAAATCTTGGAATTCCATCGAAAATCTTTTGTGTCGACCTACATACATCAAAACAAGAAGGGGAACGACATGAAAGGTACATAGCAAGTTAGGGGTGGATAGATTAAGAGAAGTTCCCAACCGCTATAAAATCGAGGTAGACTTTTTCGAGCGGTTGTTGGAATCAAATGCCTCACCCTAGAGAACCTAAATTTGAACAAGTGGACCATTAGAGAGTTTTTCTAAGAATCACTTGTCATAGGCCTCAAAGTAGCGCTTGTTTAGAGTGAAATCTTGGAATTCCATCGAAAAATCTTTTGTCGACCTCCATACCAAAACAATGAGGGAAATCCACATGAAAAGTACACATAGAAAGTTAGGGTGGATAGGTTAAGAGAAGTTTCCAATCCGCTATAGAATCAAGCTAGACTTTTTCACTGGGTTGTGGAATCAAATGCCTCACCCTAGAGATCTAAATTTGAACAAGTGGACCATTAGAGAGTTTTTCTAAGAATCACTTGTAATAGGCCTCAAAGTAGCACTTGTTTAGAATGAAATCTTAGAATTCCATTAAAAATCTTTGTGTCGACCTACATACTGAAACAAGAAGGGGAACAACATGAAATGTACATAAGAAGTTAGGGTGGGTAGGTTAGAAGACGGTAGGATCAATTACAATGTGTTCCCCAACCATTAATATATGTTTCGATGTGACATTAGGGATCGGCCGACGCTTTCAAATTCAGCTCTCTAAACAAAAAGTAGTTTCCAATCCGCTTTAGAAACGAGCTAGACTTCTTCGCGGTTGTGGAATCAAATGCCCCACCCTAGAGAACCTAAATTTCAACAAGTGGACCATTAGAGAGTTTTTCTAAGAATCACTTATCATAGGACTCAAAGTAGCACTTGTTTAGAGTGAAATCTTGGAATTCCATCGAAAATCTTTGTGTCTGTCGACCTCCGCATCGAAACAAGAAGGGAAATCGACACGAAAGGTACATAGCAAGTTAGGTGGATAGATTAAGAGAAGTTCCCCTAATCCGCTATAAAATCGAGGTAGACTTTTTTTCGCGGTTGTGGAATCAAATGCCTCACCCTAGAGAACCTAAATTTGAACAAGTGGACCATTAGAGAGTTTTTCTAAGAATCACTTGTCATAGGCCTCAAAGTAGCGCTTGTTTAGAATGAAATCTTGAATTCCATCGAAAGTCTTTGTGTCGACCTCCATACCGAAACAATAAGGGGAACGACATGAAAGGTACATAGAAAGTTAGGGGTGGATAGGTTAAGAGAAGTTTCCAATCCGCTATAGAATCGAAGCTAGACTTTTTTGCGGTTGTGGAATCAAATGCCTCACCCTAGAGATCTAAATTTGAACAAGTGAACCATTAGAGAGTTTTTTCTAAGAATCACTTGTCATAGGCCCCAAAAGTAGCACTTGTTTAGAGTGAAATCTTGGAATTCCATCGAAAAATCTTTGTGTCGACCTCCCGTGCCAAAACAAGAAGGGGAACGACATGAAAGTTAGATATGAAGTTAGGGTGGATAGGTTAAGAGAATTTTCCAATCCGCTTATATAGAATCAAGCTAGACTTTTTCGCGGTTGTGGAATCAAATGCCTCACCCTAGAGATCTAAATTTGAACAAGTGGACCATTAGAGAGTTTTTCTAAGAATCACTTGTAATTGGGCCTCAAAGTAGCACTTGTTTAGAATGAAATCTTAGAATTCTATTAAAAAATCTTTTGTGCCGACCTACATACTGAAACAAGAAGGGGAACAACATGAAATGTACATAAGAAGTTAGGGTGGGTAGGTTAGATGATGGTAAGGATTAATTACAATGTGTTCCGCAACCGTTAATATATGTTTTACGATGTGACATTAGGAATGGCCGACGCTGATTTCAGCGAACCTCTAAACAAAGAACAAGAGTAGTTTCCAATCCGAGTTTTAGAAACTTGCTAGACTTCTTCGCACTGGTTTGTGGAATCAAATGCCCCCACCCTAGAGAACCTAAATTTGAACAAGTGGACCATTAGAGAGTTTTTCTAAGAATCACTTATCATAGGACTCAACGGGTAACTTGTTTAGAGTGAAATCTTGGAATTCCATCTAAAATCTTTGTGTCGACCTCCGTCACTAGGACAAGAAGGGGAAACGACACGAAAGGTACATAACAAGTTAGGTAGATAGATTAAGAGAAGTTCCCAATCCGGCTATAAAATCGAGGTAGACTTTTTTCGTGCTTGTGAATCAAATGCCTCACCCTCGAGAACCTAAATTTGAACAAGTGGACCATAAGAGAGTTTTTCTAAGAATCACTTGTCATAGGCCTCAAAGTAGAACTTGTTTAGAACGAAATCTTGAATTCCATCGAAAGTCTTTGTGTCAAATCTCCATCTGCAAAACAAACAATGAGGGGAACGACATGAAAGGTACATAGAAAGTTAGGGTGGATAGGTTAAGAGAAGTTTCCAATCTGGCTATAGAATCGAGCTAGACTTTTTCGCGGTTGTGGAATCAAATGCCTCACCCTAGAGATCTAAATTTGAACAAGTGGACCATTATAGAGTTTTTCTAAGAATCACTTGTAATAGGCCTCAAAGTAGCACTTGTTTAGAATGAAATCTTAGAATTCCATTAAAAAAATCTTTGTGTTGACCTACATCACTTCAAACAAGAAGGAAACGACATGAAATGTACATAAGAAGTTAGGGTGGGTAGGTTAGATGACGGTAGGATCAATTACAATGTGTTCCCCAACCATTAATATTTGTTTCGATGTGACATTAGGGAGGCCATGCGCCGATTTCATCAGCATGCAACTCTAAACAAAAAGTAGTTTCCAATCCGGCTTTAGAAACGAGCTAGACTTCTTCGCGGTTGTGGAATCAAATGCCCCACCCCTAGAGAACCTA
The DNA here is from genome assembly GCA_015847255.1 of Hyparrhenia diplandra. Taxonomy (NCBI): domain Eukaryota; kingdom Viridiplantae; phylum Streptophyta; class Magnoliopsida; order Poales; family Poaceae; genus Hyparrhenia; species Hyparrhenia diplandra. Next base: position 76,532 of record JADLZK010012239.1, on the reverse strand, counting down.
AATTTCAACAAGTGGACCATTAGAGAGTTTTTCTAAGAATCACTTATCATAGGACTCAACGTAAGCACTTGTTTAGAGTGAAATCTTGGAATTCCATCGAAAATCTTTGTGTCGAGAGCTCCCATCAAAACAAGAAGGGGAACGACACCTAAAGGTACATAGCAAGTTAGGGTGGATAGATTAAGAGAAGTTCCCAATCAAGAAATCTATAAAATCGAGGTAGACTTTTTTTACCGGTTGTGGAATCAAATGCCTCACCCTAGAGATCTAAATTTGAACAAGTGGACCATTAGAGAGTTTTTCTAAGAATCACTTGTCATATGCCTCAAAGTAGCGCTTGTTTAGAGTGACATCTTGGAATTCCATCGAAAGTCTTTGTGTCGACCTCCATCCAAAACAATAAGGGGGGAAGCGACATGAAAGGTACATAGAAAGTTAGGTGGATAGGTTAAAAGAAGTTTCCAATCTCGGCTATAGAATCGAGCTAGACTTTCTCGCCAAGGAATCAAATGCCTCGCCCTAGAGAACCTAAATTTGAACAAGTGGACCATTAGAGAGTTTTTCTAAGAATCACTTGTCATAGGCCCGAAAAGTAGAACTTGTTTAGAGTGAAATCTTGGAATTCCATCAAAATCTTTGTATTCGAGAGCTCGTCCTAAAATGCATCAAACAAGAAGGGGAATCCACACAAAAGGTAGATAGGAAGTTAGGGGTGGATAGGTTAAGAGAAGTTTCCAATCCATCTATAGAATCAAGCTAGACTTTTTTCGAACAAAGGATTGTGGAATCAAATGCCTCACCCTAGAGATCTAAATTTGAACAAGTGGACCATTAGAGAGTTTTTCTAAGATTCACTTGTCATATGCCTCAAAGTAGCGCTTGTTTAGAGTGAAATCATGGAATTCCATCGAAAATCTTTGTGTCGACCTCCTTGCCGAAAACAAGAAGGGAACGACATGAAAGTTAGATATGAAGTTAGGGTGGATAGGTTAAGAGAATTTTCCAAACCGCCTATAGAATCAAGCTAGACTTTTTCGCGGTTGTGGAATCAAATGCCTCACCCTAGAGATCTAAATTTGAACAAGTGGACCATTAGAGAGTTTTTCTAAGAATCACTTGTAATAGGCCTCAAAGTAGCACTTGTTTAGAATGAAATCTTAGAATTCCATTAAAAATCTTTTGTGTCGACCTACATACTGAAACAAGAAGGGGAACGACATGAAATGTACATAAGAAGTTAGGGTGGGTAGGTTAGATGACCGTAGGATCATTTGCAATGTGTTCCCCAACCGTTAATATATGTTTCTCGGTGTGGCATTAGGGATGCTGACGCTGATTTCAGAATCACTTATCATAACTCTAAACAAAGAGTAGTTTCCAATCCGGCTTTAGAAACGAGCTAGACTTCTTCATAGCAAGTTGTGGAATCAAATGCCTCACCCTAGAGAACCTAAATTTGAACAAGTGGACCATTAGAGAGTTTTTCTAAGAATCACTTGTCATAGGCCTCAAAGTAGCGCTTGTTTAGAGTGAAATCTGGAATTCCATCGAAAATCTTTGTGTCGACCTCCATATCGAAAACAATAAGGGGAACGACATGAAAGGTACATAGAAAGTTAGGTGGATAGGTTAAGAGAAGTTTCCAATCCGCTATAGAATCGAGCTAGACTTTCTCGGTTGTGGAATCAAATGTCTCGCCTAGAGAACCTAAATTTGAACAAGTGGACCATTAGAGAGTTTTTCTAAGAATCACTTGTCATAGGCCTCGAAAGTAGAACTTGTTTAGAGTGAAATCTAGGAATTCCATCGAAAATCTTTGTATCGACTCGCATCGAAAAACAAGAAGGGGACGACATTACAAAAGGTAGATAGGAAGTTAGGGTGGATAGGTTAAGAGAAGTTTCCAATCCGCCTATAGAATCAAGCTAGACTTTTTCACGGTTGTGGAATCAAATGCCTCACCCTAGAGATATAAATTTGAACAAGTGGACCATTAGAGAGTTTTTTAAGATTCACTTGTCATATGCCTCAAAGTAGCACGCTTGTTTAGAGTGAAATCTTGGAATTCCATCGAAAATCTTTGTGTCGACCTCGAATCGTCGTAAAACAAGAAGGGGAACGACACCTAAAAGTTAGATATAAGAAGTTAGGGGGTGGGTAGGTTAGATGACGGTAGGATCAATTACAATGTGTTCCCCAACCGTTAATATATGTTTCGATGTGACATTAGGGATCGGCCGACGCTGATTTCAGCGTCAACTCTAAACAAAGAGTAGTTTCCAATCCGCTTTAGAAACGAGCTAGACTTCTTCGCGCAGTTGTGGAATCAAATGCCCCACCCTAGAGAACCTAAATTTGAACAAGTGGACCATTAGAGAGTTTTTCTAAGAATCACTTATCATAGGACTCAACGAAGCACTTGTTTAGAGTGAAATCTTGGAATTCCATCGAAAATCTTTGTGTCGACCTCCGTCAAAACAAGAAGGGAACGACATGAAAGGTACATAGCAAGTTAGGGTGGATAGATTAAGAGAAGTTCCCAATCCGCTAGAAAATCGAGGTAGACTTTTCGCGGTTGTGGAATCAAATGCCTCACCCTAGAGAACCTAAATTTGAACAAGTGGGCCATTAGAGAGTTTTTCTAAGAATCACTTGTCATAGGCCGCAAAGTAGCGCTTGTTTAGAGTGAAATCTTGGAATTCCATCGAAAGGCTTTGTGTCGACCTCCATACCAAAACAATAAGGGGAACGACATGAAAGGTACATAGAAAGTTAGGGTGGATAGGTTAAGAGAAGTTTCCAATCCGGCTATAGAATCGAAGCTAGACTTTCTCGTGGTTGTGGAATCAAATGCCTCACCCTAGAGAACCTAAATTTGAACAAGTGGACCATTAGAGAGTTTTTCTAAGAATCACTTGTCATAGGCCCACGAAAGTAGAACTTGTTTAGAGTGAAATCTTGGAATTCCATCGAAAATCTTTGTATCGATCTCCGTCACAAGAAGGGGAACAAGAAGGGAAAGACCATAATTTAAAGGTAGATAGGAAGTTAGGGTGGATAGGTTAAGAGAAGTATCCAATCCGTCTATAGAATCAAGCTAGACTTTTTCGTGGTTGTGGAATCAAATGCTTCACCCTAGAGATCTAAATTTAAACAAGTGGACCATTAGAGAGTTTTTCTAAGATTCACTTGTCATATGCCTCAAAGTATCTCTTGTTTAGAGTGAAATCTTGGAATTCCATCGAAAATCTTTGTGTCGACCTCCGTGCCAAAACAAGAAGGGGAACGACATGAAAGTTAGATATGAAGTTAGGGTGGATAGGTTAAGAGAAGTTTCCAATCCGCTATAGAATCACTTTTCGCGGTTGTGGAATCAAATGCCTCACCCTAGAGATCTAAATTTGAACAAGTGGACCATTAGAGAGTTTTTCTAAGAATCACTTGTAATAGGCCTCAAAGTAGCACTTGTTTAGAATGAAATCTTAGAATTCCATTAAAAATCTTTGTGTCGACCTACATCTTTTGAAAAGAAGGGGAAATCGACATGAAATGTACATAAGAAGTTAGGGTGGGTAGGTTAGATGACTCGAATCAATTACAATGTGTTCCCCAACCGTTAATATATGTTTAGATGTGACATTAGGAATGCCTTTGATGTTGATTTCAATAACTCTAAACAAAAGAGTAGTTTCAATCCGGTTTAGAAACGAGCTAGACTTCTTCGCGGGGTGTGGAATCAAATGCCCCACCCTAGAGAACCTAAATTTGAACAAGTGGACCATTAGAGAGTTTTTCTAAGAATCACTTATCATAGGACTCAAAGTAGCACTTGTTTAGAGTGAAATCTTGGAATTCCATCGAAAATCTTTGTATCGATCTCCGTGCAAACAACAAGAAGGGAAACGACACGGAAAGGTAGATAGGAAGTTAGGGTGGATAGGTTAAAAGAAGTTTCCAATCCGTCTATAGAATCAAGCTAGACTTTTTCACGGTTGTGGAATCAAATGCCTCACCCTAGAGATCTAAATTTGAACAAGTGGACCATTAGAGAGTTTTTCTAAGAATCACTTGTCATATGCCTCAAAGTAGCGCTTGTTTAGAGTGAAATCTTGGAATTCCATCGAAAATCTTTTTAGGTCGACCTCAATGTGTCGAAACAAGAAGGGGAACGACACCTAAAGTTAGATATGAAGTTAGGGTGGATAGGTTAAGAGAATTTTCCAATCCGTCTACGTAATCAAAAACGAGACTTTTTCCCGGTTGTGGAATCAAATGCCTCACCCTAGAGATCTAAATTTGAACAAGTGGACCATTAGAGAGTTTTTCTAAGATTCACTTGTCATATGCCTCAAAGTAGCGCTTTGTTTAGAGTGAAATCTTGGAATTCCATCGAAAATCTTTTGTGTCGACCTCCGTGTCAAAACAAGAAGGGAACGACATGAAAGTTAGATATGAAGTTAGGGTGGATAGGTTAAGAGAAGTTTTCCAATCCGTCTACGAATCAAGCGAGACTTTTTCCGTTGTTGGAATCAAATGCCTCACCCTAGAGATCTAAATTTGAACAAGTGGACCATTAGAGAGTTTTTCTAAGAATCACTTGTAATAGGCCTCAAAGTAGCACTTGTTTAGAATGAAATCTTAGAATTCCATTAAAAATCTTTGTGTCGACTCTACATACTGAAACAAGAAGGGGAACGACATGAAATGTACATAAGAAGTTAGGTGGGTAGGTTAGATGACGGTAGGATCACTTACAATGTGTTCCCCAACCGTTAATATATGTTTCGATGTGACATTAGGGACTCCGCCGATGCTGATTTCAGCGCGAACTCTAAACAAAGAGTAGTTTCCAATCCGCTTTAGAAACTAGAGCTAGACTTCTTCACGGTTGTGGAATCAAATGCCCCACCCTAGAGAACCTAAATTTGAACAAGTGGACCATTAGAGAGTTTTTCTAAGAATCACTTATCATAGGACTCAACGAAGCACTTGTTTAGAGTGAAATCTTGGAATTCCATCGAAAATTTTTGTGTCAACCTCCTGCATCGAAACAAGAAGGGGAACGACACGAAAGGTACATAGCAAGTTAGGTGGATAGATTAAGAGAAGTTCCCAATCCGCTATATAAAATCGAGGTAGACTTTTTCACGGTTGTGGAATCAAATGCCTCACCCTAGAGAACCTAAATTTGAACAAGTGGACCATTAGAGAGTTTTTCTAAGAATCACTTGTCATAGGCCTCAAAGTAGCGCTTTGTTTAGAGGAAATCTTGGAATTCCATCGAAAATCTTTGTGTCGACCTCCGCATCAAAACAATAAGGGAACGACATGAAAGGTACATAGAAAGTTAGGGTGGATAGGTTAAGAGAAGTTTCCAATCTGCTATAGAATCGAGCTAGACTTTCTCTCGGTTGTGGAATCAAATGCCTCGCCCTAGAGAACCTAAATTTGAACAAGTGGACCATTAGAGAGTTTTTCTAAGAATCACTTGTCATAGGCCTCAAAGTAGCACTTGTTTAGAGCAAAATCTTGGAATTCCATTGAAAATCTTTGTGTCGACCTACGCATCAAAACAAGAAGGGGAACGACATGAAAGGTACATAAGAAGTTAGGGTGGGTAGGTTAGATGATGGTAGGATCAATTACATTGTGTTCTCCAACCGCTAATATATGTTTTTACGGATGTGACATTAGGGATCGTTGGCGCTGATTTCAGCGAACTCAAAACAAAGAGTAGTTTCAATCCGCTTTAGAAATGAGCTAGACTTCTTCGCGGTTGTGGAATCAAATGCCCCACCCTAGAGAATCTAAATTTGAAGAAGTGGACAATTAGAGAGTTTTTTAAGAATCACTTGTCATAGGCCTCAAAGTAGAACTTGTTTAGAGTGAAATCTTGGAATTCCATCGAAAATCTTTGTATCGATCTCCGTCATTGAAACAAGAAGGGGAATGACATGAAAGGTAGATAGGAAGTTAGGGTGGATAGGTTAAGAGAAGTTTCCAATCCGCCTATAGAATCAAGCTAGACTTTTTCATATGCCTCAAAGTAGGGTTGTGGAATCAAATTCCTCACCCTAGAGATCTAAATTTGAACAAGTGGACCATTAGAGAGTTTTTCTAAGAATCACTTGTAATAGGCGTCAAAGTAGCACTTGTTTAGAATGAAATCTTAGAATTCCATTAAAAATCTTTGTGTCGACCTACATACTGAAACAAGAAGGGGAACGACATGAAATGTACATAAGAAGTTAGGGTGGGTAGGTTAGATGACGGTAGGATCAATTGCAATGTGTTCCCCAACCGTTAATATATGTTTCTGATGTGACATTAGGGACTGCTGACGCTAATTTCAGCAGCGAACTCTAAACAAAGAGTAGTTTACAATCCGGCTTTAGAAACGAGCTAGACTTCTTTGCGGCTTGCGGTTGTGGAATCAAATGCCCCACCCTAGAGAACCTAAATTTGAACAAGTGGACCATTAGAGAGTTTTCCTAAGAATCACTTATCATAGGACTCAACGAAGCACTTGTTTAGAGGAAATCTTGGAATTCCATCGAAAATCTTTTGTGTCGACCTCCGCATGCGAAAACAAGAAGGGGAACGACACGAAAGGTACATAGCAAGTTAGGTGGATAGATTAAGAGAAGTTCCCAATCCGGCTATAAAAATCGAGGTAGACTTTTTTCGGTTGTGGAATCAAATGCCTCACCCTAGAGAATCTAAATTTGAAAAAGTGGACCATTAGAGAGTTTTTCTAAGAATCACTTGTCATAGGCCTCAAAGTAGCGCTTGTTTAGAGTGAAATCTTGGAATTCCATCAAAAATCTTTGTGTCGACCTCCGTATCAAAACAATAAGGGGAACGACATGAAAGGTACATAGAAAGTTAGGGTGGATAGGTTAAGAGAAGTTTCCAATCCGCTATAGAATCGAGCTAGACTTTCTCGCGGTTGTGGAATCAAATGCCTCGCCCTAGAGAACCTAAATTTGAATAAGTGGACCATTAGAGAGTTTTTTCTAAGAATCACTTGTCATAGGCCTCGAAAGTAGAACTTGTTTAGAGTGAAATCTTGGAATTCCATCGAAAATCTTTGTATCGATCTCCGTCTCAAAACAAGAAGGGGAACGACACGAAAGGTAGATAGGAAGTTAGGGTGGATAGGTTAAGAGAAGTTTCCAATCCGCCTATAGAATCAAGCTAGACTTTTCACGGTTGTGGAATCAAATGCCTCACCCTAGAGATCTAAATTTGAACAAGTGGACCATTAGAGAGTTTTTTCTAAGATTCACTTGACATATGCCTCAAAGTAGCTTGTTTAGAGTGAAATCTTGGAATTCCATCGAAAATCTTTGTGTCGACCTCCGTGTCGAAACAAGAAGGGGCACGACACACGAAAAGTTAGATATGAAGTTAGGGTGGATAGGTTAAGAGAATTTTTCCAATCCGTCTATAGAATCAACCTAGACTTTTTTCGGTTGTGGAATCAAATGCCTCACCCTAGAGATCTAAATTTGAACAAGTGGACCATTAGAGAGTTTTTCTAAGAATCACTTGTAATAGGCCTCAAAGTAGCACTTGTTTAGAATGAAATCTTAGAATTCCATTAAAAATCTTTGTGTCGACCTACATACCTGAAACAAGAAGGGGAACGACATGAAATGTACATAAGAAGTTACGGTGGGTAGGTTAGATGACGGTAGGATCAATTACAATGTGTTCCCCAACCGCTAATATATGTTTCTCGATGTGACATTAGGGACCTAGCGATGCTGATTTCAACGCCGAACTCTAAACAAAGAGTAGTTTCCAATCCGGCTTTAGAAACGAGCTAGACTTCTTCGCGGTTGTGGAATCAAATGCCCCACCCTAGAGAACCTAAATTTGAACAAGTGGACCATTAGAGAGTTTTTCTAAAAATCACTTATCATAGGACTCAACGAAGCACTTGTTTAGAGGAAATCTTGGAATTCCATCAAAAATCTTTTGTGTGTCGACCTCCGCATCAAACAAGAATGGGAACGACACCTAAAGGTACATAGCAAGTTAGGGTGGATAGATTAAGAGAAGTTCCCAATCCGCTATAAAATCGAGGTAGACTTTTTCGCGGGTGTGGAATCAAATGGCTCACCCAAGAGAACCTAAATTTGAACAAGTGGACCATTAGAGAGTTTTTCTAAGAATCCCTTGTCATAGGCCTCAAAGTAGCGCTTATTTAGAGTGAAATCTTGAATTCCATCGAAAATCTTTGTGTAGACCTCCGTACCGAAACAATAAGGGGAACGACTTGAAAGGTACGTAGAAAGTTAGGGTGGATAGGTTAAGAGAAGTTTCCAATCTGGCTATAGAATCGAGCTAGACTTTTTCGCTGTTGTGGAATCAAATGCCTTGCCCTAGAGAACCTAAATTTGATCAAGTGGACCATTAGAGTGTTTTTCTAAGAATCACTTGTCATAGGCCCGAAAGTAGAACTTGTTTAGAGTGAAATCGTGGAATTCAACCGAAAATCTTTGTGTCGACCTCCGCATCAAAAAAAGAAGGGGAACGACACGAAAGGTACATAGGAAGTTAGGGTGGATAGGTTAAGAGAAGTTTCCAATCCGGCTATAGAATCGAGCTAGACTTTTTCGCGGTTGGGAATCAAATGCCTCACCCTAGAGAACCTAAATTTGAACAAGTGGACCATTAGAGAGTTTTTCTAAGAATCACTTTTCATAGGCCTCAAAGTAGCGCTTTGTTTAGAGGAAATCTTGGAATTCCATCGAAAATCTTTGTGTCGACCTCCTAACGAAACAAGAAGCTTTTTGAACGGGCACGAAAGGTACATAAGAAGTTAGGGTGGGTAGGTCGATGATGGTAGGATTAATTACATTGTATTCCCCAACCGTTAATATATGTTTCGATGTGACATTAGGGATCGGCTGGCGCTGATTTCAATAACGAACTCAAAACAAAGACTAGTTTTCAATCCGCTTTAGAAAACGAAGCTGGACTTCTTCGCGTTTGTGGAATCAAATGCCCCACCCTAGAGAACCTAAATTTGAAGAAGTGGACTATTAGAGAGTTTTTCTAAGAATCACCGTCATAGGCCTCAAAGTAGAACTTGTTTAGAGTGAAATCTTTGAATTCCATCGAAAATCTTTGTGTCGACCTCCATAATCTAAAACAAGAAGGGGAACGGGCATGAAAGGTACATAAGAAGTTAGGGTGGGTAGGTCGATGATGGTAGGATTAATTACATTGTATTCCCCAACCGCTAATATATGTTTCGATGTGACATTAGGGATCATGGCGCTGATTTCAGCGCGAACTCAAAAACAAAGACTAGTTTTCAATCCGCTTTAGAAACGAGCTGGACTTCTTCGTGTTTTGTGGAATCAAATGCCCCACCCTAGAGAACCTAAATTTGAAGAAGTGGACTATTAGAGAGTTTTTCTAAGAATCACCCGTCATAGGCCTCAAAGTAGAACTTGTTTAGAGGAAATCTTTGAATTCCATCGAAAAATCTTTTGTGTCGACGTCCGTGACGAAACAAGAAGGGGAACGACACACGAAAGGTAGATAGGAAGTTAGGGGTGGATAGGTTAAGAGAAGTTTCCAATCCGCCTATAGAATCGAGCTAGACTTTTCGTGGTTGTGGAATCAAATGCCTCACTCTAGAGAACCTAAATTTGAACAAGTGGACCATTAGAGAGTTTTTAAGAATCACTTGTCATTGGCCTCAAAGTAGCACTTGTTTAGAATGAAATCTTAGAATTCCATTAAAAATCTTTGTGTCGACCTACGCATCAAAACAAGAAGGGGAAATCGACACCTAAATATACATAAGAAGTTAGGGTTGGTTGGTTAGATGACGGTAGGATCAATTACAATGTGTTCCCCAACCGTTAATATATGTTTCGATGTGACATTAGGGATCGCTGAGGCGCCGATTTCAAATTCTCTAAACAAAGAGTAGTTTCCAATCCGGCTTTAGAAACAAGCTAGACTTCTTTGTGGTTGTGGAATCAAATGCCTCACCCTAGAGAACCTAAATTTGAAGAAGTGGACTATTAGAGAGTTTTTCTAAGAATCACTTGACATAGGCCTCAAAGTAGAACTTGTTTAGAGTGAAATCTTGGAATTCCATCGAAAATCTTTGTGCCGACCTCCATCTAAAACAAGAAGGGGAACGACATGAAAGGTAGATAGGAAGTTAGGGTGGATAGGTTAAGAGAAGTTTCCAATCCATCTATAGAATCGAAGCTAGACTTTTCGCGGTTGGGGAATCAAATGCCTCACCCTAGAGAACCTAAATTTGAACAAGTGGACTATTAGAGAGTTTTTCTAAGAATCACTTCTCATATAGGCCTCAAAGTAGCGCTTTGATTAGAGTGAAATCTTGAAGTCCATCGAAAATCTTTGTGTCGACCTACGCATCAAAACAAGAGGGGGAACGACATGAAAGGTACATAGAAAGTTAGGGAGGATAGGTTAAGAGAAGTTTCCAATCCGCTATAGAATCGAGCTAGACTTTTTATTTGTTGTGGAATCAAATGCCTTGCCCTAGAGGACCTAAATTTGAACAAGTGGACCATTAGAGTGTTTTTCTAAGAATCACTTGTCATAGGCCTCAACTTAGCACTTGTTTAGAGGAAATCGTGGAATTCAACCGAAAAATCTTTTTGTGTCGACCTCCGCATCAAAACAAGAAGGGGAACGACACGAAAGGTACATAGGAAGTTAGGGTGGATAGATTAAGAGAAGTTTCCAATCCGGCCTATAGAATCGAGGTAGACTTTTTTCGCGGTTGTGGAATCAAATGCCCCACCCTAGAGAACCTAAATTTGAAGAAGTGGACTATTAGAGAGTTTTTCTAAGAATCACTTGTCATAGGCCTCAAAGTAGCGCTTGTTTAGAGTGAAATCTTGGAATTCCATCGAAAATCTTTTGTATCGACCTATGTACCGAAACAAGAAGGGAACGATTACCTAAAGGTACATAGGAAGTTAGGGTGGATAGGTTAAGAGAAGTTTCCAATCCGGCTATAGAATCGAGCTAGACTTTTTCGCGATTGGGAATCAAATGCCCCACCCTAGAGAACCTAAATTTGAACAAGTGGACCATTAGAGAGTTTTTCTAAGAATCACTTTTCATAGGCCTCAAAGTAGCTTTGTTTAGAGTGAAATCTTGAATTCCATCGAAAATCTTTGTGTCGACCTCCTCCAGAATCGAAACAAGAAGGGGAACGCACGAAAGGTACATAAGAAGTTAGGTGGGTAGGTCGATGATGGTAGGATTAATTACATTGTATTCCCCAACCGTTAATATATGTTTCGATGTGACATTAGGGATCGCCGGCGCTGATTTCAGCCAAGAACTCAAAAACAAAGACTAGTTTTCAATCCGCTTTAGAAACGAAATGGACTTCTTCGTTTGTGGAATCAAATGCCCCACCCTAGAGAACCTAAATTTGAAGAAGTGGACTATTAGAGAGTTTTTCTAAGAATCACCCGTCATAGGCCTCAAAGTAGAACTTGTTTAGAGTGAAATCTTTGAATTCCATCGAAAATCTTTGTGTCGACCTCCGTAACGAAACAAGAAGGGGAACGGCACGAAAGGTACATAAGAAGTTAGGGTGGGTAGGTCAGATGATGGTAGGATTAATTACATTGTATTCCCCAACCGTTAATATATGTTTCTGGATGTGACATTAGGGACTGCTGGCGCTGATTTCAGCGCGAACTCAAAACAAAGACTAGTTTTCAATCCGGCTTTAGAAACGAGCTGGACTTCTTCGCGTTTGTGGAATCAAATGCCCCACCCTAGAGAACCTAAATTTGAAGAAGTGGACTATTAGAGAGTTTTTCTAAGAATCACCTGTCATAGGCCTCAAAGTAGAACTTGTTTAGAGTGAAATCTTTGAATTCCATCGAAAATCTTTGTGTCGACGTCCGTACCGAAACAAGAAGGGGAACGACACGAAAGGTAGATAGGAAGTTAGGGTGGATAGGTTAAGAGAAGTTTCCAACTGTCCTATAGAATCGAGCTAGACTTTTCGTGGTTGTGGAATCAAATGCCTCACTCTAGAGAACCTAAATTTGAACAAGTGGACCATTAGAGAGTTTTTTAAGAATCACTTGTCATAGGCCAAAAAGTAGCACTTGTTTAGAATGAAATCTTAGAATTCCATTAAAAATCTTTGTGTCGACCTACGTACTGAAACAAGAAGGGGAACGACACGAAATATACATATGAAGAAGTTAGGGTTGGTTGGTTAGATGACGGTAGGATCAATTACAATGTGTTCCCCAACCGTTAATATATGTTTCTAAAGATGTGACATTAGGGATCACTGGGCGCTGATTTCAGCGCGAACTCTAAACAAAGAGTAGTTTCCAATCCGGCTTTAGAAACAAGCTAGACTTCTTTTGTGGTTGTGGAATCAAATGCCTCACCCTAGAGAACCTAAATTTGAAGAAGTGGACTATTAGAGAGTTTTTCTAAGAATCACTTGACATAGGCCTCAAAGTAGAACTTGTTTAGAGTGAAATCTTGAATTCCATCGAAAATCTTTTAAGGCCGACCTCACCGAAACAAGAAGGGGAACGACATGAAAGGTAGATAGGAAGTTAGGTGGATAGGTTAAGAGAAGTTTCCAATCCATCTATAGAATCGAAGCTAGACTTTTTCAAGGTTTGGGGAATCAAATGCCTCACCCTAGAGAACCTAAATTTGAACAAGTGGACTATTAGAGAGTTTTTTCTAAGAATCACTTCTCATAGGCCTCAAAGTAGCGCTGATTAGAGGAAATCTTGGAAGTCCATCGAAAATCTTTTGTGTCGACCTAATGCATCAAACAAGAGGGGGAACGACATGAAAGGTACATAGAAAGTTAGGGAGGATAGGTTAAGAGAAGTTTCCAATCTGGCTATAGAATCGAGCTAGACTTTTTCACGTTGTGGAATCAAATGCCTTGCCCTAGAGGACCTAAATTTGAACAAGTGGACCATTAGAGTGTTTTTCTAAGAATCACTTGTCATAGGCCTCAACTTAGCACTTGTTTAGAGTGAAATCGTGGAATTCAACCGAAAATCTTTGTGTCGACCTCCGCATCCGAAACAAGAAGGGGAACGACACGAAAGGTACATAGGAAGTTAGGGTGGATAGATTAAGAGAAGTTTCCAACCGGCCTATAGAATCGAGGTAGACTTTTTCGCGTTGTGGAATCAAATGCCCCACCCTAGAGAACCTAAATTTGAAGAAGTGGACTATTAGAGAGTTTTTCTAAGAATCACTTGTCATAGGCCTCAAAGTAGCGCTTTGTTTAGAGGAAATCTTGGAATTCCATCGAAAATCTTTTTGTGTCGACCTATGTACCGAAGCAAGAGTGGGAACGACAAAAAGGTACATAGGAAGTTAGGGGTGGATAGGTTAAGAGAAGTTTCCAATCCGCTATAGAATCGAAGCTAGACTTTTTTTCGCGATTGGGAATCAAATGCCCCACCCTAGAGAACCTAAATTTGAACAAGTGGACCATTAGAGAGTTTTTCTAAGAATCACTTTTTCATAGGCCTCAAAGTAGCGCTTGTTTAGAGTGAAATCTTGGAATTCCATCTAAAAATCTTTGTGTCGACCTCCGTAACGAAAACAAGAAGGGGAACTAGAGAACACGAAAAGGTACATAAGAAGTTAGGTGGGTAGGTCAGATGATGGTAGGATTAATTACATTGTATTCCCCAACCGTTAATATATGTTTCGGATGTGACATTAGGGATCGCCGGGCGCCGATTTCAAACTCAAAACAAAAGACTAGTTTTCAATCCGGCTTTAGAAACGAAGCCGGACTTCTTTCGCGTTTGTGGAATCAAATGCCCCACCCTAGAGAACCTAAATTTGAAGAAGTGGACTATTAGAGAGTTTTTCTAAGAATCACCGTCATAGGCCTCAAAGTAGAACTTGTTTAGAGTGAAATCTTTGAATTCCATCGAAAATCTTTGTGTCGACCTCCGTAATCGAAACAAGAAGGGGAACGGCACGAAAGGTACATAAGAAGTTAGGTGGGTAGGTCGATGATGGTAGGATTAATTACATTGTATTCCCCAACCGTTAATATATGTTTCGATGTGACATTAGGGGATCGCTGGCGCTGATTTCAGCGCAACTCAAAACAAAGACTAGTTTTCAATCCGGCTTTAGAAACGAGCTGGACTTCTTCTGTTTGTGGAATCAAATGCCCCACCCTAGAGAACCTAAATTTGAAGAAGTGGACTATTAGAGAGTTTTTCTAAGAATCACCCGTCATAGGCCTCAAAGTAGAACTTGTTTAGAGTGAAATCTTTGAATTCCATCGAAAATCTTTGTGTGTCGACGTCCGCATCAAACAAGAAGGGGAACGACACGAAAGGTAGATAGGAAGTTAGGGTGGATAGGTTAAGAGAAGTTTCCAACCGTCTATAGAATCGAGCTAGACTTTTTCGGGTTGTGGAATCAAATGCCTCACTCTAGAGAACCTAAATTTGAACAAGTGGACCATTAGAGAGTTTTTTAAGAATCACTTGTCATAGGCCAAAAAGTAGCACTTGTTTAGAATGAAATCTTAGAATTCCATTAAAAATCTTTGTGTCGACCCTACGCATCTTTGAAACAAGAAGGGGAACGACACGAAATATACATAGAAGTTAGGGTTGGTTGGTTAGATGACGGTAGGATCAATTACAATGTGTTCCCCAACCGTTAATATATGTTTCGGATGTGACATTAGGGACGCCTGGCGCTGATTTCAGAACTCTAAACAAAGAGAGTAGTTTCCAATCCGGCTTTAGAAACAAGCTAGACTTCTTTGTGGTTGTGGAATCAAATGCCTCACCCTAGAGAACCTAAATTTGAAGAAGTGGACTATTAGAGAGTTTTTCTAAGAATCACTTGACATAGGCCTCAAAGTAGAACTTGTTTAGAGTGAAATCTTGAATTCCATCGAAAATCTTTTGCGTCGACCTCCGTCATCAAAACAAGAAGGGGAACGACATGAAAGGTAGATAGGAAGTTAGGGGTGGATAGGTTAAGAGAAGTTTCAATCCATCTATAGAATCGAGCTAGACTTTTTCGCGGTTGGGGAATCAAATGCCTCACCCTAGAGAACCTAAATTTGAACAAGTGGACTATTAGAGAGTTTTTCTAAGAATCACTTCTCATAGGCCTCAAAGTAGCGCTTGATTAGAGTGAAATCTTGGAAGTCCATCGAAAATCTTTGTGTCGACCTACGTGCATCAAAACAAGAGGGGAAAAACGACATGAAAAAGGTACATAGAAAGTTAGGGAGGATAGGTTAAGAGAAGTTTCCAATCTGGCTATAGAATCGAGCTAGACTTTTTCGCTTGTTGTGGAATCAAATGCCTTGCCCTAGAGGGACCTAAATTTGAACAAGTGGACCATTAGAGTGTTTTTCTAAGAATCACTTGTCATAGGCCTCAACTTAGCACTTGTTTAGAGTGAAATCGTGGAATTCAACCGAAAATCTTTGTGTCGACCCTCCCGCATCAAAAACAAGAAGGGGGGAATCGACACCTAAAGGTACATAGGAAGTTAGGGTGGATAGATTAAGAGAAGTTTCCAATCCGTCTATAGAATCGAGGTAGACTTTTTCGCGGTTGTGGAATCAAATGCCCCACCCTAGAGAACCTAAATTTGAAGAAGTGGACTATTAGAGAGTTTTTCTAAGAATCACTTGTCATAGGCCTCAAAGTAGCGCTTGTTTAGAGTGAAATCTTGGAATTCCATCGAAAATCTTTTGTATCGACCTATGTAAATCCGGCAGCAAGAGTGGGAACGACACCTAAAGGTACATAGGAAGTTAGGGTGGATAGGTTAAGAGAAGTTTCCAATCCGGCTATAGAATCGAGCTAGACTTTTTTTCGCGATTGGGAATCAAATGCCCCACCCTAGAGAACCTAAATTTGAACAAGTGGACCATTAGAGAGTTTTTCTAAGAATCACTTTTCATAGGCCTCAAAGTAGCGCTTTGTTTAGAGTGAAATCTTGGAATTCCATCGAAAATCTTTGTGTCGACCTCCGTAATCGAAACAAGAAGGGGAAACGGTACGAAAGGTACATAAGAAGTTAGGGTGGGTAGGTCAGATGATGGTAGGATTAATTACATTGTATTCCCCAACCGTTAATATATGTTTCGATGTGACATTAGGGATCACGGCGCGCGATTTCAAACAACTCAAAACAAAGACTAGTTTTCAATCCGGCTTTAGAAACGAGCTGGACTTCTTCGCGTTTGTGTGGAATCAAATGCCCCACCCTAGAGAACCTAAATTTGAAGAAGTGGACTATTAGAGAGTTTTTTAAGAATCACCCGTCATAGGCCTCAAAAAGTAGAACTTGTTTAGAGTGAAATCTTTGAATTCCATCGAAAATCTTTGTGTCGACCTCCGTAACGAAACAAGAAGGGGAACGGGAAAGGTACATAAGAAGTTAGGTGGGTAGGTCGATGATGGTAGGATTAATTACATTGTATTCCCCAACCGTTAATATATGTTTCGGATGTGACATTAGGGACTGGCTGGCGCCGATTTCAGCCAACTCAAAACAAAGACTAGTTTTCAATCCGGCTTTAGAAACGAGCTGGACTTCTTCGCTTTGTGGAATCAAATGCCCCACCCTAGAGAACCTAAATTTGAAGAAGTGGACTATTAGAGAGTTTTTCTAAGAATCACCTGTCATAGGCCTCAAAGTAGAACTTGTTTAGAGGAAATCTTTGAATTCCATCGAAAATCTTTTGTGTCGACGTCCGTATCGAAACAAGAAGGGGAACGACACCTAAAGGTAGATAGGAAGTTAGGTGGATAGGTTAAGAGAAGTTTCCAATCCGTCTATAGAATCGAGCTAGACTTTTTTCGTGGTTGTGGAATCAAATGCCTCACTCTAGAGAACCTAAATTTGAACAAGTGGACCATTAGAGAGTTTTTTAAGAATCACTTGTCATAGGCCAAAAAGTAGCACTTGTTTAGAATGAAATCTTAGAATTCCATTAAAAATCTTTGTGTCGACCCTACGTGACTTGAAACAAGAAGGGGAACGACATACCTAAATATACATAAGAAGTTAGGGTTGGTTGGTTAGATGACGGTAGGATCAATTACAATGTGTTCCCCAACCGTTAATATATGTTTCTCGGATGTGACATTAGGGATCACCGGGCGCTGATTTCAGCGAACTCTAAACAAAGAGTAGTTTCCAATCCGGCTTTAGAAACAAGCTAGACTTCTTTGTGGTTGTGGAATCAAATGCCTCACCCTAGAGAACCTAAATTTGAAGAAGTGGACTATTAGAGAGTTTTTCTAAGAATCACTTGACATAGGCCTCAAAGTAGAACTTGTTTAGAGTGAAATCTTGGAATTCCATCGAAAATCTTTTGCGCCGCACCTCCGCATCAAACAAGAAGGGGAAACTCGACATGAAAGGTAGATAGGAAGTTAGGGTGGATAGGTTAAGAGAAGTTTCCAATCCATCTATAGAATCGAGCTAGACTTTTTCGCGGTTGGGGAATCAAATGCCTCACCCTAGAGAACCTAAATTTGAACAAGTGGACTATTAGAGAGTTTTTCTAAGAATCACTTCTCATAGGCCTCAAAGTAGCGCTTGATTAGAGTGAAATCTTGGAAGTCCATCGAAAATCTTTGTGTCGACCTACGTACCGAAACAAGAGGGGGAAAATGTACATGAAAGGTACATAGAAAGTTAGGGAGGATAGGTTAAGAGAAGTTTCCAATCTGGCTATAGAATCGAGCTAGACTTTTTCATTTTGTGGAATCAAATGCCTTGCCCTAGAGGACCTAAATTTGAACAAGTGGACCATTAGAGTGTTTTTCTAAGAATCACTTGTCATAGGCCTCAACTTAGCACTTGTTTAGAGTGAAATCGTGGAATTCAACCGAAAATCTTTGTGTCGACCTCCGTATCAAAAAGAAGAAGGGGAACGACACGAAAGGTACATAGGAAGTTAGGGTGGATAGATTAAGAGAAGTTTCCAATCCGTCTATAGAATCGAGGTAGACTTTTTCGCGGTTGTGGAATCAAATGCCCCACCCTAGAGAACCTAAATTTGAAGAAGTGGACTATTAGAGAGTTTTTCTAAGAATCACTTGTCATAGGCCTCAAAGTAGCGCTTGTTTAGAGTGAAATCTTGGAATTCCATCGAAAATCTTTTGTGTCGACCTATGTACCTACAAGAGTGGGAAATCGACACGAAAAGGTACATAGGAAGTTAGGGTGGATAGGTTAAGAGAAGTTTCCAATCCGGCTATAGAATCGAGCTAGACTTTTTCGCGATTGGGAATCAAATGCCCCACCCTAGAGAACCTAAATTTGAACAAGTGGACCATTAGAGAGTTTTTCTAAGAATCACTTTTCATAGGCCTCAAAGTAGCGCTTTGTTTAGAGGAAATCTTGAATTCCATCGAAAATCTTTTGTATCGACCTCCGTAACGAAACAAGAAGGGGAACGGCACGAAAGGTACATAAGAAGTTAGGGTGGGTAGGTCAGATGATGGTAGGATTAATTACATTGTATTCCCCAACCGTTAATATATGTTTCTGGATGTGACATTAGGGGTTTTTCCGGGCGCCGATTTCAGCCCAAAGTAACTCAAAACAAAGACTAGTTTTCAATCCGGGGGAACTTTTAGAAACGAGCTTTGGACTTCTTCAACCTAGCGTTTGTGGAATCAAATGCCCCACCCTAGAGAACCTAAATTTGAAGAAGTGGACTATTAGAGAGTTTTTCTAAGAATCACCTGTCATAGGCCTCAAAGTAGAACTTGTTTAGAGTGAAATCTTTGAATTCCATTAAAATCTTTGTGTCGACCTCCGTGCAACGGAAACAAGAAGGGGAACGGCCACGAAAGGTACATAAGAAGTTAGGGTGGGTAGGTCGATGATGGTAGGATTAATTACATTGTATTCCCCAACCGTTAATATATGTTTCGGATGTGACATTAGGGATCGCCGGCGCCGATTTCAGCCAAACTCAAAACAAAGACTAGTTTTCAATCCGGCTTTAGAAACGAGCTGGACTTCTTGGCGGTTGTGGAATCAAATGCCCCACCCTAGAGAACCTAAATTTGAAGAAGTGGACTATTAGAGAGTTTTTCTAAGAATCACCTGTCATAGGCCTCAAAGTAGAACTTGTTTAGAGTGAAATCTTTGAATTCCATCGAAAATCTTTGTGTCGACGTCCCGCATCAAACAAGAAGGGGAACGACACCTAAAGGTAGATAGGAAGTTAGGTGGATAGGTTAAGAGAAGTTTCCAATCCGTCTATAGAATCGAGCTAGACTTTTTCGTGGTTGTGGAATCAAATGCCTCACTCTAGAGAACCTAAATTTGAACAAGTGGACCATTAGAGAGTTTTTTAAGAATCACTTGTCATAGGCCAAAAGTAGCACTTGTTTAGAATGAAATCTTAGAATTCCATTAAAAATCTTTGTGTCGACCTACGCATCAAAACAAGAAGGGGAACGACACGAAATATACATAAGAAGTTAGGGTTGGTTGGTTAGATGACGGTAGGATCAATTACAATGTGTTCCCCAACCGCTAATATATGTTTCTCGATGTGACATTAGGGATTTGCCGGCGCTGATTTCAGCGAACTCTAAACAAAGAGTAGTTTCCAATCCGCTTTAGAAACAAGCTAGACTTCTTTGTGGTTGTGGAATCAAATGCCTCACCCTAGAGAACCTAAATTTGAAGAAGTGGACTATTAGAGAGTTTTTCTAAGAATCACTTGACATAGGCCTCAAAGTAGAACTTGTTTAGAGTGAAATCTTGGAATTCCATCGAAAATCTTTAAGGTCGACCTCCGCATCAAAACAAGAAGGGGAACGACATGAAAGGTAGATAGGAAGTTAGGTGGATAGGTTAAGAGAAGTTTCCAATCCATCTATAGAATCGAGCTAGACTTTTTCGGTTTGGGAATCAAATGCCTCACCCTAGAGAACCTAAATTTGAACAAGTGGACTATTAGAGAGTTTTTCTAAGAATCACTTCTCATAGGCCTCAAAGTAGCGCTTGATTAGAGTGAAATCTTGGAAGTCCATCGAAAATCTTTGTGTCGACCTCACGTCATCAAAACAAGAGGGGGAATGACGACATGAAAGGTACATAGAAAGTTAGGGAGGATAGGTTAAGAGAAGTTTCCAATCTGGCTATAGAATCGAGCTAGACTTTTTCGCTGTTGTGGAATCAAATGCCTTGCCCTAGAGGACCTAAATTTGAACAAGTGGACCATTAGAGTGTTTTTTCTAAGAATCACTTGTCATAGGCCTCAACTTAGCACTTGTTTAGAGTGAAATCGTGGAATTCAACCGAAAATCTTTTGTGTCGACCTCCGCATCAAAACAAGAAGGGGAACGACACCTAAAGGTACATAGGAAGTTAGGTGGATAGATTAAGAGAAGTTTCCAATCCGTCTATAGAATCGAGGTAGACTTTTTCGCGGTTGTGGAATCAAATGCCCCACCCTAGAGAACCTAAATTTGAAGAAGTGGACTATTAGAGAGTTTTTCTAAGAATCACTTGTCATAGGCCTCAAAGTAGCGCTTGTTTAGAGTGAAATCTTGGAATTCCATCGAAAATCTTTGTGTCGACCTATGTGTACCGAAACAAGAGTGGGAACGACACCAAAAGGTACATAGGAAGTTAGGTGGATAGGTTAAGAGAAGTTTCCAATCCGGCTATAGAATCGAGCTAGACTTTTTCACTGTATTGGGAATCAAATGCCCCACCCTAGAGAACCTAAATTTGAACAAGTGGACCATTAGAGAGTTTTTCTAAGAATCACTTTTCATAGGCCTCAAAGTAGCGCTTGTTTAGAGTGAAATCTTGGAATTCCATCGAAAATCTTTGTGTCGACCTCCGTAATCAAACAAGAAGGGGAACGGCACGAAAGGTACATAAGAAGTTAGGGTGGGTAGGTCGATGATGGTAGGATTAATTACATTGTATTCCCCAACCGTTAATATATGTTTCCGGATGTGACATTAGGGATCGGCCGGGCGCCGATTTGAGCGAACTCAAAACAAAGACTAGTTTTCAATCCGGCTTTAGAAACGAAAGCTGGACTTCTTCGCGTTTGTGGAATCAAATGCCCCACCCTAGAGAACCTAAATTTGAAGAAGTGGACTATTAGAGAGTTTTTCTAAGAATCACTTTGTCATAGGCCTCAAAGTAGAACTTGTTTAGAGTGAAATCTTTGAATTCCATCGAAAATCTTTGTGTCGACCTCCGTAATCGAAACAAGAAGGGGAACGGCACGAAAGGTACATAAGAAGTTAGGTGGGTAGGTCGATGATGGTAGGATTAATTACATTGTATTCCCCAACCGTTAATATATGTTTTATGATGTGACATTAGGGATCGCCGGCGCTGATTTCAGCCGCGAACTCAAAACAAAGACTAGTTTTCAATCCGGCTTTAGAAACGAAATGGACTTCTTCGCTTGTGGAATCAAATGCCCCACCCTAGAGAACCTAAATTTGAAGAAGTGGACTATTAGAGAGTTTTTCTAAGAATCACCCGTCATAGGCCTCAAAGTAGAACTTGTTTAGAGTGAAATCTTTGAATTCCATCGAAAAATCTTTGTGTCGACGTCCGTCACCAAACAAGAAGAAGGGAACGACACGAAAGGTAGATAGGAAGTTAGGGTGGATAGGTTAAGAGAAGTTTCCAATCCGTCTATAGAATCGAGCTAGACTTTTTTAGGTGGTTGTGGAATCAAATGCCTCACTCTAGAGAACCTAAATTTGAACAAGTGGACCATTAGAGAGTTTTTTAAGAATCACTTGTCATAGGCCAAAAAAGTAGCACTTGTTTAGAATGAAATCTTAGAATTCCATTAAAAAATCTTTTTGTGTCGACCTACGCATCGAAACAAGAAGGGGAAACGACACGAAATATACATAAGAAGTTAGGGTTGGTTGGTTAGATGACGGTAGGATCAATTACAATGTGTTCCCCAACCGTTAATATATGTTTCGGATGTGACATTAGGATCGGCCGGGCGCTGATTTCAGCGCGAACTCTAAACAAAGAGTAGTTTCCAATCCGGCTTTAGAAACAAGCTAGACTTCTTTGTGGTTGTGGAATCAAATGCCTCACCCTAGAGAACCTAAATTTGAAGAAGTGGACTATTAGAGAGTTTTTCTAAGAATCACTTGACATAGGCCTCAAAGTAGAACTTGTTTAGAGTGAAATCTTGAATTCCATCGAAAATCTTTAAGGACCTCCTCCATCAAAAACAAGAAGGGAAACGATGAAAGGTAGATAGGAAGTTAGGGTGGATAGGTTAAGAGAAGTTTCCAATCCATCTATAGAATCGAGCTAGACTTTTTCGCGGTTGGGGAATCAAATGCCTCACCCTAGAGAACCTAAATTTGAACAAGTGGACTATTAGAGAGTTTTTCTAAGAATCACTTCTCATAGGCCTCAAAGTAGCGCTTGATTAGAGTGAAATCTTGGAAGTCCATCGAAAATCTTTGTGTCGACCTACGCAAACAAAACAAGAGGGGAACGACATATGAAAGGTACATAGAAAGTTAGGGAGGATAGGTTAAGAGAAGTTTCCAATCTGGCTATAGAATCGAGCTAGACTTTTTCATTTGTTGTGGAATCAAATGCCTTGCCCTAGAGGACCTAAATTTGAACAAGTGGACCATTAGAGTGTTTTTCTAAGAATCACTTGTCATAGGCCTCAACTTAGCACTTGTTTAGAGTGAAATCGTGGAATTCAACCGAAAATCTTTGTGTCGACCTCCGTACCGAAACAAGAAGGGGAACGACACGAAAGGTACATAGGAAGTTAGGGTGGATAGATTAAGAGAAGTTTCCAATCCGTCTATAGAATCGAGGTAGACTTTTTCGCGGTTGTGGAATCAAATGCCCCACCCTAGAGAACCTAAATTTGAAGAAGTGGACTATTAGAGAGTTTTTCTAAGAATCACTTGTCATAGGCCTCAAAGTAGCGCTTGTTTAGAGTGAAATCTTGGAATTCCATCGAAAATCTTTGTGTCGACCTATGTACCGAAGCAAGAGTGGGAACGACACGAAAGGTACATAGGAAGTTAGGGTGGATAGGTTAAGAGAAGTTTCCAATCCGGCTATAGAATCGAGCTAGACTTTTTCGCGATTGGGAATCAAATGCCCCACCCTAGAGAACCTAAATTTGAACAAGTGGACCATTAGAGAGTTTTTCTAAGAATCACTTTTCATAGGCCTCAAAGTAGCGCTTGTTTAGAGTGAAATCTTGGAATTCCATCGAAAATCTTTGTGTCGACCTCCGTAACAAAACAAGAAGGGGAAGCACGAAAAGGTACATAAGAGAAGTTAGGGTGGGTAGGTCAGATGATGGTAGGATTAATTACATTGTATTCCCCAACCGTTAATATATGTTTCGGATGTGACATTAGGGATTGTTTAGAGTGCCGGCGCTTCAAAAAGCGAACTCAAAAAAAAAGACTAGTTTTCAATCCGGCTTTAGAAACGAGCTGGACTTCTTCGCGTTTGTGGAATCAAATGCCCCCACCCTAGAGAACCTAAATTTGAAGAAGTGGACTATTAGAGAGTTTTTCTAAGAATCACTTGTCATAGGCCTCAAAGTAGAACTTGTTTAGAGTGAAATCTTTGAATTCCATCGAAAATCTTTATGTGGACCTCCAAACAAAAAACAAGAAGGGGAACGTACACGAAAGGTACATAAGAAGTTAGGGTGGGTAGGTCGATGATGGTAGGATTAATTACATTGTATTCCCCAACCGTTAATATATGTTTCGGATGTGACATTAGGGGATCGGCGGGCGCTGATTTCAGCCACGAACTCAAAACAAAGACTAGTTTTCAATCCGGCTTTAGAAACGAGCTGGACTTCTTCGGCGTTTGTGGAATCAAATGCCCCACCCTAGAGAACCTAAATTTGAAGAAGTGGACTATTAGAGAGTTTTTCTAAGAATCACCTGTCATAGGCCTCAAAGTAGAACTTGTTTAGAGTGAAATCTTTGAATTCCATCGAAAATCTTTGTGTCGAAAAAAAATAAACGTCGTCAAAAACAAGAAGGGGAACGACACGAAAGGTAGATAGGAAGTTAGGGTGGATAGGTTAAGAGAAGTTTCCAATCCGTCTATAGAATCGAGCTAGACTTTTTTCGTGGTTGTGGAATCAAATGCCTCACTCTAGAGAACCTAAATTTGAACAAGTGGACCATTAGAGAGTTTTTTTAAGAATCACTTGTCATAGGCCAAAAGTAGCACTTGTTTAGAATGAAATCTTAGAATTCCATTAAAAATTTTTGTGTCGACCCTAAATCTTGAAACAAGAAGGGGAACGACACGAAATATACATAAGAAGTTAGGGTTGGTTGGTTAGATGACGGTAGGATCAATTACAATGTGTTCCCCAACCGTTAATATATGTTTCTGGATGTGACATTAGGGACTGCTGGCGCTGATTTCAGCGCGAACTCTAAACAAAGAGTAGTTTCCAATCCGGCTTTAGAAACAAGCTAGACTTCTTTGTGGTTGTGGAATCAAATGCCTCACCCTAGAGAACCTAAATTTGAAGAAGTGGACTATTAGAGAGTTTTTCTAAGAATCACTTGACATAGGCCTCAAAGTAGAACTTGTTTAGAGTGAAATCTTGGAATTCCATCGAAAATCTTTGCGTCGACCTCCGTACCGAAACAAGAAGGGGAACGACATGAAAGGTAGATAGGAAGTTAGGGTGGATAGGTTAAGAGAAGTTTCCAATCCATCTATAGAATCGAGCTAGACTTTTTCGCGGTTGGGGAATCAAATGCCTCACCCTAGAGAACCTAAATTTGAACAAGTGGACTATTAGAGAGTTTTTCTAAGAATCACTTCTCATAGGCCTCAAAGTAGCGCTTGATTAGAGTGAAATCTTGGAAGTCCATCGAAAATCTTTGTGTCGACCTACGTACCGAAACAACAAGGGGGAACGACATGAAAGGTACATAGAAAGTTAGGGGAGGATAGGTTAAGAGAAGTTTCCAATCTGGCTATAGAATCGAGCTAGACTTTTTCGCTGTTGTGGAATCAAATGCCTTGCCCCAGAGGACCTAAATTTGAACAAGTGGACCATTAGAGTGTTTTTCTAAGAATCACTTGTCATAGGCCTCAACTTAGCACTTGTTTAGAGTGAAATCGTGGAATTCAACCGAAAATCTTTGTGTCGACCTCTGTACCGAAACAAGAAGGGGAACGACACGAAAGGTACATAGGAAGTTAGGGTGGATAGATTAAGAGAAGTTTCCAATCCGTCTGTAGAATCGAGGTAGACTTTTTCGCGGTTGTGGAATCAAATGCCCCACCCTAGAGAACCTAAATTTGAAGAAGTGGACTATTAGAGAGTTTTTCTAAGAATCACTTGTCATAGGCCTCAAAGTAGCGCTTGTTTAGAGTGAAATCTTGGAATTCCATCGAAAATCTTTGTGTCGACCTATGTAATGTAAAACAAGAGTGGGAACGACACGAAAGGTACATAGGAAGTTAGGGTGGATAGGTTAAGAGAAGTTTCCAATCCGGCTATAGAATCGAGCTAGACTTTTTTTTCGCGATTGGGAATCAAATGCCCCACCCTAGAGAACCTAAATTTGAACAAGTGGACCATTAGAGAGTTTTTCTAAGAATCACTTTTCATAGGCCTCAAAGTAGCACTTGTTTAGAGTGAAATCTTGGAATTCCATCGAAAATCTTTGTGTCGACCTCCCATAACGAAACAAGAAGGGGAACGGCACGAAAAGGTACATAAGAAGTTAGGGTGGGTAGGTCGGATGATGGTAGGATTAATTACATTGTATTCCCCAACCGTTAATATATGTTTCGGATGTGACATTAGGGATCGCCGGCGCTGATTTCAGAACTCAAAACAAAGACTAGTTTTCAATCCGGCTTTAGAAACGAGCTGGACTTCTTCTTCGTTTGTGGAATCAAATGCCCCACCCTAGAGAACCTAAATTTGAAGAAGTGGACTATTAGAGAGTTTTTCTAAGAATCACCGTCATAGGCCTCAAAGTAGAACTTGTTTAGAGTGAAATCTTTGAATTCCATCGAAAATCTTTGTGTCGACCTCCGTACGAAACAAGAAGGGGAACGGCACGAAAGGTACATAAGAAGTTAGGGTGGGTAGGTCGATGATGGTAGGATTAATTACATTGTATTCCCCAACCGCTAATATATGTTTTACGATGTGACATTAGGGGATCGCTGGCGCCATCGATTTCAGCCGAACTCAAAACAAAGACTAGTTTTCAATCCGGCTTTAGAAACGAGCTGGACTTCTTCGCGTTTGTGGAATCAAATGCCCCACCCTAGAGAACCTAAATTTGAAGAAGTGGACTATTAGAGAGTTTTTCTAAGAATCACTTGTCATAGGCCTCAAAGTAGAACTTGTTTAGAGTGAAATCTTTGAATTCCATCGAAAATCTTTGTGTCGACGTCCGTATCAAAACAAGAAGGGAACGACACGAAAAAGGTAGATAGGAAGTTAGGGTGGATAGGTTAAGAGAAGTTTCCAATCCGTCTATAGAATCGAGCTAGACTTTTTCGTGGTTGTGGAATCAAATGCCTCACTCTAGAGAACCTAAATTTGAACAAGTGGACCATTAGAGAGTTTTTTAAGAATCACTTGTCATAGGCCAAAAAGTAGCACTTGTTTAGAATGAAATCTTAGAATTCCATTAAAAATCTTTGTGTCGACCTAAATCATC
The DNA here is from genome assembly GCA_015847255.1 of Hyparrhenia diplandra. NCBI lineage: Eukaryota > Viridiplantae > Streptophyta > Magnoliopsida > Poales > Poaceae > Hyparrhenia > Hyparrhenia diplandra. The sequence continues at coordinate 49,770 of JADLZK010012239.1, read as the reverse complement.
AAACAAGAAGGGGAACGACATGAACGAAATATACATAAGAAGTTAGGGTTGGTTGGTTAGATGACGGTAGGATCAATTACAATGTGTTCCCAACCGTTAATATATGTTTCTGGATGTGACATTAGGATCACCGGCGCTGATTTCAACAAGCGAACTCTAAACAAAGAGTAGTTTCCAATCCGGCTTTAGAAACAAGCTAGACTTCTTTAGTGGTTGTGGAATCAAATGCCTCACCCTAGAGAACCTAAATTTGAAGAAGTGGACTATTAGAGAGTTTTTCTAAGAATCACTTGACATAGGCCTCAAAGTAGAACTTGTTTAGAGTGAAATCTTGGAATTCCATCGAAAATCTTTGCGGGCGACCGCACGTCTCGATGTGACAAGAAGGGGAACGACATGAAAGGTAGATAGGAAGTTAGGGTGGATAGGTTAAGAGAAGTTTCCAATCCATCTATAGAATCGAGCTAGACTTTTTCAAGGTTGGGGAATCAAATGCCTCACCCTAGAGAACCTAAATTTGAACAAGTGGACTATTAGAGAGTTTTTCTAAGAATCACTTCTCATAGGCCTCAAAGTAGCACTTGATTAGAGTGAAATCTTGGAAGTCCATCGAAAATCTTTGTGTCGACCTACGTACCAAAAAGAAGGGGGGAACGACATGAAAGGTACATAGAAAGTTAGGGAGGATAGGTTAAGAGAAGTTTCCAATCTGGCTATAGAATCGAGCTAGACTTTTTTCGCGTTGTGGAATCAAATGCCTTGCCCTAGAGGACCTAAATTTGAACAAGTGGACCATTAGAGTGTTTTTCTAAGAATCACTTGTCATAGGCCTCAACTTAGCACTTGTTTAGAGTGAAATCGTGGAATTCAACCGAAAATCTTTGTGTCGACCTCCGCACCAAACAAGAAGGGGGAACGACACGAAAGGTACATAGGAAGTTAGGTGGATAGATTAAGAGAAGTTTCCAATCCGTCTATAGAATCGAGGTAGACTTTTTCGCGGTTGTGGAATCAAATGCCCCACCCTAGAGAACCTAAATTTGAAGAAGTGGACTATTAGAGAGTTTTTCTAAGAATCACTTGTCATAGGCCTCAAAGTAGCGCTTGTTTAGAGTGAAATCTTGGAATTCCATCGAAAATCTTTGTGTCGACCTATGTACCAAGCAAGAAGGGGAACGACACCTAAAGGTACATAGGAAGTTAGGTGGATAGGTTAAGAGAAGTTTCCAATCCGGCTATAGAATCGAGCTAGACTTTTTCGCGATTGGGAATCAAATGCCCCACCCTAGAGAACCTAAATTTGAACAAGTGGACCATTAGAGAGTTTTTCTAAGAATCACTTTTCATAGGCCTCAAAGTAGCGCTTGTTTAGAGTGAAATCTTGAATTCCATCGAAAATCTTTGTGTCGACCTCCGTAATGAAACAAGAAGAAGGGGAACGACACGAAAGGTACATAAGAAGTTAGGTGGGTAGGTCGATGATGGTAGGATTAATTACATTGTATTCCCCAACCGAATATATGTTTCGGATGTGACATTAGGGGATGCTATTTCAGAAAACAAAGACTAGTTTTCAATCCGCTTTAGAAACGAGCTGGACTTCTTCGCGTTTGTGGAATCAAATGCCCCACCCTAGAGAACCTAAATTTGAAGAAGTGGACTATTAGAGAGTTTTTCTAAGAATCACCTGTCATAGGCCTCAAAGTAGAACTTGTTTAGAGTGAAATCTTTGAATTCCATCGAAAATCTTTGTGTCGACCTCCGTAACGAAACAAGAAGGGGAACGGCACGAAAGGTACATAAGAAGTTAGGGTGGGTAGGTCAGATGATGGTAGGATTAATTACATTGTATTCCCCCAACCGTTAATATATGTTTCTCGATGTGACATTAGGGAATCGTTGGCGCTGATTTCAAAAAAAACTCAAAACAAAGACTAGTTTTCAATCCGGCTTTAGAAACGAGCTTTGGACTTCTTCGCGTTTGTGGAATCAAATGCCCCACCCTAGAGAACCTAAATTTGAAGAAGTGGACTATTAGAGAGTTTTTCTAAGAATCACCTGTCATAGGCCTCAAAGTAGAACTTGTTTAGAGTGAAATCTTTGAATTCCATCGAAAATCTTTGTGTCGACGTCCGTACCGAAACAAGAAGGGGAACGACACGAAAGGTAGATAGGAAGTTAGGGTGGATAGGTTAAGAGAAGTTTCCAATCCGTCTATAGAATCGAGCTAGACTTTTTCGTGGTTGTGGAATCAAATGCCTCACTCTAGAGAACCTAAATTTGAACAAGTGGACCATTAGAGAGTTTTTTAAGAATCACTTGTCATAGGCCAAAAAGTAGCACTTGTTTAGAATGAAATCTTAGAATTCCATTAAAAATCTTTGTGTCGACCTACGTCTTTGAAACAAGAAGGGGAAACGACACCTAAATATACATAAGAAGTTAGGGTTGGTTGGTTAGATGACGGTAGGATCAATTACAATGTGTTCCCCAACCGTTAATATATGTTTCGGATGTGACATTAGGGATCATTAGGCGCTGATTTCAGCGCGAACTCTAAACAAAGAGTAGTTTCCAATCCGCTTTAGAAACAAGCTAGACTTCTTTGTGGTTGTGGAATCAAATGCCTCACCCTAGAGAACCTAAATTTGAAGAAGTGGACTATTAGAGAGTTTTTCTAAGAATCACTTGACATAGGCCTCAAAGTAGAACTTGTTTAGAGTGAAATCTTGGAATTCCATCGAAAATCTTTGCGTCGACCTCCGTACCGAAACAAGAAGGGGAACGACATGAAAGGTAGATAGGAAGTTAGGGTGGATAGGTTAAGAGAAGTTTCCAATCCATCTATAGAATCGAGCTAGACTTTTTCGCGGTTGGGGAATCAAATGCCTCACCCTAGAGAACCTAAATTTGAACAAGTGGACTATTAGAGAGTTTTTCTAAGAATCACTTCTCATAGGCCTCAAAGTAGCGCTTGATTAGAGTGAAATCTTGAAGTCCATCGAAAATCTTTGTGTCGACCTACGCACATCAAACAAGAGGGGGAACGACATGAAAGGTACATAGAAAGTTAGGGAGGATAGGTTAAGAGAAGTTTCCAATCTGGCTATAGAATCGAGCTAGACTTTTTCGCTGTTGTGGAATCAAATGCCTTGCCCTAGAGGACCTAAATTTGAACAAGTGGACCATTAGAGTGTTTTTCTAAGAATCACTTGTCATAGGCCTCAACTTAGCACTTGTTTAGAGTGAAATCGTGGAATTCAACCGAAAATCTTTGTGTCGACCTCCGTACCGAAACAAGAAGGGGAACGACACGAAAGGTACATAGGAAGTTAGGGTGGATAGATTAAGAGAAGTTTCCAATCCGTCTATAGAATCGAGGTAGACTTTTTCGCGGTTGTGGAATCAAATGCCCCACCCTAGAGAACCTAAATTTGAAGAAGTGGACTATTAGAGAGTTTTTCTAAGAATCACTTGTCATAGGCCTCAAAGTAGCGCTTGTTTAGAGTGAAATCTTGGAATTCCATCGAAAATCTTTGTGTCGACCTATGTACCGAAACAAGAGTGGGAACGACACGAAAGGTACATAGGAAGTTAGGTGTGGATAGGTTAAGAGAAGTTTCCAATCCGGCTATAGAATCGAACCTAGACTTTTCGCGATTGTGGGAATCAAATGCCCCACCCTAGAGAACCTAAATTTGAACAAGTGGACCATTAGAGAGTTTTTCTAAGAATCACTTTTCATAGGCCTCAAAGTAGCGCTTGTTTAGAGTGAAATCTTGGAATTCCATCGAAAATCTTTGTGTCGACCTCCATATCGAAACAAGAAGGGGAACGACACGAAAGGTACATAAGAAGTTAGGGTGGGTAGGTCGATGATGGTAGGATTAATTACATTGTATTCCCCAACCGTTAATATATGTTTTAGGATGTGACATTAGGGATCTATAATTTCGCCACAACTCAAAACAAAGACTAGTTTTCAATCCGGCTTTAGAAACGAGCCGGACTTCTTCGGCGTTTGTGGAATCAAATGCCCCACCCTAGAGAACCTAAATTTGAAGAAGTGGACTATTAGAGAGTTTTTCTAAGAATCACTTGTCATAGGCCTCAAAGTAGAACTTGTTTAGAGTGAAATCTTTGAATTCCATCGAAAATCTTTGTGTCGACCTCAAGAATCGAAACAAGAAGGGAAACGACACGAAAGGTACATAAGAAGTTAGGGGTGGGTAGGTCGGATGATGGTAGGATTAATTACATTGTATTCCCCAACCGTTAATATATGTTTACGGATGTGACATTAGGGGATCATTGGCGCTGATTTCAGGTTCAAAACAAAGACTAGTTTTCAATCCGCTTTAGAAACGAGCTTGGACTTCTTCGCGTTTGTGGAATCAAATGCCCCACCCTAGAGAACCTAAATTTGAAGAAGTGGACTATTAGAGAGTTTTTCTAAGAATCACCTGTCATAGGCCTCAAAGTAGAACTTGTTTAGAGTGAAATCTTTGAATTCCATCGAAAATCTTTGTGTCGACGTCCGTACCGAAACAAGAAGGGGAACGACACGAAAGGTAGATAGGAAGTTAGGGTGGATAGGTTAAGAGAAGTTTCCAATCCGTCTATAGAATCGAGCTAGACTTTTTCGTGGTTGTGGAATCAAATGCCTCACTCTAGAGAACCTAAATTTGAACAAGTGGACCATTAGAGAGTTTTTTAAGAATCACTTGTCATAGGCCAAAAAGTAGCACTTGTTTAGAATGAAATCTTAGAATTCCATTAAAAATCTTTGTGTCGACCTACGTACTGAAACAAGAAGGGGAACGACACGAAATATACATAAGAAGTTAGGGTTGGTTGGTTAGATGACGGTAGGATCAATTACAATGTGTTCCCCAACCGTTAATATATGTTTCTGGATGTGACATTAGGGACTTCTTTGGCGCTGATTTCAGCTTAGAAACGAGCTAACTCTAAACAAAGAGTAGTTTCCAATCCGGCTTTAGAAACAAGCTAGACTTCTTTGTGGTTGTGGAATCAAATGCCTCACCCTAGAGAACCTAAATTTGAAGAAGTGGACTATTAGAGAGTTTTTCTAAGAATCACTTGACATAGGCCTCAAAGTAGAACTTGTTTAGAGTGAAATCTTGGAATTCCATCGAAAAATCTTTTGTGTCGACCTCCGTGCATCAAACAAGAAGGGGAACGACATGAAAGGTAGATAGGAAGTTAGGGTGGATAGGTTAAGAGAAGTTTCCAATCCATCTATAGAATCGAGCTAGACTTTTTCGCGGTTGGGGAATCAAATGCCTCACCCTAGAGAACCTAAATTTGAACAAGTGGACTATTAGAGAGTTTTTCTAAGAATCACTTCTCATAGGCCTCAAAGTAGCGCTTGATTAGAGTGAAATCTTGGAAGTCCATCGAAAATCTTTGTGTCGACCTACGTACCGAAACAAGAGGGGGAACGACATGAAAGGTACATAGAAAGTTAGGGAGGATAGGTTAAGAGAAGTTTCCAATCTGGCTATAGAATCGAGCTAGACTTTTTCGCTGTTGTGGAATCAAATGCCTTGCCCTAGAGGACCTAAATTTGAACAAGTGGACCATTAGAGTGTTTTTCTAAGAATCACTTGTCATAGGCCTCAACTTAGCACTTGTTTAGAGTGAAATCGTGGAATTCAACCGAAAATCTTTGTGTCGACCTCCGCATCTGCAAACAAGAAGGGAACGACACACCGAAAGGTACATAGGAAGTTAGGGTGGATAGATTAAGAGAAGTTTCCAATCCGTCTATAGAATCGAGGTAGACTTTTTTTCACGGTTGTGGAATCAAATGCCCCACCCTAGAGAACCTAAATTTGAAGAAGTGGACTATTAGAGAGTTTTTCTAAGAATCACTTGTCATAGGCCTCAAAGTAGCGCTTGTTTAGAGTGAAATCTTGGAATTCCATCGAAAATCTTTGTGTCGACCAATGTACCGAAACAAGAGTGGGAACGACACGAAAGGTACATAGGAAGTTAGGGTGGATAGGTTAAGAGAAGTTTCCAATCCGGCTACAGAATCGAGCTAGACTTTTTCGCGATTGGGAATCAAATGCCTCACCCTAGAGAACCTAAATTTGAACAAGTGGACCAATAGAGAGTTTTTCTAAGAATCACTTTTCATAGGCCTCAAAGTAGCGCTTGTTTAGAGTGAAATCTTGGAATTCCATCGAAAATCTTTTGTGTCGACCTCCGTGAAAACAACAAGAAGGGGAACGGCACGAAAGGTACATAAGAAGTTAGGGTGGGTAGGTCGATGATGGTAGGATTAATTACATTGTATTCCCCAACCGTTAATATATGTTTTTCGATGTGACATTAGGGACTGGCTGGCGCGATTTCAGCGAAACTCAAAACAAAGACTAGTTTTCAATCCGGCTTTAGAAACGAAACTTCTTCGCGTTTGTGGAATCAAATGCCCCACCCTAGAGAACCTAAATTTGAAGAAGTGGACTATTAGAGAGTTTTTCTAAGAATCACCCATAGGCCTCAAAGTAGAACTTGTTTAGAGTGAAATCTTTGAATTCCATCGAAAATCTTTTGTGTCGACGTCCGCATCGAAACAAGAAGGGGAACGACACGAAAGGTAGATAGGAAGTTAGGTGGATAGGTTAAGAGAAGTTTCAATCCGTCTATAGAATCGAGCTAGACTTTTTCGTGGTTGTGGAATCAAATGCCTCACTCTAGAGAACCTAAATTTGAACAAGTGGACCATTAGAGAGTTTTTTAAGAATCACTTGTCATAGGCCAAAAAGTAGCACTTGTTTAGAATGAAATCTTAGAATTCCATTAAAAATCTTTGTGTCGACCTACGTACTGAAACAAGAAGGGGAACGACACAAAATATACATAGGAAGTTAGGGTTGGTTGGTTAGATGACGGTAGGATCAATTACAATGTGTTCCCCAACCGTTAATATATGTTTTTTCGATGTGACATTAGGGATCGAGCGCTGATTTCAGTACGAACTCTAAACAAAGAGTAGTTTCCAATCCGCTTTAGAAACAAGCTAGACTTCTTTGTGGTTGTGGAATCAAATGCCTCACCCTAGAGAACCTAAATTTGAAGAAGTGGACTATTAGAGAGTTTTTCTAAGAATCACTTGACATAGGCCTCAAAGTAGAACTTGTTTAGAGTGAAATCTTGGAATTCCATCGAAAATCTTTGCGTCGACCTCCGTACCGAAACAAGAAGGGGAACGACATGAAAGGTAGATAGGAAGTTAGGGTGGATAGGTTAAGAGAAGTTTCCAATCCATCTATAGAATCGAGCTAGACTTTTTTTGGCGGTTGGGGAATCAAATGCCTCACCCTAGAGAACCTAAATTTGAACAAGTGGACTATTAGAGACTTTTTCTAAGAATCACTTCTCATAGGCCTCAAAGTAGCGCTTGATTAGAGTGAAATCTTGGAAGTCCATCAAAAATCTTTGTGTCGACCTACGTACCGAAACAAGAGGGGGAACGACATGAAAGGTACATAGAAAGTTAGGGAGGATAGGTTAAGAGAAGTTTCCAATCCGCTATAGAATCGAGCTAGACTTTTTCGCTGTTGTTGGAATCAAATGCCTTGCCCTAGAGGACCTAAATTTGAACAAGTGGACCATTAGAGTGTTTTTCTAAGAATCACTTGTCATAGGCCTCAACGTAGCACTTGTTTAGAGTGAAATTGTGGAATTCAACCGAAAATCTTTGTGTCGACCTCCGTACCGAAACAAGAAGGGGAACGACACGAAAGGTACATAGGAAGTTAGGGTGGATAGATTAAGAGAAGTTTCCAATCCGTCTATAGAATCGAGGTAGACTTTTTCGCGGTTGTGGAATCAAATGCCCCACCCTAGAGAACCTAAATTTGAAGAAGTGGACTATTAGAGAGTTTTTCTAAGAATCACTTGTCATAGGCCTCAAAGTAGCGCTTGTTTAGAGTGAAATCTTGGAATTCCATCGAAAATCTTTGTGTCGACCTATGTACCGAAGCAAGAGTGGGAACGACACGAAAGGTACATAGGAAGTTAGGGTGGATAGGTTAAGAGAAGTTTCCAATCCGGCTATAGAATCGAGCTAGACTTTTTCGCGATTGGGAATCAAATGCCCCACCCTAGAGAACCTAAATTTGAACAAGTGGACCATTAGAGAGTTTTTCTAAGAATCACTTTTCATAGGCCTCAAAGTAGCGCTTGTTTAGAGTGAAATCTTGGAATTCCATCGAAAATCTTTGTGTCGACCTCCGTAACGAAACAAGAAGGGGAACGGCACGAAAGGTACATAAGAAGTTAGGGTGGGTAGGTCAGATGATGGTAGGATTAATTACATTGTGTTCCCCAACCGTTAATATATGTTTCTCGGATGTGACATTAGGGACTGGCGGCGCGATTTCAAAGACGAACTCTAAACAAAGAGTAGTTTCCAATCCGGCTTTAGAAACAAGCTAGACTTCTTCGTGGTTGTGGAATTAAATGCCCCACCCTAGAGAACCTAAATTTGAAGAAGTGGACTATTAGAGAGTTTTTCTAAGAATCACTTGACATAGGCCTCAAAGTAGAACTTGTTTAGAGTGAAATCTTGGAATTCCATCGAAAATCTTTTAAGTCCGACCTCCGTATCAAAACAAGAAGGGGAACGACACAAAAGGTAGATAGGAAGTTAGGGTGGATAGGTTAAGAGAAGTTTCCAATCCGTCTATAAAATCGAGCTAGACTTTTTCGCGGTTGGGGAATCAAATGCCTCACCCTAGAGAACCTAAATTTGAACAAGTGGACTATTAGAGAGTTTTTCTAGGAATCACTTGTCATAGGCCACAAAGTAGCGCTTGTTTAGAGTGAAATCTTGGAATTCCATCGAAAATCTTTGTGTTGACCTACGTACCGAAACAAGTGTGGGAATGACACGAAAGGTACATAGAAAGTTAGGGAGGATAGGTTAAGAGAAGTTTCCAATCTGGCTATAGAATCGAGCTAGACTTTTTTTATTTGTTGTGGAATCAAATGCCTTGCCCTAGAGAACCTAAATTTGAACAAGTGGACCATTAGAGTGTTTTTCTAAGAATCACTTGTCATAGGCCTCAACGTAGCACTTGTTTAGAGTGAAATCGTGGAATTCAACCGAAAATCTTTGTCTCGTGTCCGTCATGCGAAACAAGAAGGGGAACGACACGAAAGGTACATAGGAAGTTAGGGTGGATAGATTAAGAGAAGTTTCCAATCCGTCTATAGAATCGAGCTAGACTTTTTCGCGGTTGTGGAATCAAATGCCCCACCCTAGAGAACCTAAATTTGAAGAAGTGGACTATTAGAGAGTTTTTCTAAGAATCACTTGTCATAGGCCTCAAAGTAGCGCTTGTTTAGAGTGAAATCGTGGAATTCCATCGAAAATCTTTGTGTCGACCTACGTACCGAAACAAGAGTGGGAACGACACGAAAGGTACATAGGAAGTTAGGGTGGATAGGTTAAGAGAAGTTTTCAATCTGGCTATAGAATCGAGCTAGACTTTTTCGCGGTTGGGAATCAAATGCCTCACCCTAGAGAACCTAAATCAACAAGTGGACCATTAGAGAGTTTTTCTAAGAATCACTTTTCATAGGCCTCAAAGTAGCGCTTGTTTAGAGTGAAATCTTGGAATTCCATCGAAAATCTTTGTGTCGACCTCCGTAACGAAACAAGAAGGGGAACGGCACGAAAGGTACATAAGAAGTTAGGGTGGGTAGGTCACATGATGGTAGGATTAATTACATTGTGTTCCCCAACCGTTAATATATGTTTCTGGATGTGACATTAGGGATCGGCCGGGCGCTGATTTCAGCGAACTCAAAACAAAGACTAGTTTTCAATCCGGCTTTAGAAACGAAAGGACTTCTTCGCGGTTGTGGAATCAAATGCCCCACCCTAGAGAACCTAAATTTGAAGAAGTGCACTATTAGAGAGTTTTTCTAAGAACCACTTGTCATAGGCCTCAAAGTAGAACTTGTTTAGAGTGAAATCTTGGAATTCCATCAAAAATCTTTGTGTCGACCTCCGTCATGAAAACAAGAAGGGGAACGACACGAAAAGGTAGATAGAAAGTTAGGGTGGATAGGTTAAGAGAAGTTTCCAATCCGTCTATAGAATCGAGCTAGACTTTTTCAGCGGTTGTGGAATCAAATGCCTCACTCTAGAGGACCTAAATTTGAACAAGTGGACCATTAGAGAGTTTTTTAAGAATCACTTGTCATAGGCCTAAAAGTAGCACTTGTTTAGAATGAAATCTTAGAATTCCATTAAAAATCTTTGTCTCGACCTACGTACTGAAACAAGAACGGGAACGACACGAAATGTACATAAAAGTTAGGGTGGGTAGGTTAGATGACGGTAGGATCAATTACAATGTGTTCCCCAACCGTTAATATATGTTTTACGGATGTGACATTAGGGATCTGCCGGGCGAGATTTCAGCGAACTCTAAACAAAGAGTAGTTTCCAATCCGGCTTTAGAAAGGAGCTAGACTTCTTTGTGGTTGTGGAATCAAATGACCAACCCTACAGAACCTAAATTTGAAGAAGTGGACTATTAGAGAGTTTTTCTAAGAATCACTTGACATAGGCCTCAAAGTAGAACTTGTTTAGAGTGAAATCTTGGAATTCCATCAAAAATCTTTGCGTCGACCTCCGTACCGAAACAAGAAGGGGAAGGACACGAAAGGTAGATAGGAAGTTAGGGTGGATAGGTTAAGAGAAGTTTCCAATCCGTCTATAAAATCGAGCTAGACTTTTTCGTGGTTGGGGAATCAAATGCCTCACCCTAGAGAACCTAAATTTGAACAAGTGGACTATTAGAGAGTTTTTCTAAGAATCACTTGTCATAGGCCTCAAAGTAGCGCTTGTTTAGAGTGAAATCTTGGAATTCCATCGAAAATCTTTGTGTGGACCTACGTCTCGAAACAAGAGTGGGAACGACACGAAAGGTACATAGGAAGTTAGGAAGCGGATAGGTTAAGAGAAGTTTCCAATCCGGCTATAGAATCGAGCTAGACTTTTTAGTGGTTGGGAATCAAATGCCTCACCCTAGAGAACCTAAATTTGAACAAGTGGACCATTAGAGAGTTTTTTTAAGAATCACTTTTCATATGCCTCAAAGTAGCGCTTGTTTAGAGTGAAATCTTGGAATTCCATCGAAAATCTTTGTGTCGACCTCCGTAACGAAACAAGAAGGGGAACGACACGAAAGGTACATAAGAAGTTAGGGTGGGTAGGTCAGATGATGGTAGGATTAATTACATTGTGTTCCCCAACCGTTAATATATATACTTTCGATGTGACATTAGGGATCGGGCGCTGATTTCAGCGCCGAACTCAAAACAAAGACTAGTTTTCAATCCGGCTTTAGAAACGAGCTTTGGACTTCTTCGCAAGGTTGTGGAATCAAATGCCCCACCCTAGAGAACCTAAATTTGAAGAAGTGGACTATTAGAGAGTTTTTCTAAGAATCACTTGACATAGGCCTCAAAGTAGAACTTGTTTAGAGTGAAATCTTGGAATTCCTTCGAAAATCTTTGCGTCGACCTCCGTACCGAAATAAGAAGGGGAACGACACGAAAGGTAGATAGGAAGTTAGGGTGGATAGGTTAAGAGAAGTTTCCAATCCGTCTATAAAATCGAGCTAGACATTTTCGCGGTTGGGGAATCAAATGCCTCACCCTAGAGAACCTAAATTTGAACAAGTGGACTATTAGAGAGTTTTTCTAAGAATCACTTGTCATAGGCCTCAAAGTAGCGCTTGATTAGAGTGAAATCTTGGAATTCCATCGAAAATCTTTGTGTCGACCTACGTACCGAAACAAGAGGGGGAACGACACGAAAGGTACATTGAAAGGTAGGGTGGATAGGTTAAGAGAGGTTTCCAACCTGGCTATAGAATCGAGCTAGACTTTTTCGCTGTTGTGGAATCAAATGCCTTGCCCTAGAGAACCTAAATTTGAACAAGTGGACCATTAGAGTGTTTTTTTAAGAATCACTTGTCATAGGCCTCGAAAGTAGAACTTGTTTAGAGTGAAATCTTGGAATTCCATCGAAAATCTTTGTGTCGACCTCCGTCAAAAACAAGAAGGGGAACGACACGAAAGTTAGATAGGAAGTTAGGGTGGATAGGTTAAGAGAAGTTTCCAATCCGTCTATAGAATCGAGCTAGACTTTTTCGTGGTTGTGGAATCAAATGCCTCACTCTAGAGAACCTAAATTTGAACAAGTGGACCATTAGAGAGTGTTTTAAGAATCACTTGTCATAGGCCTAAAAGTAGCACTTGTTTAGAATGAAATCTTATAATTCCATTAAAAAATCTTTGTGTCGACCTACGTATCAAACAAGAAGGGGAACGACACATTAAATGTACAAAAGAAGTTAGGGTGGGTAGGTTAGAAGACGGTAGGATCAATTACAATGTGTTCCCCAACCGTTAAAATATGTTTCGGATGTGACATTAGGGGAATTTCAGCCTTGAACTCTAAACAAAGAGTAGTTTCCAATCCGGCTTTAGAAACAAGCTAGACTTCTTCGTGGTTGTGGAATCAAATGCCCCACCCTAGAGAACCTAAATTTGAAGAAGTGGACTATTAGAGAGTTTTTCTAAGAATCACTTTTCATAGGCCTCAAAGTAGCACTTGTTTAGACCGAAATCTTGGAATTCCTTTTGAAAATCTTTTGTGTCGACCTACGCATGCGAAACAAGAAGGGGAACGACACGAAAGATACATAAGAAGTTAGGGTGGGTAGGTTAGATGATGGTAGGATCAATAACATTGTGTTCCCCAACCGTTAATATATGTTTCGGATGTGACATTAGGGATCAATGGCGCTGATTTCAGCTTGAACTCAAAACAAAGAGTAGTTTCCAATCCGGCTTTAGAAACGAGCTGGACTTCTTCGCGGTTGTGGAATCAAATGCCCCACCCTAGAGAACCTAAATTTGAAGAAGTGGACTATTAGAGAGTTTTTCTAAGAATCACTTGTCATAGGCCTCAAAGTAGAACTTGTTTAGAGTGAAATCTTGGAATTCCATCAAAAATCTTTGTGTCGACCCTCCATCAAACAAGAAGGGGAACGACACAAAAGGTAGATAGGAAGTTAGGGTGGATAGGTTAGATGACGGTAGGATCAATTACAATGTGTTCCCCAACCATTAATATATGTTTTAAATGTCACATTAGGGACTACTGGCGATGATTTCAGCGCGAACTCTAAACAAAGAGTAGTTTCCAATCCGCTTTAGAAACGAAATTTGGACTTCTTCGCGGGTTGTGGAATCAAATGCCCCACCCTAGAGAACCTAAATTTGAAGAAGTGGACTATTAGAGAGTTTTTCTAAGAATCACTTGTCATAGGCCTCAAAGTAGAACTTGTTTAGAGTGAAATCTTGGAATTCCATCGAAAATCTTTGTGTCGACCTCCCGCATCAAAACAAGAAGGGGAACGACACGAAAGTTAGATAGGAAGTTAGGGTGGATAGGTTAAGAGAAGTTTCCAATCCGTCTATAGAATCGAGCTAGTCTTTTTCGTGGTTGTGGAATCAAATGCCTCACTCTAGAGAACCTAAATTTGAACAAGTGGACCATTAGAGAGTGTTTTAAGAATCACTTGTCATAGGCCTAAAAGTAGCACTTGTTTAGAATGAAATCTTAGAATTCCATTAAAAATCTTTGTGTCGACCTACATCTTCAAAACAAGAAGGGGAACGACATGAAATGTACATAAGAAGTTAGGGTGGGTAGGTTAGAAGACGGTAGGATCAATTACAATGTGTTCCCCAACCGTTAAAATATGTTTCGATGTGACATTAGGGATCGGCCGGGCGCTGATTTCAGCCGCGAACTCTAAACAAAGAGTAGTTTCCAATCCGCTTTAGAAACAAGCTAGACTTCTTCACGGTTGTGGAATCAAATGCCCCACCCTAGAGAACCTAAATTTGAAGAAGTGGACTATTAGAGAGTTTTTCTAAGAATCACTTGACATAGGCCTCAAAGTAGAACTTGTTTAGAGTGAAATCTTGCAATTCCATCGAAAATCTTTGTGTCGACCTCCGTACGAAAACAAGAAGGGGAACGACACGAAAGGTACATAGGAAGTTAGGGTGGATAGATTAAGAGAAGTTTCCAATCTGTCTATAGAATCGAGCTAGACTTTTCGCGGTTTTGGAATCTAATGCCTCAACCAAGAGAACCTAAATTTGAACAACTGGACCATTAAAGAGTTTTTCTTAGAATCTTTTTTCATAGGCCTCAAAGTAGCACTTGTTTAGACCGAAATCTTGGAATTCCATTGAAAATTTTTGTGTCGACCTACGCATCAAAACAAGAAGGGGAACGACACCTAAAGATAATAAGAGGTTAGGGTGGGTAGGTTAGATGATGGTAGGATCAATTACATTGTGTTCCCCAACCATTAATTTATGTTTCTGGATGTAACATTAGGGACCGCTGGCGCTGATTTCAGCGCGAACTCAAAACAAAGAGTAGTTTCCAATCCGGGTTTAGAAACGAGTTGGACTTCTTCGCGGTTGTGGAATCAAATGCCCCACCCTAGAGAACCTAAATTTGAAGAAGTGGACTATTAGAGAGTTTTTCTAAGAATCACTTGTCATAGGCCTCAAAGTAGAACTTGTTTAGAGTGAAATCTTGGAATTCCATCGAAAATCTTTGTGTCGACCTCATGCCGAAACAAGAAGGGGAACGACACGAAAGGTAGATAGGAAGTTTGGGTGGATTGGTTAAGAGAAGTTTCCGAATCCGTCTATAGAATCGAGCTAGACTTTTTTCGGTTTGTGGAATCAAATGCCCCACTCTAGAGAACCTAAATTTGAACAAGTGGACCATTAGAGAGTTTTTTAAGAATCACTTGTCATAGGCCTCAAAGTAGCACTTGTTTAGAATGGAATCTTATTATTCCATTAAAAATCTTTTGTGTCGACCTACGTCTTTGAAACAAGAAGGGAACGACACGAAATGTACATAAGAAGTTAGGGTGGGTAGGTTAGATGACGGTAGGATCAATTACAATGTGTTCCCCAACCGTTAATATATGTTTCGGATGTGACATTAGGGATCGGCTTTGCGCTGATTTCAGCGAACTCTAAACAAAGAGTAGTTTCCAATCCGGCTTTAGAAACGAGCTAGACTTCTTCATGGTTGTGGAATCAAATGCCCCACCCTAGAGAACCTAAATTTGAAGAAGTGGACTATTAGAGAGTTTTTCTAAGAATCACTTGTCATAGGCCTCAAAGTAGAACTTGTTTAGAGTGAAATCTTGGAATTCCATCGAAAATCTTTTGTGTCGACCTCCGTACCGAAACAAGAAGGGGAACGACACGAAAGGTACATAGGAAGTTTGGGTGGATAGATTAAGAGAAGTTTCCAATCCGTCTATAGAATCGAGCTAGACTTTTTCGCGGTTGTGGAATCAAATGCCTCACCCTAGAGAACCTAAATTTGAACAAGTGGACCATTAGAGAGTTTTTCTAAGAATCACTTTTCATAGGCCTCAAAGTAGCACTTGTTTAGACCGAAATCTTGAATTCCATTGAAAATCTTTGTGTCGACCTACGTACCGAAACAAGAAGGGGAACGACACGAAAGATACATAAGAAGTTAGGGTAGGTAGGTGAGATGATGGTAGGATCAATTACATTGTGTTCCCCAACCGTTAATATATGTTTCTCGATGTGGCATTAGGGATCGCCGGCGCTGATTTCAGCGCGAACTCAAAAAAAAGAGTAGTTTTCAATCCGGCTTTAGAAACGAAGCCGACTTCTTCGCGGTTGTGGAATCAAATGCCCCACCCTAGAGAACCTAAATTTGAAGAAGTGGACTATTAGAGAGTTTTTTCTAAGAATCACTTGTCATAGGCCTCAAAGTAGAACTTGTTTAGAGTGAAATCTTGGAATTCCATCGAAAATCTTTGTGTCAACCTCCGCATCGAAACAAGATGGGGAAACGACACGAAAGGTAGATAGGAAGTTAGGGTGGATAGGTTAAGAGAAGCTTCCAATCCGTCTATAGAATCGAGCTAGACTTTTTTGCGGTTGTGGAATCAAATGCCTCACCCTAGAGAACCTAAATTTGAACAAGTGGACCATTAGAGAGTTTTTTCTAAGAATCACTTTTCATAGGCCTCAAAGTAGCACTTGTTTAGACCGAAATCTTAGAATTCCATTGAAAATCTTTGTGTCGACCTACGCATAAAATAAGAAGGGAACCGACACGAAAGATACATAAGAAGTTAGGGTAGGTAGGTTAGATGATGGTAGGATCAATTACATTGTGTTCCCCAACGGTTAATATATGTTTACGGATGTGGCATTAGGGAATCAAATGCCTCACCTCTAAACAAAGAGTAGTTTCCAATCCGGTTTAGAAACGAGCTAGACTTTTCTGGTTGTGGAATCAAATGCCCCACCCTAGAGAACCTAAATTTGAAGAAGTGGACTATTAGAGAGTTTTTCTAAGAATCACTTGACATAGTGGAAGGTCCTAAATGGCTAGAGGGGGGTGAATAGCCTAATAAAAATTTCTACAAAACACTAGACAACCTTGTTAGAATGACAAAAGGTTATAAACGCGTTTGCTCTAGCTCTACTTGTCTATAAATCAACCTATTGACAATTCTAGTTGCTATGATCACTAGTTCACACACAAAGGCTAAGTCGCTACTTTACCAACTAGGTGAACAAGCTAGATTACTCTTTTTCAAGGCTAATCAACTAGCAAGTTTACTCTATCTAACTACCACAAGGTTTATATCAAAGTAATGCAAGAGAGTTAGTGATGTACCAAATGTAGAGGCTAGTCAATCCAATCACCAAGATGACACAATGAGATAACCAAAAAGGATGCCAATCACCAAGGGACAACAAGAGACAAGTGGAGACAATGATTTACCCCGGTTCACTTGAGCAATTACAATGTGTTCAACCGTTAATTTCTCACGTGTTTGGGTCGGTGTGGAGCTCACTCCAAGCCAAATGCCTTTTTCAGGCTTACCGCACCCAAAGCAAATGAGAGGTACTCACCGACACGAGCAATATATTATCTTGCAATTTGTCCCGAATCAGGATGCCCCGGTCCTAGACAAATCAATTTGGAGGTGGCCAAGAACAATCACCAACTCTTGCCAACGCCTCCACCAATCACCAAGCCGCTAGGGGTGGTGCTCCCCAAGAGCAACAAGAAATCCACCGGCTAACGATCCTCAAGCGCCACTAGATGCAATGATCAAAGAAAGTGCACTTGAATCACCTCAACTCACTAGAATGATGCTAGGGTGCAAAGGGAGTGAGGAGGAGGATGTGTGCTCAACTCTAGAGGTGTTAGAATGATTTCAAATGTCCAAGAGGCCTCAAATGCCTCACCCTAGAGGTCTAAATTTGAACAAGTGGACCATTAGGGGTTTTCAAAGAATCACTTGTAATAGGCCTCAAAGTAGCACTTGTTTAGAATGAAATCTTAGAATTCCATTAAAAATCTTTGTGTCGACCTACATACCGAAAGGAACTCAAGAAGGGGAACGACATGAAATGTACATAAGAAGTTAGGGTGGGTAGCGGAGATGACGGGCCGGATCAATTGCAATGTGTTCCCCAAAAACCGCTAATATATGTTTCTCGATGTGACATTAGGGATCGGAGCCGACGCTAATTTGACCGCCCGGCTCTAAACAAAGCACGCCACAGCAGTAGTTTCGTTTCCGTCGCTTTAGAAACGAGCTAGACTTTTCTCCGTTGTGGAATCAAATGCCCCAACAAATATACCAAATTTGAACAAGTGGACCATTAGAGAGTTTTTTTTAAGAATCACAATTGCATCCGACTCAAATAGAAAATATGCATCTTTTTTAGAGTGAAATCTTGGAATTCCATCGAAAATCTTTTGTGGGAGGGTGAGCGGTTCCCAAACCCAAGAAACCCTACAACCATCACCGGTACATAGCAACACCACCACGTGGATATCACCATGTGCTCGTCCCAAGCATTTTCATAAAATTTCGAAGGTTACTTTTTTCGCTCTTGTGGAATAGAATGCCTCAAATGATTTTGAACCTAGAATTTGAAAAAGTGGACCATTAGAGAGTTTTTCTAAGAATCACTTGTCATAGGATCCTATAATAGAACTTGTTTATGGTGTCTTGAGTGTAAAATCAAAAATCCCTATGATATACCTTTGCCTTGAGCCCATTTTGAAACAAGATCCACTCCAAGTCATGCACTTGATCATCAATTGAACCATCTCGATCCATCCAACATGACCACCATGCATCAGAATCAAGCTAGACCAATCTCCAACTAAATCAAACACTTAGCATAGAGATTAAATTTGAACATGTCATCCATTAGAAAACCAATCTAGAGATCTTCACATATGCCTCAAAGTAGAACTTGTTTAGAGTGAAATCTTGGAATTCCATCGAAAATCTTTGTGTCGACCTCCGTACTGAAACAAGAAGGGGAACAACAAGAAAGGTAGATAGGAAGTTAGGATGGATAGGTTAAGAGAAGTTTCCAATCCGTCTATAGAATCGAGTTAGACTTTTTCGCGGTTGTGGAATCAAATGCCTCACTCTAGAGAACCTAAATTTGAACAAGTGGACCATTAGAGAGTTTTTTTAAGAATCACTTGTCATAGGCCTCAAAGTAGCACTTGTTTAGAATGGAATCTTAGAATTCCATCGAAAATCTTTGTGTCGACCTATGTACCGAAACAAGATGGGGAACGACACGAAAGGTACATAAGAAGTTAGGGTGGGTGGGTTAGATGACGATAGGATCAATTACAATGTGTTCCCCAACGGTTAATATATGTTTCGGATGTGACATTAGGGATCTGGCCGCGCGATTTCAGCGCGAACTCTAAACAAAGAGTAGTTTCCAATCCGGCTTTAGAAACGAGCTAGACTTCTTCGCGTGGTTGTGGAATCAAATGCCCCCCACCCTAGAGAACCTAAATTTGAAGAAGTGGACTATTAGAGAGTTTTTCTAAGAATCACTTGACATAGGCCTCAAAGTAGAACTTGTTTAGAGTGAAATGTTGGAATTCCATTGAAAATCTTTGTATCGACCTCCGTCATCAAAACAAAAAGGGGAACGACACGAAAGGTAGATAGGAAGTTAGGGTGGATAGGTTAAGAGAAGTTTCCAATCCGTCTATAGAATCAAGATAGACTTTTTTGCGGTTTTTGAATCAAATGCCTCACCCTAGAGAACCTAAATTGGAACAAGTGGACCATTAGAGAGTTTTTTTAAGAATCACTTGTCATAGGCCTCAAAGTAGCACTTGTTTAGAATGAAATCTTAGAATTCCATTAAAAATCTTTATGTTGACCTACATATCGAAACAAGAAGGGGAACGACATGAAATGTACATAGGAAGTTAGATGACGGTGGATAGATTAAGAATATATGTTTCGATGAATTAGGGATTTCCAATTTCAATCTAAACAGAATTCGAGATAGACTTTTTTCTTCAAGGTTTTTGGAATCAAATGCCCCACCCTAGAGAACCTAAATTTGAACAAGTGGACCATTAGAGAGTTTTTCCTAAGAATCACTTTTCATAGGCCTCAAAGTAGCACTTGTTTAGAGTGAAATCTTGGAATTCCATTGAAAATCTTTGTGTCGACCTCACGCATCAAAACAAGAAGGGGAAGGGGAAAGGTACATAGCAAAGATACATTAAGAGAAGTTAATCCGGTGGGTTGGTTAGATGTTGGTAGGATCAAATGCCTACATTGAGAATCTAAATTTGAAAAAGTTAATTATATGTTTTTCGAATGTGGCATTAGCCCGAAAGTAGAACTTGTTTAGAGTGAAATTTGGAATTCCATCGCTTTGTAACTCAAAACAAAAGAGGAGTTTTCAATCCGGATAGGTTAAGAGAAGTTAGAAATGAGCTAGAGACTTTTTCACGGTTGTGGAATCAAATGCCCCACCCTAGAGAACCTAAATTTGAAGAAGTGGACTATTAGAGAGTTTTTCTAAGAATCACTTGACATAGGCCTCAAAGTAGAACTTGTTTAGAGTGAAATCTTGGAATTCCATCGAAAATCTTTGTGTCAACCTCCGTGTCTTAGAAATAAGAAGGGGAACGACACGAAAGGTAGATAGGAAGTTAGGGTGGATAGGTTAAGAGAATTTTCCAATCCGTCTATAAAATCAACCTAGACATTTTCGCGGTTGGGGAATCAAATGCCTCACCCTAGAGAACCTAAATTTGAACAAGTGGACTATTAGAGAGTTTTTCTAAGAATCACTTGTCATAGGCCTCAAAGTAGCACTTGATTAGAATGAAATCTTAGAATTCCATTAAAAATCTTTGTGTCCACCTACATCTTTGAAACAAGAAACAAGAAATGTACATAAGGGGGTGGGTAGGTTACGATGACGGTAGGATCGCTTAAGGTACATTGAAAGGTAGGGTGGATAGGTTAAACAAAGAGGTTTCCAACCCGGCTATAGAATCGAGCTAGACTTTTTCGCTGTTGTGGAATCAAATGCCCCACCCTAGAGAACCTAAATTTGAACAAGTGGACCATTAGAGTGTTTTTCTAAGAATCACTTGTCATAGGCCTCAACGTAAGCACTTGTTTAGATTGAAATCTTGGAATTCAACCGAAAAATCTTTGTATCGACCTCCGCATCGAAACAAGAAGGGGAACGATACACGAAAGATAGATAGGAAGTTAGGGTGGATAGATTAAGAGAAGTTTCCAATCCGTCTATAGAATCGAAGCTAGACTTTTTCGCGGTTGTGGAATCAAATGCCTCACCCTAGAGAACCTAAATTTGAACAAGTGGACCATTAGAGAGTTTTTCTAAGATTCACTTTTCATAGGCCTCAAAGTAGCACTTGTTTAGAATGAAATCTTGAATTCCATTAAAAATCTTTGTGTCGACCTACATACATTTGAAACAAGAAGGGAACGACACGAAAGATACATAAGAAGTTAGGGTGGGTAGGTTAGATGATGGTAGGATCAATTACATTGTGTTCCCCAACCGTTAATATATGTTTCTCGATGTGGCATTAGGGACCGGCTTGCCTCGATTTTAGCGCCAACTCAAAACAAAGAGTAGTTTTCAATCCGGCTTTAGAAACGAAGCTGGACTTCTTCGTGGTTGTGGAATCAAATGCCCCACCCTAGAGAACCTAAATTTGAAGAAGTGGACTATTAGAGAGTTTTTCTAAGAATCACTTGTCATAGGCCTCAAAGTAGAACTTGTTTAGAGTGAAATCTTGGAATTCCATCGAAAATCTTTTGTGTCGACCTCCGCATCGAAGGGGAACCAAAACAAAGAAGGGGGTAACGATGATGGTAGGATTAAAGGTACATAGGAAGTTAGGATGTGATTAGGGATTAAGAGAAACTCAAAACAAAGAGTAGTTTTCAATCCGAGATAGACTTTTTCGCGGTTTTGGAATCAAATGCCCCACACTAGAGAACCTAAATTTGAAGAAGTGGACCATTAGAGAGTTTTTCTAAGAATCACTTATCATAGGCCTCAAAGTAGAACTTGTTTAGAGTGAAATCTTGGAATTCCATTGAAAATCTTTGTGTCGACCTCCGCATCAAAAACAAGAAGGTGAACGACACGAAAGGTACATAGGAAGTTAGGGTGGATAGGTTAAGAGAAGTTTCCAATCCGCCTATAGAATCGAGCTAGACTTTTCGTGGTTGTGGAATCAAATGCCTCACCCTAGAGAACCTAAATTTGAACAAGTGGACCATTAGAGAGTTTTTTAAGAATCACTTGTCATAGGCCTCAAAGTAGCACTTGTTTAGAATGAAATCTTGGAATTCCATTAAAAATCTTTTGTGTCGACCTATGTATCAAACAAGAAGGGGAACGACACGACATAAGAAGGTACATTGGTTAGATGATGGTAGGATCAATGGCTAGATTAAGAGAATATATGTGTCCAATCCGATTTCAGCCTCAAAACAAAGAGTAGTAGAATCCGGCTTTAGAAACGAAGACGGACTTCTTCATTTTTGAATCAAATGCCCCACCCTAGAGAACCTAAATTTGAAGAAGTGGACCATTAGAGAGTTTTTCTAAGAATCACTTATCATAGGCCTCAAAGTAGCACTTGTTTAGACCGAAATCTTGAATTCCATTGAAAATCTTTGTGTCGACCTACGCATCAAAACAAGAAGGGGAACGACACGAAAAGATACATAAGAAGTTAGGGGGTAGGTTAGATGATGGTAGGATCAATTACATTGTGTTCCCCAACCGTTAATATATGTTTCTAGATGTGGCATTAGGGATCATGGCGCTGATTTCAGCGCTCTAACTCAAAACAAAGAGTAGTTTTCAATCCGGCTTTAGAAATGAGCTAGACTTCTTCGTGGTTGTGGAATCAAATGCCCCACCCTAGAGAACCTAAATTTGAAGAAGTGGACTATTAGAGAGTTTTTCTAAGAATCACTTGTCATAGGCCTCAAAGTAGAACTTGTTTAGAGTGAAATCTTAGAATTCCATTAAAAATCTTTGTGTCGACCTCCATCAAAACAAGAAGGGGAACGACACGAAAGGTAGATAGGAAGTTAGGGTGGATAGGTTAAGAGAACTTTCCAATCCGTCTATAAAATCGAGCTAGACATTTTCGCGGTTTGTGGAATCAAATGCCTCACCCTAGAGAACCTAAATTTGAACAAGTGGTACATTAGAGAGTTTTTCTAAGAATCACTTGTCATAGGCCTCAAAGTAGCACTTGTTTAGAATGAAATCTTAGAATTCCATTAAAAATCTTTGTGTCGACCTACGTCTTTCAAACAAGAAGGGGGAACGACACCTAAATGTACATAAGAAGGTAGGGTGGATAGGTTAATCAGGTTGGATCAATTACAATGTGTTCCCCAATCGTTAATATATGTTTTTGTGACATTAGGGATCAAATGCCTCACTCTAGAGAACCTAAATTTGAACAAATGGGTTTAGAAAGTTTTTAGAATTCTTCTTGTCATAGAATCAAATGCCCCACCCTTTAGAACCTAAATTTGAACAATTGGACCATTAGAGAGTTTTTCTAAGAATAATTGTCATAAGACTCAACGACACCAATAGTTTAGAGTGAAATCTTGGAATTCCATGACGAAAATCTTTTGTGTTGACCTCGTTAATATAAACAAGAAGGGGACATTACGAAAGGTACATAGCAAGTTAGGTGGATAAATTAAGAGAAGTTCCCAATCCGCTATAAAATCGAGCTAGACTTTTTAGGTGGTTGTGGAATCAAATGCCCCACCCTACGAGAACCTAAATTTGAACAAGTGGACCATTAGAGAGTTTTTCTAAGAATCACTTGTCATATGCCTCAAAGTAGAACTTGTTTAGAGTGAAATCTTGGAATTCCATTAAAATCTTTGTGTCGACCTACGCATCAAAACAAGAAACAAGAAAAGGTACATAGGAAGTTAGGGTGGGTAGGTTAGATGATGGTAGGATCAATTACATTGTATTCCCCAACCGAATCTATGTTTCCGGGTCGGATATTAGGGATTTTCAAGAACTCAAAAACAAGAGAAGTTTCCAATCCGCTATAGAATCAAGCAAGACTTTTTCGCGGTTGTGGAATTCAATGCCTTTCCCTAGAGAACCTAAATTTGAAGAAGTGGACTATTAGAGAGTTTTTTAAGAATCACTTGTCATAGGCCTCAAAGTAGAACTTGTTTAGAATGAAATCTTGGAATTCCATTAAAATCTTTTGTGTCGACCTCCATGCATCAAAACAAGAAGGGGAACGACACGAAAGGTACATAGGAAGTTAGGGTGGATAGATTAAGAGAAGTTTCCAATCCGTCTATAGAATCGGGATAGACTTTTTCGCGGTTTTTTGAATCAAATGCATCACCATAGAGAACCTAAATTTGAACAAGTGGACCATGAGAGTTTTTCTAAGAATCACTTTTCATAGGCCTCAAAGTAGCACTTGTTTAGGCCAAAATCTTGAATTCCATTAAAATCTTTGTGTCGACCTACGCATCAAAACAAGAAGGGGAACGACACGAAAGATACATAAGAAGTTAGGGTGGGTAGGTTAGATGATGGTAGGATCAATTACATTGTGTTCCCCAACCGTTAATATATGTTTCGATGTGACATTAGGATCAATGATGTGGCATTAAACAAAGGTAGTTTCCAATCCGGCTTTAGAAACGGGTAGAATTTCTTGTGGAATCAAATGCCCCAACTCAAAACAAAGACCATTAGAGATTTTTTCTAGTTTTCAATCCGGCTTTTTAGAAAATCGGAATTCCATCGAAACTCTTTAGTGTTGACTTCTTAGCAAGTTAGGGTGGATAGATTAAGAGAAGTTCCCAATCCGGAATCAAAAATGCCCCACCCCTCGAGAACCTAAATTTGAAGAAGTGGACTATTAGAGAGTTTTTCTAAGAATCACTTGTCATATGCCTCAAAGTAGCACTTGTTTAGAGTGAAATCTTAGAATTCCATCGAAAATTTTTGTGTCGACCTATGTACCGAAACAAGAAGGGGAACGACACGAATGGTACATAGAAGGTTAGGGTGGGTAGGTTAGATGATGGTAGGATCAATTACATTGTATTCCCCAACCGTTAATATATGTTTACGGGTCGTGACATTAGGGATTTGTTGGCTGATTTCAGCGAACTCAAAACAAAGAGAAGTTTCCAATCCGCCTATAGAATCGAGCAAGACTTTTTCGCGGTTTGGAATCAAATGCCCCGCCCTAGAGAACTAAATTTGAAGAAGTGGACCATTAGAGAGTTTTTCTAAGAATCACTTGTCATAGGCCTCAACGTAGAACTTGTTTAGAGTGAAATCTTGGAATTCCATCAAAAATCTTTTTGTGTCGACCTCCGCATCAAAAACAAGAAGGGGAACGACACGAAAAAGGTACATAGGAAGTTAGGGTGGATAGATTAAGAGAAGTTTCCAATCCGTCTATAGAATCAAGCTAGACTTTTCGCGGATTTTGAATCAAATGACCCTTTTTGAACAAGTTGACCATGAGAATTTTTCAAATGCCTCACCCTAGAGATCTAAATTTGAACAAGAAGGACCATTAGAGAGTTTTTCAATAAGAATCACATATGTAATAGGCCTTAAAGTAGCAACTTGTTTAGAATGAAATCTTAGAAATCAAATGCCCCACCCTAGAAACCTAAATTTGAATCTGGACTATTAGAGAGTTTTTCTAAGAATCACTTGTCATAGGCCTCAACAAGAAGAGGAAATCTTAGAATTCCATCGAAAATCTTTGTGTCGAGGTACATAGGAGGTTAGGGTGGGTAGGTTAGATAGGTTAATCAATTATATTGTTTCCCCAATCCGGCTATAGAATCGAGCACCACTTTTTCGAGCTTGACTTTTTCGCGTTTGTGGAATCAAATGCCTCGCCCTAGAGAACCTAAATTTGAACAGTGGACCATTAGAGAGTTTTTCTAAGAATCACTTGTCATAGGCCTCAACGTAGCACTTGTTTAGAGTGAAATCTTGGAATTCCATCGAAAATCTTTGTGTCGACCTCCGTACCGAAACAAGAAGGGTAACGACACGAAAGGTACAAGGAAGTTAGGGTGGATAGATTAAGAGAAGTTTTCAATCCGTCTATAGAATCAAGCTAGAATTTTTTCGCGGTTGTGGAATCAAATGCCTCACCCTAGAGATCTAAATTTGAACAAGTGGACCATTAGAGAGTTTTTCTAAGAATCACTTGTAATAGGCCTCAAAGTAGCACTTGTTTAGAATTAAATCTTAGAATTCCATTAAAAATCACCGACGTCATCAAAACAAGAAGGGGCATGACACGAAATGTACATAAGTTAGGGTGGGTAGTGTTGACATCTCTTATTGAATACTTTTATATGTCAACTAAACATGAAATAAGGGCATAAAATGAATATCCACATAGATATAGGGCTTATACTAACAATTTCCACGAGTTTTGGTGAATTATATATTTTTCGGGGATTAAACAGAAAAGCCCGTAGATTTGAAGCCCTACAACACAAAGACGATCCGTGACATATATCAACTTCAAACCCACGCAAGAACATTCCGTAAGACACCGAGACAACGCGAAGAGGCCGGGACCCACCGGCGAGCCAGTGGCGGCCCACTCGGGGGCATGGCGGCGGCCGCCGCCGGGCCCACCGCCCCTCGCCCAACTATGTCGGTTCCAAACCGCCTATGAGGAGCAATCTAGTCCATCCATCAAGGTCGGTTTGATCCAAGGGCCGCCGTGCATCGCCTAGGGCTATATAACAAAACCCCGACCCCCGGGTGAAACCCTAATAGATTGTATTCATTGTAATTCATTATCAAGCCGAGCGTAAGTAGAAGAGAGCTTCTCCACCGAGATTAGGGTAGCTACTTGTCTAGTTCTAGTTCTTCTTGTTCTAGTTCCTCTATTTAGATTAGCAAGTCGATTCAATTAGAGCCGGGTGTTGCCAACCCAGATTCTTGATCTTCAAGTCATTACGGTATTATCTTGTATCCATGACTTTATTCTATTTCAATATTAAGTATTGGTTTGCTATGTTCTTAGTTTATTCTAGTAGTATATTTGATATGGTCATGATTAATTGTGAGTTCATGTATCTATTCGTAGAGCGCCTAATTCGAATCTCGAGAGGGTTAGGTGATAGAAATAATTATGTAAGCATGGTGCTTAGATATGATCTGTCTACGGATGCATCTTATAATCTGGGACGTGTGGTAGATCGCGGGTGTGATATTCCTGTTGAGTCCTTTGGAGTCCATCCCTCGGTTATAAGACTAGTTGAGCATGGTTTTGGGGATTATCTTGTTTTGTTCTTGGTTCTCCTCATAAATCTTCGTGATGCATAGATTCATGGTTGTTATGTCAGTATATGATGGTATATGACCTAGGGTAGATGTTTGACTTAGTAGATTTAATACTACATAAGAATTTCGTCTCTTAACGTAAGTCCACGTTAGTTTGAGTAGTGAGTAGTCTATTCCTATATCTCTGTGTGTTAGCTTTGCCTTTGTTTATCACTTATCATATCATTATTGGCTTAACCCTTGCTAAAGAAGTGCTAGTAACCGAATCTCTCATAAGTATGCTAGCTCATAATCATATCGACCATCCTCATATTCCTCTCTCGTGGTAGAATTATAAATGATAGACCTGGATCCCTCCCCGTGAAATGTGACAAAGTGTTATTTTATCCGTAAACTTGCGGATAATTTAATGGTAGATATATTTTGTTTTAAAGAAGATTGCAAATCAGCACAATCACATGTAGCACATATAACATTTCTAGCATTACTGGCTGGGGATGACAACCTAGCCTATGGTAAAGCTATGAGATGGAGAAACACCGAGTGCCTCTCGCTCATATGGCCTTAGGTGAGATTAATTCCACCTATTGGTTGTAGTGATGTTAAGAAGTACCAACAAGCATTTACGGCGCCGTTGTCGGGAGGATATAATGGCTAACTAGAGATATTATTAGAAAGAAACTTATGATGAGGTCTAAACTAGGCACTTTACTTTAGCGAGATTACCCTTGTTTTTCTTTGTTTATATTTTATATACAGGGTTTATCATAAAGGATTGATTGAGATTCACTTCACTTCGCTCATTAGAATAAAGTCACCAAGAGGAAGCATACAATCAACTTTTGAAGCTATGGGTGAAAGGACTTTACGAGAATTCTCTCGCTCCAAGCAATGAGAACATTAAATGATCGACCAATACTTCAAACTAACAACCTTGAGTTTGAGCTCAAGCCCAGCTTCATCAACATGGTTCAAGCTACTCAATTCAGTGGAAGGAAACACGAAGATGCACGCTCTCATCTTTAGAATTTTTCTGAGATCGCCAACACCTTCACAATCAAGAATGTTTCCCGAGATATCATATTACTCCGCTTATTCCCATTCTCATTGACGGAAAAGCGAAGTTATGGTTCTATGCTAATAAAGAAGAAATCAAGACATGGGATGAATGTTCAAAGGCCTTCCTATCAAAATTCTTCCCTATAGGCAAAACCAATGCCTTACGAGGAAAAAATCACAAATTTTCAAAGAAGTAGAAGGGAGAATCAATTCCGAAGCATGGGAACGTTTAGAAGAATACATATCGATTGTCCCCATCACGGAATGGAAGATTGGTTACTCCTACAAGGATTTTATCATGGATTATCAAGAAAAGCTCAAGAGCATTTGGATGCAAATTTCTTTGAAGGATCATTTTTGTCACTCACTCTTGGGAAAGCTGAAGCACTTATGGAAAAGATATCGAAAAATCAAGGCTGGTCCCAAGAAAGCACTCAACACTCCCATCAAATTGAAGAAATACCGTAAGAAGTAAATGTAGTGTCAACCAAGATGGATGTGTTATTGAATTGGCTTGAAGAAAGAGCCAATTACAAAAAGGATCGTCGAGGCTTTACAAGATTATATTGATTCAAAGATCGGACTCAAGCCTTGCCGCTCACAATTCCAAAGACAACACAGTCAAAACAAGGATGGAATTCACAACCTCGATCCAACTACCAAGGTAAGTACCAAGGTAATATTCCCAAACAACCATCTTTAAGAGAGTTAATTAATGAGCAAGCTAGGATTAATGATGACTTTTCTAAGAAGCTTGTTGCTAATGATAAGGTTTTAGAAGATATAAATCTTAAGATGGATAATTTCTCGCTTGCTTTAAAAGAACAATATGCTTACAATAAAAGGATAGAATCACAAATAGCAAAATTGTTTGCTGCTACCACTAACCATGAGCAGTACACAATGTCACGACTAGACGTGGTAAGTCCACACGTGATCCACCGCACCGTGAAGAACAATAGAAAAGCCGCTTAGAGCAAAGACCAAGAACGCCAATGGTACCCCCCAGTACCAATAGAAGAAGAAAAGGAGGATGAAATAGAGATTTTGCCCCAGGACCCACATATGATGAAAGACTTTCATGACACAACCTTCATACCATATCCCAGAAGACAACGTAAACCCCAAGTGGATGATCAGTTTGGAAAATTTGTAGAGGTAATTCAAAAGCTATACATCAATATCCCTCTACTCGATGCTATACAAGTCCCTACCTATGCAAGGTATCTTAGAGATATTTTGAACAAGAAGAGACCATTACCCACTATGGAGGTGATCAAGCTAATAGAAGAATGCAAAGGAGGCCATCCTCAATGAGCTACCAAATAAGAAGAAAGATCCAGGATGCCCCACCATTGATTGCTCTATCGGAGACCAATATTTTGACAATGCACTTTGTGATCTTGGAGCAAGTGTCAGTGTGATGCCAAAATCCGTCTTTGACAAACTCATGCACACAGATTTAGTTCCAACATCAATTTCTCTCGCAACTAGCGGTCGGTCTATCGATATCCATCGAGAGTTGCCGAGAACATACCACCAAGATTAGAGGATTCTTCGTACCTATGGACTTTGTAGTCTTGGATATGCAACAAGATTCACGAAGTTTCGATCATTCTCGAAGACCTTTTTCTCGAAAGCACGGCTAATGCACACATTGATGTCACAGTTGGGGAAATCACATTCAACCTAAATGGAAAGGAAGAGAAATTTACTTTCAAGCCAAGACCTGAACCTCGCTCTTCAGTAGATATGATTGAGAAAGAAGATTTGTCATCACCATCTCCGAATACGGAGGATGCACCTGATAATTAAAAGAATTGGAGAGTCTAGTTCGTGGACTTTAAACTACGAAACCTCGCCGAAGGTATGTCGGTAATTATCCTTAATTTCTTTACACTTCAGAAAAATCAAATGCCCCATATAAATAATTTTGTGGAGCGTCAAAACCCATGAAAATATTTATTGTGGTGGCCCAAAAATATTTATTCTTGCATTCTTATGTTTATTTCCAAAGATTATTTATCAAAATACCAAAAATATTTCATCTAGTGGAGGACCCCACTTGTCATACACTCAAATTCTTATTTCACCTAATTTGGACAAGACACATCCCACTCAAACCTCCACCTACCTCCATTCACCATGCCTGCATGCTTTTCCACCGCAAAATCCACCTAATTCGATGCACCTCGAAGTGAGCAACATGCAAAGCATGGAGGAGAGAACAGGCGGGCCCACCACCAGCGGCCGCCTCCACCAATCGTATGGCGGCCGACGCCTCCCTCTCCCCCCTAAAAAAACCCATACATCCCTCGGTTTCTCTTCACCTCCTCATTCCGAGCTTCCAGCCCACTTCGAGATTCATAGTTCTTCATTCCGAAAAGCTTTGGCTTAGTGGAGGGAAGAAAGAAAGAGAGAAGAGGAGAGAAGAAGTAGTTCTTGAGTAGTAGTAAAA
Source organism: Hyparrhenia diplandra (assembly GCA_015847255.1). Lineage (NCBI taxonomy): Eukaryota > Viridiplantae > Streptophyta > Magnoliopsida > Poales > Poaceae > Hyparrhenia > Hyparrhenia diplandra. The sequence continues at coordinate 19,406 of JADLZK010012239.1, read as the reverse complement.
ATCTTGGGAAGGAAAGAGAGAGTTCTTAGAAAGAGAGCAAGAAGAATTAGAGGAAATGCTGTCCTAGTAACCAAGCTAGAATAAAACTTTGCTAGGGGAAGTTCTATCAAAATAAAATCCATCGAGCATTATCTTTTCGGACGACTAACCCCTGGACGACTAACTTTGGACAGTCAACCCCTGATTTCTTTCTAACCTCTCTATTATTGTTATTTACATTATTTTGTGATTGCTTTGTGCTAACCCCCTTGTTCTTCTAACCTCTGTTACTAGTACTTGTCTTGCTTTGTTTCGCTTTGTTTCGTGATTGTTTTTGCAGGATGAGCTTCTTTGGATTTAGCCGAAGGTCCAAGCGCTTAGAGAAGGATGGCTCCTCATCGAGAGCCCAATCAGAGATGAGCTTTGGAACGTAAACTCCACCACCAAAGATCCCGATGACCGACCGGTGATCTCGGGCTCCATACTTTAGAAAGAGCGGGCAAGGTACAAGGACATGAAGAATCGAACTTTCACGCACACACCGGTACTAGATCCTGATTTCATACATGAGATAGGTATGGCTTCTGAATTTGACGCAATTTTCAAAAACGTGGGATGGCAGAATTTTTGGGAAATTACTGAGCTAGGTTCTAGGTCATTTGACCCTTGAATTTCTTTGCACTTTGCGCCTTACAAATGAGGGGATACACTTTAGACTCTTTAAAGAGCAACACACTCTTAGCCGGGAGGGGTTTAAACGATGCTCTTGGTTTTGAACCCGCTTTGCGTTATTTCACTAGATCAAGCTTTGCCTCGATTTTAATCACATTACGCTTTAGAAGGAACTTTCGGTAAAGATTCTTTCCAGATGCCAAAGCCGCTGATATGCACATACCTACCCTCCGCTTTTTCCACAAATGGATGTGTTTCACTTTCTTTCCAAAGAAAGACCAAAGAAAGTGTCGAACGATAGACTTGCAATTAATGTACGCCGTTATTAAGCAAAGGAAAGTCTCCCCTGTTATCCCCTTGGCACAACATTGGCTCAACATACCCAAGTTGGTAGGAACAATAGAGTGCACCTCGCTTATCACTAGAATTGCAAATCATCTTAGAATCTTGGATGATGCCTCTATCCCTTTTATAGAAAAAAGCACGACGTTGATAGGCTACCCGTATTTCAAGCAAGCACATATAATGAGAAGGGTAGGAAGTATTTACTATATGAAACACCCTGGCATTGGGGAAATCCAGTTACCTAACCTGGATTTTGCCCTTTATGAGACACAATCCTTCTTGATAAATGAACAGGCACAACCAGTGAACATGCCGAGAACCATGCCACAACGCCAAGCAACTGCACACGAACCAGTGTGGATGGGTGCAGATCCAACCCCACAAGGGCCAGCTTACACAGGATATTATGACTGGCACCAGCCAGGGCCTTCCCAGGCCCGCTACGGCCAGTTTCCAGAAGAAAGCCCAGATGACCAATCCGGAGACGCACGCATCCGTCGCGAGACCTACCATGGAAGTGGATACTTCCACGACCAAGCAGGTACATCACGCCGCGAGGCACACTCCCGTGATTACGAACCAGCTCGTAGCTCTTTTGCAGGTTTCGGACAAAACGAATCACAACTTCTCCAAGGGATCTACACCACGGTGCAAGGAATTCAGCAAGACCAGACCACCCACATCCAGGAACAGAGAGCATGGAACAATAGGACTGATCAGAGCATCTCCAACATACAGGAGACACTAGGCTACCACACGCACCTCCAGACACCCACACAGAAATGTGCACGCAAGTCGCCGTTAGAACACCCACATCAAGATCAAGCTTGGGGAAGGCTACCCCTACTCAACCGTAAGTCTCAACCACCGGTATTTATCTATCTACTTATTTTCTATTTTTCTATATTTTAGTTTGCATGCTTTGTAAAAAAAAAAAAATGGAAAATAAAATAAAAAGAGTGTGTACAAGAGTTTGTTTTTGCTTTTAATAAATAAGAAGAGCTAGACAAAGAACTATCTGTTTGGAAATGATGAATAGTTGCTCTGTTTGACTTTCTTGCAAATACCTAGCATTGGTTTAGAGTTCTCCCGATTTATGGACACAACTGTTCAAATCTGAAGATTTACCTTGAACTCGAAATTTTGTGGGAGCAAACATCTAATCTAGTCTAAGTTATTGACGGATATGATATGAGAAAGTCTGAGCTGCTATTTATCTTGTTCTTAGTGACACTAAATTCTGGAGATTTATTTTTGAAAATTTGAAAACATGCTACATGATGAGTTTCCTACATGACAGAGAGTTCTAAATTCCTACCACAAAACCAAATGCATGATCTTAGATAGGAAAACACCATTAGTGACTCCTTGCTTTGCATTGAGTTTTGGCAACCTCTGTGATCCTTAGGAACTTGTCATACAAAACCCACATTCCACATAAATACTACTCCTAATCTGAAGTAGACAATCGCCTTTTGCTAGCCTTCATGAAAATGTTTCACTCCTACCTTGGGAATGAACACCAAAAATATTCTCTTGCTATCACTCCAAAACCCATTCATGCTCCATGGACTTCATTCATTATCTCTCAAATATTGTTGACAAAAAGAAACTTGGGGCAATGCTAAAAGAAAAAGAAGAAAGAATGGGAAATGAAAAATGGACAAGTGTCCTACGGGCGAGTAGAGCCTACCTCCTTAAAAAAAAAAAAAAAAAAAGAGAGAGAAGAGAATAAAGAGAGCTGAAAAAAAATGGACAAGTGTCCGATGTGAAAACAATGGGTACTTAGATGCCCGCCTCTCTGAAAAGGATAAGAAAAGCTAGCCCAAGTTTTCTTTTTATGTCCTCTTAAAATTTCCAAAAAGAGAGATCAATTTCTTCAAAAGGAGCATAGTAGAATTAGGAAGATTTCATTCCATCTTCACCACCTTCTCATATCCCATACACCTACATTGTATGACTTGTTCTTTTGGATCCATTGTTTGACTTTACAATATATGCTTTGCAAGTATGTATGAGCTGTCTCCCTCCTATGAGCTCCACATATGAAACTTTAGAAATAGGATGACGTAAGGCATGGTAAAAACTACCATGTGCCAAAAATACCACATATTTTAAGAGAGAAGGCACCACATCATTGCCTTGGGAAGGATCCAAAAACACCACATATGAGAGACTTGAAAGGGTCATACAATGGAAACTCGAGTTTTATTTCAAAAATATTGAAAACTCCAGCAACAGAGGTGAATCCAAGAACTTGAGACATAGTGCTTGACCAACTTGTTCTATCTTTCAATCACCCAAGATTTTAGTGCATATTAAAGCCCCATATTTTTCGTGGTAATATAGGTGAGTTGGAAGGTTAGAATGGTTTCACCCTTTCTTGGAGAAGAACTTTTTACCAATGATCATATGAATTTGTGAAGAATAAAACATAGTAGCAACTCCCCGATCCTTTGTCAAGTTTGGCTTTGCTAGGGACTAGCAAAGGTTAAGCTTGGGGAGCTTGTTGACATCTCTTATTGAATACTTTTATATGTCAACTAAACATGAAATAAGGGCATAAAATGAATATCCACATAGATATAGGGCTTATACTAACAATTTCCACGAGTTTTGGTGAATTATATATTTTTCGTGGATTAAACAGAAAAAAGCCCGTAGATTTGAAGCCCTACAACACAAAGACGTTTCCGTGACGTATATCAACTTGAAACCCACGCAAGAACATTCCGTAAGACACCGAGACAACGCAGAAGAGGTCGAACCCACACAGCGAGCCAGCGGCGGCCGCCAGGGGCATGGCGGCGGCCGCACCGGGCCCACCTCGGCCTAAGCCCAACTATGTCGGTTCCAAACCGCCTATGAGGAGCAATCTAGTCCATCCATCAAGGTCGGTTTCATCCAAGGGCCGTCGTGCATCGCCTAGGGCTATATAACAAGACCCCCGACCCTCGGTGAAACCCTAATACATTGTATTCATTGTAATTCATTATCAAGCCAAAGTAAGTAGAAGAGAGCTTCTCCACCGAGAGATTAGGGTAGCTACTTGTCTAGTTCTAGTTCTTCTAGTTCTAGTTCCTCTATTTAGATTAGCAAGTTAGATTCAATTAGAGCCGGGTGTTGCCAACCCAGATTCTTGATCTTCAAGTCATGACGGTATTATCTTGTATCCATGACTTTATTCTATTTCAATATTAAGTATTGGTTTGCTATGTTCTTAGTTTATTCTAGTAGTATATTTGATATGGTCATGATTAATTGTGAGTTCATGTATCTATTCGTAGAGCGCCTAATTCGAATCTCGAGAGGGTTAGGTGATAGAAATAATTATGTAAGCATGGTGCTTAGATATGATCATGTCAAGGATGCATCTTATAATCTGGGACGTGTGGTAGATCGCGGGTGTGATATTCTGTTGAGTCCTTTGGAGTCCATCCCTCGGTTATAAGACTAGTTGAGCATGGTTTTGGGGATTATCTTGTTTTGTTCTTGGTTCTCCTCATAAATCTTCAGGATGCATAGATTCATGGTTGTTATGCTGTATATGATGGTATATGACCTAGGGTAGATGTTTGACTTAGTAGATTTAATACTACATAAGAATTTCGTCTCTTAACGTAAGTCCACGTTAGTTTGAGTAGTGAGTAGTCTATTCCTATATCTCTGTGTGTTAGCTTTGCCTTTGTTTATCACTTATCATATCATTATTGGCTTAACCCCTGCTAAAGAAGTGCTAGTGACCGAATCTCTCATAAGTATGCTAGCTCATAATCATATCAGCCATCCTCATATTCCTCTCTGTGGTAGAATTATAAATGATAGACCTGGATCCCTCCTGGTGAAATGTGACAGTGTTATTTTATCTGTGCGCTTGCGGATAATTTAATGGTAGATATATTTTGTTTTAAAGAAGATTGCAAATCAGCACAATCACATGTAGCACATATAACATTTCTAGCATTACTGCTGGGGATGACAACCTAGCCTATGGTAAAGCTATGAGATGGAGAAACACTGAGTGCCTCTGGCTCATATGGCCTTAGGTGAGATTAATTCCACCTATTGGTTGTAGTGATGTTAAGAAGTACCAACAGGTAGGTTAGATGACGGTAGGATCAATTACAATGTGTTCCCCAACCGTTAATATATGTTTTACGATGTGACATTAGGGATCGGGCTGGCGCTGATTTCAGCACGAACTCTAAACAAAGAGTAGTTTCCAATCCGGCTTTAGAAACGGGTAGACTTCTTCACGGTTGTGGAATTAAATGCCTTGCCCTAGAGAACCTAAATTTGAACAAGTGGACCATTAGAGAGTTTTTCTATGAATCACTTGTCATAGGCCTGAAAGTAGAACTTGTTTAGAGTGAAATCTTGGAATTCCATCGAAAATCTTTGTGTCGATCTCCGCACCGAAACAAGAAGGGGAACGACACGAAAGGTACATAGCAAGTTAGGGTGGATAGATTAAGAGAAGTTTCCAATCCGACTATAGAATCGAAGCTAGACTTTTTCATGGTTGTGGAATCAAATTCCTCACCCTAGAGAACCTAAATTTGAACAAGTGGACCATTAGAGAGTTTTTCTAAGAATCACTTGTCATAGGCCTCAAAGTAGAACTTGTTTAGAATGAAATCTTAGAATTCCATTGAAAATCTTTGTGTCGACCTACGTACCGAAACAAGAAGGGGAACGACACGAAAGGTGCATAGGAAGTTAGGGTGGGTGGGCTAGATGATGGTAGGATCAATTACATTGTGTTCCCTAACCGTTAATATATGTTTCGGACGTGACATTAGGGATCGGGCGGCGCTGATTTCAAAGGAACTCAAAACAAAGAGAAGTTTCCAATCCGTCTATAAAATCGAGCTAGACTTCTTCGCGGTTGTGGAATTAAATGCCTTGCCCTAGAGAACCTAAATTTGAAGAAGTGCACTATTAGAGAGTTTTTCTAAGAATCACTTGTCATAGGCCTGAAAGTAGAACTTATTTAGAGTGAAATCTTGGAATTCCATCGAAAATCTTTGTGTCGATCCCCGAACCAAAACAAGAAGGGGAACGACACGAAAAGGTACATAGCAAGTTAGGGTGGATAGATTAAGAGAAGTTTCCAATCCATCTATAGAATCGAAGTTAGACTTTTTCGCGGTTGTGGAATCAAATGCCTCACCCTAGAGAACCTAAATTTGAACAAGTGGACCATTAGAGAGTTTTTCTAAGAATCACTTGTCATAGGCCCGAAAGTAGAACTTGTTTAGAATGAAATCTTAGAATTCCATTGAAAATCTTTTGTGTCGACCTACGCATCAAAACAAGAAGGGGAACGACACGAAAGGTACATAGGAAGTTAGGGTGGGTAGGTTAGATGATGGTAGGATCAATTATATTGTGTTCCCCAACCGTTAATATATGTTTCGACGTGACATTAGGGATCGGGCGCTGATTTCAGCGCGAACTCAAAACAAAGAGAAGTTTCCAATCCGTCCTATAAAATCGATTAAATGCCTTGCCCTAGAGAACCTAAAAAGAAGTGCAATTAGAGAGTTTTTCAAGAATCACTTGTCATAGGCTATAGAACTTATTTAGAGTGAAATCTTGAATTCCATCGAAAATCTTTGTTCGATCCCCTAACCGAAAACAAGAAGGGGAACGACACGAAAAGGTACATAGCAAGTTAGGGTGGATAGATTAAGAGAAGCCTCAATCCATCTATAGAATCGAAGCTAGAATTTGAATCAAATGCCTCACCCTAGAGAACCTAAATTTGAACAAGTGGACCATTAGAGAGTTTTTCTAAGAATCACTTGTCATAGGCCTTGTTTAGAATGAAATCTTAGAATTCCATTTGTTTAGAGAAGGGGAAATGAAATACATAGGAAGGTTAGATGATGGTAGGATCAATTACATTGTGTTCCCCAACCGTTAATATATGTTTCTCGACGTGACATTAGGGATCGGCCGGGCGCCAATTTCATCGCGAACTCAAAACAAAGAGAATTTCAAGTATAAAATTGAGCAAGACTTTTTTCAGGGTTGTGGAATCAAATGCCTCACCCTAGAGAACCTGAATTTGAACAAGTGGACCATTAGAGAGTTTTTCTAAGAATCACTTGTCATAGGCCTCAAAGTAGCATTTGTTTTGAGTGAAATCTTGGAATTCCATCAAAAATCTCTCGTTGAGTCCATTTATAAACAAGTATAATTCCCGAGGCAATTGCGTACACTTGAGTCCATATAAACCCGGTATTCAAAAATCTCGAGTGATTTCAAAATCATCAACAACACAACAGGATCGTTGAGCTCGGTAGTAAAATCCGTAGGTATTTCAAACCAAGTTCAACATATATTAAAGATCGAAAGTGCGATGTATAAATTATTACAAACTCAGGTTCAAGTACGGAAGCAAAAGTTTTGAAACCAAATAGTCTTTTAGCGAAAAACAAAGATAAGATAGTGCCAAGAGATAGTCAACCCCGCAACAAAGATGAGACAGGGGATACGGATTTGCCTTGCCCCGGCCTTACTCTTCATCGGCAGAAAACAAACAAGTCTTACAAGTACCCATGGTACAAATGCTCACCCGCAACAATGGGAATAAAACCCGAGTACAAAATACTCGGGTAGACTTACCCGGCCCAAAAATAAAATAAAAGACTCCAAGGATTATGCTAGGCTTTATCCGGGGTTTAGCCGACTCACATTAATTTTGAAAATAAAGTTGATTAGTGCGCCTACACATACTACTCGAGGTTCTTTCAAGTTAAAAGGTTATTTATTAAATACATAACCATATGTCCTGTATAGTCAAGATTAATCATTGCTCAAGAGAATAAATAACAAAGATAAGTAACTTGATCATTATTAGACAAAGAAGAACATGATAAGATAACATATATTGTGATAATTAAACTACATTGCCGTGGACGCAACCCGGGTTCTCACTAACCAGAGAGATGGCGATTCGAATCGATTTGACAAACCAGGTGGGCGAATACCCCGACATAAACCGGATCTACTTTGCAAAGGCGCCGACCCGATCACTCCTGTGACGTTAGGGGACGTAAAGTCTCGGTCCCGCCGGCTACCCCCCTCCTTCTCGGGCCACCAAGTGAGCGCAAAGAACGAGGACGACGCCTGCGTCGCATCTTCTTGCGCCCAATCAATCCCAACCTACCACGCCAAAGGAGGAGCGATACAAATGGCGTGCAAAGCCAGCCCCTAACATTCCCACGAGTTTCGTGGGCTCACGACCCGATGGAGCCTACTATATGACAGTAATGCTCAACTTCCGACCACATTCCGACAAAGTATGAGTCCTTAATTGACTGGATGGAAAGACCACAATATCCATCCAAAATCACATGTTTTATTATTATCAGGTTCTCAGCAGCAGCTTGACAATCACCCATGTGATTGTGCACATCATTTCCTCAATTGACCGGAATCACTATCTACCGCAATCATGATATCGAGCATTAACCTAGACCTCTACATAGGATAGGGCAACTTTCAAAGAAGGATCTCAATGCATCAACGGTTTCAACCATTTTCCTAAACTTAATGCTTGAAACATATAAAAGACTCAAGTCAAATTAATTGGAAGAATAGGAAAGTTAGAATGCTCCGGGGCTTGCCTCAGAAAACGCAGCAGGTGCACGTGCTCCGGCACTCGAAAGCTCGACGGTCGACTCTCCTCCTCCTCCTGACCTCTTCCGGGCCGGACTCCGAGGTGGTGAAGCTCCCCTGCCTCCTCGATCAGCTCCTCTATCACCTATCCCGATCCCGAGATGATGCATATGATGGAGAAAAGAAATAGTTAGAATTAAATAAATAAAAACTTGCACGAAATAAGATTTGGATGATGGATGAATGCTTCATGATGCATGCTATTAGTAAGTGGATATCTCTTCCGTAGAAACACAATTTAAGCTACACAAGAGACTCTACTAATCCACATCAAGCAAACACCCCAAACTCACTAAACACTAGAAAATGACAGCTAGAGGTGTTAAACCTCGAGATATTAGCATGGGGCTTAAAGGTTTTCACAAAACAAAAGACAAAATATTTTTGTTGTTTTCAAATGCAGATATAAAATGCTAAAGATAAACATGATATAAAAATGATAAAATATGCAATGCATATACTTACATATGGATAACTTACCGAAGTTATCTTTCGGGCGAGGATTCGGCGCTTTTAAAATCCTCCTAACAGACTTCAAGTTCTACTCTTTACTCCCATGGTATATCGGTTGTCACAATCGGTGGCAATCGATGATTCTATAGTCTCTAATGATGATGATCTGGGAGATATCTTCTTCTTCCTCCATCTTTTAGATGATGAACTCTTCTCTGGAGTACTTGATTCTTCTTTCTCCGTGGATGTATTAGGTGTAAGAGCTTTAGTCTCTTCACTTACCTTATATCCTTCTAGATTTTTGATCCACCGTCTATTATGGCGGTGACGAGCTAACCTGTTCCTAGGAAATTCATAATTATTATAACTATTAAAGTAAACACGTACCTTCTCTTTAGAGAAGTGGAAATGTATCTCTCCTGTATGGATGTAGATGATTGCGCGTGTAGTGTTGAGGAATGGTCTCCCAAGCACTAACGGAGGATCTTCTTCCTTCCCCATGTCCATGACTACAAAGTCAGTGAGAACATAGTGGTCCATAATTTTAACTGGTACGTCTTTGGCATTTCCTTCAGGGATTCTGTAAGATTGGTCTCGCCATCTGCAGCTGCACAAATGTTGGTTGCAATGGCAATTTTCCAAATAATAATTCATATGTTACTTTTGCCATTAGATTAATACCAGATCCCGTATCGCAAAATGTATTATAGAAAGTTAAACATTGAATAGAGCATGCAATGGTAGGCGTACCTGGATCGTCTTGTTTACGAAGCATTGGTGATTGAGGTAAATGGTCATTATAAGATTTTATTTTATTTATCACCATTACCTTTGTAGGCTGCGCCTTCTTGTTTTTGTTCTGATTCCTTCTTCTGTTCTTGTTGTAGATTCCTACCTTCGGTTTTGAAACATAAGAATAGGAATTTTGGGAATAAGTAAGAGAGGTGTGTACCTTAGTCTTGAAGTTGAATTTCTCCTTTTTCCTTTGATGTTGAAACATATCTTCGCACCCGCTCGCATAGATGATAGCTTTGGCCGAGCATAAGAATGGTCTACCAAGTATGATTGTTGATCTTTCATTTCTTCCGGTGTCTACGATCGCTGAAGTCTGGCGGCACGTAAGAGCCTCCGATTCCCACACACACACGCCTTAAAGGACCCCCTGATAACAGAATGATTGATCTCGCAAGCCGCAAGCACATATTTGTTTTCCACAAAGGGTTCACTATAAATCTTTTCATAAATTACCTTGGGTAGTATGTTCACGCTTTGAGCCGAAATCATAGAGAGCATTATCGAAGGTGTGTTGTCCAATCTGATTGTAATGACCGCCTCCCCGGATCTTCCTTCTTAGGTGGCATCGAGTCATCCAACCAACAGCTTCCCCGAGGTCTCTATAGTAGTTACCGCATTATAAATATCGATAAGATTTGCGCTTTCTAATTCTTTCTACTGCCCCGAATCTTACCTCGGTGTGGTTAGTGGAACGTATAACCGAGAAATCTGAGATTCTATCATTTTATGAAAGCTATGCTGATTCTTTATAGTTGAAGAAAAGCTTTCTAAATGAGTATTAATAAGTTCAAGAGCTTTATCATTAGTTGCTATTTTTCTGGACAGATTGTCCATGGTTTTACCTTGGTTAACAACAAGGTCTCTCAAAGAAGGTTGATAAGTATTAAAGTTGTTACCCGGATTCTTACCTTGGTAGTTTCCTTGATAGTTGCTTTGATAGTTGGGCCTCTGTTGGTTCCAACCTTGATTTTGTTGAGGACGGAAATTATTGTTGTTATTATTAATGAAGTTGATGTCCTCCATGATCTCTGGGCAATTCCTGCTAGTGTGGCCTGTGTTTCCACATTCTTCACACGTCATGTGTGAATCTTGAATTTGCATGATCGCCTTTGGGTTGAGGATCTCTATCCTCTAGCTTCTTCATGATTAAGTCCATTTTAGCAGATAGCATATCTATTTCTTTTAGCTGGTGCATTCCTCTCTTGCGAGGTTGACGCTCTTCACTCCAACCTTGATTGGAAGCCATCTTCTCCACAAGCTCTCAGAGCATGAGTTAATGTAAGTGATAAGAAAGCACCACCACCGCAAAGATCCATAGTTTCACGAGCACCGAACTAGCCCATGATAGAAAGTTTGCATCAACAGCCACTTCTCCATCCCATGGTGTGGACATTCTCGAAATGTATTCTTGGAAACGCCCCACGCTTCCGGACTAATTCATCATGTTGCCGCTGAAAATTCGATATCTTTCCTCTTAAGGCATTCGTCTTGCCTATAGGAAAGAACTTAGCAAAAAAAGGCTATGGAACATATATCCCATGTTGTATTCTTTTCTTTTGTAGCATAGAACCATTGCTTGGCCTTTCCCAACAGTGAGAATGGAAAAAGACGGAGCAAGATTACATCTTTGGATACGTCCTTCATAGTGAATGTGCTGCAAATCTCTAGGAAGTGTTGGAGATGAGCACTAGCGCCTTCATGTGCCTTTCCGCAGAATTGACTTGATTGCACCATGTTTATGAGCCCCGGCTTAAGCTCAAAGCCTTTGTCTCCAACCTCTACCTTCGGACCGGAGAATGTTGTCTGTGGTAGGAGCTGAGAACTCACGAAGTGTCTTGGTTGCCATAGCTTCAAATTCAGGTGTTAAGTTTCGAGTAACTTGATTAACTTCCGGATCAGAAGGTCTTGATGACTCAGAAGAAGATGATGATGATGATGTAGGTGCTGGAGTTTGTCTGAGTTTTGCTCGCCTTGCCCCTCGATCGACTTTTAAGGATCTTCAATAAAATTTTCTCGAAGGTTCCAATTCATACATATATTTTTTTCCCTCGCATAAGATCAAAACAAATAGAAAAAAAGGGGTTGAACCTGTTTGAGTATGTGATAATGGGTTCTCAATGCATTATGTGGTGTAAGTGATCTCTTTTGTTTCCTTATATGATGTGTTTATAGGATTTTTGGCTAGCACCCTTTCTAACTAGTAAAGTCGAAAACAATACTAACTTAATAAGAATAACACTGCCTAAGTTTTGGCTAATACCCTTCCATACTAGAGAAAGCCGAAAAGAAGTACTAGGAAAACTTTTGTAGCTAGGAAAACACATTTTAAAAATTTAAAAGATTGACTATGCCATTCCAAACAAGGAAAGTTTGAAAAACAAAGCCAAGAAAAATTATTTCTCCGATAGACTATGCCTTCCCGAAGAACGGCGCCAGAATGCTTGTTGATATTTCTTACACGATCCCAATTAGGAAGGCGAAAGAAATATATATGGGATATCTATCTAATCATGTTAGCTTGGATATGGGATTAACCTCATGATCCAACAAAGCGGAGTTAGGCGGTGTTAGTAGTGGGATGTAAACTTAGCATCATTATCCATAGTGGAGTTAATCTCACCAGATATGTACTCAAGGTATACCACTCATTTCTAGGCATTACCTATACACTAGTCTCGTCACCCTAGCAATAACGCTCAAAGAAATGCGGGTATGGTATTTGTTGATAGGCCTTGATAAAAGAATGAACATGATATCGCAGTTTAGCGCACGCATAGAAATACCATCGTAGCACTTCACCGGGAGTAATCCAAGTATCGTATTTATATTTTACCACAGGGAAGGGAGTCTATGGAAAGTAGAGAGAAAAGGATATCTAATGATTTAGGAAGTGATTTACTTATGAGATCCGCTTATAGTAGTAGTATAATGCCGAGTAGCCATATGCATCTAACATTACTCAACAGGGTAAGTCACAAGGTAAAGATAATTATATAATTGATAAATACCCAAGTCTAAGATCATCATATGCCACTAGTATCATACGAGCTATTAACATGTTATAGAAAGAATAGAATGAATATTCCTAAGATACTCCTAATCATATATGTCAAATGAATACTACAATTAGTGCAATACATCTAGCTATCATGGCAAGGTTGGATTACATCTACACATGGCAAGCATTACCAATAACAACCAAGGACAAAACTTGATCATTACCGTAATTATAGCACGACTAGTCCTATCATTCGGAGGGTGGATTACAAAGGACTCAACAGGACTGTCACCCCCGCGATCTACCACACGACCCGGAATGTAGGGTGCAATTGCGTATAAACGTTGTATAAACACCACGTTTACACATTGCTTATCACCCACATAGTGATCATCTACGTGGATGCTATACAATTCCATGCATAAGATATAAGACAAACTCACTAAACTAAACATATAATCATAGCATGCATAAACACATATCAATAAGAATATAATAATTATATAGATCAAAGCCATAACAATTGTATTCTAAATATAATAGTACTTACACATCGAATACAAGAGAGAAGTCTCAAGAACGATGATCCTTGCTACTTCTTGACTATCAGGAACTCAAGATGAACTTGATCTTCAACTAGAACTAGCTAGATAGCTAACTACTTCTAGTATGAACTAGGGTTTAGGTCTAGACTTGGTTGGACTTGAGATGAATTGACTTGGTATGAGTTGATAATGAATTGTTATTTTGCCCCGGGGGTCACCGGTCTTCTTATATAGCACTTGGCGATGAACGTGAAACCCTTGGATCAAACCGACCTTCAATAATGGTGTAGATACAACCTCAATGTCGGTAGTAAACCGACCTAGAAAGGAGAGGTCGACAGTGGGACCCACCGGCCGGCCGACCTACTTTGGCAATCGGGCGTCCGCCAGGTGTCATGCCACCTTGGCATCCCGTTTTTTCTCGGTGTTCTCTCGTATCTTCTAGAATGTTTTAGTCCACTTTTCGTTTTGAGTTACTTCACGGTCAAGTCTTGTCATCATATGTCTTGTATATTCCTAACTTTCTCCATTCTTCTCGGCATTTATCTGTTAAGTCCCTGGAAAGTCACAGAATACCAAAACTTGTGGAAATACATTAGTTAGACCCCTAGACTTATGTTAGTCTTTGACTTAAGCCCTTATTTCATGTTAATTGACTTATAATATTATGCTATAATAGGTGTCAACAATCTCCTCATAGGCAGCCTGGGCCCTCTCTCTCGCCAACTGAGCAGCCTGAAGATGCATGCTCAGGGATCCATTTGCCTTCCTGCTAACTGCCAACTGCGTCAGAAGACTCGACACCTGCTTCTTCATTTTTGCTAACTCTTGCTTTGCTTGGCTTTCCTCCTTGTCCTTGGTCTAACAAGCGGTATTCTTCTCCTCCCTCAGAGCACGCCTCGATGCCACGCAAAGATCCTCGCAATCACGGATCAACCGGGTCTATCTCTCCCTCCCGTCGGACCACAACCGCCATAGCTCCATGTGCCTTGTCCTCTCGAACCGACCGCCATCTCGCATCATAGCGAACATAGCACTCATGGTATCACAAGTGCTACCTCGCTCCTCGTCTCGCCCCCTCCGTAAGGGGTCCACACCACCCCGCCCCCACGCAATGAATGGGGGATCGCCCGGGAAAGCCGGAAGCACCGTCCCAACCAAAGACCTCGGGTGGTCCACCATCGACTCTCAAAGACACGAAAACGCAAGATTGTCGGGCCGCAGCCTCGTGATAGCCCATACTCGCAATATCCCATCCTATCCACACGTAACCGCCTACGAGGGCAGGGACCACAAGGTGAACTCGGTAACAATCCGTCCGCAAACCGTCTCCCAAGTGTAGGTAGGTGCTTCGTGTACCCAATCTGCCTAAGCACACGCCATAACACTTGTGGCATGCCAAACTTCTTGTCCGCGATAGTGCCGTAACCGAAGCCGGTGTTGGAGCCATCTCGTAGCAAGATTTAGGAGATAAAGTGAGATTGAGAATTAAACAAATCCAGTTTTTAACCAAATAGGGCAAGTACTAATTAGGGGAAAAGATGGAAAAATGCATGAATGACATGATGTAAAATTTTAAACATGATGCATGAACGCTTCCTACGTATCTCACATTTAGGAAAGATAAGTTTCTACTCGTATTAATGGTGGCATCCAACGATCTCTCAAAAGAAAATAATACGTGTCTAGTCGATCTACACGCTTTGCGCTGTTAGTGTACCTATAATTTCATTTCAGCCCACAATATATTTATGCAATGCACGAATTTAAATTGCATATACCTGCTTCGTCGTCCACCCGACGGCATCGCATACCATGCGGAAAAACACATTTTACACCCAGCACACCTGTGTACCCATACACAAGTCTACGGGGGCACTACCCGACCAAGGAGCTCTCAAAACATTTTATTTCCCCCCTAGACCGGCGTTTGTCCGATCATGCTCTCACAGCTCACACCTTTACCCTGAGCATAGAGGCATTGAACATTATTTACTTGGGGCGTAGAGGTATTTCGACCCATTCATGACCACTCAAGTGAGTAGCCCCATACTACTGGCCGCACGGCAACCAAGCACAAACAACAAAATATGATGCAATCACCCATTCCCAGTTAGCCAAGCCACCTAACTATCCTTAATTGGGCATAAAGGGTATGACCATGGTACTACTAATTTTGCAAACTTTTTACTCACACCACTTAAAAGATTTTGTTTCGCAAACTTTTCGCAAAAAGATTAGTGGTTCATTTTAATTTAAATACCAGATCAGATTTGTAATTACCGAACTAAGCTCGATGCCACCGTGACAGAGCCGACCAATTTATAAGAAATCAAGTATAATTCGCAATCACCGAGGCAATCGCAGCCTACACTTGAGTCCATATAAACCCGGTATTCCGGAAATCTCAGAGTGATTTCAAACTCATCAACAACACAACAAGATCGTTGAGCTCGGTAGTAAAATCCGCAGGTATTTCAAACCAAGTTCGACATATATATTAAAGATCGAGTCGCGATGTATAAATTATTATAAACTCAGGTTCAAGTACGGAAGCAAAAGAGTTTTGAAACCAAATAGTCTTTTAGCGAAAACAAAGATAAGATAGTGCCATGTAGATAGTCAACCCCGCAACAAAGATGAGATAGGGGATACGGATTTGCCTTGCCCTCGCCTTACTCTTCATCGACAGAAAACAAACAAGTCTTACAAGCACCCATGGTACAAATGCTCACCTACAACAATGGGAATAAAACCCTGAGTACAAAATACTCAGCTAGACTTACCCATCCAAAAATAAAATAAAAGACTCCAAGGATTATGCTAGGCTTTATCTGGGGTTCAGCCGACTCACATTAATTTCAAAAATAAAGTTGATTAGTGCGCCTACACATACTACTCAAAGTTCTTCCAAGTTAAAAGGTTATTTATTAAATACATAACCATATGTCCTCAGATAGTCAAGATTAATCATTGCTCAAGAGAATAAATAACAAAGATAAGTAACTTGATCATTATTAGACAGCAGCAACATGATAAGATAACATATATTGTGATAATTAAACTACATTGCCGTGGACACAACCCGGGTTCTCACTAACCAGGAGAGATGGCGATTCGAATCGATTTGACAAACCAGCTGGCGAATACCCTGACATAAACCAGATCTACTTTGCAAAGGCAGACCCGATCACTCCCAGGACGTTAGGGGGGCGTAAAGTCTCGGTCCCGCCGCTACCCTCCTTCTCGGGCCACCAAGTGAGCGCAAAGAACGAGGACGACGCCTGCGGCGCATCTTCTTGCGCCCAATCAATCCCAACCTACCACGCCAAAGGAGGAGCGATCACAAATGCGGCAAAGCCGGCCCCTAACATTCCCACGAGCTTCGTGGCTCACGACCCGGCGGAGCCTACTATATGACAATGCGTTCAACTTCCGAAAAGTATGAGTCCTTAATTGAATGGATGGAAAGACCACAATATCCATCCAAAATGACATGTTTTATTATTATCGTTTCTCAAAGAAGCGGCCTTGACAATCACCCATGTGATTGTGCACATCATTTCCTCAAGTGACCGAATCAATCGCTTCATCGCAATCATGATACCGAGCATTAACCTAGACCTCTACATAGGATAGGGCAACTTTCAGCAAGGATCTCAATGCATCAACGGTTTCAACCATTTTCCTAAACTTAATGCATGAAACATATAAAAGACTCAAGTCAAATTAATTGGAAGAATAGGAAAGTTAGAATGCTCCTGGGGCTTGCCTCGCTAAACGTAGCGTGCACGTGCTCCGGGCACTCGGGAAGCTCGACGATCGACTCTCCTCCTCCTCGGTGACCTCTTCTAGCTGGACTCCGAGGTGGTGAAGCTCCCCGGTCTGCTCCTCGATCAGCTCCTCTATCACCTCTCCCGATCCTGAGATGATGCATATGATGGAGAAAAGAAATAGTTAGAATTAAATAAATAAAAACTTGCACGAAATAAGATTTGGATGATGGATGAATGCTTCATGATGCATGCTATTAGTAAGTGGATATCTCTTCCGTAGAAACACAATTTAAGCTACACAAGAGACTCTACTAATCCACATCAAGCAAACACCCCAAACTCACTAAACACTAGAAAATGACAGCTAGACATGCCGGTCACTAAAACCGCCCCATAGAGAGTTCTACAACTCCAAATTCAAAACAAAGACTCTATGGAAAGTTAACGAAATTTTCTACAAAACATTCCATATCACCCCGACCTGAATCTGATATTAACTGCCTCAAAAAACAGAGAAAAACAGAGGCTCTGTTTCTAACTCATTTCATCACATACAACCACCATAATTTGCAAACTACTCATGCAAACCTCATAAATCTTAAACAGCAGGCAAACCAAGTCATTATCTACCAAATAAACCTACTGGATAAGCCAAAAGATAATTTAAAGCACATAAAATGATATGCCCTATCAAACACTACACTTGCACACTATAATTATATAAATGCTAGGAATAATAAATCTGCCAAACTGCCAAACTTATCAAGCTAAGCTCACCAACAGATCCTATTCATGCTAAGAACATACAATAAAATTATCAATACACATTACCTTAATATAAACATGTATTTCTAGTCTATTTTCCATGCAACATAAATATGGTAAATACATAACTACTTCAGAAAACTCTACAAAAATTACCAGAGTATCCCACTGACATACAACAGCTACCATAAAAATTTCATGGCAAGATCATGCACATACAGTCCTACACAAAAATGACAAGCTAGCACTAATTCTATGCATGAAAATACTTTGTACTATGAAAAGTGTCGACAATAGATTTCGAGTATGATAAGCTTCCAAAACCTACCAAAAGCAAACACACCAAGTCTCACATCTAAAACCCTAATATTTATTTTTCTATGAATTTCCAAAGATCACATTGAAAATAGCACATAAATAGAAAATCATATTTCTTCTACAGAACATACCATGCATGATATTTTTTCTGGATTCTACTCACAAAACCAAGAACATTTTGTACAGAAGCATATTTTTATCTTGCACCAATTAAAAGATATGGATTTTCTCATTTTCCATGCATTTATGGCCATAAATAAAACTCTATATAAAAGTTATCGAGAAAATAAGGTTTCATATTTTTATGCTGTAGTTTATCATCTAGCAAGCATGGCAAAATTTGTTACACTCAAAAACACCTCCAAATGACCAAGTTATGAATTTTCTAAGCCTTTCAAGCAAAACTAGAAAAACGTAAAAAGATAAAGAAAAAGAAAATCACGGGGGCCCGCATGTCGGCCGACCCAAAGCGAGGGCACGGCGGCGGCGGCGACGGATTTTCGCGGCGATGACCGAAACGCACAACCAGGCTACTCTAATCGACGCTACATGGCGAGACAAACACGATGGTACCCTTAGTTCACGCTTAAAAGGTCGAAAAACGACGACGGCGAGCGGCGGCTCACGGCGGCGCCGGATGGCGGCAATCCGGGTGTTCCGGTGCTCAACTGAGCCACCTAACCTACGTTCTCGACTCCTCTGACTCAAGAGTGACATGCAAGGTGGTTTCAAGCTCAACGGAGCTATGACGGGCGAGAAGATCGAACGCATGCACGGTGGCGCCACGGGCACCGCGACGGCGACGACACGCCCCGGCGAAAACGACGGCGGATCTACTCATCCATCTAGCTCGAAAGCTCAAGCACATCTAGGCGACGCTAGAACACACGAAAGAACAACCTAAACGCGACCTACGAGCTCGGACGCGAGCTTGCCTCGACGGCGGCCATGGCGGACTCGCCGGCGAAAGCAGTCGGGAAGACGGAATGAGGTCCTTACCGACCTTTACCTCCTCTCGACGCTGGCTTTAGGTAGAGCAGCTCATTGCGCGCTTAGGGGATTTGTTTTGGG